>OU015654.1:10017500-10675357 GCA_907165275.2 Zygaena filipendulae
CCCCGTATGACTCCACGATCTGACAAGAGCGTTACTTTGAGGAAACCCTGCGAATACCGAATTAAGTTTTACCTAATTTTCTAAGTCAAAAATGTACAGCATGATTGAAATCATTGGTAAGTGGTAACATTTCTTTTGCAAAGGCTCGTGAATTTGCATTCGAACATCATTGGGAAAAATTGGTAGGTAAGTAGACTGAGGTATCTATCTACAAATTGAATAAATAAACGAAATTAAACAAATTACCTACTTGTATAATATGGTACTTACCTATACGTACTTTTCTAACAATTTCTCTCAAGTCTCAATTGCAATATAAATAAAATAATTCATTTTAATAGCTGCGGTTATAATAAATAATTGTGATTTACTTTTAGTCCGATGGCTCTATCACAGTTAGCAGAACATTTAAAAGAATACCGATAATTTTATAATCATATCAAAGGAAGATTATATATTTACGTATATTTAAATTAACCGCTTTTCACTAAACACATGTGAAATTATATACGGTAGGTACTAACATCAAAAATCAATTTTTAAAAATTTCTCTGTCTGTCTGTCTGTTTGTTCCGGGAGATATCTGAAACAACTGGATCAATTTTAGCGGGACTTTCACTGGCAGATAGCTGATGTTATTAGGAGTAACTTAGGCTACTTATTATCCCGGAAATCCCGCGGGATCACTGAACGCGGGTGAAACTGCGGGGCACAGCTAGTCAGAAATAAAAAAGTAAAATGTATTTATTACCTGCACCCATGATTCAGCACCTTTCGGATTCGCTAGCTGAATTACCACCCGGTAATGGCGTTCTGAAAACGATAAAAAATTGAGAAAAATTTGGTTTTTAAATATGAATTTGAAAAGATTGTTATAATAATTCAATTAATAAACAAAAAAATAATTTTGATACAGGAAATACATACGACAAAATGGTTGGTCTTTTCCAGTCATGAGAAAAAATTTCGCCCCTATAGTTTCATCTTCTTCAGACGGATATACTTCATTTTCGGATTGATTGCTTCTACCCGTTATGAGGCCAGGAGAGCTGTCGGCGTGGAATCTGAAACAGATCATAGTTTTACGTACATATCTTCATTTAAGGTAATTTACGTTTACATAAGGAAGTACCAACATGATATACCGTTTTTACGTAGGTAGACCTACCGCACGCTATCAGCTAATACTTGGAACAGATTTTTTATTGGTAAACATAGTTATTTGGTTACTTCTAAGTTTTATAGAAATTAGGCTTTTTCAACCCTTGTAGGTACTATTATAAATGCGAAAGTGAGTTTGTTTGTTACGCTTTCACGCCGTAACGGCTGAACCGATCATCATGAAATTTTGCATAGACGTTGTCAGGGGTACAGAGAAGCACATAGGTTACTTTTTATCTCAGAATTCCCGCGGGATCTCCGAGTGGGATCAGCTAGTATTTGAATAAAATATCTCCATATCATAGATCTTTACCCCATTACAGCACATCCGTGACCGCAGTTGAAACATTTTCCAGCCTGGAAATGTTGATACGAAGGACATTGGTGGCCTGAAAATAAATATCTTCCAGTTTACAATAACAGTGGAATCAAAATAGTAGGTACCTATATATCTTGTTTTGATTGCTGCTTTCAATGTCATAATTAAAATCTTAGTAGGTATTGCCCCTGGTTTCACCCGCACGTGTGTCGGAATGCCAGCAGGTATTCAAGCTCACGAAGGTTCCTGATCCTGATAAATCAGGAACCTTCTTGAGCGTACGCAGAACAAACCACCAAAGTTTCATCGGATCAACGCTTTAGGAACGCACAAAGAACAAACATACAAACTTTTAGTTTTGTTTATGTAGATTTTGTATAAGATTTGATGACTAACCAATGTAAGGGCATTTTCCATTGATCGACTCTGTGAACAGTTTTATAGCCCTGACGTGGTTACAGGCGACTAGAACTCTAGAGGCCTCTTCCAGACCTTTCTTGACGAGTGTAAGCGGCACTAGTGGTCCTTCCGTAAGGTCGCATCCTGGTTGCTCTTTGCCGTTGTTGGGATAGAAGTCCAAATGGCCCACCGGTTGAGACATCCCGTATCCTGCCATAAATACAAAGTCTGTCGCACGCGTAAATTAAATGGGTTGATCATTAGTTATTATACATACTATGATATCTAGGTATATAAAATACAAGCTGATGCTAGCGGTTAGACCCGCGCAAATTTAAGCATTTCTATGCGAACTCTGATGTATAAAGATAAAAAGTATTGAACTAGGAGGTACCTAAAGCTACCTATCTGCAGAGTAATATTGAGATCTGTCTAGTAATTTTTGTTTGTATGAATCGACAAAATACAATTTTATTATTCCCTAGTCGATGACCGCGACTTTGCTTGGTTGAATTTCGTAATTTCTACGGAAACTTTCGGAACCAGGGTAGAAGTAACTATCATATCATCCTATTTTAATCAGAGCTGTAGAGTGTAGGTTTTTGTTATTCAAAATATTTTCAGATTCGATTCAGTACAGTTCCACAGGTTGTACCTACTACGTACAAACAACCAAATATTTATTGTAGGTAGGTATATCTGTATTTATGTACATATATTTACTATAGTAAAATGACATAAGCGAATAAGCAAGAAGTGAAATATTTACATAAACTTGTACAATGTAGTACGTATTTTAGAAGTGTTAGTAAATCGTTAAAATTGTTTAGCGAATAAGGCATAAATACATAGTACATGAAATTATGATACTGTGTACATAACACAGACGTAAGAGTGCGGCGTCGGAGTGGATTATTTATAACAGATATACGTGCAGGTGGATGAGCATAATTATTAATGATTGGAAAAACATATAGTTACGTCCATAGCATTACCTAAGAGAAAAATGCTTTTTCCGTCTGTGTGAATGACGTCAACGAATTGAGCGTCCGATGGATCCAATCTGACGTGGATTGGCATCCCTTGGAAGTAAGGCTCGGCTGGATCTAGCCCTGTTATTCTTCCCAACCCCTAAGAAATTATAGGCTAAATCAAAACACTATTTTAGTATGACACCGCGTTGCGAGGACTATCCACAAAAAAGAAAAGTATATTTTATTAAATACATACAAAACGCGATAACTCACTTGTATTCGCTCACCGGCGTACCCCGCTGTGTGAGCACCCAAAGAGTGTCCAATGATATGTACATCGAGTGGATTCAGTCCGTGTTCTTTCTAAAAAGAAAAGGAAACATTTTGTAAGCGGGGAATTTGAATAAACATGCCAGTCAATGTTGTAACTTGCGTGCAATACCTGCAACGAGTTGATGAAATGTGCCACTTCTAGACCGACCAACCTGGTATTGGCTGTAGCCTGCGTGTACAGTGGTAGACTGCCGCCCGCCCAGTCAACTATCACAACGTTAAAGTCACCCGCTTTCACTAACTCGTCTTTCATCTCGCTGACCTAAATGACAGGAGAAACGAGACAAAAAAGGATGAAATTAAAATGCTTCTTAATAAGTTGCTGTTTATTAGTTACTTTATGCATTCATCGTCATACGTAATTTTTACTTTCTCTCTTTCTTTTCGTTTTCTTGCTTATTATTGTATCATAAATCAGCTGAAATGAAAAAAGAAAGGTTCTCTATTTATTAGCGTGATTTTTTCAGAAACAGCATGTTCCATTTTTATGATTGTTTTGCATAATGCCTACCGAGGACAGAAAATGCCATGTTTTTGTATTTGCGAGCATTTGGGACTCTAGGTTAGATTAGATTTGAACTGTGAACACAACAGAGTCGAATGCAACTGATTTATAAACTGCAGATGAGTGCCGAAATATACTGACGATACTTATGATAACATAATATGTCGTATATAAATTAGGTAAAGAATTAAAGAAAATTGTAATTCGGTTTTATTTTTGATAAAAATATATGTTCTTGAATAGTCTAAAATAATGTTTTGTAGTAGGTAGGTACTATATGTATTTTAATTTTTTTTAAGTTGATGATGAGATGTATCAATAATAGGTAGTATAGATATTATAGACAGAATAAGATTTGAAAGTACAAAAGTAAAAAGTACCGAGGCATTCGCTCTTAATTTTAGATAGATAAAAAACAAATTACCCAATTGGAAAGCGGCGTGTCGATGAAGCCGTGTATAATCATTTTGGTCAGTCGTCGAGGGCTGAAGTTAGACTTCACTATCGTTTTATTTACATTCACATTCAACAGCTGGCCATCCGTAGGATTCTTTTTGGTGTACAAAATGAATCTAGACAAGTTATTACAAAAATGAACACCCAACACAATCAGTGAAGTATAACAATAATACAAATAAGAATTTGATTTTGAAATATATTAATTACTAAGTACTGAGTAGTGATCACATTGTATCTGCCAACAGAAATAGTTTGCTTTTCGAAACATGACAGGTATACAAATGACCATTCTTGCATTGGACTTGGATATGCGGAGTTCCGGAAACCTTTGAAGTATTCAAAATCATCATTAAAATCCGCCCACTGCTGGGATAACCCGCCACAAGGGCCTAGTGTGGAATGGTGGTGGTCGAATTGCTTCTTATACTCATGTAGATTTCTTCATGATGTTTATCTGATTCGTACATCCTTACATATTATAAAACAAAGTCCTTCTTTCTCCACGTCTGTTTGTCTGTCTGTTCGCTACTGAAAAACTACTGAACGGATTTTCTGCGGTTTTCACCAAAAGATAGAGTGATTCAAGAGGAAGATTCATATGTATAGTTTATTCTGGAATTCCCGCGGAAATCCGAAATTACCGCGGGTGAAACCGCGAGGGACGGCTAGTAGATAAAATAGAGCCATGCTTACGGATTTGGGATCGAGCGCTTCCCTCTGAATCACAGCTGAATTCTACCGAAGCTATGGTCACGGCTTTACTCAAATATAAAAATTGAAGTGAAATCCGTTACCTACCTTGTATTGATAACGACCCGTGGTAGCGGAAACACATTGAACGGCCGATGGATTAAATGGTACCAGCTCCTGGTGATGTTCAAGCATCCGAGTTCATCGTAGCATCTGGTTTCATTTTCAACTGAAATAAAGAGATAGCAAGTTTAATTTATCTTTCTTCTGGTTGGCTTCCAAACATCCGCACCATTTATTGCATAAACTTACATGACGCATTCTAAAAAAGAAAAAAAAAAGGTAGTTTTCATCGGGATTAAATATTATGACCACCAGAAAATACTTTGATACCCTAAGTTGTTTTACCAAAAACATATACTTAACACCAAAAAATAAAGTCTAAAATAACAATAGCTCCAGCTGTTTTCGTCACGACTGCACTTTAAATTGTATTCAAAGACCAAATATAGTAAATTACCACCAAATTTCAACGAGAATATTAATGCGTTATTTTTGCCCAATTAAATCACTATGATTGCAATAAAATGTTTTCGCATTACCAAATAATGTAAAATGATACCATATTAGGTTATGTCTTCGGCTTACAAGCCCCTCCCGTAACCCCGCACCAGTTTAAGAAGGATACTGACTTTTATGTTTCTTTTAATTTTAATAAAAGGCTTATTAAAATTGTATGACTTTTATTTGTTTTAATTTAGAATTTAGATACATAATAAGATCAGAGCTTAGTAAGGTTCAAACTAGGACTTTATTTTCTTTTTGAGTAAAAAAAATATTTAAAAAGCGTCATTCACTTTAATAGGAAAATGATGTTAAATATTTTGCATGTCATTTTAAATTGAAATATGGTTAATAGTTTGGTATTCATTAGCTATTTTTGGGTCAACAATCATTTG
This sequence comes from Zygaena filipendulae, assembly GCA_907165275.2. Lineage (NCBI taxonomy): Eukaryota > Metazoa > Arthropoda > Insecta > Lepidoptera > Zygaenidae > Zygaena > Zygaena filipendulae. The sequence continues at coordinate 10,023,300 of OU015654.1, forward strand.
TTTGGAGTCATTTGCTTTAATAGGATAGCAAGATGTTCAAACTTTGGTTAAAATTTCATATTAAACTGTGGTTTCAATTTTGGTGATCATTTACTATTTTTGGGTCAACTATGATTTATTTGGAGTCATAGGACAGCAAAATGTACAAAATTTGGTTATAGTTTTAAATTAAAATGCGGTTTTAATTCTGGTGATCATTTACTATTATTGCCTGTGATATTTCACTAAATCAGGTGATTAGTTAAACATAAGCCGTTTTCATCTGATCGTTGTTGGTGTTGTTATTAATTTGTATTGGTACATTATTGTGACATAAATTCAGTCCAATCGCTAACTAGAAGAAAATGCCGCAAGGCATTAAGTTCGCCATTTGTACTTTAATTTATGCAACAAAGAATAAATGGGGTTTATACAAAATAATGACGTCCCGAGTGCCCCACCCTAAACTTTAATGCGCTTCATCTATGTTTATTTTCATTAATTTGAAAAAACAAAAAATAATTTCCATTATTTTTTCATTTTCTAACTGACGGACTAATTAGAATTTTGATTTTAATACCCTGGTAAATACCCAATTGTACGAATTGAAATGCATGATTGCGGTTATTGGTAAATAAATATTGTTTAGGAATACACATACAAGGCAGCCAGGGTATGTTGACCTCAATCCGGTCGGAGCGAGCCCAGTTGAACGGGTCTAGGATACCGGCAAAGGCCGGCTGTAGACCCAGCAGGATGCACCACAGCATTACTCGCAGACGCCTGTCAGTCAGGTGGAGGCGGCGCATTACACGTACGTTCCAGCTGCAGGAAAACAAAGAATTGGAGTAGGTAATTTATGTGAGGGTAGGTATGCTTACGAATCTAAATGATTACCTATATTCTATGTATAATCTTCGTCGCCTGCGGGGTAGCAGAGACCTCAGCTCCTTACTGTCGGGACTGACCTTTTCGTCTAATCTCTATATTATTAGGTAGGTAAATGTGTTTCTAGCTATGAGTATCTCCGATCTCGTACATAGATAAAATAAAGTCGTTTCACGCAGTCTGTAGGTAGATCACTTAGATGTTTTAAACAACGCAACGGATTTTAATGTGGTTTTCATCGATAGATATAGAGTGACAGTTTATCCCGGAATCCCGCGGGAATTTTGAAATTACCGCAGCTGAAACCACGGGGGAAATTATTGCTATTTGTTTAACTATTCTATGTATTTTAGTTTTGTCATTTTTATTCATAAAATTGTACAAAACCTATACTATTGCCCATTCTAGGAGACGTTTATAGATAAAAGTAATTAATGAACAGCTTGTATAATAAATATTTTGTGAGAAAATATTGTAAGAACGATAGAAATTACAAATTTCATTATTACAATTTCATTAATCCAATTAATCTTTTGACAAATAATACGTAAATTATTAATTAATAGAAATCAAATCAAAACACATTCGTATGGAAGTAGGTATAACTTTTATATGTATAATATTAAAAATATAGAGCTTTCTAGATATTGAATACTTTGCATATTTATATTAATTTATTTTATTTATGACTTGTTGACTGTTGTTCCCTACAAATTTCCGTTTACTCTCGGGAACTGCTTTTCGGCAGAAAATCTGTAAATGATAGTGGAAACCGAAGTGAAATCCGTTGCGTAATTGACATGAAAAGTAAACACAAAGTGATGCGGATTGCGAATATTTAAAAAAATACTTAATTACAATTTTGGTCACGTATATTATGTTACTTTCATTGATAGGAATACAATGGTGGGTAGAAGACTATACCTAGGTAATATTATGTTTTTATTCAGGTTAAGAAATAGCCAACATTATAATATAATGCGATAAGAAATAATGCATAGGCATTACCTATTTACAACGATTGAATAAAATTACTGTCATGATGGAGTGCACGGCAACGTGGCTGTTTACACTTCGCTTCCTTTGCCAGCCTATTTCCTTACTGAACGGGCACAAGGAAGTTAACGTTATAATTCTTATGCAATGTGCGTTACATTAAAACTAGGTGTAAAATATTAGTAATTACCGGTGCTATAGTTTCCCATTCAAAGTTTTATAGAATGAATAAATATTATCCAATAATGCTGCATATCTGTTTCGAATATAGTTTAACCAGCACAGCATCATCTGTTTGATAAGATCCAACGTACCAGCTGTTGATAGTAGGTAATCACTACATTTATAGTATAAAATAAAGTCGCTTTCTCTGTCCCTATATCCCTATGTATGCTTAAATATTTAAAACTACGCAACGCAACGCAAACTTTGATGCGGTTTTCACAAATAGATAGAGTGATTCATGAGGAAGGTTTATAACTATATTTTATCCCGGAATTCCCGCGGAAACTCCGAAGTTACAGCGAGTGAAACCGCGCGGGTCGGATAGTAATATATATAATAATACTAAGCTCTTTTCCCCTATGCTAATATTAAAAAGGCAAAGTTTGTTTTTGTTTTGTGGCCTTATTCACTATGACCAACAACATTCCTTGCCCATAACGCGCGTCCCAAAAACGCATTCCCAAACGCTCCAGGTGTCAAAAAATGTTGCAAATTATTATTCTGTAGGTATGCGAAAAGAAACGTTGCAAATGTATTTTTTTGGAGTGAAACTTCTTTGATTACGAGGGAAGACAATTTTTGTGGCGCGTTATCTTGACGCACCGTGTTATAGTCATAGTGAATAAGAGCCCTGGTCTAAAAATTTTAATATTTTATAGCTAGGACGCTACAGACCCTGTGTACCTACATATAATATTTTTATCCCAAAACAATGAGTTCCCGTGGGAGTCTCAAAATTCATGCGGGCAGACCTGCAAGTCAAGCTATTTGGTGTTTGATTTCGAGTGATATTTTATTACCTACTTGGAATAGGAGGTATGCAAGATACTTTTCATACCGATACGAAGAGTTTTTAGGGAATTCCGAAATAGCGGGTGGTGCAGCTAGTAATTGAAAAATTGTACAGTGTAAAAATTTGGTAGGTACTAGGTATATCAATTGATCATCATGTTTTTAGTTACCGTATAGTTAGTAAAATTCACGTGATATACAACATAAACCTACAGTCTTACTTAAGTTGATAGACTCTAGAGTTCACGATATAAAATACCTAAAATTTATTTTTCCTATATAATTTCTAAGTTACTAATTATTAAACTTTTTGTTCCATCTATTGTGGAAAAATTCCATAGATGTTTATTTAAATTTTACCTTTATAATTTTCCCACTTTTCACATGTTCTCACGCCGTAAGTTAAATGTGTGAAATGCAAAACATGATTCTTATTGTTCATTCAAATCGAATAGCAAAATGCAAACAGTCATTACGGCATGTTGGTTGTTTTCTCACATAAACTCTACATGCATGATATCATTGTAGTTCAAAGTATCAAATAGTTTCCATAGACAAATTAGGAGCTACTTTCATATAACAATTTGCAATCAATAGAGACATATATGCACGAATGATACTAGTATACGTATTACTTCGGTTCACTAGATACCTATCATTTTAATATCGGATCTAAATGTTGTAGATTTAAATCAGCTCTTCTTTCACTGACGATGTAACGATCACTAATGCAGGTATCTAATCATGAACCATATTTGCATGTTCGCACATCGCGCATTCTTCAGCACTCATTTCTTACTCCCTATATAGCTTTAATAATTAAATAACCGAAGATTTGTAACATGAATATATATTAGACGCATATTTTTAAGTTTCGAAAAAGTTTTTGGCCTATCTAATTAAAAAATAAATACCAATATTCGGGCATCCTCGACATTCGGTCAAGGTAACGATAAAATTATTGAATGCACCAGTAGATTGCGAAAGTGAACGATCGGTCAACCCTATTTAAAGTTATGACACGCACTGGTTATTCGTGAGCTCATGACTATAGCAGACCTCGCCTCGTAATTAGCTCGGTAAATAAATGGATTATGGAAGACAAGTTTTTGTCGTAAAAAAGTATCTTTAAGAAATGAAATAAGAAATGTACCTACATATCTACAAAATAGATATTTACAACTGAAAACTGACGAAGTTTGCAACTATTCATAACCCATTTTGAGTAGATATATCGAGAATGATATAATATAACTGTAAAACTAGAAGTGTCTGAACATTGGATATATTTATTTATTTACAAACTAGCTGTGCCCCGCAGTTTCACCCGCGTGAGTTTTAGGATCAGGAACCTTTGCCGACGCAGGCAGAACAACCCGCCAATGTTTCATTACAATCGGACGAATGGTTTCAAAACGCATAGAGGACAGACATACAAACATTAATTTTTATTTATAAAGATTTCCTAGTGTTGTTCCAAATGTTTGTTTGTTGTTGTTGGACAGTTGTTCAAAAAAGATAGTTAAAATAATAATAATAATTTATCTGAATTTCGTTGCAAGCCAATAGTGACTCCAGCGTACTTTCGAACGTCACGAGTGTGGAGCTGCAGGAAATATCTTAGTCTACGATAAATAACTCAATCGCAGCGCAGTACACTTTAGTGCAATTAAAGGGCGGAAGTGGCTTGCAAACAAGCACATCGCGTCGGTGCCAGCGCCGGCGTCGCGTTACTTGCGTGATGCAATGCGAATGGACGCGCAACTAATGTCACTCAATAGATACTGTTGAATACACTTTATGTAACTAATAGAGCGAATGTGCGACTAAGCGCTTCTTTTATTTAGGACAAGTGTAGGATGATTAGTCGCAGTTATACTTGAAGGGTTGTCTATGTCTTATTTAAGTGAAGCGGTCTGAATAGTGGATACTGTGAGAAATGACGTGAATAGAAGTGGTTGTATTTACCACCTACAATCTTTAGACATGTTTATTTGTTAGGTTTTATTACGGAAATTATTTTTCATCACGGAAATTTGTCTAGTATCTATAGTCTATTAAAAACTCTTCCTTGAAAAGATACATTTTTCAAAAACTTGTGGAAATTTTAAACAAAAGGTTGTTATCTACAGTTTGATGTCCTTTATGGGCAGATAATTCAGTAGCGCTAGAATGGGTAAGAGTCATGACATGACAATATCAGGCTCAAAATTGTTTCGTCTCACGAAACAAGAATCGAACTCGAAACTTTTACGAAATGCATTGTACGTATTTATTTATAAAATACCATTCATTTTTTTTAATTCACCATTGCCTTTTATAGTATTATTACCTGTAAATTGACCAGTTCATTCTCAATATGATCCAGGTGAAGGTTGGACACTTCAAAAAATACTTGAAGACAATAATTTTTTGTTGTTATTGTAAATTGTACCTACGTTAATTATTTTACCGTCAAAATATTTATTAATAAACTCGGTTCTCTTTACTTTATTCGCGGAGTCTTAGGTTTTTGCGTGGGTATAACTACTGTGGGTATACATCTACATCTTTAAAAAAATGGTTAAAAAGTTGATTCTAATCTAAATGTCGACTGAATGAATCTATAGAAACGGTATTGAGGTTCAAATCGATATTATTTTTTATTTTTTGTTACGGCCAGGAGCTGATAGAAGATCTGATTATGATACCGAATTTAACAACGGTAATAACATAAAACTGAAGAGTTCTAAAAACAAAACCTCCATTACATTAAATCGTATACATAGATTATTTACTGACGACAAAGTTTCAGGCTCTGTCAGAGAGTTGAAATCTATTTGTTTCGGTTCTCGATTCTGCCATGTAGATAGATACGTATACTATAAAATATAAATGATTATAAATGATTGAAATTATTTTTGTAATTTGTTTGAAAATTTCTATGAGCAAATCAGCCAAATCAATAAAAATGAACTGAACCGTGAAGTAATGAAATACCCTAAAGTTCTAACCTTATTTATAAAGTATTGAATAAGTCTATATTTTTAATCTTTTTTTTTCATCAGCATCAATGAAAATTTATTTTCAAAAACAATTAAATATGTCAATTACATAGTTCTTATTTCGCGGTTTTTATTTAGATATCACTCGCAGTTCCCCGCGATTTCAGTCCAAATTTACTAACATAGTTTATGCGAATCATCGTTTCGCTAAAATAAATGTATTGTGTGAGTACTATTAATTCAATATTTTCCTTGTTTTTAAAATACAAAGGAACATAATTGCATTATACTCACAATCAATTATAATATGTATTTTTGTAGAGATTACTGATTAGCTTTTTTCATCCTATATAAAACACAACCTATTATTGGTATTGTATGTAATCACATTATGTATTTTATACTAGTCGCATTTGCCTATCTAATATACTATGTAAACACCTATCTAATTTCCTCTCTCTTATAAATCTGTTCACTCAAAGGTTGCCTGGGAGAGATCGCTTTAAGCCATAAGGCCGCCTTTTGTATACCTTTAAGTTAAATGTAAGAAAATTTGTAAACACTTTTTTTTTGTTTGGTGTACAATAAAGAGTTATCTATCTATCTATCTATATTATATGTAGGTTACCCAGATTACCTAGAAAATATGCAATCTGGAGGTCAGTCCATAACAGCTTTGCTGTATGTTATACATTTTTACATACAAATATATATATTCAATATTTTTTATTCCTAATTACGATACTTTTGTTTTAGTGTGTTTATTGCCGGCTATAAAAGCGTAATGCACAGTCATACAACTACCATTTTGGCAATAAGTATCTAGTCATAAAACTCGTTAACTATATGACTATAAAATGATTTTATTTTGTTACTTGTTATATTCTGGGACCGTAATAATTTTGCATACTTTCATGAAAGCCTTTAGTGTATACAAGCTGTTTTTAAGAAAATTATCCATTATAACTGTATTCATTTCCTGTTTTCATAAATTGAGTAAAACAGGAAACGCGTTAACAAAAAGAGGTATCCCATTAATAAAAAATTATGCCGCGTATTAAAAATCGAAATTAATTTAATTAAATACTACTATATAAATGTTGCCCCTTGACAAACATTCATTTCTTATGATTTTGCAATGATAATTTTATTAGAATATTTCTAAATCTGAACTTGTCATTTTACCGACACACTGTTTGTGTCGTAATTTTTTAAACGTTGTGTGTAATACAAATGTTACTTACACGCAATGCTCTAGAAGTGTACGCTTTACCTACTTGCGTTTGGAGTTTAGATACGATACTTGCAATACCTTACTCGCCCGGGTAATGTAATTTACACTAAAGTTACCGTCTATAAATACTAACAATAAAGTGATAAAGTGAAAAAGTAATATTATGTGTGATGTGGAAACTTTCATGGTGATCGGTTAAACGGTTTCAGAGTCATCATCCATTGTTATGTAAACATATTAGAGATATTATTATATTAAATACATATTTCTATTATTCATTTGTACACTGAACTGAATTTAGCGCATTTACACTACATTCTTACTATATAAACAAGTCCATTGGTACTGTCACAAAATTCTAAGAATACCTACTTAACCTACATATTTACTATCAAGTGCATTCAGAAAAATTAGGTAGGTAATGTGAGTCAAAACTAAGTAAGACAAAGAAAGGAAACAAAAAACATTTATTTAACGTAAAACTGATTGACTTGATTGATTAAAATTTAGAAGCGACCTTGGTAACTATTAATAAAGAATGTAAATGGGAATATAAGATCTAAGTAACTTTATGAAGACTCAAAATATTGATCCATTAATAAACAACGCGTTGAAGTCTTTTGCTCTAGCGCTACACGCTTGAGTAATGAGTAGGTATCGAGGTACAAAATGGTCGTTGATTTTTACGTGAATTATAATAAAAAAATATTAGATTTTTTTATTTATTCTTTAAATAAATAAATAAAGAAAACAAAAATTAAAGCATTATGTTACCAATAATCTTAAGTATGTGGACGATTGGAAATACGAGTGAATATTTTTGCAAAATACTTAAACCTATACAAAATAATGATATTTTCAAATTATCTATTGATCTACTCATATGCTTATGTTCTGAAAATATAAAATAAAATTAGTTTAGAGAGTTTCTAGGAAGAATTTATTTATTCATGATACTTACCAATTTTAATTTTATTTGAAATATCACGTCTTCTATGATAATTCGACGAATAAATAATATGGTAGTGAAGAACTCAGTCCTCATTAATAATGCTTCACATGGCTGCAAAGCGTAGACTATGTGCAATCGGTTTCGCATCGAGGCCAAAACTGCCACTCCTTTTTAGAATATTTGAAATTAGCAAACTCAATGTTAATTACTAAACAGTTCAATGACTAATATTGCAAATTGTAACAATGCAGTCAACCAGTATAGGATGTCATGTTATTTTTTTAAAGTTAAAAACTATCATTGTTAGTAAATTTAAAAAAAAATAGTCATTAGTAGTAATTTAAATGTGGAAGTCATGTGGACAAATAAATTCAAAAAGACTGCGTTTATAATGTTGGAGTAAAGACAATATTAAAAACAATATAAATATGATGTAGTTATTCTTTGCCTAAATACAGGAGATAAAATAGCATACAATCAGACTATTTTATCGTTACCTACTACTGAAGCACAGACCAACCCTAACGTAGAAGATGTAAGCAATAATAATCTACATGTGCGGATTGGAGGACTTCGAACACGCTAGCCTTTCAAATGACTTCTGCGTGTAGGTATATAGGTTGCCTCTAGTTTGATACTATGATAGGTACAACAAACTTAGATCGTAATCGAATTAGCAGAATAAAAAAAAACGCTATAAGTAAGTAATCTTGTACATTATTGTAATAAAGAAAACAAACTTCAAATTCAGTATTACATTCAATGATATAAAAAATCAGTGATTACATTTTATTGTAATAACAAAATTTTAAACTATCCGTTTTCTTACAACCATAATAATTGACTGATTTGTATGCAGAAAGCAATTAAGTTACAACAGGGTATATACTATTGATAAAGTTGCTAAAGTTATTTGAAATAATTTAAATATATTATTATTCTCGTAAAAATGAACTAGAGAACCGTAAAACTGCGTGAATATTAATCCTACCTATAGTAAAATCATTTATAGAATCGGTTCCGTAGTTCCAGATTACTCCCTACAGAAAAACAAGCAAATAAACATACATACACAAAAGTACCCACTATAAGCTTAAATTACTAGGTATATAATACACGTTTTTCTCTACCAATAATCAAATAATTATGATTCTCTTTTAGACAACAAACTTATTGGTCTTTTGAAAATAAAGCTATATTAATGAAATGTTATAAACGTAACATTTTCTTAATAACGAAAATAAAAAAATAGAGGTTTATTTTATGGTCTTTCCATTCACGAAAAAACCTTTTAAACAATTTTTTAGCATAATATAGAATAAAGCAAATCTCAAACGTTAATTTAAATATGATAAATGACGTAGCAAAGTTTTTTAATCTGTTTAGAAATTGCCATGACATTACAGTGGAACAATCAGCGAGTGATAATAATCAATTTAAAATAAATTGCGAGGAGATAGATTCGTATTTCCTTTCGTCGATGATTAAAAGGCGGGTCAATAAATAAAATACATTATTGATGACTAAGGAAAAGAAAGGTTTCCCATTAATTATTAAGTGAAATTTGGTATCGATTCGATAAGTTATTTAATATACCTACTTACTTAATATAGCATAGTCTTAAATCTCACTTTAACAGTCTACGAGTCGCGTTGCGAGAAATTTTAATAACTCCTTACAGAGAAATAAAAATAGCGGAATACAGATAGCAAAAGTAAAAAGAAAAATGTTCAATTTTAAAAGGAGAAAAGTGAGTTCCGCGTATTTAAGTTGCACTTTGGCGAAGTGCGATCGGACATAAAATTTGTTATCGTTTACGTAAATTTTGTTATGATGTGTCATATGTATTTTATTAATTCCGCGAATGGCTGTTGTCTGCTATTTTATATACTATTTCTGTTACATTAGCCGTAAGGTTTTCCTCAAAATTAAAAATAAAATAAAATAAAAAATAAAATAAAAATAATATTTGAACGATTTAAACTTTCAATTTTGTGTACTTTATACTTATAGAGTGTCTGTTAAAAAGTTGGACCGTTTTAGTAGTTTTGGATTCGTCTGATTTTTTATTAACGAGTAGGTACTTACCTACTTTTTACTGGCGAGTTTTTAAATGCTGTAGAAGTGTTACCGAAATTAATATTATATTAATAATATAACTATTTACTCTATTTTAAATATCAAACTATCGATTTCTTTTGAAATAAATTATTAGCCTTGTAAATATGTTATTTTAGTTATTATTGCTCCGTCCGTACATCTGTATCTACATGAAGTTTACACAAAATGAGGTCACAGGAGAAAGCTCCCGTCTACATGCGTCTACCTAAGTACATATCTCGGATCGCGCGCTTCCAAGCAACTATTTAGTTTACATTAAAATAGAACAAAAGTTCATATTTGAATATAAAGATTTATATTGGAATATAAGAAATGATTTTTGTAGATAATTAGCGTTATTTTAAATGTTTGAACATGTAGATCAAATTTTTGTTGCGAGTTGTCACTTTTAGTAGCAACTACTTTTTACTTATTTATTGTGAAGGAGAATTAAATAGGTATTGTAGAATCCTACTTTTCTATGAGTCTACTTACTACAACAGTTAAATTCACTGTCATGACGATAGCTAATATACTTCCTCAAGTCTTAACTGTTCGATCGGTAACTTTTAGCAGTAGACTCATAGAGTACCTATCTATTTTGCAAAGCAGTTTTACTAACTGCTTATTTTTTCAGTGTGTATCAAAATATACACTTTTTTCTAGTTGCCAGTTATAAAGAGGAATTCAGAACCTAAGCGGGAAGTTATAAAGTTTTTTTTAATCTGAGATATAATTTTTTGTATTCCGATATTCCGGAATTCCTGCGGGAACTCCGAAATTATCGCGGGTGAAACCGCACGGGACAGCTAGTGTATAAAATTGAATTAAAATTATTATTATTATTATAACACGAAAGGATATTAATTATTATTTAAAATATAATTCGAAAAAAATTGCGGAAGTATAGGTAATAAGTATAGTTATTTTGTGCGGGCTTTATAAATTCTAGTTGTTTAATAATAAAATATATAATAATTACTTACCATCGCCTTCAAACCTGTTATATTAAGAGACAGTGTCCACGCTTGACTTTCTAATAACGGATTACTTCTGATTAGATAACTCTTGTTAAAACAAATCGCAGACATTGTGATTAAAAAGTTTTGTCGGCGGTAGGCTATGCTCACCTGTTACTATAATTTGTTAATTAGTTGCTAAAACCATCCAATGCAAATATGAAGTTTCAGTAAGAATATTTTGGTAGGATATTTCTTACATAAAGAAAAAGATTATATGACTGTAAATATGTATAAAATAAAGATAGGTCGTAAATGCTTCTGGTTTGTTTACCTATTAACGGTTTAACCCTTTACAAACTAATACACGTTAAATCTACCCATGAGAGTTATAGATAACGCACAGAGAATAAAGTAAATGTAGCCTTAAACCATCGCAGTGCACAGACAAACCAAATTTGGTTTTTGTTGCACTGGAAATATGTGAATATTGTATTTATTGGTTTTTTTAAAATAAATAAATAAATAAAATAATTAATCTGGACTAAAAAGATTACACTAAATGAATAGACATATTTTCATACCTTTCAAGCGGATTCTACTCATGTAGAATTCAACATACACATTTACCTACATATATCAAAACAGTAGGTAATTAACACATTTTTTTAGGCACTTAAACATATCCAAATAACATAAAAATCGACGTAACCTACATTAAGTAGGTATACGTAGTTAAAAGTATACGGTTACTTTAACTATAAAATCGGGTCGTGGCTTTGGTAATAAGAATCTTCAACTTTTAATAGTAAGTTTTTTAATGATAAAATATGTCTACAAACAAGTGCCTAGGTATTAACATCGACCCAATAATTACATATAAGTAACGAACGGACAAAATAAACGAGTGCAATAATTTCAAATTTCAATGTCGATGAATTAGCCCATTTTTATTTTACAAACATAAAGGCAAAAAAACACAAAGGTTATGGGTGGCATTGATTTGGCGTAAACACTTATGGAGTAATTTTATTTTAGTTTCTTCTAGCTAGCCAGTACATATCTACATATAATATGTGTTTAAATAAAACATTATGGATAAAAATTAATGAATTATGTCATATGTATATGTTTTGTATGTATGTTTTTGACAATATAATTATTTTTAATGAATAGTGCCTTGAGTGCTATAAGCGCCCTCACAAAGTGAAATCAATCTTGCCAGCAGCGTACGTATAATTACAGACATAGTCTATGTATATTGTATACAGATGCCTTATACCAGCATTAAGGAGGTACCTATTCAGTTTCCGACAAGATATTAAATCTCGATCAATAGCATATTGCTACGTGACCGTAAACGCAGACACAACACAATGTTCGCTAAATTACCGGCAGTTACGTTCAATAGTAGGCCGTATAGGAGGTTTTTAATGTTACATATTTGAAAATTACTTTTTATTTGAACAAAAAAAACTCTGTTTATTTGTCCATTCTGTTAGTTATATAATGCCATTAACAATGCCGTAATGTACTTATTTTATAACAGTGCATACGAAAACTCATATTACTTAGTTAATTTTACAGAAATAAAACTTGTAAAGAAGTTATTTCAGCAGGTATCACATATGCCTAAATTATTAGTATGTTTTAAAAGTTGGGAGCAAAAAGTATCTACTTAATAGAAACTCTGAAATTAATAGGCGTGACGAAAAAATTGTAGCAAATTATTCGTGGCCACGTGACATTACGATAAGTTCTTTCATTTTCCATAGCAGTAGCTATTACAGATTACCTATAATCAATTTGGCTAAGGCGGCCTATCGTAAGCAGAGGGCATAATATACCTATTATACATTGGATCCCTAAGGGCAGCTGATGTAGTGCCTACTTAGATGCCTACTTTTTATTTTTTATTGTAAATATATTATTTGATGCATAAAAACACCTAGACTCAGAATAATCCATATTATGTCCATCACCTAATATATGTAGGTAGTTAGGTACAACGTGTTAATCAATTGTCTGAAAACTAGAAAGTAGTTTCTTCAGAATCGACTTCCGAATCGATCGCACCATGCTTTATATAGGTTATATTTTTTCATTTTTATCAGCCCATGTCTAAATTATTTATATACTCATAGAAAAGTAGGAATATGTGGCGCGTATACGCCACCCATAGCAAAAAAAATCGAATCCGTCATTGACACATAGAAGCAGGCGTAGCGCTTGAAATTTCGTAGATAGGTCACCTCCAAGCTAATGTTGAATAACTTTTAGACTGTTAATTTTTTTGACATAATTTATATTTTAATCACATTATTGTTGTAAATGAGGTTGTGTATCAGGTCAATTCACGTTCACGTTCACGTTGTATAAAAATCTCACTCACAGTGTTTGTTATCGAACTCCTCCGAAACGGCTCGACCAATTTATATGAAATTTCCTGTGTATATTGGTGGGTCTGAGAATAGGTCATAGGCTATTTTTGATACCCTAGGTGATAAGGGTTTTATAAAATTTTACTTTGGAGTTCCCCCGGGAATTCCGAAACTCACGCAAGTGAAACTTGGTACAGCTAGTAATATAATAATTTTTACCCAGATTAAATAATATGATAACCTGGGTATCGAACCCGCAAGTATAATAATAAAAATAATAAAGTTTATTTCGACACCAACAAACATCACAATCAATAATTAGAATTACAATAAGTTGTAGTGTTTTTTTTCATTTGAAATAGGTACTGGAGGTTGAACTAAGCGAAGCCTGTATTTCAGCTCTCCAGTGCTCCAACAAAGAAATGATAATTAGGTGAAATCGTTGTTGCAATTTTCATATTTTTTTATACTATAGTAGCGTTGGAGAAATTAAATCAAATTTTAAAATATGTAATACTAAAATACGTGTGTGTGTAGTATGTAGTATTTGTGTTCTTGGAACTATATGCGTCTAGATTGTTGAAGGTAAATATATATAAATACAAATACTAAGTACCTACTACTGCAGAGTACCCACCGTGTGCCCACCCACTGGGTCAGTAGTTCTGAGACCGGTCACTGCTGAGCGAAAGTTATTGTTTTCTCTTAAGAGACACCCGCTCAGACTAGAATGAAAGTTAATAGAAAATTAAATACTTATAGTATCACATAACTTATGATACTTCTATTTATATATGGATTCACGAGTTCATTTTCTACATTAATTTTTATGTTTCAATGTTGCACGTGGGATCATCCACGCGGGAATCCTTTTATGTAGGTATGTAGATACTATGAAAAAAAGTACCTACCATAAATTTTAACCCAGGTCATAAGCGTAGGTGGAGAACGCGATTTCAAACATATTCAGACACAGAGATACTGACAAACATTCCATTTTTAATATTACCTTTAGTTTTTTCCTTTATCATTTTTGTTATATTATTATTATCATAATATATAAAGCTCGATTACCACTTACTCACTGACATAATTGTTCTCCCAGAAGGAGCATCTCTAGGTTGATATAATGTATGGAACATGTAGAGGGGACGTTTCGGTAATTATGGGAAAACCTCGACATCTTCGATTCCTGCTTCTCATCAGGTAGTGAGTCGACTGCCCGCCGAAACTATCCATCGAAAGTGAAAACGTTTCTAACTAAATTTCATCCACACCTTGGGCAAATTTCAATAGTGTAACTTTTTTTTCAAAATGGCGGAAAAAAACATGGCCGCCGAACAAAATTCAAACTCGATTATCTCCGAAACTATAGGAGTCTGATGGGGGGTGCTCAAACAAATGTCATAGAGGTCAATGGGGGGCAACCGCCTGGCGTGGTAAAAATCCAAAATGGCGGACTCAAAATGGCGGCCGAAAAAAAGGTGAGGGTGAGGTTCGGCATCCGGGGGTTTTTGGGGTCGCTGATGCCGAATATCGAATCAGTTTTTCGATTGCGTCATTTTTCAAGATGGCCGCCAAACATTAGTTCTTTGTATGGGGAAATTGTTTCGGCCCTGGCTCGGAAACGCGAGCTGCTCGCAGCTCGCGCACAGGGCGAATCTAGTCTACATTATATAGGTAAATAAAATATATTATTTTTTATCTTAACTTAAATTACAAATTTTTAGTTAACTAGATATTATTTACTTGTAATTCTCACTAAAAAATGAAAGGAATATTACTACCTAAAAATATCATAATGACACGAAATTCAAGTGTCAGTAGCGGAAAAATCAGTATACCTAACCATCTTTTGGCTACATCTAGCCATTCAACTAATAAAATATTCAATATAGAAATCCTTTGCTCTGTAAACGAAACCTCTGCATGCACATTAACGATATTCTGAAATTACGTGTAGGTACCTAATGTTAGAGCAAAATTGTATTATTAAATTAGTAAAATCTTTACAATATATAAAATTAAATTGAAGTTTTTGTTTGTTATGTCAAAATAGCAGATTTTTAATAAATAATTCTATGTCTGTTAATCTGTCTTGTTACAAGACGTATAGCTATCATTACAGGTTTGAACGACATCACAATGGTTTTATGGAAATTAGCACCATAGGACGAAGTCATTACAGTACATCATGTGTTACGCGTTACGCATTACGAATTTTCGAGAGCCTTTCATTAAATTCGTTCAGTGGTTAATGGTGGCGTGGCGCGGTGTTAAAACTAATAAACGCAACTTTTTTTTTAGCAGTCAAAACCACAATACCACATTGACCAACAACAAGAATCATTTAAGTACCTACAACAATTTCCACATTTTAAAAAGAAACATTGTTTTTATGCAATATTTCGGAAACAGCGATTGCAATTATCTTTGTTTACCGAACACATAGCATAAGGTTGAGTCGACGTAAGAGTTACGGAGTTACGTCAAATCCACACATTGAGGTCAGTCGGTGATTTGGTGTCATTAGCCCGCTATCTTTGAGGTCTCGCAGACAATGACATCAAAAAATAATAATAACATAATAGGGTACTCTAGGCCGGTATACTTCGCATATTGTTCGTGTTGCAACAGATGAGTGATTCGGAGACAGGTGTGTTTTTGTGAGCGTGTATGCGTGTGTGAGAGAGAATATAGAAATGATATGCGTCGGCTCGAGATCATTATTAAAAATGTTACTATGAAATTTAAGAAATTAAGAACAGTTATCATGATTTAATATAAAAATCCAAGGCCAAGGTGACACGAGAGGCAGTGACGTAGAGTTTTCTTTACTCTCTCTCTATAGGTATAGGTACACTCATCATAACTCTTTAATAGATATCACTATGGAAATATTAAGATTCAGTTCGAGATTAATGAATGTATCTTTTTATAATTTTACCTATATACAAATATTGAAAAATCTACTTCTAAAAAGAACTAACAAGTAAATATTAGATATCCTACTAATATTATAAATGTGAAAGTGTGGATGTTTGGATGTTTAGATGTTTGGATGTTTGTTACTCAATCACGCAAAAAAAGCTGAACGGATTTGGATGAAATTTGGCATGCACGTTGTCAGGGGTACAGAAAAGGACATAGGGTACTTTTTATCCCGGAATTCCCGCGGGAACTCCGAAATTACCGCGGGTGGAACCGCGGGGCACAGCTAGTATAGAAATATTATGTGAGTGATTTTTGATGTTTCCTGTAAGTACCTACCTAAATACTTAAGTTTCCGTAAGTACCTACCAGATTCTCTCATCTTGCTTCATCCGTTGTTTTTTGTGTTTGACATTAAATTATGCGAGAAGGTACTTGCAAGTATGTCAAGTGTAACTGTTATATGGTATTGTTATGATTGAATACATACATAATAGGTATACGTATATATGTAGGTATATATATAAATATAAACCGTTAAGTTGTAGTTTCTAAATAATTGTGACATTGTGAAGTAAAAGTACTTTAAACAGGTACAATGAAATAGATAAAGGATAAAAAAAAAATGTTTAATATGTACCTAATTGAAATGTCTATGAATATAAAAAAATAATTTAGATAAAAAAATTTACTCTGATTATTACCAACTGAAAAGGAATTTTATAGTTTCTCATTGTAGAATGTAGATATTAAAAAATATTATTCTAAGAACAGTGGGCAATTTGTTTTTGAATAGAGCAGTAAAGTATAATGAGATATTGTTCCAAGGGTGAGATATTGATGCGATCTGACCATCTCAGGCTGGTAAAGCCTTGTTGTGTCATAATATGACTGTGATTTTTCCCACTGGCATAATTGGTTGTATACATATGTAGATACATAACGTAGGGTGGCCAGAAACGATACCTATAGAGTAAATTTACTACGGTTGTTTGTTAACCCTAAGATCCAAAACATGGGGGAAAAGGCGCGAATATGCAGTCGAATTGAGAACCTCCTCCTTTTTGAAGTCGGTTAAAAATGGAGCACTTTTTAATGGAATACGACTGTATATAATATGTAAATGTATGTACATTCGGGTTTTGTAATAGTATATATCTACCTATGTGTAAAGTATAAATATTTTTATGCCTCTGCCTCGTAACTATGTATTATTTTTATTATTCATGTCTACAAATATATTTAATTCGTTGAAAGCGCCTCAAAGTTAATCGTACATTTTATCAAGTGCACTGTGCAAGTCGTTAACCTCTCGTTATTACAGAATAAGTAGTAACACTGTCACAATGAACTACCTATGCATATTTTCACTATGACGAAATCGATAAAGTTTAACGTTATACTATAGTAGTTAAACTTCATCTCACGTCCTAACAAAACGGTTTGTGAGATTCTTCAATACAATATTCTAGTAACTACTCGTACTAACGTTTCGCCTTTTTTTCTGAAACTATACATACCAAATTATACTGTATTAAAACGTGTTTAAAGCACATTTTAACATAAACGTATCACGATACAATTATGCGTACCTGCTGTGTGTAAATTGATGTTTGAAGGTGTCTTAATTTAGTTGTAGAGTTAAGTAATTCAATTGAATTCAATGCTTTTTACAGGATATGGAATACCAAAAAAACAAGCATTACAATATTCATAATGCAAAAGTTTGTGTGTATATATATATGTACGTAACTTCTTTACGCTAAAAAGAAATTTACTACAAAGTGTAACAATAGGCGGTCTTATCGCTCAGAGCGATCTCTTCCAGACAACCATGGGATGCATAGAAGAATTGCAATCAAATAGGAAGGCGGTGAAATACATAAACAGTATATTACTTACACATAAACATATATAATTTAATAGGTACCTACGTACCTACAATAGGCTTGGGTAAAATATGAAATGACTTATAGCTCATAGCCTGAATTAAAACGTAGTATACTTTTATCCTGGAATCTCAAGGGAATTCCTAAATTCACGCGGATGAAACCACAGGGAATTGCTAGTATTAAAAATTCACAACACAATAGGCGGTTTTGTAAGATAATTATCGTAAAACATAAAATTAATTTTTGGCACAAAAACAATGTACGATTGCAGAATCAATTCACAAAACCGAGGATAGCGCAGATCCGGTTATGCAATAAACCTTTTTGTGATCATGATCTGCTGATGAGGGTCCCATAGTGTTAAACTCTATGCCGCTTTACAACATTAAATACTTAAAAAAAGTAGTAAATTTAGAGAGCTATTGCTATGCCAGGTGTCACGTAGAAACTTTTATTATTCTTATACGTATCTACATAATATAGTGTTAGCTTTAAATAAAAGTGTTTAAAATGGATTTACAAACATAAACAAACATACATATATTTATAAGTTCTCTGGTACCTATAGGCTATAGTATGTCTACAAGTTCTGCTTAGTTTGAAATCAGGGGCTCTACTACCATCTCTTCAACAGTCTTATATCCAAACTTTGTTCATTATTGCTATGTATAGACTTAACCATGGACCATTGGTCCATGACTTAACGAAAAATTGTAGGGTTGAAAATATAATGAATGAAATTTCAATTTAAGAACACTAAGGTGATGCTGTTAGGATATGTGTTAACTTCCAAAACATACATATTATTATTACGTATAGTGTTTTCATGGCACCAGTAGTTGATGATGGAATATTTTAGTTGTGAAAAGAACTGCACGCACCTACTAACCTACTAGCAAGAGAGGGTTAATCTAATGCGGTTATTTAGCAACAGTTAGTACACAACGCATGCGGGTCGCAGCGGCGCCGGCGCAGGTGTAGGTACCCCATATCTAATGACAACCAATCTTGTGCAATACGCGCTGAACTTTCCCACACTACATTCTCTTTTCACGTAGGTAAAGTAATATCGTATTGCAATCGGCATCAGCGTTCTAATCTCTAGACAATCTTACCGCTAGCTCTGGGTTCTTGAGCCTACTGCAAATCTCAGTTCTGCTTCTCTTGATCGTTTTCTCAATCACCTCCTATTCGTTGATCTCAAAAATTTCATAGGGATTTTAATAGATATTTTCTCACACTACTACGTAGATTTGTTATAATAAAACATAATTATAAAATACTAGGTGCTATAATGTTGGAAAATACATATCTATTGAAATTCGTATGAAAACTAGCCCTGACGGTCTAGTCTAGCGAGTTAAGTATACAGAGTACAGATTAGGCCGCTGTTAGAAAAGGAGTAGGTATTTACAATATTTAATTGTGTTATTTATACAAAAATAACATTTTTGCGCCAACCAATTTGATAGGTAGGTATAGCATAGATAATATTAATACTATACTACGGTATAGGAAATGCAATAATATTCTATCAATATAGAAAGGATGCATCTTTAGGATTTACTATCGTTCGGTTTACATTTTTCATACCAAATTATTATATTGACAAAAAAACACTGATTAAAGTGTTTTTCAATACAAAAAATGTGTATCTCGTACTTTAAGAGGTATTTACTCTGACTACGTTCTTATAGGCACTAAAGACAAATGGACGTTAATAAGTATGTGGCTGTTAGTTTTAATCGTATCTCGTACTCAAGCACAACATAATATTATGTTATTACTTGACTTTTGATTGCGGTCTAGTGTCTTCCTGTTATTTAGCATGTCAGTCGATGAAAAAATGAAAAGTGAAATGCTATAATATCTCCGTGAGAGATAAGTATCTTAGACACTGTGTACGCTAAATGGACAATAATTAAAGTATGTTTACTTGTCTTTAGCTATAGGTACGTCGGCTTAGAAAGGTGCGGCAGACGACAAGAATTTTTTTGGGGGTTTGTATGGGTGTTGTTTTATGTTCAAATTCAAATTCAATTTGAATTTTATGTTCGTCAATTTAAGAACGATTTTTCAATTTACTTACATTTGCAAGTAGGTACAACGCGCTAGCTTTGAACAGTGATCATAAAAGATAAATTACCTAAACACAACAAAAAATCGATCGAAACGATTTTCGTGAGCGTTTGCGTAAGCACCCAACAAATCACAACTCACAACGCATTTTCTGTTCTCGACATTTTAAATAATACAGACCGTTTGTAATCAGTACCTATGCATATACCTAATAAAATTAATGTGCATCTTTGTGAATTTGGACTATTTTTTTAGATTAGGCACTGTTGATGTTTGTTTCTTTTTCTTGTGTGTTGTGCTGAAATAAATGCATTTTCTTCTTCTTCTTCTTTTTGTTTTAGTACTTTCAGTGCGTTTATAAATTCATTTATTTATTACTTTAATTAGGTAAAAGATAGTGATTAAAAGAACAAATACTATGTGCATAGTATATCTAGATTTAAGCTTTCTGCTCCTAGTAGACTGTAGAAGCGCAGCGTACTTTGTTTATGTTCAATAAAGTATAAAAACAAACAAACACTCAAAACTCACAAAATTTTGTAGGATTGGAATCGAAAACCTTAAACCTTAAATCGAAAACCGGATTTAAAAAAAAACGAGTAAGCTAATATTATTAGTATATTCGAACGAAGTCATAAGCACAGCTATGGAAAAAATAAATTGGGAGGTGCCAAATAACCGACTCAGTTATGTTGTATTTAAGATTTTTTGTTTGTCTTTTGTTTTTAAAACTTATCACGCACGAAACAACCTTATTGCACCCAATCAACATAATGAATAAGTATAAATTTTATCTCAATGCGAACACATCAAAAACTCAAACCCGTGATGGATTTGTAAGTTTATGGACAGTGTCGAAGGTTCGATTGTTTAGAAAGCGATGCGTTTTGTAAGCGTGCCGCAGCTGAGCTGTGGCGGCTGCGTTAGCGCATGTTGGCGCAACCTGCCGCGCGTGCTTCGTGTTCGTAGTGGACCAAATCAAGGCTCTACTAAGCTATGTCCACATATGTGGAATTTATCTAGCAGTGAGCCACTGACTTATCATACCTAATAATAATTATATCTAAGCCCAGGGATTACACTAATAAGTTCACATTCGCCCAAAGTAATGAAAATTTAATGACACCTAAAGCGAAGTGTCAATGGCAAGATAGGTACATGCGTCATTATGACATTAAACTATTGCGTTATACCCTATTATACCAGACACAAGATGAAATTATTGATAGTTGAAAGGCTGTTGCTAGTCATCCACTAAACGGTTGAATAATAATCGTCCGCTAAACGCAAAACGCTGATTGATTGAAAAACCTTTTTATATGAAATACCTAAAATTCTTGTTTAAAAATAAATTGTATACCTAATACCTATGTCACCTGTGTAAAATTGTAAATACTGTTAGATTATAATCTATCTCGTGGGATTGCAAATTGTCAAAAGATCGGGAACCATAACACTGTCATTGGCACATTGCCGGCCGCTACGGCGGCACGCTCGCTACGGCTCGCGCTACTTGGTCAGAAGTAAGTACAAACCTAACCTAACCATAATCATAATCTACCGAAAAATAATGCGTTAAATGCATTGAATAGGCTAGTTTCCTGGGTAAAAAAATCAAAATTCTATTTAGTCCGTCAGTTAGATAATAAAAAAATAAAAGATACGTATTTTTTGCTTTTTTAAAATAATGGAAATATGCATAGATAAAGCGCATTAAAGTTTAGGGTGGGGGACTCGTGATGTCACAGCTCGCTATAACGTGCGAACAAACTGTAGCGAGGCGTGACGTCATGTGAAATTTCGACTTGATATATCTCCGTTATTTTTTGGTTACATAAAAAAAAAAAATACGTGTCCAATATTTTTTAATAATCTACAAAACGGACTAAAAAAGAAAATTTAGGAAATTACGGTTCACAATCTTTTGACAGTTTACAATCTCGCGAGATAGATTATAATCTAACGGTATTTACAATTTCACAGTGTTATCTAATATATATAAATCACGCGTCACGTTGTTTGTCCGCGATGGACTCCGAAACTACTGAACGGATTTTGATAAAATGTTGTAACCATTTATAATATGGTCCAACTTAAAAGATAGGATAGTTTTTTATCCCGGAATTCCCGCGGGAACTCCGGAATTAATGCGGGGAACTACTTATCACCGTAATCTACAGCACTCTTTTCCCGGAATTACCGCGGATGAATTCGCGGGGGACAGCTAGTATTTACAATATATTGTCAACATCTTTTGTGAACCTATGTAGTTTAGTAGACCATGGACTACTAATAATAATCCTGTGAGTGGACGACTAGACACTCCGTAGTTGTAAACGCATGTTGTAATGTAACTCAAAGTACACCAGTGTGAACACAGCTTTACACCACTCAAGTGTTGAGTAATTTCAATAATATCGATTAAAATGATAAGTATATCTCATACTTCAAAAGTTGTATTTCTTAAATCACGCAAGGTAACACTACAATATAGAAACTATTAAAACACGTCAAATAGGTGTTTGTCTTTGATCCATAATATTTGGGATAATCTTCGGAAAGACTGAATTTATTTTATTTATATTTGGTGTATAATGTGTACCATAAAATAATATTATGAACTAGTTGTCCTCACAATTGTCGAAAGGCTTAACTAAGTTAAAAATAATAGGTATAAAAATCTTACTGTGTGTAATAGCTACGTATAGTTACCAAATTTTTTGCAATTTAACTATAGATAAAAGTCGATCGTACGACGAATTGTTTTCAGACACTGTTTCTTTTTGTTCATCCCCTATTAAAAAAAGTTTTGTTTTTCCCTCGAATACCGTTGATGTTGTAATATTTTCTTTTTGGATTACGTAGCTATAGGTACGAGGATTTGCATTGAGGCGTGGATACAGTGCCGTTACGTTTCCAAGTTACGTGGACGTAAGTATCTACGTAAAAAAAAAATAGTTTGATAGTGATATAGGTACCATTTCCTCAAAATATAATCTATCATTGCGTGCACCTATGTTTTGTTTTGTTTTTTCATATCATGAAAAGTGCACTCTAGATAAGTGCACACGTCATAGTTATCTATGTTTATTTCCGCATAGGTAATCATTTGGGAGTTGCCAAATAAGTGAAAAAACTTTGCGATTTTTTGTCTGTTTGTTGCACCCATCGAACATGAATATTGCCTAATGCGTATTCCGTGGGAAAGTTTGAATTTATACAAACGCTACTCAAACTGGATACGTTATCAACTCTTTGTTTGTGTTTTTTATTTATTAGCGTAATGAGCGAAAGCGTATACATAACCAATTTGAATTTTATACACACAAGCTACGACCTAGGCCATGCAAACTAAGTCGCAATAGGGATAAGACTTACCTACTAATGTCATAAATGAATGGGAAAATTTGTGAAGATCTTTAGATGTTCGTCACTCAATCACGGATGAAAGGCCAAAAGGAATTGGATGGCACATAGATAGATATATTCTGGATTACATCGTTTATTTTTATCCCGAAATTGATGAGGGAATCCGGATTTGCACGCGGGCGAAGCGGGAAACAACTAAATATGTACCTAGTCATAAATGTTTTAGCTAGTATGTGCGTTTGTAAAATAAAACATTAATCAATAAATTAATTATCTATACATACTTATGTGTGTTTGTCGGTCCCTTTCTTTCACTTTATAACGGATGCACGTATTTATTGTGTTTTTATAATGTAGTTGGAGAACCGGGAAATGACTATTATACAATTTTAAAACTATTTGACTAACTATACCTATTCTATAGTTATTAGATAAAAGTCAAGTGCTAATTTTACAAACATATTCTTACTTCTGAACGACGCGATATCATAATTTTTTTTTAGTCGCTTGTTCATAGCTATGCTAGGAGGTTCCCGAGGGAATTTAAAACAGTTACGCTTATGAAACCACGAGGAACTCCTAGTTACCTACTATATTCTTGCCGAGTAGTATTTTTCTAATAATATAGGCAGATCGATTAGTGTTACGGCAAAAAAATACAGATTTTCTCAAAACAAAAGGTTAACTTACTTTGAAAACGTCAGTTGTTTGTTTTGGTCTAACCCTGCAATCTTTCGCTTTCTCTATAAAAGTTACAGAGCGACACTGAAAAAATTTTACTATAGCAAAAAAAAACACGACGCGCACTCAGACTAACAAGAAAGGTTACTACAACAAATCCTGATTACTCAATACCTTTATGTTTATTATATGCGACATAAACTGTGACTTAAAAATTCGTATTAACACATTGAATGGGAATTGCTTTAAATGGAATCACGTAATTTCTGCACATATGTTTCCGAGTGTTGTAATTCGTTTGTATACGATCGTAGCCGTTTGGGTAGCGAGACCGGCGTGCGCGCAAGTAGAAAGTGCAGCGCTCACTGTCCGGTTCTTGTCTATGCATCGAACCCGCACCGGTCGTAATCGTCGTCGCCAATCGCCACACCACCACTTTCATCATACATTCGACCGACCTAGGTAGGCCTGGGATTGATCTTAAGGCGCCTGTAGGCTGTAGCCGACGACTAACTAGAGTCACTCGCTAGATTTTTTTAAAGATACCTACTGTAAGATATTAAGAACTCCATTTCGTCATATCCATCCCAATACCTGTTTGTATGCCACAGCCATTTTACATAGACTGTTCCTTGGCATTTTACTATTGTATATATTATGTAGGTACATACAGATGGAAAGGAAGGTGCATTTTATGAGCCGCTATAAAATGGTAGAGTAAAATTACGAACAATCTAAGAAAATTTGGAGTGGCATTTTATACACATACCTATACTTCAATTAACTAGGTAGATACATATAAATATATCTGCAGCATTTTTTTACTTTAATAATAAGTCGAAATGTTGTAGAATTACCAAAAAAAATGGATGTACATACTATTACATAGGTACATATTTTACATAGGTATTTCTTAGCTAATTAGCGAGTTGACGACTTAAGAAATAGGTAAAAACGAAAGGTGCCAACTCGCGTGCACTCGCGTGTTTTACACACACGAGTTGACATATAAGTCAAGAAGGTATCTCTTTTAAAATGAAATATTTCAGAAGATTTATCTTTTAGCGAGCGAGCGAACTTTGACGGCTACAATCGCCTTAAGCAACTAATTGACGTTTTCGAAATTGGAATTTGTTAAGAATTTGCGCTTATCTAAATTTTTTATATTTCCGATGGGTGATTTTTGCAACACGATTACTTCACGAGTTGTAGAGATGTAGGAAGGTAATTAAGTTTATTGAAATTAATGTATCTGAGTTAGAATTTTTACTGAGGTGTAGCAACAGAATTTTGGGTCTAAACGGGTCTCACTGCGTCTTTTTAGGGTTCTACGGAACCCATATTTTTATATGGTTTATTTTTATTACGTTCGTCCGTCTGCCTGTCCGTATCTATGTTACAGTCATTTTATCATATAGATTATTATATAGTCATTTTACTATATAGGTGAAATTTGAAATACCTATACAATGGTACGTATACTGAAATAACGAAAAATAAAAATTACTCTTGAAAAATCATAATGAAGTTTCTAATTGTTTTTCCATTTGTCAATAGTTTGTGAGATATTATGCGCATCTAAAGCGTTGAAATGTTCCTCCCCCACACCTTTTTGATTAGGTACGGGGTGGAAAATGCTGAAAAAATGCAAGCTAGTACAACTTAAAAAACCGATTTTGAATGAAAAACCTTTAAGATTTAACTGTGTATTTCTTCCCCACTAGATATACGGAACACTACACTGGGTGATGCATACGCCGCGCGCCGCGGTTTTTTTACTATTCAATGCCAAAATTAGAAGTTAGATCTCAAAACCTAATAAAATACAGACCAGAGATTATTATCTTGAAGTGACTTATTAAGGTACGTTGAGAGAAAGGGAGAGCAATACATAATATATGACCTTTTGGTACATCGGGTCTAGCTTGTGGTTCAACTCGTTGAAGTCGTAATATGACTTATTACATGGACCACGGGCTGTCGAGCATTATTAAAAGGCCGGTCAAAGTGTTAAATTAATCACTTTGCAGGACGCTCTTGGCCATTATTAATAATGGCCGGTCATTATTAATAGTACATATACTTTCTACATAATATCGGAGTTAAGCTTACCTACGTTATGTGAATGCTGGTCAAAGCTCAAGAATAGAAAGTTCAACAGAGCGTAGTTATACTGACATCGCAACCTTGGCACACTAATTTTATTGTAGGTAAACTGGTAATATTTTGAAACATAATTTGCATATTCTAACTTAAAAAAATACTTTAAAGCAAAAAATATAATACTACATTTGCGAATCGTTAAGAAAATGTAATCAGAAATAGCATCTGCATTTATGAGAATATAATGGAAGTCATTGTCCTTTGATATTTGAAGTTTGTCAATAGGCGTATTTGGGAGAGCGATAGCAGATGGCATTGTGTCAAGGTTTGTTTCTTTGATATTTTATTTTAAATTTTTTTTTTTTTTCTTTAATAGTTTATTTTTAGATACATATACATATCTTTGTTTATAAATACAGGTGAAATTTTCATATGAGCATGGTTTGTTTGTTAAATCCGAAACTACATACCTACTAGGAATAGAGAAGGTTGTTGACTGGTGGAGGTCGTAGTGAGTGGACGCCTGTCGTGTTATTTATTCAAAATTTTCACCACCGTTCAGCAGCCATTTTGTTTTCCAAGAAAGAAGCTGGTTTTCGAGAGAGAACCGTGTTTTATCTCGGGGAACAATCTAACAGTCATTTCGCCATAATTACTTTGATTGCTAAAAATACGTAGGTACAATAGGTACAAGAATTAAATGCGATAAATCGCGATAGATTGGCATAATTGAAGAAGAAGAAGGAATAGAGAACAAAGGAGGGGCCGATTTTGGTAAAAACTTTTCTGTTTTGCTCAGACACACAAGCCTTTGATTTGGAAAAAAGACAAATCTGTATTATAGCGCCATTACATACTGTGGTTTATAAAAATCGAATCCTTGGACTATAGATTTCAAAGTACCTAAAGGTCTCATTAAAAAAAATATATAATTTTTATTTTATTTTCTTTTATTTTGAAACTTGAAATTTACTGTTAGGTATTTGAGTATTTCCCAGATTTTGATCCTTTGACACCATCGAATGGCACAATAAAATACAGGTGTGTCTTTTATTCAAATTCAACGGGTTCGATTCCAGGATAAGAAAACTTCTACATTGCACAAACTAAGTATATATATACCTAAGCATTCAGCATGAAGTTGTGAGTACGTAAGTGCATGTTATATAACACGAGTTGCCACAAACTACTAGTTCAATTTATAGTGCAGTAATTTCGCACGTTGCAATGATCTGATAATGGCGCCGCACTAGACGACCGCTATTTATTTGTACCTACACAAAGCACAAAGCGTTGCAAAATACATGCATTCATTAATCGTCCTAACACATATTGTGGAAACCAATATTTTAGATGCAGTTTGACTGCATTTCAGTTCAAAACCGAATTAAGGTCACAGACTAGAAATAAATGAGTAGTAACTTTTGCAACAAATATCTAGTCGTCGTTGTAGGTAGGTCAAGCTTTATCATGTGTAAGGTATACCTACTCATGAGAACAAAACAAACGAATTCACGCAAACACGGTTAGATCGAAGTTTTTTCCATATTAAAATGAGTCCGTTATGTCTGTTACACGTGAAAAGAGGCAAAACACAAAAAAACTCATTTCGAAAAAAATTACAGTTGCTTTGTTCTTCCGTAGAGCAGCCGTATGATGCCGTGACGGAAAATAAATTTTTACTCCCATTCAATTTAGCTGAAATTCGTTTGTCCTACCATTTTCTGTGCGGAAGTTTCAGTCTCTACATCCCGGCTCCGTCACCATAATACTTGCCACCGAACGTACCTACAAAATGATGCCAAATAAACAAGTAGGTAGAGCTTATCTAAACTAAAATTACGCGCCCCACTACTTCAATAGCAGTTTTAGATGTGCAGGATCATGTATTGATAATATCTATTTATACATAATAGTGTGAGTGCGGCGACATTATTGCGCACTTGTGATGAATAGACAGACCAGATTTATATGTGTCGTATCGATATTTTAACGGTTGCGCGTGCGCGTATACCCGATGGAGGGGCGCGTCATTTTAGCTTACCTACTGCTTAGATGATCTCTACCTAATAATATTAAATAACAATGAGATGAAACTAAATTCATTTATGTTCAGTATAAATATCAACACAAACATTATCTAATATATTTTTACGTTATAGTTTTGTATCTATTGATTTTTTTTTGGTTTATTTTATGTGAAAGTAGAATTGCGTTAGGTATATTTTCTGAACGAAATTATTGATGACCTTTTGAATAATTAGTGCGATGCAATATTTTAGCTGAAACTTTGAAGTTCCTTTGATCGTTCAACAAAGATCTTAATAAGCGCGATACGGAATGTGCTACCTAACGCAATATTTTTTTGTCGTGTTTTTGTTTTTGCAGATTGAAAATTTTAAATTCTGATGTCTGATATACCTAATATAGGTTAGGTACAGATAGAAGAGAAAGCAACAGAGGACCAATTTAGCTCACGCAAAACCTTAAATTATTATACTTACATGGATTTTGAGTGAATACTCAATTGTATCGAATAGGCGCAATTGGACCTATTTGCATCACGAATCGGACACAATTTGCATCGTCTAATCCAATCTATGTCTGAGTGTGATATGCGCGATATTGTGGAGCAATAATAAAATTTAAGTCTCTTCCTGCTGCCTATTCTTCGATCCGATGCGCTTGCTCTTGTTGTTATATAAGTAACCAAACAATACGACATACCGGCGATGTTACGACATCTTACTTACAATTTGCGACCTATACAAGTAGGTAAGTACCTAACTACACTTTCTGAATTATCTCGATGTAAGAAACCTAAATAAATTTTAGTATCATTGGTTAGTAAAATTGAAAGTTTCAACTTCGTATGCAAAGTCATGCGTTATGTATTAGTAGGAATTTAGGAAGCAAGGAAAATCTATTTTCAAGTGTTGTTACTTTTTTCTAACGGTTCAGTACTTACTCAACAGTTTTAAAGTAAATGTATGCACAAAGTCGTGTTCCTAGTCGAACGTCTTGCATTATAATCTGTTGAAAGCGTCGCCGAGGCATCTTATCGCAATGAAGACGTCGCGCGTCGGCTCTTGAGAAATGCTCTACCCATTAATATCCAATTAAATCTACGCTCGACTACCTAAATTCCCGTTTTACTTCCTACATGCAAATTGCATGTTTTAAAAGTTAATTACCTACTATTTTTTACGAAACACGCTTTCTGTGTAGTTGAGTTAATACCAGTCAGGTAAAGTGGGGTAAGATCAAAGGAACCTATTATGCTAAAGTGAGTTTGTTATGCTATCACGCTTCAACCACCTACCTACTTAACCAATTGCATTCTCGTTTTCAGCGGTACAGAGGACATAAGATAATTTTACCTCGGCATTCCCGCGGGAACTCCAAAACTCACGCGCGTGTAACAGCTAGTAACATATATAATAATTGCAAGTCACTACTCACGAATATTAGAACCTGAAGAGCCTTATCTGGTTTTTCGATACAATACCGTTTTCGCGTTCTGTATCATATTGTATGTATCATAGAGAGTCAGGGTTCAGGATGGGTGAAACTGGTTCGCGATAAAAAAATCTTGGAGGAATCAGGAAACGCCCTTGGGTGTAATCGTAGACAACAGTTAATGTTAGATTCATATTAGAGGAAATTAAGTTTGTTTGTAGAGGGTAATCTCTGGAACCATTGACAAATTCTTTCACTAATAGAAAGCTACATCTTTGACCAACATAAGACTACCTTTATCCCAGAACAATGCATTCCCGAGGGAGCCCTGAACTTAAAACGGGTTGAAATGATATATTATTATACTAGCTGATCCCCGCGGTAATTCTGCAGTTCTCGTGGGAATTCCGGGATAAAAGAACTCTATAACCTTTTCTGTATGTACGGCTGACAACTTATAGAATGCAAAACTTAGAGCAGTTTCACCTGCGTTAATTTCAGAGTTCCCGCGGGAATTTCGGGATGAAGCTAGCCTATGTCCATTTCTGTATCTCTGACGACGTGTATGCAAAATTTCATAATGATCCGTTGAGGCGTAACATATCTATTACTCACCTTCGCATTTATAAAAATTATAAGGATTCAAGATGGATGTTATTTTAATGATGGAAGCCAAAACAGCAACTGAAATAAAATGTGTCATTTGTATAAAAAATAACATTTATTTTTACATTTTTTACCCGACTTCATTATTTATAAAATAACACTACATATTAAATTGTACGAAATGAATAGCCAGACCTTCGTTACAATTCACGTCTTAGGTTGGTGGCAATATCTGTTTTCTTGAACTAAATGAGCTTTGCCGCTGAACGAAAATTAAGGCCATTGAGATCTCGGGTCCTGAGACCACTTAACAGTATCTATAGGCAGTAGGCACGTAATATTTTAATCTTATTTAGATTTTTCGTTTGTCGAATAAAATACGATCATACAAAGATTTTAATGGACGGAAAATCAGAGTAAGGTTAAAATAATACTATTTTATGAAATTTTACTAGGGCCCCTGATGATATCTTTCAGAGAAATTGTCCAATATGAACGGTTTACCGTCGCATTCAGACTTTTTTTAAGGTTACCTTATTGGTTCTCAAATTGTGTGTAAAGTTTGAAAATAGAACTGTTTAAATATTTTCTTTACATAAAAATATAAACTGTAGCCATTGGAAATATTTAAAAAAATATAGCGGGGCGTTTTAGGGTAACCAATATAGATACCTACCTAGGTATTTTAATAATTTTAGGCAAATGTTTCTGTTTATCTGTTTGTTTGAGCGTGCATCACATGAAACTAATACTGAGCGGATTTGAATGAAACTTGGCATCAATTCCATCATGCTATGTTTACTTCTTGAATGCTTATTTAGTTTTTGATTTGAGATACTTTTAATTACTGCACAAAGATAACGCGTGGTGCCGAAATTAAGCCTGTGAGTGCGTCGATTCGACGTTTATATATTGTAAAACTATAACGGCCGGCGCTTAGAATTAAGGCGACGTGTGAATAAAAATATAAATATGATATTCATTAACAACCTTTTGATTAAAATGTAAAATGGTATTTCATCTACACAGTCGATATTTGTCGAAAAAAGAGACGAAACATCATTTTGGTAAAAATGTCGTAAATCTAAATTTTATCTATATTTACAAGAAATTATAAATATAACGTTATGTAGGTAACGCTACCGTGTCTCACTCTAGCTGGAACTTCCAATGATATTAAAGTTTAATACTTATAATCATTGGGAAATTCAAATAGGTACCCGTTATGGAATAGTAAAAATTCGACTCTATAGCTGACGTGACGTCATGAGACATGACGTGAAGTTTGTGTAGCACACAAAAAAGTTCCTTAAATTGGAAGCAGGTCTGATAAAAATACGATCCCGAAGTCTTCTTCTTCTTCAATTATGGCAATCAATCGCGATTTATCGCATTTCATTCTGCCAATGTACGTATTTTTACCAATCAATTATGGCAAACCCCAATGACAGTGTTAGATTGTTCCTCAAGATAACACGGTTCTCTCGAAAACCAGCTTCTTTATTGGGAAACAAAATGGCTGCTGAACGGTGGTGAAAATATCGAATAAAAAACGCGACAGGCGTCCACTCGCTACGACCTCTTGACGACCTCCACCGGTCGAGAAGTAGGTAGGTAGGTTGACATTTAACAGAACTAGGTAGGTACCTCAGAAGAACTGTTATTGTTCTGAGGTAGGTAACTAACTAGTGCTTTCACGTCAGAACATTTGACGTCAGATGTCAGTTATTTGAGACAAATTATTTTGAGGAGTATTTGCACAAGTGGGTCTCAGTTTAAGGTTTATCATGAAAGTGTATTGGCTAAAGTTGTGGGATAATTCAACACGGACAAACGTTACTGTCCAGAGTTCTGTTGATGTTGAAACAAATCAAGGCATGGATGCCAATTATCAGCTATCTTTATTTACTTGAAATTTTATGGGATACAAAATCTTATTTTACTAAAAAAAATCGTCATCTATACTAGGTTACACCCCCTATTTTCTATTTAGTAGAGAATGCCGCAAGGCATTAAGTTCGCTATTTGTATATTTTGTGCAATGAAGAATAAATAAATAAGTGAGTTTATGAGGTTGTAACTTGTAGGGGATAATCTCTGAATCTACTGAACCGATTATTATCAAAATTCTTTTACCAATGTAATTGTCTAATAAAGTACCATTCTTGGCAAGTTTAAGTAGTTGTATATAGTACATCAATTTAGTTCGTTACTTTTTGATTGGATATACAGGCTGTAACGTTAAAAGAAAGACTTCTTGAAGGTTTACAATCCGATTCTCGCTTTAAATATATATAATATATAAAAAAACACGACAATTGAGAGCGCAAGTTGCCGATGCGCTTGCGGATCATGCCCTAAAGATCAACCAACGCATCTTTATTTTGCAATGCCGCTAGCGCGCCGACAAATCTAATGTGAAGGTCATTCACCCGCACCTACAAATAAATATTATTTTTTAAATTAATAGTTATTTTTAGTTACATCTAAGAGCCTGTCCAGATGACGCGTTTTCGCGCGAGTCGAGAACGCGCAAGTCGAGAGTCCGACGCGTTGCAAGCGTTTTACGCGCGAGAGCATCAGCTGGACGGAATCTATGTGGCTCTAGTATCTCAGGAACACGCACGTTCTCGACTCGCACGTAAAATCCCTCATCTAGACAGACTAACCGCCGCACTCAGAGTCGACTTTAATGATTACTTAGTTAAGTATAGATTTTTAAAACCAAACTGCCGCTATCAGAGACTTTCAGTAAATTAATGTTAATTGGCAGTTAATGAGATGTAACTTAATTAGTTAAATGCCAACTAACATTAATTTATTAAACTTGTCTGATTGCGGCAGTTTTGTTTTAAAAATCTATACTTAACTAAGTAATCATTAAAGTCGACTCTGAGTGCAGCGGTAAGCATGAGTAATCGACGGTTTGAATGAGTCTCTCGTTCAACCTTACAATCTGTACATATTATGTACTATATTCTCCCCTAGCCGAGTGTGATCGCGCTTTCCGAGGTTTCAGCGAGGAGTTCGTGCTTGGCCGCGGTGGAGGCGTTGACGACGTGGTGCGGCCCCACGATGCAGTGCTCGAGGGAGCAGCTCACTTCCACTGTAGCCCCCGTGTACAGCACACAGTGTTGCAATACGCAGCTGTTGAAAACAAATAGTTATAAACACAGATTAGAAGATAGAACGACAGTGAGCGCAAGTGAGGCCATTTTAAGCCAGGTTGAAGAGACGTTCGGACCTTACGTTTCCTTACATTTATAAAGGAAAGATTTGATTTTTTTGTTTGTTACGATTTAATTCAAAAACTACTAAATCGATTTCAAAAATTCTTTCACCATTAGAAAGCTACATTATCCCTGAGTAACATAGGTTATATTGTAATCCGGAATTCCCGCGGGAACTCAGAAATTAACGCGGGTGAAACCGCGAGGAACAGCTAGTTTATTATAAAACAAAGTTCTCTGCCGCGTCTGTCTGTTCCTGGAATCCCCGCGGGTGAACCCGTCAGGGACAGCTAGTACGTCATATACTGTTTGTGCCATACTGAATGTAATTTCGCGCGCCGTTCCATTGGATTTGTGCCATAACTTCTAATGGAATTTCAAATAAAACTATTACCTACCTGTTTGAGTACTATCCTATGACTATTGAGTGGCGATTCTGTTAGTTTAAAAAAAAAACTTTTAATATGATATTTTTCACAATGAATTTAATTGACAGTGAATGATCATAGTCTCTACTGGACAGACAGTTTTTTTTTTGAGATTTCTGACATTTCTAGTACTCAAATCTCAGTCAGTCCAGTGGAGACTTTTGATCCTTATAAGAAACAGGATCAATTGGCATCAAAAAGGTTTTGCTTTTGACCATTTGCTTGCTGACTGTACATTTTTTCCAAAATCTGTAAATGCAGTTCAGAATATTTTAAAAATTTATGGATAGTCTCCTAAAAGCGTTTTCTTGTAACTATAACGGTTAAGGTACCTGCCCTTAATGTCCCGTCTCTAAAATTCATCCTGTATCGAAACGAAAAACTATGTGCATTTTATGAGTGAATTCAAAAACTCATTTTCCCACTATGCGAAAAGAAACCTAACTTTCATTTTTTTTATATAAATACTAGCTGTTCGCCACGGTTTTAACAATATTAATTTTGGTGTTCTCGTGAGAATTCCAGGATAAAAAGTATGCTATTTCAAATCCTTTTCTTTACATCCTAACAGTGTATGTGCAAAACTTCATGATGATTGATTGAGTAGTACAGGCATGTAATCATAATATTAGTTAGGATGTTCAAGTACTAACCCTTCTTTAACAGTGACATTGTTCATCAAGATGCAGTTAGATAATCTAACTTTATTCTCGATATTACAGTTAGCACCGATAAATGAATTCTTAATTGAAGTCTTCTCACTGATCACACTTTTATCTCCAACTGTACTAAACTCATCAATTTGTCTAGTCTTCACTATACTACTAGGATGATATCTTTCGGTAAGAGGTGAACCAATTAGCTCTTCCCATTTTGATAATATCTGAAATTAGAACAAATAACCTTTATTACGTATGAGGATGTTTTTTTGTTACTTTTTTGTGTCTAAAATGTATGATGTAACAAATATAAAATTTTCCATTTTATC
The DNA here is from genome assembly GCA_907165275.2 of Zygaena filipendulae. Taxonomy (NCBI): domain Eukaryota; kingdom Metazoa; phylum Arthropoda; class Insecta; order Lepidoptera; family Zygaenidae; genus Zygaena; species Zygaena filipendulae. Next base: position 10,058,556 of record OU015654.1, read on the forward strand.
ATATCGATTTGTATTTAAAAAATCTTACCTTACTATTAGCTAAATAAAATGCTGAAAATGTGTTAATTCTCATGCCAAAGGTGGTTTTGTCTGGTATATGGGCATAGCATCTGATTACATCATTGTGATAAACACCTTTGCTTCCACATTTGTGGTCATTGTACAATGTCAGCTCTCTAATCATAGCCTCATAGCCACGATCTGCAGCAAAATCATATATGTCCATTTCATCTGTGTCTAAATTTTTCTCTGCAGTACCATTTTTCATAGCTTTTTTCGGTTTGGACAATGACTTTTTCACAATGTGAGGTACAAGTTCTCCCTTAACAGATGTGAATCTATCAGTTTTACATATGAAATTAAGAATCCATTTTTTCATTACATACAAATGTGCATCTAACAATCTCGTAAAAATTTTATTTGAATTACACTTCTTGAGTATCACTCTGGGCATTGCAAGCTTCTCTTCAAAGTCACTTGCACTGGCTAAGAAAACAAGTCTTTGTGTTTCTTCATCAATAAACACTATATCTCTGTCAGGTTTTGATTTACTCTTTGGTCCAGGCAATTCAATCCATTCCTCAATACCGTTGTTGAAGAAAAGCGCAGTTATTGCAGCATCATGTTTGCGGTATAAGTTTAAAACATCATTCAGATGTATGTTTGTGATTAAGTCACCAGACACAACCAAGAGGTCTGCGTGAACTCTATTAGAAATATGTTTAAGTGATTCGGCAGTGCCCCAATCCTCTTCAGATGGTATCACAATTAGTTCATATTTGATTTTTAATGGACATGCCTCCAATGCATTTTGTATAATTGACAGATCTTCTTCAAGGACTACTACCATAGTTTCTGTAAAGTTATAACTTGTTGGCACTTCTACTCTTTTGGTTTACACATTATTAAACAAAGCCTATATTTAAGTTAGATTTTAAGCAGAGCTACTGTTAGAACTTACATACAATATAGACATTAAATCGTTCTTACAGTCACCCGGTTGATGATTGACTGGAAAAGTAAAAGTGGAGGCAAGAATCCCAGCAGCAGTAGGGATTTATAAAATGCTGACTAGGTCAATTTAAAAAGCTAAGCTTTCTGGTAACAGACGTTCAACTCTATAAAATTATTAGAAACTCCTTCATATTATCTAACTATGACAAATTTTTATGGAAGTTTCAAATTATTTAAGTAGTTTTAGTCATTGTGACTGGGAATAAATGTTTTATATTATATTATTATTTACTAACCTTGTAATCCAGCTCTTTCGAGCATATTTAAGGAGTACCATAAAGCAGGGTACGGTCCAACAGGCAAGAGGCATTTTGTGAAAGATCCTCCTACGTCCGGGAGACGCGACCCTCGGCCTGCTGCAAGGACCACAGCTTGGAACTCCAGCACTTTGTGCATTATTACAGATATACTCTACTCTTCTTGTATTTAACAGCTTCGTACACGAAGGTTATTGAGAAAACTTCGACACAGAAACGCTAGCTTCAATTTCGAATAGAACTCACTGCTTTGTCAAAACTAAGTCAATGAATGCGGTGTGCAACAAAAGAGAATATAATACTACTGAATTACGTGATATTTATACAATGTCAATAATTTTATATGATTTAGTAGCTTTAAATTTTAAAAAAATTCTGGAGTTTGGTAACTTTAGTAATAGATATAATTTGGTTATATGGTTTTTGGTTTTGGTTACCTATGGAAACTTGTTGGAAACCGGAATGCGCACTACGATATTGTACGACACCGGAAATCGGAATGTACAGCACTGGAATGCGCGACACCCAAATCTACGACACCGTATTTTACGGCACGTAGGTATTTGAAGTCCTATACACGAATTCCGGTGTTATGAATTCCGCCCCGTCATAGGTAGAAATAAATTGGGCATTGAAATACCGTGCCGAGAATGTTCGCCACCGGAATCCTATACACGAAATCCGGTGTTGGGCATTCCACCCTGTACAAATTGGGCATTGAAATACTGACCGTCGGTTGTGCCGAGAATGTTCGCCACCGGAATATACGGAATATCTCAAAGTAGTTTGTAGCCGGAATGTACAGCACCGGAATAGGGTACTTGCATGAAAGTTTTCTTCCAACTACGTACCTAGTAATGTTATCATTATTACTATCATGTATGAACTATCGAATATCACCATATTTTGATTTTGTCTTGGCGCTTGGTTACTAGCTTTGGTCACTAGTACAAACCTAACCTAACCAAGAATGTCGGCTCTAAATCGATCACTACTTGTAATCTGTTTATGATGTGGCTACGACGGTTATAATTATTTTTTTGCTTTTTACCTATTTCAAAAAACAGATCAGACATAAAAAATTGTAGCTTATTTGACAATAACTTAACCCAGTATTTAGGTAAGCAACGTAAACGAGCACAAAGAAAACGAGGTTTGGTTTCATCGAATAATAATAGAAGCAGTGTCACCAATAGGGTACTGGCATGAATTTTTTTTTCCAGTCTATTTTAAAGATATATTATAGCTTGCTTAAACAAAGCGAGAAAAAGAACAAAAAATATGCATAACTTAAATAGAGCGTTTTAAAGTTACTACATTTGAATTTTGACCTTACCGCCAAAACGCAGAATGACGTCACTAGGTAAAAATTACGCCTTATTAATCTGTGATAAAGATGCCACTGTCGTATTTAACAGGATCGTACGATACTGACAAATCAGTAACTTCAATATCTAAATGCGAAATTAAGGTTGAACCTCAGGGTTGAACTGTGTCGATTATTCGAAAGTATTCAAAAGTTTCAGTAAAGAATCGAAATGCATCTTGCCAATGCATTTTCAAGTAAAAAAACTTAAGAAAAAGTAAAATATGTGTTGACTGTATGCACTTAATTTCTTATGCCTTCCCTTGAAAGGGGTAAATTTTTCCTAAAAAAATAAAAGTGACGTAACATGATAAGCGTGACTGATTGGTGTTTCGGTGCAACGTTCCGTTTCACAAAATTAAAAGTTGAATATTTTGGAAACTACTGATAATTTCTTAATAAATTTTTCACGATTATGCTTTTCTCGAGCCCTTCTTTTGAAATATTGATACAATTCTTCTTCGTCTTTTTTATTAAATGGCAACTTTTAAATAATTGTGCCAATGACAATGTGTGACTAGATAGACAAAGCAACGCGATTGAAGTAAAAAAAAACACGAGATAGGTATATTTTGAAATCATGAGATTTCCAAAAAAAATAAAGAACTAACCGCCGCACTCAGAGTCGACTTTAATGATTACTTAAGTAAGTATAGATTTTTAAAACAAAACTATCGCAATCAGAGACGTTCAATAAATTAATGTTATTTGGCATTTAATGAGATGTAACTTAGTTAGTTAAATGCCAATTAACATCAATTTATTAAACTAGTCTGATTGCGGCAGTTTTGTTTTAAAAATCTATACTTAACTAAGTAATCATTAAAGTCGACTCTGAGTGCGGCGGTAAGCAATTAAATAGTATATTTAATTACAAGTGCGGAAAGCCTGTCATTGCAAAAGAGTTCTGACAAATGTCTACCCGAGCCGAGGCGCAGCCGAAGGTGAGGGTTGACAGTCGGAACTCTTTTCAATGACGGTTCCGCACGTGTACTGAACCACTATTTTTAATACTGTTGCGAAAAAATTAAGCAATTTAATAAAATATCAAAAACACAACAAACTCAACTAAGTTCCAACTGTGATCAAGAGATGGCGCTAGTCGTATTAGTAATTCGAAACCTACGTTTCGCAATGCAAAGAGTGTGTCAAAGTCGTGTCGCCATTTTTGACAGTTGGCAAAGAGAACGCACGAGTTCGGGAAAGGTAAACAAAAAGCTCGAGTATGTAATAGCCCACATCCCGAACGCTAAACGTCCCTGCAATACGCCACTTTTTGAGCAACTGTATTAAAAAAATATTTACACACCTATCTACTATCTGCCCTATCTACTATAATCAACAACATACAACCAACCAACAAATTTATAAATAAAAAAAAGGACTATTATTTTAAAGAAAGTACCTACCTACTTACTACAGGATCGAATTAAGTATCTAGTATTTGCTAAGAAATAACTAACTGAAAAACCACGTTAAAGTTTTATTTTACTATCGCATCAATTTCTTATTATAAATAACTTTTCACGCATAACAGATCTTGCTAACCTTGCTACATAGTATCTACTCTCACAAGTCACAACCATCAAAAAGGCTTTAGTCAGAGAAAGAAGATCTTTAAACTATGAAAGATATTTTGTTTTAAATAAAGCGATTTCTGGTTCTTTGCTCCTCATGTTAAATTCATACAGCTGTAATGCTACTGCTCCACCTGCGTCAACGTTAACGTTGATGTTAATGTCCAACTACGCGTTAATTAAGGCATTAAAATACGTGTTGGCTACATTTAGTTTGTAACGTGTCGTTAAGCGTTAATTTCTAGTGAAATAACGAATTTACACAAAATGGAGGTCGAAGCTTCAAACAGGTGTTTTTTTGGAATGGATGTAGAAGCAGCTGTAATTTTTGCATTAATGAGTGTTTTAAATTATTATATGCATTTATGCAATTTAAGAAAAAAGATAAAACCACGCAGAATGAGAAGGCGTTAATGTAGCCAACACCGCTTAGTGCGCTGAATAATGCGCTAAAACCCTTTGATGTGTCCAAAAAACCAACACCCGAGCTATATCGCTTAACGTTTAACATCATTAGTAATGCCGCGGCCGTTAGTAAGTTAACCCGTTAAAATATTGGCCACATCTGCGTAATGCCTTATTTAGCACACTAATTTACGCGTTAACACGCAGGTGAAGCAGTAGCTTAAGTGAACAAACTAAATAAGACAAAAATTGAAAAAAAAAAAAAAATAGTACACTATTACTTTTAATAATAGTGGTGCACAGAGAGAAGGTAATCACTACGTGGTGGTTCACTAACCCGTGATAAGAGCCGGCAACAGCGCGCGCGCGCCGTGTCAGCTGATTGGCGGCATTATTTACCGCAGTATTGGAATCAATATTCAGACAGCTAGACTGGGAAAACTATGGCATCGGAGAAAACTATCTTTCCCACCTCCGGTTTGCTGACGACCTAGTAATCTTAGCGGAATCGATTTGGTACACAACTGCAATACATAGTAGAGTCACTGAGAGCCAGCTTACAAGTGGGACTGGAAATGAATACAATGAAATGAATGAATTGCCATAGTAATGACAAACAGTAATTTGAAGAAAATAACATCTGGTCATTCAATCATTAAAATATACTGACCTTTACACATACCTCGGCAAGCAAATCAGCTTTAACAGAAAAAAACAATGAGATGGAAGTTGAGAGAAGAATACAAAACACGTGGAAAAAATACTGGACATAAGAACACTATGCCAATAAACTTAAAAACTAAGGTCATGAACTCTTGCATCCTACCGTGTTTGACGTATGGCTGCCAGACTTGGAAATTCACAACAACAATTAATCACAACATAGTCAGTTGTCAACGAGGTATGGAGCGTAGTATGCTAAATGTAAGAAAAACTAAAAAAATCAGACCTGAAATAAGAAAAACAACAAAATCAATAGATGCTCTTCGCTATGCCTAAAGCTTATTTATTTATTTAAAATGGAAGTGGGCTGAACATGTACCAAGACTTGATGGACTGGAACATTGAGAGGACCACAAGGAAAAAGCAAGAGGGGTCGGCCAATATTTAGGTGGGAAGACGACATAAAAAACATTGCTAGTCCAAAATGGCTACAATAGGGTACTTGCATGAAATTTATAAGAAGAAATTGTGTCAATATTTCAAAAATAGAGCCTTAGAAAAGCGTTATCGTGAAAGATTTACTAAAAAATTTACAATAGTTTCCAAAATATTCAACTTTTAATTTTGTGAAACGGAACGTTGCAACGAAACACCAATCACAGCCAAGCTTGACACATTAAGTCACTTTAATTTTTTTAGGAAACATTTACCTCTTTCAGAGAAGGCAAAAGAAACTAAGTGCATACAGTCAACGCATATTTTCCGTTTTCTGAAGTGTTTTACTTAAAAATGCATCGGTAAGATGCATTTCGATTCTTTACTGGAACTTTTGGAAGTAAATCGACACAGTTCAACCTTAATTTCGCTTTTGGATATTGAAGTTATCTGTCTGTCAGTGTCACATGACCCTGTCAATACGACAGTGACATTTCTATGACAGATTAATAAGGCTTAATTTTGAACAAGTGACGTCATTCCGCGTTTCGGCGGTAAGGTCCAAAGTAGGAACTTTGAAACGCTCTATTGAATTAATTTATGCATATATTTTTTTTCTTTTTCTTGCTTTGTTTAAGTAGGCCATATATCTTTAAAATTGACTGAAAATAAAAATTCATGCAAGTACCCTATTGGCTCAAGACCGGAGTAGATGGATGATTTTGGAGGAGGCCTTTACCCATTATCGGGGTTCTTGAAAAATTATATTATGTAGGTATAAATAGTTTGTATAAATAGTTTTATTATAGAGATCATAAATAGTTAACAAGTGTAAAATATCAGGAAATAAAAGGTTTTTTTATTTTATTTTATTATTTTATAACCCGTGATAAGAGCGGCAACAGCGCGCGCGCCCCGTGTCAGCTGATTGGTGGCATGCGTGCTGAAAGTAGCTGCGAGTTGGCAACGTGGCGTATTTTTACGGTACGGAGGTTGTTCACCTCAGAAGAATAACTAACTATTCTTCTGAGTTGTTTGCCTATCCGCAATCCGTCATAACTTGTTAGGTAGGTACCTAGGAAAAAATTCTCACGTGAAGAAAATTTTTATAAATGAAATTTCGATTTCGCCGATTCGCGCGAGATTTCGATATTATATCTGATAGTCATATTATACATATTATAAACTCTTATATATGGGTACTCATACTGAGTACTGTTGGTGTTTTTCTGACGTGATTTTATTATTTTATTTAGAGGTTTACTTACTTCTGAATTTAAAAATTTCCTTTTCAGAAGATTCCAGAAGATTCTGCTTTTTCGGCACATCGGGCACAAGGACATACTATAATAATTATTATACTACTTGCTGTTCCCCGCGGTTTCGCCCGCGTTAATATCGGAGTTCCCGCGGGAATTCCATGATAAAAAGTACCCTATGTTTTTCTCCGTACCCCTGACAAAGTGTATACACATGGTGATCGGTTGAGCCGTTAAACCATGAATGCGTAACAAACAATAACAAACAAACACACTTTCGCATTTTTAATAGTAAGGATTCTTATTTCTTGTATGAATACGTAGGTAAAACTTGTAAACCGGTGCACCATAAAAAATTTAGCTTGCCTGAACTGGGCTGGCTGGCCCTAACCCACCTACAAGTTTCATTTAACCTATGGCGATTAATTCTATGATTTAGAAACGAATTCAGTTTTCCATTTTCACGTGGTGCGTTTACAGTTTAGGCAGACACCCAGTTCCACACGACTTCATTATATCATTATATCTAATTTAGGTACTTATGGATAAAGATCGCTTGCATGTTTACTTCGTAAATTTTATTTCAAAGAATATTTTAATAAAAAAATTGTTTTTATCAGTCTTCGTAAAGAAGCAACGGTGGCGTTATCGAAACGCTGCTCGGGCGGAGCCCTGCTGGCACTTCCGCGGACACATTCTCAGATCGCGTAGTCTGAGCACCGTATTCATCCAAATCTGGTGCTGGAATATGAAAACCTTTACCATTATCAAAACTTAGGATATCTACTTGATCCCACATAATACTATATATTTTATATATTGTTTTGTTTGCACACCCCATCTTCTATATCTCTCCGTCTACCCAATGGTTAACTGGTAGAGAATGCCGCAAGGCATTAAGTTCGCCATTTGTACTTACTGTGCAATAAAGAATAAATAAATAAATAAATACTAAGCTATAAGCTTGTGTCGTGGAAGCCAATCAAACAGGCTGCTTAATTTATATCTATCTAAACTAATAATATATATAATAGGTAACATTATAAAAAGCTAAATTTTGTGAGTTTGTGGCTTTGTATTTCCTTTTTGGATCTAATGAAACGATTTTGAAAAATTCTTTCACATAAAGATAGCTACGGCAGTTATAGAGTAGGTACTTTTTACTACGAAATTCCCACGGGAAGTCCGAAGTTGCCGCGAGTGAAACCACAGGGGACAGCTAGTACTACATATTATTAATTACATACATTTAGGTACATTATACTATAGGTATATAAACGTGCCCAGACTAGAAAGTGGAATCACCTGTATCTGCTGTTGAAGCTCTTTTTGATGGTTGTGGAGAGTTCGTGTTCTTCGAATAATTACAAGGCAAACAAGGTTTTTTCTTGAATCTCTCGTCAATCAGATAAGTCTGCAATTATTTTACGTAGGTGGGCAAAACTATTTTTTTTTCTTATTTTTCGTAAATACGTATAAAAAGTAGGTATACAGTAAGACGTAGGCACAGATAATTAATAATTTAATAATAGTATTAGTAAAATATATACCTATGCTACTAGTATAGACTAGACTAGTAACGTAGGTATATATTTTATAATTAGCAGTTGCTCACAGGTTCACCCGCATGAATTTCGAAATTCAAAATTCAAAGATTAGTTTAGTTGGATAAAAGTAAAGTTGTTATAAAAGCACTTACGTACATACAATATAGCCCATATATCCGAGATATAAACTCACTATAATATTAATACTACTGACCTAGTAAATATCTACAAACGTAGGTAGACCGTACATATTTTCCCTCTATTTTATCCAGTATTTCCCGTATGACACAGACAAACAGATAGACGGATACAGTTACTTTTTGGAAATACTTACTTTCCCATCGGTGCCAACTTCTGTGGCAAGTTTTCGATCCATGTTAGATATAATCATCCCAGCTGGGGCGCGGCTCAGAGAACTAGGCAGTAACGTATGAGAACCGCCACAGTATCTGTTGCAGATGTGTGATCTGCAAACCAACACAAAAAATAAACCTACCTATTATGTTGTAAAATTGTTTTAGTTTTAAATTGTTTAAGTATTTTAGTAGTGTTCAATAAAGAGTTTATTATTATTATTATTATGTAAATCTAAACGAGGTACTTATTCAAGTTCTCGGATAATTCATGCTTGCATGCCTTGCATGTACCTAATATGTAAAAAAAAATAAAGCATTGACTAGATTATAGGTACCTATTTTTTATCATTATTAATCTCTGATGATAATTCTGCAACTTTTTTATGTTACCTATACATATTAAAATACATAATAATATAATAAATAATCAAACATTTTCCTTTTTTAATTAAATATATTCATGATTTATTTAATCTCATCGCTGTATGCCTCTTAAATAAAAATGTAGGTGGGTGAAGGACCTTTACCTTTGATTTTTTGGTGCGTCAGCAATAATATATTGGATGTGAAGTGAATTATTATTATTATTATGTAAAGGGACGTTGAATCACCCATATGGCTCTATCAGCGCGTGAGAAACTTGCGCTTGCGAACGAATTCGTCGCTCGTGGTTTCACTACATCTTGTAGGTATAGCAGCTACAAGTCAATAGACATAACAGAAACCTTTGTGGCGACGATCGGTACATAGTAGGTACATACCTCGGATCCGGCGGGTGCGGTATTGGATGACCTGGATAACAGATACGCTCCTTTTCTTCCTTTGTGGTACCAGTAGCTTCTGCTCCTATTGTTGGAGGTCGTACTGCGCTGAAGGCAGGTAAAGCTGGGACTATGCCCGGTTCTTCTAGCTGCATATGCGCAGGAGTGGAACAGGACAAGCAAGCAGCTTCTCGATGGATTTTTCTGGCAATGGCGGCTGCGCGAGGTTCTCCAACGATCTCCATCATTGCATGTAGTCTTCCCTTTAAAACCTCTAGGTTCTTGTTTATATCATTTCGGAGACCTAATACTTGCACCAAGTTCGCTTTCTCAGTAAGTTGCCGTTGAAGTTCGTCAATGACTTTCTATAAAGTGTTTTTTAAATTTATAACCTTTTTTTTATATGATTGAAGGTCAAAGCTTTGAAGGAAGCATTACCTGCCACACAATTTCTTGATTGTTAAACTTTTCGTAAGCAGACCCAATGCGTTTTTCAAAGTCACCTCTCACTGCGTCAAACTGCGATTGTGATACTATACCGTTCAATGCGCCTATACCGGCTTTATCTCGCAGAGCATCCGCTACTTCATCACGGTCCGATTTCGTGGCTTTTAACAGCTCAATTTGTTTCCACAAGTCCTGTTAAATAAAAACAACATTGGTGGCAATGAAATCTTATCAAGCATTTTATAACAATCATACTCGAAGATCCATGGAGAGCTCCTTTTGAATATTATGCAGTTCTTTTTGCTTCGTTGTGGTGTTGTCAAAGTCCACTTGTAGGCTTGTAAAATGAGCGTTCAGTTCAGCCACGGCTAAAATATAAACAACAGAGAATTTAGGTCAGTACCAACCTTGTTCCTACATATTTGCTGTGATACAGATAGGTACCAATAGATACTATAAAAAAAACAACATTGATGATCGGTAGACAAAAAGTACACACCAGTCGTATCACCACCTGCATTAGCTAACGATTCGGCCATGGTTTCTAATCCAGTATCCAAGTCGTACTGCATTTGGGTCAATTGTTCTTGGAAATATGTCATCTGTTATGAACAAACGACTGATAATTAAACTGAAAATGTTATTTGCAAAATTTTGCACCAATTTATTTAGATGCTTTACGAACTTGTGATGATAGCCCGGTATCTAAAATATTTATTTTCTCTGCATACTCATTTACAGCCACTTCTAGTTCTTCCATTCGATTATCAAGATTTAAAGATGCGGTCAGTTTGCTTTCTAGATGGTAAAATAAAAATAATAATTAGACTTCTTTAAGTATAATACCTATTAAGATATAAAATTTGAGGAATTGAAGTTTATCATTTAATTATGTTTAATTACCCAATCTACTGACTGTCTTTAGTGCAGTGTCAGCGTTTACGGTAGTTCGCGTTGTTATACCACTAATAGTTTTCAATATTTTATCATATAATTCTTCCATTGCTTCACTATATAAATAAATTCATTATTAATTTCCGTGCAATATCTTCTGGTGTCAATTACATAATAATTCAAAATAAAGTTAACTTCGTAAAATTCTCAAAGATTCGCAATGTCACTGACTTACTCCAATTCATCGATAGTGATCCAATCCGGAGGCGCCTGAGTTTCTTGAGCAACTTGAGCCTCTAAAGCAACAGTTTCTTCAACTTGAGAAGTTGGTTGAGGTAATGGTACAGGTGCTAGCGCAGTTGTAGCCTTAGAAGTCCTGGTTGGAGGGCCTAATACCTCTGTCTGTGAACCAACTGACTCAGACTGAGATTCTGTAGAAGATACTTCCTTAAGTGGAGGCTGTTCAAAAGCTGCAGTTTTGTGTGAAATAGGAGGTGGTATCTGTGAAGTGGGACCAGTCGCTTGTCCTAGTTTCTCAGTCTGGAAGTTACCACAATAGTTTTTAATAAGAGCATATTATATTTATGTATTTATATTTTACCTTTTAAGCTTATATACGTACATAAGCAGTTCCTGATACGTCGACTCCGGGAGTTCTTTTTGCAAGTTCGGTAACTAAAGATAGCATTTGTTGTAAGGTTTTCTCAGCAGCTTCTACGCGAGCCGAAAGTTGTAAAGCAGCCATGGCATCAGTAAGAGAAGCGCCTCTACGGAGATCCTCCATAAGCTTAGCGTTTTCGGCAAAGCCTGGGGTAGCTATTGGACCCAATTTGGTTTGTAGTTTTTGTACCTCTGCTATAAGTTTAGCAAACTGCTCTTGAGTGACTACCGATAACCTTGGAGCTCGACCTTCCCGATGGCCTTATCATACAAAATATCATCTTAATTAAGAAAATGAAATGCATTTAATTTCATTATACTAGGTAATATAATAAATGGACGCAGATAAGCAATAACATGTTAACCCACAAAACAAAGTTATTGATTCAGAACGATTTATTGAGAGTTAGAGAACGTTTTTTAATTATGTGTTTACCTTATAACATTGTTTAAATATGTAACTAAATATTGAACATAAAAATGTTCAAACAAAATGACGCTATAATTTTAAAACTTTAATTTACTAAAATTTTCTCCAGTGTGGGTTAACACACTATTGCTTATCTATGTCCAAATATACTTTTATGTTTGATATATTTTTTATTTTAGTTATAAAAACTAAATTTAGATACCTGCAGCGGCTGCTCCTTCACTCAATGGCGTTCTTTCAACTGAAAAACATTTAAATAACTACGTTTAGTAAAAACTTGTGAGTTTTTGAGAAAACACATTATTATAGGCACTTACCAACTAATAGCTTTTCGTATTGAACCTCTGTAAAAAAAATTCCAAATTTAATAAAATCAACTTCTTTTATCGAGTATTACCAATTTATGGAAAAAATATTTCTAACCCATTGAATCCGCAGAAGCCATCGGGGATGGAGATCTTTCGGAATCTTCCCGAGAATCCTTTCTCTAAAATAAATTATTAGGGAAAAAAGAAGTGTATAAGTGATTTTTATCAACTATTATTATCTAATACCTGATGCATTTACATTATATACATAGATACTGCGGTTAAAAATATATGTATAGAAACGAAGCCCTAGCGTAAATGTCATGCTTATGCTAAAAAATATGTTGTAATCTAACTGTTGCCTACGGTTTCACTCCCGTGAATGACTCTCTCCCTAGTGAAAAATATCACGTTGATCCGTTGCGTCGTTGCGGAAAGAAGGTACAAAAGCACTTTCACAGTTATACCTATTATTTGCTATTGTGCTATTTTACAAGTAAGATTGTACAAAAATGGTAAATATGAAAAAAAGACCGGGTTTCAACATAAAGTTCAGATCAAAATTGTGTACTTTGCAAATATTTTTATTTTCGACTTGGTACGTTCAATTTAGCACTTAGTATGACGAAGAATAAGTGAATCCGTACTGCATGCTTTAGGTTTATTTATAAACTCGTAATTTTACGAACAAAATAGGACGTAATACATACCAGAGCAAATATTCAAATGCATAAAAAACAATTTCCAATCAGCTGGTTGCTGTAAAAAAAAAGGAAAAAAGAAAACAAAGCATTCTGTATAATCTGAATAACACCTGACGGATGACACGAAGCTCCCGTTCCCTTTCCTGCTCGAACGTATCCAGGAGACGCCAAACATCCTGTGAGGAACGCTGAGTACATACATAGCTTAACATAAATAATCAAATATCTATTTATTGTATATTATGTAATACTGCTATTATTACTTGAATTATTTGCATTATATTACCATCCCTTTTGATCCTGTGCTTCTTGACGTAGTTTCTTTAGTGGAAGATGTTTTATCAGTTGTCGACTTCGAAGTCGTTTTTTCTGAAGTAGGTTCGGTTGATGTTTTAGCCGACGATGAGGTAATTGTTGTGCTTTTCTCGGTGGATGTTTTGTCAGTGGATGATTTAGTTGTGGATGTTTTGTCAGTGGATGATTTAGTAGTGGAAGATTTTTCGGTGGATGTCTTGTCAGTAGAAGATTTAGTTGTTGAAGTTTTCTCAGTAGATGATTTGTCAGTCGATGATTTAGTCGCAGAAGTAACTTCTGTAGTCGTTTTATCCGATGTAGTTGTAGGATCTGTACTGGTTTTGGTCGAAGATTTGTCTGTCGATGACTTATCTGTGGTGGTTTTAGTAGACGTTGTTGGATCTGTAGAACTCGTTTCTGTTGGAGTTTTCGTTGATGTTGGTTCCGTAGAAGTCTTGTCTGTAGTACTTTTACTAGAAGAAGTTTTATCAGTAGTTGAAGTCTTTTCTGTGGTGCTCTTGGTTGTTGATGACTTATCCGTTGATGTTTTATCAGAAGATGTTTTGTCGGTCGTCGATTTCGATTTGCTTGAGGAAGATTTAGCAGTTGAAGTTTTATCAGTTGTTGTCCTATCCGCCGCACTAGATTCAGTTTCAGATGTTAAAGATCTTTTTTCGGCAATTTTTGAATCTATCGTTTCTCTCTCGATGCCCTTACCACCTTGAGCACCGACACTCTCAACACCTTTAGTGACAGCACTTGCTCTTCCTCCGCTCCTTTCTATTCTTCCACCTCCAATACCACCTACAGTTCCTTTGGCACCCCCCATTCCTACGGCAGCACCAGGCGCTAGTGGGCCTCTACTTCCACCAGCTGCGCCCATTCGACCGGGAACTACTTTCATCGATTTCCTTTTCTTTTTTGGTACGTTAGCTTGCATCTTGACTTCGGTGACCGAAAGACTTGTAGAGGAAGCATATAGATCAGCAGGTATAACGATTTCTACTCGACGCTCTAGGACTCGAAGTTGCCTTGCTAAGAGATATAGTACTGTCTGTATAAGTTTAAAGTTTACGATGTTTTTCTGGAAAATTAGAAATAAACCAAAATTTTTGATTTTGTTTCTAACGCCTCCTTAAAAAATTGTGAGAATTAAACTTGTAGGTAGATATTTTGTAAAGAAGTTGAGATGATGTCGAACTTCGAATTAGCTAAAAGGTAAGAATTGATAAATAAATGATAGGACCTACAACCAATGACTTATAAATTGCTAAAAACCAACTTACATCATCCTCACCAAACGCCGTGTCGATCATTTCCCTAACGCTCATAATACTTGAGTTCGACATTTTAAATTAAATCTTTAACAGGCAGTGTAAAAGAAAATATAATATTATTAGTTCGTAATAAATTGAAGTATACATTTGTACACTATCAAGGTGGCCGTCGTTGTAATTTCTTTGACATTCAAAATTGACAGAAATCGATAAGATTCTATGTATTGACAGAAATGTGATATTTAAAAAGAAGGATTTCCGTAAAGTTTTTTGAAGTGAAACTTCTTTGGCCACGTTGAGTGTAAAAATTTATGGTCAAACTAGCTTTTGCCCATGACTTCGTCCGCGTGGTAGTCGAAATCAGACATCGAAGAGGCTAAAACGAATAAATCAAGATCATATTTATAAAGGAATACTGGCTGACTATTTAATTCACTGAGTGATAGATCAAAGTTGAAATTACTTCCAAGAAAACACGTTGTTCCATTCAAACTTTGCAACCCCTTTTCACCTCTTTAGGTGTAAAATTTTCAAGATTCTTTTTTAGTGCACACTTACGTCACTTAAGAAATATTTATGCAAGATTTCATGGTTCTTGACCCAGTGGTTTCAGCTGTGCGTGCATCGATCAGTCAGTCAGTTTCTGCTTTTATATAATTTATATAGATTTGGGTAGGTACAGGGTAAAACCAGGATAGGTATACCTAACGTTTGTACCTATACGAAACTATTCAGATGAAGAGAAGTTTCATTTCTGTAATCTGTTGCAAAAGCTCGATTTGGCTTGATTTTTTCAAATTGGTTCTTGAGGATCTATGCGAGATATAATTAGCTTTAAGATATGACTGCGATTTCTTTCTACATAGGTACAAGCAACACTGCGGCGTTTTTTCATCGCGACTGGTTAATTTCTGTAGGGCGCTAATAATTCATAATATACTAAATACCCAAAATGTGTCAGAGACGCAAGAATGTCCTAGTAAGTAAACTTGTACACAGGAAATATACAGGTTTTTTTGATGAATACTGTTTGGCGTACGAGCGTTGTGTCGCATGTTGCGCTAGCAAAATACCTACTTATGCATACAATTTAACGTACACGGTATATAAGTTGTTACAATGGATTTTGGAGAGGAACAAAGGCAGTGAAAGTTAGTAAAAAAGTATAAAAAAACCTCTTATATTTACAGCCTATTATTGCCTAGGCACTTCTCCGAGTTCTTCGCTATGAAGTTTTAAGTTCTAGAACTTGTGTAAGCTAAAATGACGCGCCCCTCCATCGGGTGTACGCACACGTACGACCGTTAAAATATCGATACGACACATATAAATTTAGTCTTGCCATTCGTCCACAGTAGCCACATAGTGTCGCCGCACTCACACTATTAAAAAGATATTATCAATACATGATCTCGTACATCTTAAACTGCTAATTAAGTAATGGGGCGCGTTATTTTAGATTAGTCAAGCTCTACCTATCCAGTTGGGTGACAGTTATTATTAAATTTTCCAAATAAAAAACGAATTAACTTGAGCTACCGGGGTGTTAACACGAGCCACCGAACCGCCACAAACGCTACGCCAACTTCTATACTGCACCTGTAACGGCCCTCACATCATCCGAATTCATATTAGTTACGCGACTCTCTCGGGAATGCCTCTCAAGTTGGACCAAGCAAGATACTATAATACTTAATTTCATTGAAATTGGATTTTGAAGTTCCCGTGGGAATTCGGGGATAAAAAGTACCTACCCTATGTCTTTTTCTGTACCTGCCCCAGGCGTGACAGTGTAACAAACAAAGATATAAACTCACATTTGCATTTACAATAGTACCTAAGTAAGGATTAGTTAGGAAGGATTTAAAACTGTACAAGTAAATAAAAGAGGTCAGTGTCCGGAAAACTTGCTCGAGAAGCGCAAACGAAAAAAAATACAGCTGGTTTCCCGTGGTTTCTTAGCTAGGCACTAACGTCTTATAGTGTCTATTGATAATACAGAAATGGTAGAAGCTATGATCAATGATGGTTTTAAATTCTGAGTAGGTAGGCAATGATTTAGGAGTTTTTCAGGTGATTTGTTTACTTTTTGATTTTTTAAATTGAAACAACAAATCCTATAGGTATTATTATTCATTATATTATAATTTTCATAGTTTTGCAATACAGCAAATAAATAGTCTGTAGTCATTTCTATAATGATTATCTATTTACACATTTTTTTATATATACCATTTATTTACCTACCTAGTACATTGATACTTATGAAGGCACTTAGAATATTTTCTTATTTTATTTTACCTGTTCTCATAACAAAAAATATAATATTTACAATAAAATAATTACAGTTAAAAGTTACAATTTGTAATGTTGTTTATTAAGCACTTTCGTCAAGTGCTTAAAATGAACATATTTACTTGCTTAAATTCTTGAAAGAAAGCTATTTTTATCTTTAAATTAAGAAATAAACGCTAAACATTTTGTAAAAAAAAATACTACATGACATTAAACGAGTTTTTTGTAAGTCTTCTATGCTTCCTTTTCTTTATTAATCGTATTCTCAATGAAAATTATGGAAAGAATAGAACGGTTTAAAATGAAATTAATAAACAGATAGACGCGCTTGGTGTAATTTATGTGTCGCAGGCAAATTGTATAAATCGCCCCTTTATAAACAGCCAGCTTTTTGTAAAATGTCTGAGGATAGAATAAGCATTGAAGTGGGCGTTCGGATATCGAAAATTAGTACCGTTGACTCTGAATTTACAATAATAATATACATACATATAACACACAAACATTCATAAATATAATTATGAGTTGTAAAAAAAGCTTTCTTACAACATTGGAACGTTAATTTGATCTATCTATTTTATATAAAGTTCGTCTTTATTTTCTTTCAATTCACTATCTAGCTGAATATGAACTACTAAACTATTTACGAAGTGAGCTAATTAATTAGGCTTTATTCCTACAGTCAGAGTGGCGCAACGTGGCGCAGGGGCACACCGGCCGGCGTAGGAGAATTCGCCACGCCTTGACTAGAGGTTGTCTGCACTGCAGACGTTATAGGCCTTACTTGTTCTTCACCTGTATTCACCTTCTGTTCCCGGTTGAACTTCACTGCAATGACGTTAAGCGGTGGCTTTCTCTCTTCATACATATTTCTACTGTGAGACACTAGCAGGGCGAGCGGGTGAGCAGGTGGCATATAAGCATGAGGTTCATAGTTATCATCAACGTAATCGTTGGGATTCCACGCCGCTGTCGTTGTGGTGGTGGTGGGAGTTGTTGGTTTTCGCTCTGTAGTGGTCGCTCGAGACGTAATAGGTGAAGATGCCGTGACTGTAGCCTGCGTTGAAGAAAATTCAGATGAAACTCTTGAAGGAGTTGTCACAAATATTCTCTGATTTTTATTAGACACAAACATGTGTCTTGATTGTACATTCGGCACTTCGGTTGAGACTTGATTAAAAATAGTTTCTTCTTTGCTTCCATGGTTTGTTTGAGCACTCGGTTTCACAGTACTAATGACGTTGCGCACTGCATGATTTGGCCACATTACCCGACTATTATTTTCTGATGGAATTCCACTAATTACAGTTTGAGGTGGTGTTTTTAATTTGTACGGCAGCTGTTCGTGTTCTTGAATTTGGCTTTCGGTTATAATAACAGCATCGTCGACTGAATATTCCGTTTGATGCATAGGAAGTTTAATCGTGGGATTTACTACTTTACCATTTAATTCAAAATTCCGTTTAGTGGTCGTAAGAGGCACAAAAACAGTTTTGCCATTTTTAATTGATCTAGATTTTCTTCGTTTTTGTAGTTTTGGCACATCGAGAAAAAATGGATCGAAATCCGTTTCTTTGTAATCATCATAGTTTACTTGAGCAATTGGTTTCACTTCACTGACGACATTGCCCACTGTATAGTTCAATCGTCTTCCATTGCTGTCACTAACGGAAGCGCTAGCTGTCACTATGACTCGAGGTGGACTTTTGGGCTTAAACAAACGGTGTTCCGTTAATGTTGGAGGTGCTACAGATCGGGCTGTTAGAAAGGATTCATTCTGCAGAGCTGTATCTGCGACTGAATCATCAGTTCTTTTGTTGTCATCATAAAATGAATCGTAGGGAAGAGGTTCATCTGTACGTGGTGCAGGAACTCTCTGACGCCTCTCAACAGTTTGAGATGTGGCCACTGGCCTTAACATCTGATCTCTGGGATCAGGTGTCGTTGCTCGAAATGGTTGGGGTTGAAGTCGATTTGCAAATGGTGTGGGTCGTGGTGCAACCGGTCGCGGAGCTGTTCGTGACGATTCATATTGAAAATGATCGAACTGAAGCGGGGGGGCGTGCGTTATATATATTCCATCCGCTGGTCTGAAGCCCTGTCTTTGGAACGAAATAGCCTCAGACCCAGGTCCTCTATGACGGTATGTGAATTCTTCGGGTGAAAGAGCTGACGGATCTAATGTTGATGATGGAGAGGTAACTGATGAAGAAATAACAGATGGTGATAAAGAAGATGGAGGTGCTGGCGAAGTTAATATCATAATTGGCTTTCGAGTGGTCGTAGACGTTTGCTGCCTAGTAGTAGTAGACATAGTGGTTGTAGGTCTTGATGTTGTGGTCGGTGCTTGTGTGGTTGTTGTGGACGGTATATGTGAGTAGTCATCTTCGTATTCAGGGCTTTCGCCATCCAGCTCCTCTTCTTCTTCATTATCTGTTATTGAAAAAAAAGCATGTAAGTAAACAAATTTGTCATAATCCAGAAAAAAAAAAATCAAAATGCTGAATGAATGAATGAAATGAATATGGAATATAAGTAACCTAACAAATTACAAAAACTTTGATTTACTCGTTTACAGGACAGCTCTTTAGTTTTTTATCTTTAAGTACATATAGAGTAAATAATAATACCTGGTTTTTGGTCTGCCATCTGGATTGTATGTAGATTCTGAGGGTCATTTTTTTTCTCTTGCACTGGGTCTTCAGTGAAATCCATAGTTTCGGTTGAATGTTGTACTTTGTCCTGAGTTGTAGTGGAAATATCATCTACTGCTGGTTCCGTTTCTTCTTTAACGTGAGGCTTAGTTGGTGGATGAGGGTGTTCTGTTGTAGATGTTGTATGGGGTCTTACTTGTTCTGGTTGTATAATGGGCGGTGCTGCACTACCATATAATTCTAAATTTAAACTGTAAAACTTCTCAGATTTAGTACAATCTACTTCGTCGACCCTCTCACAAACTCTTGTCTCCTGTGAAAATAAAAGTTTTTATCATCACCACCTACTTGTTCAGGTTTCTGGGTGGTTCATGGATCATGACCAAGTTTTTTTTTTTCAGATTATTATGTTAATAGCATATCCCTGCTTTTTGACGCTTTTTGCTTTCGAATTTCCCTCGAGAACTATGTATTTTTTGGGTACAAAAAATATTTTTTATTCCAGGACCCCAAGTATTAGTATATTATATGTAGAAGGTAGGTACATAAAATTTTGATTAATCTTTGTGTAGAAATAAAAGCATACCTGATCAAAAACAGTGCCATTAAGACAAAGGAACTTTATATCCATAGTTTCATTCTCTGAGCCTACAGTGCAGACGTGAAACATCTGACAGGAGGTCTCCAAGTCGGCATAGTAACCGCCGATTACTTTGCCCGCGCACGTGAAATTCGTGTCTGGCAGGTTATCGAAGTCCAAGTACTGGAATTTAAATCACATAAATTCATATTACTTTATAAAATAAATCTTTCACTCATGATCTGAAAGTTTATAAGATGAATATTGTATCACGTATTAATATGTTATACTAGCTGTGCCCCGCGGTTTCACCCGCGGTAATTTCAGAGCTCCCGCCGGAATTACAGGATAAAAAGTACCCTATATCCTTCTCGGTATACAACGTGCATGCCAAATTTCATCCAAATCCTTTCAGCCGTTTTTGCATGATTGAGTAACAAACATACAAACATCCAAACACACTTTTCACACTTTTCACAGATTTCACAGCTTGACCATGCTAGGCCATAAAAGTTCCAGTTTGTGAGACCATAAATGGTCTGCTGGAGAACGTTTTCCACCTTCTCACAATAATATTATTTGCACAATACTCTCGATGTACTCACGATATTAGCAATATAACAACTATAGAAGTGGTGATAACTTCCTTGGTTCGTTTTTTGTAAAGAAAATTTTTAGAGTTTTTTAGAGTAGAGCTAAAAAATTCATTTATTCATTTATTCATTAATTCATTTATTTAAAAATCTTGTAGAGCTTTTTGTGTAACTAATAAATAAATTTCCACTTACTCCTGGTTGGATGGACCTTACTCCCCGAACTTCATTCTGGAATATGAATATCAATAACCACAGCCATACTGAAACCGAATGAAATTAAAATTAAAGTAATTCATTTATCCATGCAACGTTATTTTGATCATTTAGTATATTATATGAAAATCAGCCATAGAAATGATTGCAATAGTTTTGAATCATGTTATGTACCTAGTACCTACCTATATTTTGACATGATTGAAAAATATAACGTGCTGCCATCGCACTTTTTGAATGATCGGTCCTGAGTACTGGGGTGCGTTTGGTGGCAATGGCCATACTTTCAGTATAGCACAATATAACTTTATCAAATTTTGTTAATACAACGATCTAACAAATCAGCTTTACTAACTTCGTGAGTTTTTATTCGTTTAAATATGTAACGATTCTTGTAAAAAAAAATGGGTGGGAATTTATCGACTTTTGTGTATATTGACTAAAAATAACATTATGTCGTAGTCACATCTAAGAATCGGCCAATTCATGATCTAGCCGGCCATTTAATGAAATGGTCGGCCACATTATAAACTGATTACTAGTAGTGTCTAGTTATAAGTACTTGTTGACTTTAGGCAGGGCGTAGAGAACCCTTGTACAATTTTGGTTAGGTTAGTTTTGTATTGGTGACCAAGTCTCGCGAGCAGAGCGAACGTAGCGAGCCTGCCGCAGCAGCGGCCGGCGATGCGCCGAAGACAAATTTCGATATACTTAGTAGTTCATGATGTGGTGTCGACCACACGAAATGCCACAATTGAATGGAATGACCGACCACAGTATGAGTGGGTCAATTATTAGATGTGGCCACGACATAATAATATAAACAGTAGATACTATAAATCAAAATGGTAGAATACCTTGCAAAGAAGAGGCGGAGCGCACAACAAGCGCGCCGCCCGCTGAGAGCCGAGCCTGCCGCCGCATCTGAAAAGCACAGCATCATTGATTAACAGTCTTACAACAAGAAAGTTAAACTTTATTGTGTTATTTATTTAAACTTTATGCACATCGTGGTACTTATAGGAAGCTACAGTGTTCCATGACACAGGCTTCTTTTAATCTTGGAATTCTGGCGCTAGAACTCCCTAATTAAGGCGGTTGAAACCGCGCGGAACAAACCCTGTTCATCTTTTGCTTATTAATTTTTTGTTAGCCAGGAAGTTAGACCCATGTTTAAAGAGTGTCTAAAACTCTAAACACTTTGGATCTAATATGATTAATTATTATTTAAATGCTGTCTTATGCCACAAATGAGTAAACGAGAAACATTTAAAATCTATACCTAAGTATATTACATTAAGAGGCGGATATGCACAGCGTTCTAAAGCAACTATTAACATAATTCAAAACCAAAAGTAACCAAACAAATTTTTGTTTGTCGGTATGTGTGCGCTTAATGCGAAAACTGCTGATTAATGGGATTTATCTACCCAAAATTTTAAACAGGAGAAATGACAGGTTAATAATACAATGGGTGCAGCAATCTATATAGACCTTAGTTCTCGGCAAAACCTAGTGAAAAATAAAAAGATAGATGAATTTCATCTTTCACTGTGTACACGCGTCAGAAATGAATATTATAAAAAAAGAAAAAAGTTATTACAGAAACCATGATTTAAACTGGCGCCTGAGCGCTTTTGGCCATAAACAGCAACCATAATTGCTTGAGTATTAAGAAGTTATACGGATATTATAATATTACATTATTTAATACGAATATTACGATAAAAAGCAGTCAATTTGTAGCAACAGTACCTAACGCAAATTTACCAAAAACAATTCTTCCCACCGTTCCTAAAGAAGTTTCTTAAGATCAATATAAGATCAATGTGAATGATTTCAGTAAACTCAATCCTGTTTAGCTTCGTCACTAAAACACGGGCCATATTTAGTGACAGGTGTGAGGTAAGGTCATCGGTACAGGTTCGGTTGCTTTTAAGTTTTTGTAATAGACAGCAAATTAGCTTAGACGCCATTTTTTATTATCTTGTTTTATTACTTCGAAGAGAGGTTTGTTTTCGATTGAGTTGTCCAAAACTAAACTAATGTTGACGATGCCATAAAATATTTTGATCGTTGGATGAATATACTTACTTCTTATATACTGAGAGGTAAAAAAAAAATTACGAGAATTTAACAGCAGGTCTGAGTGACATTAACGATGTTAAAGAACGAATATTGTTGGCACATGTGAGTAACCTCAGAAGAATTATTCTTCTGAGTGAGTACATTTTAATGATCTAGCTGCAGTATTAAAACAATAACGTAGAAACAAGAGTTGGGTCAAGTCGTTCGCACGCGCATCGCGGTTCCACAAAGACGTTTCAACATTTACAGCTATCCGACAATTAATTATCCCAATATCACTCCTTACAAATTATATAAGTAACGTAACAACTTGGGGCTTAGCCAAGTTGACAAACGTTGATCGTTAATAGAATAGAAAACTGCGAAACGTATCGCTAAGTCAGGTTTCACGTCAAGTGGTAGCCAAGTTTACACGTTAGGAGTTCGTTCAAAACAATAGAATAGAACGTTGTCGATTGCACAATTTTTCATATTTAATGAATAAAATACATACCTATTGTACTTTATTTAAATGATAACTACTAAAGTTAAATTAATATTAACATTAGGTACCTAAACAATAACAAAATATTACAATTGAGACGAGAGATTGAGAAAAGAGAGAAACAAACATAAAATTGAGATCTATTCCTTGATAGAAAAAATATTAATAATAAATGTTTAGGTATCTGTTAAATGGATGCAAATGATTCAAAACTACATTTAATGAGTTGCAATTTATCTCTAACTAGCTGACCCCCGCGGGTTCACCCGCGGTAATTTCGGAGTTCCCGCAGGAATTCTGGAATAACAAGTACCCTATGTCACTCAAGATCACTGTAGCTTCCTATAAGTGCAAGAATTTTTCAAAATCGGTTCTGTAGATCCAGAGATTATCCCCTACAACCTCACAAACTCACAATCTCCGGAGTTCCCGTGGGAATTCCAGAATAAAAAGTACCTTATCCCTAAGATCACTGTAGTTTCTTATAGTATAAGTGAAAAATTTTTTACAGTCGGTTCAGTAGATCCATATCACAAACGTTTTTTATCTATTATAATTTTGTAACTATCGACGTTTAGGCGTGAGCAATTTTCTGTGTAGACAAGTTCCTAGCCATGTCAACACAAATGCGTTGATCGCTCGTTCGTAACGTGAAGAGAAAAAAAAACAGTATGGATTGTCTGTGGTGTGCGTACATAATAGCGATGGGCGATTGTTGAAAAAAAAAACAATCGACTGAATCGATGATTCAGCTACTGAGCATTCGATTGTCGATTTAGTAATTCCCCACCATTATTATTCGAATAACAATCGACGAACTACTAACTACTGACTGCTAATTTGTAAGTACTAACTGCGATGCGTGCGTGTCGTGTTGCGTCGAATTTTTGAACTACTTATTTAGTCGTATAGTAATAACAATCGACGAACTACTAACTACTGAAGTACTGACTAGTGATTACTAAGTTGTAAGTACTAACTGTGGAGCGGTGTGGGCGGTGTTGCGTCGATTGTGCCACTGCGCCATCTTTTGTAACTAAATATTAGTATTTAGTAGTTTCTACTTTGTATTTAGTAGTATAGGTGCGCGCCAATTAGTAGATACCTAGTTAAAAGTTTATTGACTAACATCAATAATTGCTATCTACTTTTAAGTTTTAATTAGATAACAATTTTGGTTTATTTATAAGAATATTAGTTGAAATTTTAAAATAATTAACAACTAACTAGTAGTTAGTAATTACTGAATTAGTAGTTGAAGTAGATACTGAACAATCGACTAATATAGATTATTATCGACTTTTATCGACTAAACCGAACAATCGACTAATTCGATAAATTTTAGTAATAATCGCCGATCGCTAGTACATAAACGTCAAACTCAAAACGCAGGAGTAAATACTAAACCATTTTTCAAACATTGTTTTCTTGTTTTTAATACAAAATATCTTCAATATTATGATTTTACACAGTGCAGAAATAAATTTGAGGTGGTCTATTTTCACTGAGATAGGTACCTACCTATTTAATGATAACCTGTACACATAGGATGGAAACTAGAATCTCAGCTAGTTCGCAACAGTATGCTTTATTGGAATTCATTTAAAGGTACGTATTTTATTAGCTATTACGTAAGTCTTTTTTTTTTCGTTTTAATCTTTCTAATACCCAGGAATAATATACCTACATACATAATAATATACGATTACTTACGTGATACCCACGCACGCAACTAGACCTAGATACCTACCCACCCACCTACTTTTGTTTACTAGTCCTATATTTAATCCTTTGCATAAAAAATTGACGTTTTATTTCTCTAAAATTTTTCTAAATTATGTTGCAGACATCATATAAACACAGCAAACATACAAATCCTGTATGATTTGAAATCATACATAAAAAATGAAACGTCTTTGATTGGGATCACAAAACTACATGAGAATTGGATTTAAACTTGTTATGGCAAGAGCTAAGTTGATGAGTAGAAGTTGAAAATTAAGAAATAGAAGGTGACGGCAAGAAATAAGCATCAGAGGAAAATGAAATGTCTTCGATTGGGATCACAAAAAAACTGCATGAAAATGGGATGCAAATTTTAAGTCATGGCTGCTGTTCTACAATTTATCAGAAATTTTACACTGATTGAGGTCATCATCAATACCTGCAACATATAAATGCCTTTCTGATATAGTCGGTCCTTAACATATGAAATTGTCAATAACAGTAGTAAACAAGTATCATTATTGAAGTCTCTGTTCCTGTATTAATTCTCCAATTTCTTTGGAATATAATATATTAATTCCTTTAAGTGGGTGTTTTTATTTTTATTTACTAATTATTAAATACCTAGTCGATTTAGAATTTGACATTCAAAGTAACTGAATGATTTCAATGTACCTAAATATATCAATGACATGATAATATTTACCTATATGCCTAATACTACTTTGCCTGGGGTTTTGCTTCAGTTAGTGTAGATTTTTAAGACCATCATGAGCAATTCTCTATTCTGTGCTAGCTGTTACCTGTGGTTTCAGCCATGTTCATTTTGGAGACCCTGCAGGGATTCCGGGATAAAAAGTACCTTATGTATTATTCTAATATAAAAGCTATAATATTGTAGTTTCATTAAAATCCATTCCGTAGTTTTTGTATGAAAGAGTAACAAACATCCATACATACAAACTTTAGCATTTATAATATTGGTAAGGATGAAAGATTGTTATTTAATCCACCATATTATGTATGAAAATTTTCATGATGATCAGTTGAGTAGTTAAGGCTCGAAAAGGTAACAGATAGGAATACACATTTATAATATTAGTATATTAGTAGGGATCACTTAAGAGTAACTGAGTATTAAATAGGATAGGTAGATAGGTACACTAAGAGTTTAAAACATGTATACAAACAGTATTCATGTCATGTTGCATTTAGGGTACTAATAGAAAACAATAAAATAAATTTGGTGATATTTATTTATTTATAAGACCATCAGGATATAGAGGATAATTATTTCAATATACAAGTTCATGTCCAATTACAGTTCATTTAACGCACACATGGCTATTATGCTGATGTTGGGACTGTGAACAACACAATATTTTAATTAATTCAATTAATTTCTATTAATTATAGATAAAATCCTATATATATATATATAAATAATATTGTAGTTTCATTAAGATTCATTCAGTAGTTTTTGTGTGAAAGAGTAACAAACATCCATACATATAAACTTTAGCGTTCATAATATTAGTAAGGATGAAAGTCCTTTTCTCCACCATATTATGTATGAGAAATTTCATGATGATCAGTTAAGTAGGTACCTACCTAGTTAAGGCTCGAAAAGGTAACTGATAGGAATACTTGCATATTTATAATATTAGTATACCTATTAGTAGGGATCACTTAAGATTAGATACACCAACTGAGTAGTAAATACACTAAATAGGATAGGTAGGTACATAAAGAGTTTAAACATGTATACAAAAAGTATTGATGTCATGTTGCTACTAATAGAAAACAATGAAATAAATTAGGTGATAATTATTACAATATACAAGTGTATGTCCAATTACAGTTCTTTTAACAATACCAAAAGGTAAAAGAAGTTGTGAGTTGTGACATGGTGATGAAAATTTAAATTTTGATTACAAAAAGTTGATAATATGCAAAACATGAAACATTACAATTAAAGACCATAGTAACCCTACAATTCAATGTGCTTGCCTACACATATGGTTATTATACTGATATTGGGACAGTGAATGTTCTTACACATCACTTCTCTTACCTACTTTACTAAGCCATAATCATTTTTTAAATAGGTACAGTGTTCAACATTCCTTTTATTATCTACTGAAGGCCCAACCAACTGCCACGCCACTGCATGCATTTACAATTTGAAACAAGAGAGCACTTAGGTATTAACTTTTTTTTCGATAACTTTTTGTAATTTTTTCCAAAATCACAGTGGTTCGCTCAAAATCCAAAGTCAAAGAGCCGCTTTAGGTATTGGTTTTGCACACTAGCGCAGACCATGGTACTGGACTGGCGCAGCTCGCGGCACCGCCTCCAGGCTCTGACGGTACCTATGTCTAACTACTATTTTCACTTCACTTCTGGCTTCTGCGACCACTGCTTCCACACTTCTTCACCACACTTCTTCAATATGAGCGTATCACAAGCTATCACAACATCTTTGTTGCATCCAACTAGGCGACTGGCGGCACCGCCTCCAGGCACCGACGGTATCTACTATTTCCACTTCACTTCTTTAAGGCTTCTGTGACCACTGCTTCCACACTTCTTCATTATGAGCTTATCACAACATCTTAGCTTTGGTGTCATCAAACGTCTGAGTCATCAAACTAGTCAATTAAATCGTTTTGTTATTGTTTAATGTTAATAATTATTTAACTTTATTAGTTATTATGTAAATAAAGTACATTAAGTATATATTTTATCCGTTAAATACGGAA
Organism: Zygaena filipendulae; assembly: GCA_907165275.2. NCBI lineage: Eukaryota > Metazoa > Arthropoda > Insecta > Lepidoptera > Zygaenidae > Zygaena > Zygaena filipendulae. The sequence continues at coordinate 10,086,607 of OU015654.1, forward strand.
AATTATGTGTACCTAATGTGTTAACTTAGAACGTTACTACTCTCTTAGCGTCTTCTACAGGGTTTCGGAGTTCGCTAAGTGAGCGTTCAAAAACTTCGGTTACGATACGCAATCGATTGTCACAAATGCAACTTGACTAGCATTTTGACGATTCGTACTTTTTAATCGACAACGTTCTATTCTATTGCATGTGCAGCCACGACACGAATTTCGCTATTTGATCTTTCTGTGATTACCACAACGCGTCATGCGCATTTTCATTAGAGCTTTAACACGAATTTCACTATTTTTGGTCTTTCTGTGATTGCCACAACGCGTTGTAAGCTATTTTGCCGCTCACTGAGCGTTTTCAATCTTTGAGCGTAACATTGACATGGCTACCAACTTTTCTACAGAGAATAGCTTACACTTAAACGTCAGTAGTTATAGAATGAGAATAGATAAGAAACGTTTGTGATATGGCTAAGGGGGGCTTATTAGGCATAACATCCGAGTTTTGTATCTGTGTGTAAACTATATTTGACACACAAATTGAGGACAGCGATGTTATAATTATGTAGTTGCGCGTTTGTTTTATAATACGTTGCTCACATGAACCGAACATCCTTACTAATATTATAAATGCGAAAGTTCGTTTGCTTGTTTGTTTGTTACGCTTTCACGTCTTAACGACCCAACCGATCATCATGAAATTTGGTATACACGTTGTCAGGTATAAGAGAAGGACATAGGACACTTTTTATCCCGGAATTCCCGCGGGACTTCCAAACTACCGTGGGTGAAACCGCGGGGAACAGCTAGTCTTCGATAATTTAATTTATTTGAGCTATTGTATAGTAAAAAGTTCTCTTCTCGCATCTTTTCGATCCTAGGATCGGTATGTATCAAACCGATTTATATAAGGTGCAGAAAGATATTATGGCAACTTGTTTCTCGCGTAAAATCCACCAATCCACACTGGACCAGCGTGGTGGATCAGCGCACACATAATATCCTCATTGTGGTGCATCGAGGCTGCTGTGAAGCAGAGGTAGCGTTAAAAATACTAAGGCCACTAATTAGCTATTATGCCATTAATAACAGCTGTTACTTAAAATAGCATTCATAGTTTTTATTTGTTACTTTCTAATCACTGATTGATCAGCGTTGATATAGGTAGCTCCGATTCGAAAAACATCTTTCATCAATATCATGTGTAATAGGTACTATTTAATGTTACGCAAGATATCTACATTTAATGTGGAACATTGCGTTTTATCGGCATCAAAATATATCCGCTTTCATTTCATTAAGAATGCGAGACTGTATATTTATTCAGTACTAGCCGTTCCCCGTGGTTTCACCCGCGGTAATGTCGGATTTCTCGCGGGAATTCCGGGATAAAAAGTACCCTATGTCCTTCTATGTATTTCGCATACATGTTGGGTATTGTGGTGATCTGTTGAGCAGAAAAGCAATGAATAAACAAACAAACAAACTCACTTTCGCATTTATAATATTAGTTAGGATTAGCTGGTGCCCGTGGTTTTACCCGTACGTTTCGTAATTCCCGTAGGAACTTTTCATATTGAGAAACTTCGTGGGCGTACGTAGAACAACTCAGCAAAGTTTCATAATAATCGGATCAATGATTTAGAACCAACATGAATATTTATAACTTTAATTTTTATTTGTATAGACTAGCTGTTGTCTGCGGGTTCTCTTTTATTAATTTCGAGATTTCTCCAGAACTTGTTTTAGTAGCCTATCTTTCTTCAGGGTTCAAGATATATTGATTTTTTTCATGTCATAGGGGGCAAACGGACAGGTGGCACACCTGATGGTGAGTGATTTCCGCCGCCCACGGACATCTGCAATACCAGAAGGCATGCAGGTGCGTTGCTGACCTGGAATGTGAATGGGAACTGACTTTCAAGTGAGGCTGCCTGAACACACCGTTAGGTACTTGGCGATAGATTTTCAACTTGAAGGTAGCCCGCCGGGCGCTAGAAAGTGCTCTACCACCATGCTAAGTTAAATCAGAATCGGTTCAGCGGTTTAGTTGTGAACTACACTACTACTACACTGTCATAATATACAAGCACCCGCTTTAACTTCGGAGATCCCGCGGGAATTTCAGGACAAAAAGCACCCTGTGACCTTTTCTGTACCCTTGACAAGGTGTATGGAAAATTTAATGATGATTGGTTCACGAAAACATACCAAACAGACAGAGTTACTTTCGATTCGAATTTATAATATTAGTGCTGCATATTTTTTAAACTTTTAAGTAGTTCGACGGCGATAGATTGCCGCTGATTATAAAAAATGATAAATTATGTCTTTCACATTAAAAGATATTCAAAAAAATTGGATCAGACTTACTTCCTCATTTTTGCTATTCCTTATTATTTCTAATTACTATATTATTCATATTACTTTATCATATTATTTCATATTATGTTTGTATCTTTATTTTTTTAGCCGTTCCAAATTGCATCGGAGCAAAAGAAAGCCGTAATTTTTTACCTAATTTTTTAATAGGTATGTTAGATAGTTTCTGTTGGAATCCCAAAATTCGTTCAGATGGAACCACGGGCTACTTAATATACCTATTCGCAAGTGGAAATTTATATTATACCAGTTGTGTCCTGCGTTTTCACCCGCGTGAGTTTTGGGATCAGGACGGACGCAGGCAGAACAACCCGCCAGAGTTTCATCACATTCGGATCAATGGTTTCGAAACGCATAGAGGACAGACATACAAACATTCATTTTTATTTATAAAGAAGATGATGTTATAAAAAGGATGAGGACGGGTTCCCTGAGAGAATTTTGAAATTCACGCCGTAAAACAGTCAAATTTTAAACCGACTTTAACAATAGGACAGGGTTCTCAGATCGCCTGCAATCTTTTTTACGTGTGTTTATATGTGTTTAGAGTATTCAATCAAGGTTAGGTCACATACTTGTATGCCCATTTTTATGATGTTTTTATAATCAATTAATTAAAAGGGTTTGTCTATAAAGTGGTCCCATACTTTAAGACCTTGAGAAACTTTGAAGTAGGTTTTTTTGTTGCAATAGTTTTTATAGCAATTGTTAAAAATGTGGTCACTGAGCCGACTATTTATTGATTCATGGTCATTGCACTTATTCGAATGAGGCATAATTATAACGAAGAAAATTTCGTTTTATCAGCCGAACTAAATCAAAGTCAAAACCATTACAATTAGCAAATATAAATAGTTAATTAACCTACCTATTATCTAAACCGAAATGATTATTAAGACTCACTGGGCCGACGTTATAATTGCGGGTACAAGAAAACTGTCTTTGAATTTATTACAATTATTAAAACTTATGTAAGAATTGGCCATTAAGTTGTTCGAATTAATCGTAGTAATGTACTTTATATTCAAAAAGACGAAAACAATATAATCAATCTTATTCCTAGTGGCAATAAAAACGAAATCTGCTGAGCATTAGTAGATATTTAAGGATTTTATTTCCGAGATTAGTATAGACCACGTACAGACAGACTTATAATGTAATGAGAGCAAAAACGTGAAATTATACACTACTGAACGGTATTGTCGGTATTTGATGCCGTGAAAGCTGTGGCCTTACTATGAGTATTCAAACTACACCCATATTCTACGTACACGTTATCGTTAAAGTATCGAAATGTATATGTCGGGCCCCTTATTAAGAATTGGCAATTCTTAATAAGAATTGGTGGCATTTCAAAAAATGATCTGCTCGAATCATGAACTGATTACAAGTAGTGTCTACTTACAAAAACTTTTTGACTTTAGGCAGGGTGTAGAGCCCCTCGACATTCTTGGTTAGGTTATGTGGGTTAGGTTTGTACCTACTGGGGACCAAGTCGCGCGAGCAGAGCGAGAGGCAGCGGCCGGCGATGTGTCAAAGACAAAATATGGTGACATTCGATAGTACCTACATGATGTGGCCGATTTCATGAAATGGCTGGGTAGCCAGTTTAGAAGAAGGTTTGTATTAAACAAAATTGGAAGTTCCTGGGGGAATTCTGAAACTCGCACGGGTGTAACTGCGGGGCCCAGCTAGTTTTATATAAATACAAATATAAAATATTTGTTGGATTCACGGGGATTAACTTATCAACATGTATATAATTTTACATATTATACTTTTTACCGGAAATATTAACCTTACAATATTCAATATTAGGTATACTATGCTCAAAATTCTTGGTACGATATTTAGATGTAGGGGAAAATAATACTGCTGTAAGAGATAATATACCTAGTGGGCCTCCTGGCCGTTATGAACGATTATGGGCTGCTATGTATTCTTACTATTGCCCCCTTAGCCAAGTTCACAATCTATGATCGTTAACGCTATATAGAAAACTAAGAAATGTATAATAATAATAATAATATTAATAACAATAATAATAATATACTGTAAAAAACCTAAATTTAAGATCAATAAATGAATAATAATAATCATAAAATCTTTATTAAACACAATTAAACAATTAAACAAACAAATGATTAAAAAAACATACCGTCAATCGTCATGTCAAGGGGTCACCTAAAATCTTTCAATCAATGTATTTTTTTTCGTGACCACGTGTCATGACGATAATTATGTTATTTAGTTAGCGTTAACGATCGTAGATTGTCAACTTGGCTAAGGGGACTGCATTAACGTTCCGTTAGGTAACTAATAGTACCTAGAGCCCTTGTTGCAACAACGGCAGCTGTCAGTTGCCCGAGGCGTGGTTTCCTTGTAGAGTTGTTTGTAGAGTCGTGGCTGCCGCAGTTTTTGTTCAAGTGGCCCTGATGTACGTTTCAATCCACTTAACTTTAAACTAAAATATTGCAGTAACCTGCCTGATTAATATAATATTTAGGAAATGAGGCAGGTAGTTACCTAACGGTGCAGTTACGAAATCTATAGAGACAAATTAAACATTATCATCCAGATCTCGGATGGAAAATGTATTACATTTTTGTTGAGTAATCTAACTCGAGGTTCAAAAGTCAATGTTGAGTTAAAAGTATAAAGCCACGTGAAGAAAAAAATGTTTGATAGAGGTTATTATCATCGTTGTAACCGTTAGTGTAGGTAGAAGTTAGTAGAGTTTCTAGAAATTGACTGAAACCAGCTGGGCAATTATGTAATTTTGGTTGCTATCATATTTCGGTTTCAAACAGAAAAATAGCGATTTTGTGAGTTAATCATTTTAAGACTGTCTCAACTATGTAGGTATGTTTATTTTGGTTGATTGCTAGATATTGTAGGTGGCAAAACGTGCATATTGCAATCGCAAAACCGCCATGTTATCGATTGCAACAGATAAATGATAGAAACATAAGTTATATTATTATAGCCCCCCAGGTGTCGCGGATTTGATCCCCGCAGTGTAAATGTTTATGTAATGAACATGTATTATTTTATGATTTCCCTGAGTTTGTATTTAATACCTTTGTAAATATAAATTTACATAAATAATAATTTATTTTTCGGCAACGATAGCATAAGCTCTGCTAAGTTAGGGACCACGTGGCGTTGTATCTAATGTCCTCGGACATCATTATTACTGATAAAATATAACATCTACTTTTATATTCATCAACAAATTTTGAGATCAATAAAATAAAATTATGTTAAATTTTTTGCTTAACTTTTAAGATAAAGTTGATAACTACCGACTAGTTATAACCATTGAATTTGGAATGAGTTATAAGTACCTACTGCAACCATTCTAGTTGGTAAGTGATAATAAACTAGAGCACGCGTACAATGAATGCATTATGGACTATACACATAACCGGCTTATCTTGGACAATTTATCTTATAATCACGACAGCAACCGCCTGCGTCGGGAAAAGTGTAAAGGACTCGCCGTGGAGGCGAATAGAAATTAAGATCTTATGGGTTAGTGGGTTGGTACGTAATTATTAATTCAGGTTGCATAAATGTAAAGCGTAGGTGAAAATACCCGTTATGAAATTTTTAACTACCAAATAAACTGCTACTTACTATACATAATAATTATGTAAAACATCTATATTTTTTATGGATTATTATTTTAAATATATGAAAATAAGAGAAGAGTATAGCGGGAATTTTGAACCCGAATGATTTTATGTCTACAAACGTTGGAAGTAATCAATAGCGATCTAAACCGTAGGTATGGACTAATTCACTCGTTTTAGAAACACGTCGTTATTTCAACTAATTCAAAGGCGTACGGATTCCGCAATTATATTTTATTAGTCGCCTTAGGTAGGTACTTATTTCTCGTTATTTTGATTGACTCAAACAATTCATTTTAATGTTGTCATAAAAACCTTCGTGGTTAATTACCCTTTACGTAAAGAAACGATGGAATGCGAAGTTTGTCTGTTGGTATGGTGTATTAGTCATTTTATTTATTGACAATAAAGTCTGCAGCGTACATTGAATGTAAGTACTAGCATAATTATGAAAAAAACATACATAGTAGCAAAAGAATCCTTCTTTATTGACAAGCGTACACTAAAAATAACTGCAAAACTCATTTAGCTATGGTAGTATAGTATAGTATATTCGTTAATTTTAAATCGTACGCGGTTTCGGGGACTTTTCTCTAATACACACAGTTCCAATCTGGGTATTATAACATAATAATGTGTTTTTTTTAAATTTGACCCCTTTTTTAAATTGCTATACCTATACGCTATATAGAATATCATTCTCACAAGTCACATGCTATATGATGGCGTAATAATACTAGGTCGCTGTTTTTTTTTTAAATCAGCGGGTCCGATTATACCGGCCAAGAATGAGAAATTAATCCGACCAATGATCCTTATTGGATCAGAGATCCAGCTGTTCTGCACAATGAAGGTTATATAACAAAACCGTGAACACAGTCTGATGTCCATCCAACTGTATCTCATATACAATCGACAACTCTATAAAGAGTGCGCAACTACACACGAACTTGCTCCAATTTCTGAGACCTCGTGACTTTCTACAATCATTTACTATCTGATTAATACATAAATGGACATAAGTAATATACAATAGGTATCAACTGTCAAAACTGTTGCAGAGGCTGGACGATGATTACTCTATACGATTATATCGATTATATAATATCCGCAGGTATTGTAATTACACCTTGGTCATTGCAAGCGTGACTGGCCGATTTCATGATACTATTTGGTATTCGAGATATGACCAAATATCGAATGACATTTTGGACCTATATATCGAAGATCTCGAATAACCTCATCGTACTCGTAATTGAATGAAATATTACTAAATCGATCGCAATTCACAGGTCGCGCAATGTGTCATTATAATTCAATACCCGAGCAATGAACACTATATGGTCCGCCAACACACAAGACAATTAAGCTAATAATCGTGACCTATGTCGACACGCGAGGCAAATAATATCACAGCTATATTAGGCCCATTTAACTACCGGCTACACGTTTTAAATCCCAGCACTGATTCACGACTCGGTTATGCTTATCATATACTTGTCTCGCCTACACCTCGTAGGATCTCTATTGTTACGTTTATGGACATTCAAAATGAAAAAAAAAAAAAAAAAAAAAAAACTGTCAGCTCACCTTAATCACGCCATCTGTTGGTGATTGCGAAATATGTGTCCGTATATTAAGATGATACCTTCGTGGAATCTAGACGATTGTGAAAATAAAGCACTAGAGCACTATGACATGTAGAAGTCGGTCAGTAAATGGATTCGTACTGGACATTTAGCTTCATAATAGGTCGTCAGTTGATTGCGATCATGTGTCATGTTCGGATGTGATCATGAGCAGAGCAAGACGCTGATTTGACGTGACGCACGCGCACATCCTCCCGACTAGTTAGAGAATAAAACTATCGAGGAAGTAATCAATAAATACTGCTTTCATTGGAAGATAAAACTGGTAGTAAGAAAGTCTCATTCCACAAGTAAAATACCTACTTCTACTTTGCATAACAAACTTTTTAATGTCTCCACTGCAGGTGCACGCGCCTTCTTTGATCGAGGGTTAACGTCTTGTAAAGGCTAAACGGCAATTTGGTACTTAGTTATTTCAGGCCTCGATAAAAAAAAGTGGGTCTCATCCCGGAAAATTTATAGTTCCCGAGGGAATCGCGGAATTCACGCTAGTGCAATCGTATGGTATAGCTTAAGTTATTAAAAAGTATTATCTACCAAGTATTTAGATGATAATGATACTTGTATGTACACAATACACAAGACATTGTCGTTACAACCGGACATTCTTGAGACAGTTCAAGACTAGACAGAAAGGTTAACGTCCTCTGTCTTGCTCTATAGATAAGTCCAGCAAAGAGGATATCCTGGATGAGTCTGCAGTCAGCGATTGGAATGTGGGATGAAGGTCACCCAGTCAAGAGTGCCGATTACGCGTGAGTGCGCGTGGGCAAGTTTCTGAGTACCTACTTCTCGTTCAATTGCGATGCTAATTTTGTGAGTGATTTCTAGCTAAAATTAATGTTGTTGTTCGGAAGACGTTGTGAATTTGCGTTTTTATGGTATTTTTAGTGTTCCAATTCAAATTCGAATATATTATATTTTAGTGCCTGAAAAGAAACAGTACCTAAATTTTAGACAAACAAGAAGAAAGGACAGAGGAAAAGACGCCCTTATTATCTTATTATTATACAGGACTTGTTTTTATGGCAACCTTACGTGTTATTTTTGTTATCAATGTTATTACAAACATAATGCGATATGTTTGATCATTATGTACGTCATCTGATATAATCTCCTATTTTGCATAAATTGTATAATAGCTATCCCCCGCGGTTTCACCCGCGGTAATATCGGAGTTCCCGTGAGAATTTCCGAATAAAAAGTACCGCAGTTTCCTGTAAGTGAAAGAATTTTCGGAATCCGTTCAGTAGATCCAGTGACTACCCGCTACAACGTCGCAAACTTACAATTACCTATTCACAAACTCACAAACTTTACCTCTTTATAACATTAGTATAGGTAGTACAGTTTATGTCATTTTATTTAGTGACTAAATATTTAGTTCATACAAGAGTCGAGTCGCAACTATAATAATAGCACCAGTTCTGATTGTCTGATCCCATATCTTACACTAAACTTAAAAATGTGCCGTGGAAAACATCTAACGTTAACGTTTCACTATGATGTTGTATGTACGAGTATCATTCCAATGCACAAAGTGATTAAACAGTGGTGTATTAATTTTAGTTCCTAAAGTTAACTTCCTATCCGTGGACGTTAACATATCGTGTAATTTGTACGTTGCATTCAAAACATGTACACATCTATTGTTATCGCGCACCTGTAGCAGGTACACTATGACGTGGTAATCCGGTCTTCAAGTTCCCATGACCTTTCGTTGTATACCGCCACTAAACGTTTTTCACCGTCTTCCGACTCACTCGTACCGCTTCCAGTGTGAATCTAATTATGTTAATTAAAAATAAAACCATTAAATATTAATGTAGCGGGTTAATTAAGTAGTTTCGATTGTGAAATACTTCCGATAGTAAGTATGAGAATATATTATTTTTACTATATCGTTGCTAGTTATGTATATTATGATGATTTTTTAACGAAGCTGATGCAGGTAAAAGTGAGATACCTATCTACATATAATTATTTTAAAACAGGACTCGATATGTACTATTTTTCAGTAACAGCAGCAAGAAAGTTAAATGAGTAAGTGTAAAAAGACTTCAATGTCGAAAATATAAGTAAGGAAATTGTGAACAAAATAAGAGGTAATTAAGAGTTGGTAGTCTAGTTGTAGAAAAAAAGTTCTGTTGTAAAAATGCAGAGTTAGTACCAATTAATTATGGGAAATGGTTTATTCAATTGGTAATAACTGAAATGGTACAGAAGCAACCTTATTTGAAGCAAGGTTTCGACATTGAACTCACCGTCTGTTGTATTATTTATGTCACAAAAGCTTACAAATAGCGTGTTTGAACACGTAACACTGTTGAGAATGCGAATCTATTCGCTCTTCTACACTCTACTATTGCATATTGGAAAAAAATATTAATATGTATATTCAAGCCACCTCGCGTTGTTATCGATACGCTTAATTATGTTCCAATAAAAAAGAAATTTTCCGCAAAACTATCGGTGAAGTGTAACGATCCTATGAAATTAGATAAAGTTGTAAGTTCGTAACCGTTTGTTGTTCAATTTGCGTTACATAGGTAATTTTTATGGATGAACGGACGCACGCGACGTGCTAGCAAACTCTTTTGTTAAACATCGGTCCCACTTCCGCGCGGTCTAGTCGGTGCAATTCCCCAATGTGCAGAATGACGTGCAATTTTTTAATACCTATCAAAGTACGATTATCTGCTTTATGCCTGCACTGCTCTACCTGCGTTAACGTTAACGTTGATGTTAATGTCTAACGTGGTAATGTTAGTAAGTTAACGCGTTAAAATGTTGGCCACAACTAAATTAGCGCACTAATTTACGCGTTAACACGCAGGTGGAGCTACTTAGCATTAGGAAGTAGATAGGTATAAACGTCGAGAACTAATTTTGCAAGGTTAGCATGCAGATTTTATTGCATAACTCTCCAAATTAAATACTGCAGGTATTATCCAGACTAATTCCATCACTCTTTTTGTATCTTTTTAGTAAAAGAGAGCATTAGTCTTCGAGAGACATGTCAACTCTTAAATAAGCAGCTATATCTTATTATTTTAGTTTGTGTTTCGAAAAAGATCGTCAATAAAGATGAAACTTTAAGAGTTTGCTTTTACCAGACGATTCTTATCATTATAGGAAGAGTTAGCAATGGAAGTATTCATATTTAGTTTTTTTTTTCCGTAAAACACATTTAGTGTATTAAGGTTTTTGTGACGAGTGTAAGCACATCGGAATTTTGTTTCATTTAGCTCATTAGCTTAATTTGGGCCATTATAGTTCAAATCTAACCTAGCCGGTTGGGATGGCGGTGGTGGAAGGTAGTAGGAGGCGCCAGCTAAGAAAGGATAACGAGGAGTTCCCGGAGCACCAAATTAATGTGGATAAACCACAGGGAACAGCGAGTATCATTATAAATATTATTAAATATATAATAATTTTAACCATGAAATCTTTCACATTTACTCGATAATTATACAGATACTAACTAGTATACCTAATATCTATACCTAAAGAGATTTGCATTTTTTTCACTGTTACATAATTATTAAATACAGTACTCTTTCAGATTACTGACCTGATCTACTATTTAATTAAACACAATACAGTAGAAAACATGAAAATTACGACATTATTATCAATCTCTACATAATAACGCGCGTGCTTTGTTCGGCCTTTCTCGAAGAGTTTTGAGTCGGGTACGGTTTGTGATTTTATTGTCATGCTCATGCAACGAGAGCTCCCTCATTAAACTGATTAGGAAACACCGAGCTCATTGAAGTGGATATACGATAAGAATTATGTAACAGAGTACCGTGAAACGAAGCGACGTCACCGCGCCTCCTCGATTTTCATCTTACTCCAAATGGTGGGTCTACCTTGCAAAAGGTGGATCGGTCAGTCGGAACAAGTCGATCAGCAAATAGTCGGACTGTCACGAAATTTAGGCTGATATTATATTTTATTTGCTGAAGGTTGAATTTTATAATAGGTCCTCGAAACGAAGAATTGCGAGTGTAACTGTGGAAGGTAACGATATTAAAACTCATGGATCGTTTACGGAGTAAATTGAAGCGATTTTTAACACAAGATCAAATGATAAACGAGGGGCAATCGATCAATCGCAACAGACCGCCTCGAGGATACAAAAAATATAGGCAAATAATAAAAATAACAATTACTTATATTAAATTATTTATTTATCTCCACCAGAGGTATTTATGGCATACTAGCTGTGCCCCTCGGTTTCACCCGCGGTAATTTCGGAGTCCCCGCGGGAATTCCGCGATAAAAAGTACCCTATGTCCTTTTCTGTACCCCTGACAACGTGCATGCCAAATTTCATCCAAATCCGTTCAGCCGTTTTTGCGTGATGGAGTAACAAACATCCAAATATCCAAACTCTTCGATGTTGTCAGGGGTACAGAGAAGGACATAAGGTACTTTAAATCGCGGAATTCCCGCGGGAACTCCGAAATTACCACGGGTAAAACCGCGGGGCACAGCTAGTATATAAATATAATTATCATAATCAACTATTGTAGTTTATATGTCAACAATTCAACATGATTCGTATCTACTTGTTGTCTGTTAAACAAATTACATCTAATATTGTTGACACAATGGTGAAAGCAAACATAATAGAAAACATGACAGCCATAAGTTAACTCTGCATAAAGTTAGGCGTAATCTGCTATTTGCAATGCAAATCAAAGCCTTCGGGCGGCCAGTGGATAGCCCAAAACTATTTTTTATTTAAAAAATAAGGAATCAATATCAATGAAGAAATAACAAGACGATACCATTACGATTTATGGTAATTTTAAAACTAATTTTAAACTGCCAAATTATTTGTAAACCACGCATTACGTTTCCCTCTAAATTAAATGTTTATAAATTCAAAAACGTTATTTTACTAGCCGATCCTCCACGGTTTCACTCGCTTTAATTTCGCACTTCCGGTATCTCTATGCGACTCAGGAACACTGTAGCTTCCTATAAGTAGTGTACATAATAGTACACTGTTATCCTAGGGGTGAAAGTAACTTATTTAGTCCCGAGACGGGGTTTATCGAGGGACTAAATAAGTCTTTCTCCCGAGGATAACACTGTGCTTTTCATTACGAATGCAAGGAAAGTCAAAATAAAAATAGGAATTAGCTAAAGAAAAAAATGAGTGAATTTTATTTTACATAAATCAACCATTAGGTGTGCTACTGCCCAGTAAGTATGCCCTCTATGACATAAAAAAAAAACTTGAGTTTCTGCAGTATCCAGCTGTCAGTTGAAAGCGATTCTCCCTAGGGCTGAAAAGTGTTACTTTCAACCCGCTTCTCAGGCAACTTCAGACCTACTTTCCGAGTATGAGTAATGAAAAAGAGTTTTCAAAATCGGTTAAGATTAAACACACATACAAAAAATTAATTTTTTCTCCTCAAACAATAATATTAGTATACACTAGCAGTTCTCCTTGGTTTCACCCGTATTAGGTTTGGAGTTCCCGCAGGAATTACGGGATAACAAGTAGGTACCTTATGTCCTTTTCTGTACCTCTGTCAACGTGTACGCATGATCGGTGCGAGTTAAGGCGTAAAGGCGTAATATCAGTAAGGATTCTAAGCTTCAAATCCGGTATTGATAGACATTAGACACCGGTACCGTTGCCCAGAGTCAATTAATATTTCAAAAGGGACTTGACTAATTTTCGTGAGATTTTTTTCTTAACTACTGATACGGCGCGCCCATGCGATAAATTAAGTCGGCGCGACAAACTTTTCTCACAGTCTGGCGAAGCTTCGTCACCAAAACTACCTATAAATTGCGTTGCACAAGAAGTTGATTTATTAAGTAAATTAACAGTTTAGTGCTGCCCCATGAGTTGCCGTAAGCACATGTCATATTTTTGTATTGTAATTATACATTAGGTATATTACATATTGGTTTTGTGAATGACCATAAGTAAATAACTACTCATCACAATAGTAGGTATATCTCTGTCTATATAATAATATTAAATAAGAAGATTATGACAGTATAATGAACTATCAGATGTAATAATTACGGTTCTGTGTACATATAGGTATGTAAAATCTGAGGTGATGATAATCACGTTTGTAAGGTCCACGCGTGTTGACTTTGTGACAGCTGACATGGTCAATCTATAGCGATTCTAAATTGAGTGATGATAAAGGACAACTGCCTCAACACAACAGACGTGTGAGTGACGAGTATTATTTGGAAGTATTATATCTATAATATATCTACATACTAGCTATGTCCCGCGGTTTCACCCGCATGAGTTTCGGAATTCCGGCAGGAACTCCAAATTTCTTTCATAAGAACATTTATTTAGTTTTTATTAACGTTTGCTTGGTTTCCACGACACAAGCTTATTGTGGGAGCTTAGTGTGGGATCGAATAGATCTGTTTGTTGTGAAGTGGATTTTTATTATTATTTTTGCTGCTCGCTACTGATCGTATCATTATTATTCATTTATTTTCCATCTATATATCATAAATTTAGGCTTTTTACAATATAAAATTATACATTTATAAATAACAAATATTATTATCATTACTATTATGTTTTCTTTTTTCATAATCTCGGCCTATTATTATTATTAATGTCTGGAATGAGAACAGTACCTACTGGTATAAGCACATAATCAAATATTATTATAATTAAAGGAAACATTTTCTTTTTGTTTACCTTCTAGCAAATTTATAGTTCTATTTTTGTTTCATTTTTATGAATATAATTGTAACCTTCTATTAAAATAAATAAGTAAACTACGTTTACTATATTTTAGCCCCCAAAACCAAGGTGACATTCTATAGTCGTTAACGCATAGAAAACTAAGGAACGAATCATGTCACGGGATCACGTAAAATCGACCAATCAAAAGTCTAGTTTTGCATGACATTCTATGTGTTAACGATTATAGATTGTCAACGTGGTTAAGGGGGCTCCAAAGGTTTTTCACAAACACATAGGTACATAAATTTTCGAATGCATAATATTTTTATTAGATTTTGTATACCTATACCTACTAACGGTAATAAACATTCCACACTTTGCAACCCACAGGTAGCAAAGTGATATTTACATGTAAAATGTTGGTAAGAATTTATTTGATAGTGGAATTCGGTGAATCATCGATTTATTGCGATAAATTTTAGCGGTGTTGTGGGTGCCAATGCACTGTACATCTTACATTAGGTATAGTGAGTCGAAAAGGGTATATTGCATCAGAACATGTATATACGAGCAATAAACACACCTAAAAGCGTCCACTTTTTTTTAAAAGGCGTTAATAATTCAATGTTTTAATATTTTCGAAATTATACTTCTATGACCATGGAAGGAAAAGAAAAACGATACGTTAACATTAAGTATGTCGAATTTTAATAAGTTTTGTGTTAAATTAATTAGTTTGATTCTTACTATTACATAAAGAGTGAATTTTTGTAGCGTTGCAATACAAAGTTCAACTTTTTGTGCGATGAATTCACTGATACACGCACCCTTGGTTTTTAACGTCTCCAAAAAGCAGTGGGAAAAGTGAGCTACTTTGTTTTTAAATGAGGCTATTAATTCATGATGCCAAACAGACATCATTAATAACACAGCTGATGATGACTAAAGGTAAAAGGTGTATTTTAAAACTCTTTCTAAATGTATTTCATTTTTCGAAAATCTGTTGACTATCAGTGGATATAATATTTAAGCAAAAGTTATTTAATTATTTATCTATATTTAATTTAGCTATTACTTTTCTACATTTAATTTAGCTGGATTCGTGTTTGTTCGTACATACACATGATGAACCCGCTTTTATTCCATGTGTATATAAGCAACACATTATTGAATATACATTATACATAGATCGTGTTCTACGGTGATGGCCACATGTTTACTTCCACAACCCGTCCCGTCGGTATCATCCGTGCCAACAAATACAGTCACGATCACGAAACTCAATGTAGGAGCTAACCGCCTCTACAGACATTTTGAAAGTATTTCCTTTTGACAACCCCTTTTTAACCAACTACACAATATCTCTTTATACATTACACTTATAAATTAACATCGTGTGCATCGACTGCAAAAACATTGTAGCGAGCCAAGGGCACCCAATGTTTTCCGTACTGTCTTCTAATCTCCAAGGCTCTGTATCTATTAGAAACTTAATGATTGTGAGATTGTTTAATTCATGTGTAAATTACTTCTAAGTACCTATCTAGAAGTACTTGCAACATAGTCGAACTAGCTTTATATGAGCAAATTGGTAGTGTTTAACCAAAAGCATTATTTGATACACCTGCATGTTTCCGTGTGAATTACGGTGATTTCTTTGGGAACCCTTTATTTTACAAGGACCTATATAGATCTGACATGTAAGTTACTAACTTGCAAAATTTCAAGTTTTCTCTAATTCCGTCTTCAATTGTTAATGTGTGATTATAGTAGTTAGAAAAAAATTATAATATATAAAGCTAGATTACCACTCACTCATTGACATAATTGTTCTCCCAGAAGGAGCATCTCTAGGTTGATATAATGTATGGAACATGTGGAGGGGACGTTTCGGTGATTATGGGAAAACCTCGACATCTTCGATTCCTGCTTCTCATCAGGTAGTGAGTCGACTGCCCGCCGAAACTATCCATCGAAAGTGAAAACGTTTCTAACTAAATTTCATCCACACCTTGGGCAAATTTCAATAGTGTAACTTTTTTTTTAAAATGGCGGAAAAAAACATGGCCGCCGAACAAAATTCAAACTCGATTATCTCCGAAACTAAAAGAGTCAGGTAGGGGGTGCTCAAACAAATGTCATAGAGGTCAATGGGGGGCAACCGCCTGGCGTGGTAAAAATCCAAAATGGCGGATTCAAAATGGCGGCCGAAAAAAAAGTTGATCCGATCCGGGTGAGGTTCAGCATCCGGGGGTTTTTGGGGTCGCTGATGCCGAATATCGAATCAGTTTTTCGATTGCGTCATTTTTCAAGATGGCCGCCGAACATTAGTTGTTTGTATGGGGAAATTGTTTCGGCCCTGGCTCGGAAACGCGAGCTGCTCGCAGCTCGCGCACAGGGCGAATCTAGTTTAAGTATAAAAGGGAATATCTTAATAGGTTAGAGTTTTATTTTAAAAGAAGTGTCGAGTTTTTCGCCTGATATACCTAAGATAACAAGTTTTAGGCGTGCTTGGCATATTTCTGATATCGTACTAAAGATTTCGTAAGAACTGACAAATAGACTACGTAATACGATTACTCATTATTATAATTTATAACGAGTAATCACTATGATTGATTGATGATACAATTGGTAAAAAGGCAATTTGTTATTTACTTGTCTTGAACTTACGACCCTTGGCTACTGGAGCCCCTCTCAACTTCATTTTTGGCTATTAATGATCACTGTTTTTTTTAAATTATTTATTTCAATTAAGAAAGTTGGACAAAGATCCTGAATTTTTTTACCCTCGGATATTTGTATCACATTTTCATTTTTCCTTATGCGAATAAGTAGGTATAAAAAGTTACAATTAAAAATTTTCGAAGTAAGATTTCTTTGGGCACTCAAGAAGAAAATATATTTTGTTAGGTAGGTACGTTATATTATAAATGTGAATGTGAGTTTGTTTGTTTGTTATGCTTTCACTCTTTAAAGCACCGGTCGGCAACCTTTTCTTATATAAGGGCCACAAATGTCATGAGGATATTAATGCGTGCCACAAATTTTCATCTAATACGTATAAACACATTTTTTTGGATGATTTACTAATTTTGCATTTTTACCATATTTATTAGCTAGTTTAGCTACCAATATGACCAACCGTGACAAAGAGGGGGGAGGGGTCAAAAAATCACGAAATTAGTGTGACGTAGTTTATGAATGACTCCTAAGTCCTAATAATGCACTACCAAACTTATTTCTATAAGTGTTTCTGATCAATGCCTGCGGTGCGGCGTCGTCGTGTGGAACGGCTTTTACTTGTGCGGGCCGCACCGTAGTGACTTTACGGGCCACGGGTTTCCGATCCATGCTTTAAACGATCCACCGATCATCACGAAAAGGACTTTTTATGATTTGTTCTTCGTTTGTCCTGAAAGTTTCGTCCCACATTCCTAAAAATTCTTAGTTGGTCCCATATCACTGTTGAAGTTGTGCTTCGTCTTAAATTACAAGTAGGTAGTTAGGTAGGTACTTTAAAAGGGGTTGCCAACTGAAAACCAGCGCTAGGTGTTCCCGCACCAAGCTAATGCTGAGTTGGTACCCCTTTCGGCAGAGCATGCAAGAGATATTATGTCTATAAATTTAGGTTAGGCACTGTTTATATTTGTTTCTTATTCTTGTGTGTTGTGCTGAAATAAATGTATTTTCTTTCTTTCTTTCTTTCTGTCATTTTAACGCGGCTGAAACCGCGTGAACTGCAGCTAGTAGGTAAATATATGAGTGTGAGTTTCACTTCTTGTGTGTACGATGTAATATCTCATTTTTTTACATCATATCAACGGTGTAGTGTTCATAGACACGCACATTGTTTTTTGTTATAAATCCTCGCCCGTACGCTCTGTGGAAGACCCACCAAATGCAGGGCATGATGACTATAAATTTTAATCTTTAGTCCGTCTTGTAGATTCATAAAAAATATTGGACACATATTTTTCCTTTTTTACGTAATCAAAAAATAACATCGGTGGCTTAGTTTAAATTCCATGTGACGTTTATATTAGTTATGACGTCGCGACCTCTCACTCCTAAACTGTAATGCGTTTTATCTAAGTGTTTTTTCAATAATTTGATAAATACGTGTATATTATTTTTAACCGACTTCCCAAAAAGGAGGAGGTTCTCAATTTGACGCGTATGTTTTTTATTTTACTATCTAATTGACAGACTAGATTTTTATACCTTGTCATCGTGCTCATTATATGAGCGATCAGGGGAAACTCGGGCGGAGGGCTACTCTGATCGTACCTAGGCGGTGCAGTGACGTCACAGTCACGCAATGTTGCGTAACAGAAAAAAAAATAAAAAAAAAACAACTGCATAACGGTTCTCAGACCGCTTGTACCGGCTCGGCCGCTTTACATGGTATGGTACACGGCAAAAATTACGTAAAAACTGTATCAAAAATTGTATTCACGTAGATATACCTACACATGCAATAAAACACCCGGTATGTTTTTGTTATTTGTAGATATATAAGGTATATAGTTACGAGCAACATCGCATTGTTATTACGTCTCGTTGCTTCATTACAACGTTATTAATTAGCAGGCCATAGTATTCGGCGATGCGTTACAGTCTCCGATAAATGTGTTATAATTGTATTATTACTTATCAATCTATTGTGTCTTCTTCTCTTGCAATAGCGATTGGTGTGGCCGCTTTAAAAATGTAACTCTCTGTTAACTATTTCTGTAAATGGTGTAACTTGAACCGGTTTTTATGTTTAACTGTCTTTCTACTGCGGTTTCACTCGCATGATGTACATATATTTTCCTTGAGGACTCTTTGAAAAGTACCTAACATGTAACGTAATACTCCTGGTTTTGCTTTTGTTTATATCTTTAGTATATTGCACGCGTGTAGGTATTGTAGCATATACCTACCTATTGACAACTCAGCGAAATAAACAGGGCTTGGGCCTTACTCTTGAAAATCATTTGAGTCTGATTTCGATTATGATTTGACTTCGATTTGTTTTCACCTCGATGTCATTTTAGTACATACTACTTTTGAGATCTAAATCAAATCGTATTTGGAAACGTCTAAAGATGACGTCCAGAAAGTCAATAACACGACTCCTATATTGAAATCGTGAAATTTGACAGATAAATTTGATAGATACCAAAGCTTCATAAGTAGCAAAATTTGATTCAGTTTCGATCTCATTTCGATTCGAGTTCGATTTGATCCTAACAAGATTATGTCAAGAGTATGGCCCTTACCCGATTGCGTCAACAGTAAGCCGGCTGGTCTGAACGGACAAATTGTTGTAACTCAAAATTTGATAGTACTTAATCAATAGAATTTTCGGAATTTTGTGTATGCAGCTAATTATCATGCAGTAATTAAATTTCATTAAATGGTTAATGCAAGCATCGCTAGTGACAGGATGCAGTTATTCAGCTCTCTGCCCAATAAATGGAACCTACTTATGCAAGAGTAACTCCACTTTTACTTTTATCGCAATGCCCGGAATGAGATGATTGTACAAAATACGGCTGTTTTGTTTTTTGTTATTTGCGATACGCTTATAATTTAGATTCGAAGTTTATTTTTTACTAGCTGTTCCCTGCGGTGTCATCCGCAGTTATTTCGGAGTTCCCGCAGGAATTCCGGAACAAAAACTACCCTAATATGTCCTTCTCTGTATCCCTGACAACGTGTTTGCAAAATGGGCATGTTGACTAATTTTTATTTTTTAGTTCGTTTTGTAGATTATTAAAAAATATTGGACACGTATTTTTTCTTTTTTTACGTAATGAAAAAATAACGGCGATATATTGAGTTGAAATTTCGCGTGACGTCACTATTCTGACAGTTTGTATGGCGGTTTTGTGGTTAGTGACGTCACGACCTCCTCATCCTAAACTTTAATGCGCTTTATCTCTGTATATTTTAATTTATTTAAAAAAGCAAAAAATACGTGTCGATTGTCGTTTTTTTATTTTCTAACTGACGGACTAATTAGAATTTTGATTTTCAATAGTAGTCAACATCCCTATTCTCTGTTCAAATTACTTTTATTATTTATTTTAATTTAATTTTTATTTTTATTTATTTAAATTTGTTCATTTATTTTAATATTAGCTGTTCCTTGCGGTTTCACAGGCGTTAATTTCAGAGATCCGGCGGGAATCCCGGAAAAAATGTAGGTACCCTATATCCTTTTCTGTACCCTGAATATGGGAAGTATACACTATTTTACGTAGTTTCACCTATTTCGAAGTTCGTGATGATCGGTTGAGCCAGTGAGGCGTGAAAGCGTAACAAACAAACAAACTCACTTTCACATTTATACACAATAGTAAGGATTTTTTCTGCGGGGTCTCTGTTCCGTTGTACGTACCTGTCGATAGGTTGTTTGTAACTTGTAAATAATAATGAATAGATAGGTATTGAATGAAGACGTTCAGTTTGCAATCCATTGCTCAGAGAGTCCTAATCGCATTGTGTTCTTGACCGATAAACGCAGGCGGTGAATTATATTGTAATAACTTTAAAAGTGATCAAATACCAATCAATAAGCATTTATCGGTGGGTGATAATGCGTGTGAAACCTTGTGCCGGCGCTGTGTTTGTTTACTTTTTGTATGGCGCCTATAATTACCTATATTGAAATTGACATAAATAACCCGGCCTTGATATTTGGTACCGTGGGACCGAATATACCCGGACTTAGATAAATTAGTTATAAATCCCTACTATCCCTACTAATATTGTAAATGCGAAAGTAACTTTGTCTGTCTGTCTGTTACGCTTTCACGCCTTAACGGCTCATCCGATCATCATGAAATTTTGTACACACGCTGCGCTGTCAGCGGTGCAGAGAAGGGTAAAGGCTACTTTTTATCCCGGAAAGCCCGTGGGATCTCCGGAATTAACGCGGGCGAAACCGTGGGGCACAGCTAGTTAATAAATATTGTTAATAGTTAATAATATGCAATGTGCATAATAAAATTATATCATAGGTTTAATTAAATTTATTATTGTTAAAACTATAATTACATTGCAATTTATGTATGTCTGTGCAAACGTCAAGACTAAACACTTTTTTGTAGGTAACTCCAAAATCGGCCGTTAACTTTGCATAATAAACATTATAAAAAATTAAGCCTTCCTGTTTGCAATAATTTTAGTACGTTGCTTTGTATGGAATGTGGCCACTACTAGTCAATACGTTTCTTTTTATGTAAAAAAATGCACGCAGCTATTTACAAACAAGTTTCTTTATATGTAACAGGAACATATAAGTTATCCTTTGGCCTTGACATTTATGTCTGAAATTTTCTTGACTATAGTCGTTTATAACTAATGTATAGAGCATACCCATACTCGTGCTGATACAATTTATCTTTTCTCTTTTATCTTTGATTTCTATTCTACGGCTTGTAGATAAATAATAAACATGACAACAAGGCCACTACCCACGACTATATTAAATTACCTACCTATCCCTATTGTAGGTGGAAGATTTACATCTTATTTAATAGACATTGCTACAAGGCATTGCTCCAAATTTAGGTATTTCAGGGATTAAGAAAAATTGCGATTTATTCAATATGTAAAAAGAGACGTCACTAACGTATCTCGAGCGTTTCCAGTAGATACTTTATTAAAAAAAAAATTTAAAACTTTTACATCAAAATTAGTTAAAGTATAAACTTAAATCTAGCAAAATTTAATTTTCACGCATAATTGAGCTTAGGTTAATCACAGTCACGCTCATTTTATTAGGACTTTACGCTAATTTTTGAATGATTCGAGTTTAAACTTTATTAAATCGAGACTAATTAGATAATTATTCTTGATTTTAAGAAGTTTACATTAGTTAATCACACTTCGTTAGGATAATTCAGTATTTTTTAAAACAGATATCGCTTGACTATTTTCAATAAATGACTAGGTATAGTATAAAGTGCCAACTGGTGTCAAAAAGGGTGAGTTTCAGTATTTCTTCAGGTGGTCTTTGGAATCATGGAAAGTTAATATCTAAATAATAATGGGTTACAAAAAAGAATTGATTTTTAGTTGCTTTTTACTTTCGAATTTTGATTTTTGTATCAGAGATCTTTGTTTAAGATCAAAACCAGCCTTAAAGACTTTTTTTAAATATTTTTTAAATACTTATGCCTACGCATTTACATGCCAAGTTATATACTTATATAAGGTACAACGAAAATAAACAAAATACACAAACAATATTTTTATTAAACTATAGCTGCGCCCCGCGGTTTAACCCGCGGTAATTTCGAAGTTCTCGCGGAAATTCCGGGTTACAATATAGCCTATGTTACTTAGGGATAATGTAGGATTCTAATGGTGAAAAAAATTTTGAAATCGTTTCAGTAGTATTTGAGTTAAATTGTAACAAACAAACAAAAAATCTTTCCTCTTGATAATATACGTATTAATATAGAGTTTTGGTCTGTAAACTGATTCTTCTACCAGCAACATTTTTAGTGCAGAAAGTAGGTCAATATTTTCATTCAGCAAATGTATAGGCCACTTTTTCTTTTTCAATGCCGAGGAGATGAAGTAATCGAGGAGGTAGTTGGCCGGATATTACTAAAATAAAATAATTTAGTATAATATTTATGTAGCACACAATAAAATTTTATGATAAA
Source organism: Zygaena filipendulae (assembly GCA_907165275.2). Classification (NCBI taxonomy): domain Eukaryota; kingdom Metazoa; phylum Arthropoda; class Insecta; order Lepidoptera; family Zygaenidae; genus Zygaena; species Zygaena filipendulae. The sequence goes on from OU015654.1 coordinate 10,109,627, forward strand.
AGCTAAAAATTCATAAATATTGCAACACTCTTTTGTAGTATTTACCTACGTTTCTATTAATTGAATCGAATTATTTGAAAAATCGAAGATAAAATAGTTTTATCTTTTTATTTATTTAATTGTTATTATTTTTGTTCGTGCAAAATTTCTATACCCTTTTGGTTATTCTTTAATGTAGAGAATAGAGATAAAAATAAATCTTATTTGCTTTAAACTTATGTCACCGTTTATGTTGAAGTGTGCGATGAGAGTAAGTAAATAAAACAACAAGTAAACAATGTTAATCCAGTGATTTCCAAAAATATTAATTACCTCTTTTAATATCATATATACTTATACTACTTATAATATCATTGCACAATCTTACTATAGTTTTTTTCAAATAATAACATAATTAAAATGACAACCATAATCTTTGAAAACGACTTTAATTTGAATTATGTTCACCAATTTAAATCTGGCGTAACACTTTGATTATGACACCTATAATTTGGACTTAATAGACACTTTACCCGTACAATAGATAATGCTCGAATTCGCTGTCCAATTAGGCAGGGTTTGTGCCGTGCTCGAACTCGAGTTCCGGTAGCCACAATAATAGAATCAATCTGCGAAGGTCAAGCGCTGCCGCCCTCTGTTTTATCACCTGTCGGTTGTCAATCATCGTCTTGTTGTTACTTGTTTAGCGTTTAATAGCTATTTATAAGCTAATGTAATCTATGATATAATTATTATTAGAGTGTTTTGCATTAAATTAGAAAGTATGTTTTCTATGGTTAGTGTTTTCGTTTTAGTACCTATAATATGTGTGTGACAAAAAACGATGCTGCAGTGACTGAAAAACTAATCAGAAAGTCGCCATTCCAATTCCTATTATGCTGGTATGTATAACTTATGTGATTTAGGTATAAAATAACTGTCCCCCGTGTAACTGTAATTTCGGAGTTTCCGGGGGAATTCCAGTATAAACCATACCCATAAATCTTCCTCTGGAATCACTTTATCTATTGGTGAAAATGCAACGCACGAAAATCCGTCGAGTAGATTTTGAGTTCATCGCGAACAGACAGATAGACAGACAGGCGCGTCAAAGGACTTTGTTTTATAACATGTTGATATCAAAAGATGAAAAAGGCGAATCAAAATACTGTGGCTGTCAGTTTTTAGTCTCAATTTGACGCGCTTGCGCAGCAAGCAACATTTTTTCTCGTATGCAGTCAAATTATACGTTTTCACTATCTTTTCACCACTCATTTTTCGACATACCTAGGCCCTTAAGAACTAGCTTATGAGATCTAAAAATGGCACAATCTGCACGTGCTATTCCAATTTCGCCTCAGTTTGAACATTCCATTATGATCGCTGTACGCTCTACTTTACCTGAATCGAAATTAAATTGAGCTCTGCAATAATATTACTGTCAAATGTCATCATAGATGTCAAAGATCGAATTGATCGATTGACGTGTTCGAGTGTATCGAATCAGAAAATCTTTGCGATGCATATTGGAACAAATTATTCATGTACATACAGATCAGTAGGGCAATTATGTAATTTTTGCTGAATTATATATAATATATTATATTTGAAAATATTTCAGCTTGAATCAGAAAAATAGGTAGGTATTTTGTGATTAATTACCTAATCATTTTTAGGCAGCTTCAACTTTCGAAGTAGTGTTATATTTTGGTTGATCGCAAGATATTGTAGATGTCAAAACGTGCATACTTATTGTAATCGCAAAACCACCATGTTTTTGATTGCAACCGATGCAATACATTTGTTTTTTTTTTCGAAGTGGGATGAGTTGTCCGATTCAAATATTCATTACGTCAACTCATCCCGCGGGATGAGTTCGAACGGGATGAGTTGACTAAAGAGCCGAAAAATTATAGGTAGAAACCAAAGTTACATAAACCCCCTTAGGTAAACAAACAAGTATGTCAAGATTATGAAATAAAATAGGTTTCTAGTTACAAAATTTTATTTATCACTTCCGTAAATTTTTTGTTAATGCTGGGTGTACATAATAATAATTTATAAAAGGTTTAAACAGCTTATACTATACAAGCGACTCCACGCGGTTTCGCTCGAACTAATTTCGGAGTATCTGCAGGAATTCTGGGATAAAAAGTAGGTACCCTATGTAATTTTTTTTAACCCCTGAAAACGAGTATACGAGATTGGTTGCGAAGTTAAGACGCGGCGTGAAAAGGTAACAGAAAGACATTGTTACTTTCGCATTATTAATAATATCTGGGTCACCGAGCTTCGCTCGTTGTGTATGGAAACACGGATAAAACGACGCTTTCTAAAAATGAAACCTAGCTAGATCGATTAATCGCCCCCGAAACCCCCTGCATACCAAATTTCATGAAAATCGTTGGAGCCGTTTCCGAGATTCAGATTATATATATATATATATATATATATATATACAAGAATTGCTCGTTTAAAGATTAGATTAGTATTAGAATTTGATTAGAATGGATTCACATGTGTAGGTATAAAACAGATTGCTGCATGGCATTACTTACAGCTCACCGGTTGCCATGACAACCTCCCTGTCTTGTTTTGGCAACTAGGTACCTCCTTTAATTGGTAGGCAACTGTATTGTAATATGAAAATGATAGTAATTTAGTTACAGTATCATTTAATTCTTCGTAATCAGAATGAAATGCATAAAGTATAACTGGGGCAGAAGAATAATTGGACATAGATAAGCAATAGTGTGTTAACCCACATTGGAGAAATTTTGAGTAAATCGTATTTTAAAAGTATAGCGCCATTTTATGTCCAACATTTTTTATGTTCAATATTTAGTTACATATTTAAGCAATGTAATAAGGTAAACAAATAATTAAAAAACGTTCCCCAACTCTCAATAAATTGTTCTGAATCAATAACTTAATTTTGTGGGTTAACATGTTATTGCTTATCTGTGTCCAATTAGGTATATGATTTTATCCCCGAGTTAAATATGCATGCTCCCATCTACATCTACAAAAACAATTATTGCTATTTCATAATGTACACTTACTTATATATATTTTACTCATAATGCGGGACGGATTTGACTTAGTAATTTTATTATTTCTTCGTATTGATGATGAAAAGTAGGGCGTTCAATTACTAGGGTAATCTACTGTTACAAAACAATTTAACTATCTCATAAGTAAACGATATTACAAGAAGTGTTAGAGATCAAATCATAAACATACCTACTGTTATTATATACTAGCTGTGCCCCGCTGTTTCACACGCGTGAGTTGCCGAATTCCCGCAGGAACTCCAAAGTAGCCTAATGTATTCCTTATAACATCAGCTAATTATAGCAGTGAAAGTCCCGTCAATATCGGTCCAACCGTTTCGGACATTCACCCGCGTGAGTTTCGGAATTCCCGCGGAAACTCCAAACTTATTTTATATAAACCTTGCCCTGACAATAACGAACACAAAAAAAAACAATTATCCAATTTGGTGCAGTCGTTTGGAAGTTATGCGCTTAGCAACACATTTGGCGACTCATATTTATTATATAAGATTATGCAAACAAATTTTATCGAACAAAAATAATGTAGGTACATAACTGTCAATTTAAAACTTAATTTATTTTTATTGGATACTATACTGCGTACAGTCATCAAGAAAAATAAGTGAAAACAAGATACAACAACTGTCAAAAGTGATTAAATTAATTGTGATTAAATATTTCTCATTCTGACTGTACAACTGTCGCGACTGTTCACTTACATGATTACTTCGTACAGATTCTCCTATTCTAGTGCCAAATTAGGTCTTATCTTTTAATAATTTGAATGTCAAATGTCATAGCGGTTGTCAAATAACAATGAAATGATTGATGAATAAATGTCCAATATAAAGTCTATTATTATAATAGATACATACTATTCATCTATTATATTATGCAACGTCTATTTTATCTGTATGTTCAGAATCGATATAATAGATGTTTTGATGTCGATATGATCCTTCATTAATGTAAATTGGTATATAATCACATTTTAAATATAGTTTTATTGGACATTCGCCGGACAGTTGAAGCATGTTGATGTAAATAACTTATCACTGTATAAGTATTAAACTTCGCTTCTTTATCTGGTTGCCTGGAAGTGGTCGCTTTTTATTAGTGACTAGCTGTCCCGCGCGGTTTCACCCGCGATAATTTCGAAGTTCCCGCGGAATTGTTCCATACAGACTTTGCAACCTCTTTTAATCCCCTTAGGGGTCGAATTTTCAAAAATCCTTTCTTATCGGATGTCTACGTCATACAAAGAATACACCCTCCGAGTTTCAGGTCGCTACGATCAGCGGTTTAGGCTGTGCGTTGATCGATCGGTCATTCAGGATAAAGCATTTTATATGTATAGATAATGTAGGCGACATTGAGACCACATATTGTGTTATCTTATTATTATTAATAATAATAATATTATTAAATGTGTAGCTGTATTTGTAAAGTTACTTAAGTACTTAAGTTGTGCTATCTTTTATATAGGTAGGTATGGAGGTGCATTCATTTATTGGTCAGTTTATTGGCAAGTGTTTTTTGCGTTGGTTTTTATAAACAGTGTGAAAAACACATGAAAATACCAAAGATTGAAAAATATCAAGGATTTATATGTTTCCCCTGCGGTAATTTCGGAGTTCCGGTGGGAATTCCGGGTTACGATATTCACAGTATTCACAATTAACGTGGCTCTCGATTGGTAAAAGAATTTTCTAAATCGGTTCAGTAGATCCAGAGATTGCCCCCTACAACCTCACAAACCCACAAACTTTCCTTCTTGATAACATTAGTATAGATTTATTATTAACTAGCTGTGCCCCGCGGTTTCACCCGCGGTAATTTCGGAGTTCCCGTGGGAATTCCGGGATAAAAAGTACCCATGTCCTTCTTTGTACCCCTGACAACGTGCATGCCAAATTTCATCCGAATCCGTTCAGCCGTTTTTGCGTGATTGAGTAACAATCATCCAAACATCCACACTTATAATATTAGTAGGATTTCCGTAGCTATAGTCTCATTGAACTATGAACACATACCAAGGTACTTGACTGCATTGGTTGTATTGTGGTAGGTACCAAACTTTTTATTATTATATTACTAGCTGTTCCCCGCGGTTTCACCCGCGGAAATTTCGAAGATCCCGCAGGAATTCCGGAATGCAAAGTATCTACCTACCCTATGTCCTTCTCTGTACCCCTGACAATGTGTACCTAAGTATGCAAAATTTCATGAGATTTTACCGTCGTTAATTTCGGAGTTCTGCGGGAATTCTGGGATAAAAAGTATCCTATGTCCGTTTCCTGGGTCTAAGCTACCTCCTCACCAATTTTCAGCCAGATCGGTTCAGCCGTTCTTGAGTTATAAATAGTGTAACGACTTTACTTTAATTTGGATCTCAGTATAAATAGTGCCGATATCTGCACGCTGGTGAAACTACAAGAAATAGTTCGGTAAGTTCGAAATAAAAAAATGGAGTCCTCTGTTTCTCGAGCCAATGACTGACTGGCGCGTGCAATGACTCTAATTGATTGCATCCACGACGGACGAGCGCAAGCGCAGATTATTACCGTAGAACTCTTATCAAAGTACCTACCTACATTGGTAGTTAGTCTAATAATAGATCAGAAACAGCTCGTTGACCTAACAACTCGCAATATTGAAACAATATGGGTCTAGTGGTTAGTCGACCTGACTGTGACGCTAGAGTCGCGGGTTCGATTATCGAGTCAGGGTAAATATTAATGTGATGAACATTTCTGTTTGTCCTGAGTCTGAGTGATTAGTATGTACTATGAATACATATTTATTTAAAAAAATAATATGTATATCGCTCGCTTAGTTTAGGATCATGTGACTTTGTGTGATAATCTATCTATATCTGTATCTATATACTATAATAAAAGAGTAGAATCCGCGATTCTGTACATTAATATTTTTGACAAATTTTGACAAGGAATGATAAAAGAAGAGTAGGTAACCAACCACAAAAAAAGGAGTTTTAGAATTCTTTTCTGTCTGTCTGTCTGTCTGTCTGTTCGCAATAATCTCCGTATCTACTAAACCGATTGTCATGCGGTTATCACAGGTAGATTAAGCTTAGCCTGGAGCTACATATAGGCTTTGTTTCACTGAAATCGGATGTTAGGAAAAAAGTTGTCATACAAAAACATTTCATGCGGGTGAAACCGCGGGGCACAGCTAGTATCTAAATATTACATTACAATACTTAATATTTCACTACATTTTCAGATACAGCTGGGACAATCCTCATTTTGTGAAAATTTGAAACGGTCAGTTCCGAAAGTAACTATTACGTACTGCATTGATTCTAAAAAGTTATCCTATTTGTTTTAAGACACCTGATAATTGGTGAGCGTTTATATTATTGTTTTCATAAAAACGCGACAAGTAAAACCACAAGTTGGCAGGCCGAGACTGCGCCGCAAACTCTCACTTGATATTATATCAATTTGCCGAATGGCCTTGGCCCACTGCGGTCTAGAGTTTCTCTCACAGAAATGGGGGCGAAATCTTTTTTTATTCAGAACTAACCAGACGTTTAGTGCGGAACGGAACGTCTGGGAAAACCCACTTTTGGGTGGTACGTATCTACCTAGATGGTTTATATTTTCATTATCGTGTCTGCCGCACATTCCGAAACCTCTTCGGTCTGATTGATTTCTCTCCGTGTACACTGGTCTACAGAAGTGCATGGAATTATGGAAATCGTGAAGTACGTTAAGGAAAAGATGCAGTTATAAACATGAGACCGTGGTGCTGATCTGTACTGACATAATATGAGGTCAAACTAGGGTTGCCAACCGTCCCGAAAAAGTCAGGACGCCCTGTTTCTAGAGCATAGAAGATGCGTCGCGCTAAAAATGTGTGTGGGAAGAAAATTGGTATTCATGTTGCTCGTACGGCTACAAACTTTCTTGCAGAAGTAGTTAACAAAGTTTTTAATGCTAGGTATACTATCTATTTTGTATTAGTTTAATAATTATTTCAAATTTTATTATATGATAGCTGTGCCCCGCGGTTTCATCAGCTATCTGCCAGTGAAAGTCCCCGTTAAAATCGGTCCAGCCATTTCAGAGATTAGCCAGAACAAACAGACAGACAGCCAAAAAATTAATCTTTTTTTTTATGTAAGTACCATAATTCGTGAAAAGCTGAAATTGGAACTACAAAAAAAACACTTCAATTATATTTATATGTATTGATATACAGATATAGTTAGGTATGACATATTAAAACATTCAATGAAACTAATTTAAATATGAAAGCTTTTGGTTATACTTAGACATCCAGGTTCCGAGGTTCGATAGCGAATGTTCCGTAATTCCGTCCAGACCTAATGATTGACTATAATATGATATAATTGTTTGTGTAAAGGTCGTACCTCAACCACAAAGTGTAGTGTGGTCAGTGGCTGCTAGTCGGTGGAGTACCGTGTGGACCTCATCTCGGCTAGGCCGTGTCGCACGTCATATCACATCCATGCACTAACTCCCGTACACTCGGCCGTCCATTACCTGAAAAGAAATGGGTATACTGTATTAGTTAAGAAAGTTGTAAGAGTATATTATGTAGTTACTAGCTGTTCCCCGTGGTTTCACTCGCGTTCATTTAGAAATTCCCGCGAGAGTTCTGGTAAAAAAAGACAATAATTTAATTTATTGTCCGAATAATTGTTATTACCAAAACCCACGCACATCAAGACTGTTCCGGCTGAAAATTAAAGCTGCGTCACATAAAATAAATTATCATTGTGCTGCGCCGGTCCTTTTTTGGCAACAATAAATTATAAATCATGTTTAAAATGAAGTTTCAGTTATGTAACGTGTTGAGTTTTAGTGTTGTCAAATAATAATAATAATTCACTTCACAATACACATATCTACTTCATCTCACACTAAGCTTAAGCTTGTGTCGTGGAAACCAAGCAAATGTGGTATAATTATACTACATATTATCACATATATATTATACTACAAAATAAATTATAGATTTGTTATTTATTTATTTAACAATGTCTTTCTTCTTCTTCTGCTAATACGGTTACGGTTCTTCTTTCAGCAACTTCAAGGAAGTGCACGATCGCTTAGTCGTTTGATGTTGACGGACCTAAGCCAAAATAAGGAGTGAAAAATTCTTTACGCAAGAATACGAATGCGGAAATATTATAGGGTTTTCGGTGATTCAAATCTTAAAACGAAAAGAGTAGATCGCGGCAAACTGCCATACTTTGTTATAAGTTTAAACTTGATTAGTGCACCCTGCAACAGGGCGCGGGTGTATATTAAATTTATAGTCTGTGGATCGCATCTGCTTATTCTGTGTGTTTAGGGTCAGAGGTCTCACTTACGTAATGGTATTTAAGTCGTTCTCAAAATAACAGTCGTACACAATTGAAGGCGTTTGACATTATCTGATTAGTCTTTCAATTTGAATGTCAATAGGTCTTTATTTGATCCATCAGTGTTTTATGTAAGTAACCAAGAGAATAGATGATAGATGACAAATGTGGCATATACCATATTTTACTAGGTGAGGATGACCAGCTTCGCTGATTTTCTTTGTGATATACAATACTTATACAGGGTGTAAGGTTAAATGAGGGGCTTATTCAAACCCTCAACAATCCAAGCTTACATGAAACTAAAAAAATAAATACCTAATAAATAAAAGACAAAACCTGTGATAAAAATGTGGATGTACGTTGATGAATTACATTTAAATTCTATTTTTCAGCGAGTCAGCGGCAATACAAAGGAAAGGGGCGTTGGATGAACTAATGCTTAATGCTTAAACATTCGATAGTTCATGATGTGGCTGATCATTTCATTAATGCCACCATTTCATGAAACAGGCGGTCACATTAGATGTGGCCACGACACATTATTTCATATGGTAAACGCGCCAAGGAATCTACAATTATTATTTTTAAAGCTACCATATTTTTTAGATTTGAGTAATGCAAACCCCTTCATTTTAATAAGCAGAGTAACGATTCGATTAACGCGAAATCTTCGCACAAGAATTGTCTTGAATTATTATTTTATTATTTTGAATTCTCTAATAGAAACATGCTCAGTTCAGAACTTCAGACCCGTGTGTCCAGTTAGTAATTCGTGATTTTATTAGGTGCAATGCTTATTTGTAATCACAGAGAAGCGTTTGAAAACACGTTTTATTTTATTAAATTACCACTGACACACGATCAAACAAAATTCCGGCGACGAATGAAATTCTTGAGCAAAGGTCACACAGCTGACGTAATAGGTCACATGTCAAGTGTTTGGCAGCAATGGCAGCCGCAACCGACGCAGGAAGTTAACGAAATGTCAATCTTTTATTGCAAGCGCAATTGCTCCTGCAAACTTTGCTTTGTTTTTTGTCAATAGGTTCGGCGTTTTACCACAGCACACCTGACTGAGCCTGGAATGGGAACTGGCTTTCAAGAGAGACTGTCGAAACACACTGCTTGGTCCGTAGCGACAGATTTTCGCCGCGAAGGTTATAGTTATCCAGCCAGCAATCCTTACCTTTCTTAAGTTATCCTAAAAATAACTGGGTTGTATGAATAGTACAGTGATTGCTGATTGGATTTGCTCTATACTAATGGAGTCAGACCGGTTCGTTTTCCAATTTCCTGATTTCACAACCATAGCAAATGTTTATAGCATAGATTTTCTTGGTCGTTTACAATTAATTCTCAATCAAGTTCTTATTCCAATTACAATTTACGCTTAACTATAGAAAATAATATAATTTATAATACAATATACTTTATTGCACCAAAGATTTTTGCAATATTTAAGTATATAAATGAAATCTATGACAAAAGGCGGCCTTATTGCTTGAAGCAATTTTTTCAAGGCAATCTTGAGATGATACCAACAGAGCATTAATACCAGACGATTTACGCTGTATTTTAGTGTAGGTACTATACGTGGCAGACTGTACGACCTACCTATTCCAATGTGAATTTTTTTTTAGCTCGCGCGTTCAAAATACCGTTATCCATCGTAGAACCATCGAACGCGTCTGTCAGATATAAACGAAAGTGTCTTATATCGACTGGGTGACCGGGCTATTTTCAGTACAAAAAACTATGCTACTCAATGCATTCCTAACGACTATTTAGTACCGGGGTCGCACAACTCACGCGTCGACGCGGCGCCGCCACCGGCCTCGGTTGCCAAAATAATAAACCAATCACAATGAAATAATTGTTCAACCACCATGCCAGTAAGAAATTCGTCCACAATCTCACGTGAACTGTAATTGTTTGATAGATAATCGGTGGGCGAGATAACACATAGATTGTATTCGAATGCCCCCTTTGTCAGTAACAATGTCATCCATTGACATTTTTTAAGAGTATTTTACGAACATTGTCGATGAATTACTCTCTGTTGTTGTACTTCTATGTACCCCTGACAACGTGTACCTATGCAAAATTTCATGACTATCGGTTGAAACGTTAAAGCGTGAAAGCATAACAGACAGATAGACAGACAGAGTTAATGATCTAATTTATTTAGCACATTGCAAAAAACTTGGCAAAACTATAGTAAATCTATGTGTAAATGTATGAAATAATGAGTTATAAATGAATATATGTAGTAAAGACAATAATAATCGTTAAAATCACTAACTAAATCATAATGGTATGTATCATTCATTTCGTTGAATTGTAATTATTTCTTAATCCAAGCCTTAGATAACTTGCATCACAACATACAATCGAAGGTACATAAGACATGGCACGCCCATCGAAAAACTACTGCGTTTCGATACAATACCGAAAACATTGCATGCAAAATATTATAGCATGCCTTTAATTCTATTGTTTGTTGCAGCTCCCTATGATTAGTTTATAATTTGATTGTTATATTGATTACGGCTCTAATTTAATCCGACATACGTTTCAGAAACATATTGACGACGTTTGTTATATCAATTTAAAAGCTGGTGTTCGTGAAGGTTGCAAAAGAAAGGATTAAATCCATCATATGTATATACATATCTATGTATATACATATGATCGATTTAATGTTATTTCTACTACGAATGAGGAAGTTGCAATTTTTAGCAGATTTAAAATAGTTCTTAATTGGTCTGAATTTTGTAAAGGTATAACAAAGGTAAGAAGAGTATGTATGTACTATAATAGACTAAAACAAAATGTTACTACGTATGTTACTGTACTTTAATAAAGGTAATATTATAAGTATCTATAACATACTTAGGTACCTATAGTAATCCAAAAACGGACTTACACAATATACACGTAAGGTATACTCACCGCAAGATACTTTTAAACTACTTTTTGGATGCTTAAACACTTAAATATTTTTCCTGTTTTTATTTAATACTAAATAAGATTAGATTTTTTATTATTAGTAGATATTTCTAAAATTAGTTACGCTCGTCCTACCGTATAGTATTTACAGAATACGAATGTAAAGTACGTGATCATGTAATGAGTTTTTAAGTACCTAGACCACATGGTCTCTTTTACGTCCGTTCCCTTGTTACGCCAAGGTTAATCGATTTAATATATTAACAAGGAATGAAAATTACATTGGCTTAACTCCCTGTAGTAGGTACAATCACAAACATAACTACTATAATAACATGTTATTATTTTTATTAATCCATTTGCAGAACTCAAAATTCAATTCTAATTTTGTGCAACATAAGTGTTTACTAACCGTAAAGTACTTAGGAACGTGGTTTTTTTAATTTTTACTGTGTGAACAAGTATCGATGGAAGGCTAGCAGTAAATATTTGTTGGATTAGTTATAATAATCTTGTTAACATATTAAGTAAGTAATAATTCTATGATTATCGGTAAATTCATTGCCAGGTTCCAGAAGGACATTTTAAAAATAAAAAGTTACATCGTGTATATAATATTTCGAATAAGTGTAATAGAATAATAAGTATATGTATGTACTAGGTGTGCCCGTGGTCTCACTTGCATATTATGGTAGTTAGAAGTGTCCTGTGGCACTGTTGCCAATTCCACTGTATTCAAATTCACCTGTAGTTTTGCTTGAGATATTTGCAGGATTCCTTCAAGAACTATTCAATCTATACTGTGATAAATCAGTGTCCTTTATTGAAATAATCCTCAATTAAAAGGTGTCCTTATTTGATTGAAACAGGACATAGCACATGGCAAGTTTCATTGAAATTTGTCTAATAGTTTTTGCGTGATACCTATTAACTGTTTGTTCGTTCAAACATACGAACAAACAGCTGATAGGTACGTATTCATTAAGGAGCTCGCGAAGAATCTCTCCACTTCATGTAAATAAAACCACGGGAAACGGTGAATTTCTCATTTAACCTACCGCATGGTGTGAACGGTTGAGAATGAGATATCAATTAATATTATTAGATACTTTATAAGACTTGTGTCAGTAATATTACAATATATCAATTACGTAATGACATAAACTAATGGGGCTCATAGCATTCACATTTTTACGTTTAATCGTTATTCGATTCTCTTGGATCCGTAAAGAAACCTCGGAAAATAACAATTGAAGTAGAGTTAGCAGTGGCGAAGGGTGAAATATTGAGAGAGGGAAGCCGGAAATCTACTTTAATTTCAAGTTATTAAACTATTAACTGTTTCCCGCCGTTTCACCTGCGATAAGTTCCGGAGTTCCCGCGGAAATTCCGGTATAAAAAGTCCTTCCCTGTATCCCTGACAACGTTCTCAATTACGGAGAGAGATGTTGCGTCTGAAGGGAAGCCGGTGGGAATCGGCTTCTATGGTACCTTCGCCACTGAGAGTTAGGTATGGCCTTTTTAATTTTATTACATTGCTTGAAAATTATTGCTCTTCCGCATTTAGAGATTGAGAAATGCGTTCATAATTATAGACCAATTTATACGTAACTTTTTTACAATTCATCATAGTAAAGAATGCGCTCTACATAAAATACAAAGACAAATTGCCCATAAAAATGAGACCGAATTTAATGGTTATCTAAACTGATACCTTATACTACGATAACACATATAATTAATCTAAAAGGAGTTTCACAGCTCACAGGTTTGAAGCTGTGAGATTATTTTTTATTATGGATATTATTTATTCATGGATAGTAATAATTAGTTTACAAACGAACTAATTAACATCTATAAAAATAAAAATAAAAAACGTATTTAAATGGCAATTGGGTATGAAGGATAGATCTAAAAAAGTTCTTTGTATGATATTAAAATGAAAAATCTTATTTGAATATCAATATCTCAATTTAATTACTTAATTTATGTTAATTATTGAGCTTGAATACCACGAGCCTTAGTAAATACGAGTAAATAACCCACATTTACTGAACTAGACACAGTGTAATCTTTTATAACAGTCGACAATATTGTTTGTTAAAACGTCTTATCGTACAGCGGGCAATAATGATCCTAATTACTTTGTGTGAAATATTATATTTGCTTGTAAGTTTTATGAAATTTGCTCGCTGTGAATGACGGCGGGAGTTTACAATGTTTGTCGTGGGAAAGGTGTTGACTGTTGGCATTTAGTTGTGTCTCGCGACCGTGTCACCGCATCTTCGGTTACCTAACTCTAGGTACATACATAGACAAGTGTAATGCATGTAGGTAGGTGTACGTAGGATAGGTGTGTCAGAACTATGACATCGAATACTGTTCAATACGAAAGTCACATTGATATTTGATTTGTGCGTAATAGTAGCAGCCTTCGTAATTTCAGTAAAAGTGTAAATTCTTTGTATTTTTGGTTTTCCAATTTATATTTTTTTTGGAATTGAAGTTATGGAGTTCAAATAATATGCTTATTAAAATAAAATCTAGTTTTGATTTTATTTAATTTTTTAATAGAAAATATAAATAAGATTTCATTGAAATATTAGTTACTCTATTACAAATATTAATAAGAACAAATAATATTTAAAGCGTTTGCTTATAATTTGTGTGTTTGATGTCACATAATAAGTAAACAGTACCTAGGTATATTATATAACATTGGACTGACAGCGTGCTGTTAAGGAATTTGTTGAGAGGCTTTTTTTAACTATAGCACTAGGATCCTATGAAGGGTGGATATTTTATGGGCGCTGTTTTAATTTAACTTTTAATAAAATTATTTGAATAAAATATGAATAAATTTTAATAAGTAAATAAAGGTTATTCTATTCTATTCTAATAAAATATGAGAATTAAGTTTTTAATTTACTGTTTTTAGTTGATTTATCTTGATATGAGCAAAGTAATGTTGCTCTATGCTTCAATAAAATCCAAAACACAGTTAAATCGTTAAATCAAAGATTAATAAAATGTTTATGTATTTTATAAACTTCTCGATGCGTCGTTATCGTTTCTTTTTGAGTCGTTAGTTTTATAAAGACGATCAGATAATAATAAAAGAGAAATTTAATGTATAAAATACATACAATCGTTAAAAAAAACCATCGTGCTATATAATTTCGGTAAATTTGCAAATGGTGTTCACCTTTTATAAATTGAAACTGGCGTCCTAGAAAAAACCTCACCATAACCTAGGTATGATAATAATAAAACAATTATTTGCAAATTTGCACGTGATATTGATACGTGAGAGTGTGTGGTTCTGAGTTAGATATAGATTCATGAAAAAATTGTCATTTGGAATGAAATGATATGAAAGAAAAAAATGGAATGGTTATATGGATATCATATAAATAAATAAAATCAAATAAACCCAATATGTTTACTAAGACATGTTAACGATATCTTTGGTACGTGTATAATATGTACTTATTATTTTTATTATTCAAAATTTAAATACAAATTAACTTTATTTTCCTAAAAGAAACATAAAAAATAACAGAAAAACAAGAAGAACTATAACTAGAAGAAACTAGGTGGTTTATTTCTACTGTTGGATAACAATTGAGAGTCATCGTCGCCTATAAACGAGGTAACTCTATGTTGTTTTATGTTAAAAAAATAAAAGAATCGAAACGAAAAATAAGTTTAATAAACTTGATAAGATTTCTAAGTGTGGTCAACAATAACGCAATGCGATTGAGTTGTTATAAATATAGAGTCGTTCGTAAGCGCCGCCATGGTGAATGCGGTGCGTTGATGTCTTTATAATGGGCGTATCAAATATTTGTGAAACCACTACATTTTGATTACCGAACGCTATATTTACTGGTGGATTTCGTATTATATTTGGACGCAGATAAACAATAACATGTTAACCCACAAAATTAAGTTATTGATTCAGAACAATTTATTGAGAGTTGGGGAACGTTTCTTAATTATGTGTTTACCTTATAACATTGCTTAAAGTATTGCTTAAATTTGCTTAATGTAACTAAATATTGAACATAAAAGATGTTAACACAAAATGGCGCTATACTTTTAAAACACAATTTACTCAAAATTTCTTCAATGTGGGTTAACACACTATTGCCTATCTATGTCCATTTATTATGTTAGAATAATCACGTTTCTAGACAAGTAATTTTCAATATTTAACATTTTATTAAAACAAATTATCTATTTTAAGTAGTTCTACCATTACTAGAAAACTATTTTCAATTGTGACAGCAATTTTTAGTTAAACGGTAATATAATGAAAATTATATGTAAATTAGCACACTAAAAATAAGAAGTGTTCCAAGTTCAAATAACTACACAAGTACAAATAAGTTCAATTTTAAACTCCTATTCCTGATTGAAAAGATTTGTATCTATTATATGACATGATGTATTTATGCATACAACTGGAAAGCAATTCCCGGTGTTCTTTACACAAAGTCTAAGACGTTATGGTCCACCGAGAATCGAACCGGGGATCTCCTGATTTTCAGAGCAACACGATGGATATTTATCTCCATCAGTCGTCATTGCTAGTTATACGTTACACGTATTACGTACTTATCTGTCTGTACAGATTAAAATAGTTTTGTTCAGATTGATAACTCGTCTTTATAGTCCATACAAACCTGTTTTATTTTTGAACTTATTCATATGTACATATGTCCTTAACTGATGATCTATACATAATTATAATAAAATTGTAACAGGTCGATGTCTGTACGTTGGAGATAAATAAGAAAAAAATAAATTTAAGCGACTCTATGAGTGATATAGAAGCCAAAAATACCGTTTTAAGAATTATTGTCTGTCTGTCTGTATGTTTGTATTCGTGCTACGCAAAAACTGCTGCACCAAATTGAATGCGGTTTTTTTCTTGTATTGCTAAGGGTCTAACTTAGATATTCATGTTGAGATTTTGTCGAAATTCCATTTCGATCTGGATCTGGAGATATTAAAAAAAATGCTGGTCATCCTTAATCCTTCTTCCTACTAATATTATAAATGTGAAAGTGTGGATGTTTGGATGTTTGGATGTTTGTTCCTCAATCACGCAAAAACGGCTGAACGGATTTGGATGAAATTTGGCATGCAAGTTGTCAGGGGTACAGAAAAGGATATAGGGTAGTTTTTATCCCAGAATTCCCGCGGGAACTCCTAAATTACCATAGGTAAACCATGGGGCCTAGCTAGTATAAAATAAAGATAAAATAATACTTCGCAAATAGGTAATTTAACTTTATGTTACCTACTTAAGTTAGCTGTTAAGTGATTTCAGTGGATAATTTTCATTTGTATGTGTAAAATGTTGCAAAATGGCATATATTATGATGGTCAGTAATTTACTAGCTCCGAGACAATTATGCAGGCACTTACGTTTTACTTTGTCACACTGATAGTTTACAGACACACATTCTTAAGAAACTAGGTACTACAACTAGACAAATTTCTAAGCAAAAAACCGGCCAAGTGCGAGTCGGAGTCGCGCACTAAAGGTTCCATACTATTATATAAAAACGGCAAAAAAATCACGTTGGTTGTATGAGAGACCCCTTAAATATTTACTTTATTCTGTGTTTAGTATTTGTTGTTGTAACGGCAACAGAAATACATCATCTGTGAAAATTTTAACTGTCTAACTACTACGGTTCATGGGGTAGCCTTGTGACAGACGGGCGGACGGACAGTGGAGTCTTAGGAATCCCCGTTTTACCCTTTGGGTACGGAACCCTAAAAATCGAACAAAACGACAGAGAGGAGTTGTATTTTATATAATAATATAAATAACAATGTTTGGTAATGGGCATGTTGACTAATTTTTATTTTTTAGTCCGTCTTGTAGATTATTAAAAAATATTGGACACGTATTTTTTCTTTTTTTACGTAATCAAAAAATAAAGGCGATATATTGAGTTGAATTTTCGCGTGGTGTCACTATTCTGACAGTTTGTATGGCGGTTTTTGCGGTTAGTGACGTCACGACCCCCTCACCCTAAACTTTAAAGCGCTTTATCTCTGTATATTTTAATTTATTTGAAAAAGCAAAAAATACGTGCCTATTGTTTTTTATTTCCTAACTGACGGACTAATTAGAATTTTGATTTTCAAAAGTAGTCCACATCCCAATTGTCGCAAAGCGCCAACTGGTTCTAAATTAAGCAGAGCTTGTACTATAGGTATCAGATAACTTTATGACCCATTTTAAACATCTAGACTAAAGTAAACAGATAATAATATTATGTTCATCCTGATACGAGACTCGACACATGAACGTAGCAGTCAAATTCACTAACCACTGCACCAAAAGTTTGAAACGTAATTTTGCCATGCGAACCCAAAATTAGAATGTCGGGAAAGTTGTTTTTAAAAATAGTTGTGCCCCGCGGTTTCACCCGCGTTAATTTCAGAGTTTGTAAAGTTTCATTCAAATCCATCCACTAGTGTTTGCGTGAAAGAGTAACAAACATCGATCCGTCCATCCATCCATCCATCCATACATTCTTACAAACTTTCGCGTTTATAATATTAGTAAGGTAATACGCCTGAATTGTTGATTTTGAATGAGTAGGTATTGCCCATTCACCTACTTTAAAAGTAGATAATAAGTATTTTAATGCATGAATTTTCGAATTAAAACTGTAGGTACATACAAAGTCGCAATGACTATAAAAGTATAATTTCATCACAAATAAAAGACAGACTGCCAAGAACACAGACATAATTATACAGATTAGATTACGAAAATTGTCCCTACAGCTTTCCCACAGTAAAACTATATTGAACCGATTACGCAAGTTCAGTTTTCTTTTAAAATATTATGTGACTGACGAGAATTGTCGTTTAACTAAAACAAAGTACCTATTAAATTACATTACCATTTGGATATTTCCTTTCAATAAATGGTTTTTTTCGCTTTACTATTAGGTAAAACAAAATTATGTCGCGATTGATTTCATCCTTGATTTCATATTAATGAACTTGCTTTATCTGCTCTAATCTATGTCTGTGGTCAAGAACAAGTTTGCATGGAAATAGTAGGTTAATTGTGTTCGGTTGGTGCCATTCCATTTGCGAAAGAAACAGTCTCTTGTCACATGATATCTTAGTACAGTGCGTACGATTCCCTCTGAAACTTTAATCCTCCAATAGGCGCAATATGAAATCATATTATGTAGTAGATTTTTGTAAGAAGAACAAATTGTTACTACGAATTTGAATAAATTTTTTCTTAAACTTTCTTAATCCAAGCTAGCTTTAAACTGATTTTGGTGAAATTTGCAGGTTGACCTATGTATTACTACTAGGTGTCACATTAAAATGTGTCCGTCCATCCTATACCAACTACATAAGCATATTTGAAAAAATACAAATTGGTTAGTAAAATTCATGATAATCCTAAATAAAACATTAATCTAATATATATAAATCGCGTGTCACGTTGTTTGTCCGCGATGGACTCCGAAACTACTGAACGGATTTTGATAAAATTTTGCAACCATTTATAATATAGTCCAACTTAAAAGATAGGATAGTTTTTATTCCGGAATTCCCTCGGGAACTAAAGGACATAGAGAACTTTTTTCCCGCAACCTCCGCAGGAACTCGGAAATTACCGCGGATGAAATCGCGGGGGACAGCTAGGTTATTATATTTTACAAATCTTCGATTTTTGTAGAGCGATAAATGTTCATATCCTACCTAAACAAATTTGATTTTTTGAAATACGTTTATAATTTACATATTATAATCTATTATATAATGTATTGAATATTAATGTAATATTAAAAGGTTTTGTCTTACATTAGATAATATTATTATGCAAATTGTATTCAAGTGCCTTCGCACAGCTCGGCCAACACATGAATGTTTGGAGATATTGGGATATTTATGGTATTCTATTCTTCAGTACCTATCCAAAAAGAAAATATTTTTTAACGCTTTAATTGTACCTACCACGCTGCGATGAAATATCTATGTATGTATATGCTTTTGAATATGGGCCGCGGGTATGACGAAGGTACCTATTTCAGTTAAGTCACTTTGGTAACTCGACATCAATATTAGAATAATTATGCTGCTGCCAAAAAATATTAGGTTACTTTTTGTAAAAGAATAGAATTTAAAAAAAAAAACAAAATACTAAATTACTAATTTATTTAAATTTTTCAGCAATAGGAAGGATCGTTGGTCGGGCTGTTCAAGTGTTCAAACTCACAACTTCATATGTTCAAATTACAAGATAAATGTTGTTGAGCAGGTAGCATTGTCATTTGTTCGTGTGTCAAGAATATTAATAGATTCTAGTTTTTCTAACGAATACACAATTTAAATAATATAAAAACATTATTCGTGCTACTCGGGTTTGTTTTTACGATAAAAATTATTAAGTAATTATCAAATATTTAGAAAATCACGTGTTTATATATTTTAAATCATAAATCGTGCAAATTGATACACAAATTTTTGCTAATCGTTATTAATTTAGTTACCAATTATATCGTTGTTTTGCACGCTTATTTATAGCTCCTAACGCGGCTAAATACCTACAGTAATCAGTGGATCAATAAAACAATTTGTCATTTGTTGTACGGACATCGGACACGGATTTTTTTACAGAAATCATAAATCAAGAAAATTATGTAGAAAGTAGAAAGGAAATTTTAGTGGTCAGGCGCGCGCGTTGGTGACAAATTTTACAAGGGTTGCCAGATCGAAGATTATTTTCGGGAGAAAAAAACAATTTTCGGAATTTTGGAACTTTGTTCGGAAGAAACAAAAATAATCAAATTAAAGAAAATTAAAACAACAAGATTTAACATTATTGTTATTTCATCATCCGCTGCCGGTAGAAATGTGTAGATAAATAAATATTAACAAGAAAAAACACTTGTTTCCTATGTAAGCGTATTAAACAACAAAATTTGATAGAAACGGAACGCAGAAATGTTGCCGCTTCGAGTGTCGGAGTGGCGGCGTTTTGTTTGACAAAAATTAGATACTTAAAATTATTGTTGAAAAATTAAGTTGCTCATCGAGAGATTTTTTCCTTGTCCGTAGTCGGGAGGACGTAAAAAAATTCGGGAGAATCCCGCCCACTCGAGACGATCTGGCAACCCTAGATTTCACTAGGCACTGTCACGAATTTTTGATCTTCACCGCTCCCGCCCACCGCCACTTTACCTTTTTGCGCGAACTACGGAAGCCTGTCGTCACGTTATTATTATAACCTAAACTTTGAAATTAGTTTGTCTATTGCATCAAAGTTGGCTGACGCTCAAGTCACGGTGCTTCGCTATAGGTACTATACCCCGTTATCGAGGTTAGCAGGGCATGGTGCGAAATACACAGAAAATTACTCTAGAATAAAGCTATGATATAATGTGCAATTATTGTGCGTGCTGTTGAGACTTAAAAATGTATTCAAATCCTTACCTACTAAGATTATGAATGCGAAGGTGATTTTGTTTGCTTGTTTGATTGTCTGTTACGCTTTCACGCCTTAACGGTTAAACTGATCGTCATGAAATTTGGCATGCCCGTTGTCAGGGATACAGAGAAGGACATAGGGTACTTATTGTTCCGGAATCCTCGCGGGAACTCCGAAATTACCGCGGGTGAACCACGGGAAACAGCTAGTATGTATATAAATCATAGTAGGATTATCACCGAGACACGACTAGAATAAAATTTGTGAAGATTAAGTATTCATAGAAATAAATTAACGATGAATTCACAGTGAGACATAAATATACAATTATAATTATTTAAAACTAAGATGAGCGTTTCCTCGTCAACAACCCAGGTATTTATTGGTTGGCGAGATATATATATATATAAGTTAAATTGTATATTTTTGGATAAATAAATTTGCTTGCTTTTTCAGCTCCTACCTCTACAACAATGTTATAGTAAAGTATTTAAAATAATGGTCTCGTATTTATATTCTTAGTAGGTACCTACCTACTGATGTATCAGTCGAAAGTAATAAATAAGAGTCAGAAATAGAGTAAAAACGATTTGTTTTTATCGTTATGTATGTTGTTTATGTGGAAGTTAATTAAATTAATACTATGCGAAACGCACCAATTACCAACTAAGACTAGTATATTTTTAACCTTCTCTTTAATAATATAATCGCTTTCTTAGTTTCCAACTAGGTTATATAGATAACTAGTCTTCAGTCCCCCTTTTCTAAATATGTTTGAAATATATTTCTGTTTTTAAAAAGAAAACCCATATACTGATTTCTATGACTCTGTTTGTTTGTTTCTTTGTTACGCTTTCACGGCTAAACGGCTCAACCGATCACCACGAAATTTTGCATACACGTTGTCAAGGATACAGAACTGGACATAGGCTACTTTCTATTTCGGGATTCCCACAGGAACTCCGAAATTAACGTGGAAGAAATAACATTAAATTTTGCATTCTACCTACACGTTGTCAAAGGTAGGTAAAAAAATATATATGGTAGTAAGTACTTTTATATCGGAATACCCGCGGGATATCCGAAAATATAACGCAGGTAAAACAGTGGGGAACAGCTCTTTAATAAAAAAGTCACCTGTAAATTTTCATGTTTCTAGCTATGCACCTATGCGTCGACGGATCTCTCAGTCAGCCAGTCAGGGCATGTATAGACTTCACCAATAAGAATAAATGTGACATTTGCAATGTGGCATTATTTTGAAAGTAAAACGGGCAAGGTCAAAGGCAACATTCGCAAACATGTAGCATGTTAAGTATAGCTGTTAGGTACACACAGAAAATAAATTAACTAGAGATGACAATATGTAGGCGGGGCAGGCGCGCCACGGTTGCAAAGGAACTTAGAGCAAATGCTCTAACTTGCCCAAAACTTGTTTTGCTAGGTATTCCAAGTATATTTATTACAATATTCCCAAAACTTTGAATTAAAAAAAAACAATGACTAAGTAAAATCGTTTAATACATCTATTTTCGTTAATCAATGTTTTAGTGCGTGATGAATAGTTTTGTGTGCGCAAATTACCCATCGACACTGGTTTTCACCTGTTTTCATACTAAACTAGGTTGATATCCTTTCTATCAGTTATTATTGTCTATTCTGTGGTTAGGTAAATACCAAGTTGAAATACCTACGTCCCCTTCTAACAATACAAATTATCGCAAACACAAAGTTTAACAATCACCGTTTTGCAATTAAATATAAATTTATTCACCAGGATGTTTGTCCGATTGTGCATTTACGCCATTTAAGCGCAAAAGTGGTATAATTAACCTTTAAATTTTAAGAGCGTGGGCACGTTTTGAGAATTTTTGGTTTTGACTTAGTTCTGTTTATAGTGGCGGTAGGTCAGGAAATAACGTAGAATATAATAAAATCTACTTCAAATATCGCCTCCGTGTCGTTTCTCAATCATCTCAACAACTTTAAATTATAATACCTAGGTACTCAAAATAATACGATAATATAATTTTTAAATTAAAGATGCTATTAATAAATATTTTATAACATAAATTTTTCAACCAATATGTGGTCCGGCAAATCGTAAAAATAGTTTTTATTAAAAAACAGCGTCGTCAGACTCACATTGGTTAGTTAAAAAACACAAGCAGCTTTACATTTGTGAGATTTATAACTTAGGTTAATATAATTTTGACCAGTGATAGTCAAATAGCACAAATTTCCGCTACTAGATATTTTCTGTTTCCGGCATTGTACAAAAAAGCTAACCGCTTGTAAACTGAGGAATTACTTAAATTCTTGCCACTATTGGATCCGGATTAGCAAATATTTCCGTTGTCAAGTAAATAATAATATATATAATGTAAAACAGGAGCGTGTACCTAATACCTACATAAAAAACTGTGTCATACGCTAATACCTGGGCAATGCCATTATGATTCTACGGTGTCAAATATGTATAACCATTTAACAACAACTGCTTACTTATTGTATATCGTCCGTAAGAAAATCTACAATTCTGGTAATAAATATGAGTGCCTACTAGGTAATTTAGGTCTATGTATGTATATCATGCAACCGTCACAAAAAGAAGCTCCCCCTTATGTCCAAACAAGTTTCACTTCATCAACGGAGATTCATTCTAAGAACGATATTTATTTATCAGTCTTAAAGTATTGAGGAATTAAAAGTGTCAAAGCGGTAATTATCGTAGGTATTTGTGTGTAGTACCGCGTCGTCTTCTAATCAGTCTGTCTGTGAATGCGACAAGTTTGCGTTACGTTAGAAAGTGATGTATGGTCTACAAAGAAAGTAAAAAATATACCTACGTATGAATTTGTTTTTAACGTCCTTACAGGGGTCAAACTAGCGCTCAATATGAAAAATTAGATATTTCGTTTAAAAAATAAATTATATAGCAGGACGAAAATTGTGCAAATGCAATCTTTTTTATGATTGTTTTGCAGCATACGGCGATCTTGATACCGAAAAGTTTACACACGTTTAAGAAAACTAAAGCTATGATTGACGGTTTCTCAATTAAAATTATTATCTTAAATAGTGATCTATGTCGATTTCAAACATAACCTACTTGGGTATTAGCTAGCTAACATAAGCTCTACACTAAGTTCATTTATTATTTTTGAACTGTTTAGGGTCAAGATCAAGACCAAAATTATATTATGTAAATGTTTGTGTGTGTTGGTTGAAGAGATATTCATGAAATTTAGAGTAGGTATACAAAGGTATCGTATATGTATATTGTCATATACGTAGCATAAGGCATATAAGACATAGGGCAGTTTTTAAAATCGGAAAAGTGTACAGTTCCAAAGAGAAAAGTACCATGACAAAAGCACGAGAGAACTCCGAACTATTTGCTCAGGAAACAAACATCCTCGTACCTGGTCCTCATTTAATATGAAGAGGAAAGGATCTTGTCTGTATCTGTATGTTTTTCTGTTATTTTTATATTACTTCATTTTAGTGATTTTAGAAAAAAAAAACTGTCAATTTTAGTAATTTTAGGTGGTTCGTTATTTCGTTATTAATT
Organism: Zygaena filipendulae; assembly: GCA_907165275.2. Taxonomy (NCBI): domain Eukaryota; kingdom Metazoa; phylum Arthropoda; class Insecta; order Lepidoptera; family Zygaenidae; genus Zygaena; species Zygaena filipendulae. Next base: position 10,134,031 of record OU015654.1, read on the forward strand.
TATAAATTACTAAAATTAAAAGTAGTACATATGGCAGCGATAGGTAAATAGGTCCTTTATCTAGGGAGAAAATGAGGTCTATGGCTTGATGATTTTTTATGGATTAAATGCATCACGTTTTTCCTCTTAATATTTTATAAACTAAATTTTAGTGGATAAGGAACTCTACTATTAAATTAAATAAATTAAGTAATTCAGAATAATTGAACTATTCGTAAATCCTAAAATTCGTAAATAAAATGGGATGTGGGTTGCCTCTCAGTTTTTTGCTGACAGTAGTTACATATTCTAATGACGGGGTAAGATGTCATTTGTCGATGTACAAGTTCGTGACCGCCGTCAATGGCCGCTACCCATCACCTGGACACGCACACAATCAGCCGTGTGCGCAATGCGCTTGCGCCGATCACTGTTTATCACGTGCGCAAACTTTTAAAATGTGTAAGTACTTGTACTTGTAATCCACTTAAAATAATGATAATTGAATCACATTCGGCTTGAGCAACGCTCTATGAAATTTACGAAACCTTACGAAGCCTGATGCAGGTTGGTTTTTCTTAACCTGCATTTAGACTTGGGAAACATAAATTTGTTTGCACGATCTCAGATTCGGATTTGGCTTCATTCTAAAGTTCGGAGAGACTAAAGTTTTTGATGTGGAGTTTCGACTGATATGAGCGTTTTTTTTAAAATCGCTCGTCTCACTTCATGTAAAGTTATTTTCATAGTTCCTAATTATGAAATAAAATTGTGCCCGAATTAATTTGATGTACCTAATTATCAGCTAATGAAATAATCTCATCCGATTTAGTTTTGAAATGTTACAGATAAAAAGTTACGATGTTTATTTTTTTTCCGATGTCGTTATGGGAAAAAATATATTCTACTAAAATATATAAGTAAGTTTTATATCAGTTAGTGAGGTATTTGAACCTATGTAAATAAAGAATTTTTACTTTCATTTAGATACAGAGTCTGAATCTATAAATAAAAGTTCAAAATTTTCAAATTTCTCATAAAGATATAGCAAGTCCTCTAAAATATGTTTCAAATTTTTTATCATTAAAATAACCGGGAGCAAACTAATAATATCGATAAAAACAACTTGATTTGGGGTTGTGTTAATAGGTACATACATATCTTTACCTACTATAATAAAATAATAAAATTTGCGTTTCTGTACGTTGAATATTTTTCCCAAAAAAACGTAGGGGGCGATAAAAGAAGGGTAACCAAACACAAAAAAAACTGTTTTAAAAATTTTATATTCTGTATGTTCACGATAATCTCCGAATCCATTGACCAGATTGTAATGCGGTTTTCACAGATAGATTAAGCTTAGCTTGGGGTAACATATAGACTTCGTTTTATTGAAATCGGATCTAGGGAACAAAAGTTTTTATATAAAAGCGTTTTACGCGGGTGAAACCGCGGGGCACAGCTAGTATACAATAAATGTGTCGGGTGGAACTTGGCCTGACGCAAGGCAGTGCACCTAGATATTACCAACACCGATTTTATTATGCAAGTTAAATGCCTTGCGAAAATTATCATACAGAATCAAGTAGGAAAATATATATCATAATAATGTTTTAGATATTTATCAAAATTAATTAAAACTATCATTACGGATTAAATCAAATCAATATTTCTTAAAATTTGTAAGTCAGCTTGACTTGTTTACCAAAATGAAAATGTTGTTTGTCTATACATCTATACATATAATCTATATCTATACATCTTTACATAAATATATGTAAATAAAATCGAAGTGTCTGTTTGTAATTCCAAATTAACAGCTTTTCACTAAATGCATATGAAAGTTTATACGGAACTTACATTTTTTAAATTTTTCTCTGTCTGGTTGTCAATCTGTCTGTGTCTTTGTTCCGCTTAATCTCTGAAACAGCTGGACCGATCTTAACGGGACTTTCGCTGGCAGATGTTATAAGGAGTAACTTAGGCTACTTTTATTTCAGAAAAAAAAAAATTTCTGCGGGAATTCCGAAACACCCACGGTTTAGAAAAAAAACACATAGTTAAATAAAAACACATAGTTACTTTTATAATAATTATCCTAACTAAAGTTTTATTTAATTGGACACGGTGGAAATTTATGTTTGCGTACGCGTTACTTGTGAGTTGCGTACTATGCCAAAATTTCGTATGCAATTATTACAGTCGAATGGTAAAATATGTGGATATAGTGAGTACCTACTAATGTGAGTATATATATACTGACTGACAACCTGCCGAGTAGTCACTCGGCAGCTTGCGTTATGAGTTACTTTATTTATATATATTTTTTAAACGCTAAAGTCTTTTGTTTATTTTTTGAATATATTTTATTATTTCCTGCATGTTAACAAATTGATACACGCATCCATTTTTCATAAATGATAAATAAAAGAATTGTTTGCCCCAAGAATGTTTGCGAAGTTTTCTGATAAATATTGTTAAGCAAAAATGAACATAATATTTATAGACATTAGTACCCGACTGCGATGTGAGCTCAGTGGTATGCGGCGTCGTTGGCGAAGTATTTACACATGGAGGGTCAACGACCTCGCATCTCTGGGTGTCGCATGAACACTGATTGCTTATCGTTTTATATTGATTGCTTTACAATAACATTCTCTACAATAAAAAAAATAATGCATCTATATTTTGCAACGCAAACATCATTACGCTTTCGGAGATTTATTTTGCAATTCCCTATGAATATTTTTGTATAGACGCATCGTATATTTACAGTTTTACTATAAAATTATATACATAGTTACTTTAAGGTTGCCTTGAAAAGATTACCTCTGGCAATAAGGCTGGCCTTTGCTCTGTCTTTTCTTTTTAATTGACCTAGTTTTATTGTTTGTTTTGGGGCAATATACTTTATATTTAAATTTGAATTTGAATAGTTACAAAGTATAGATAAGTAACAGAATAGCTTATTATAGATATACATGGTGTAAGAGTAATGAGGGGGTGTAAGAGTATTGAATAAAGCACTCCATAATGCATGAAAACAAGTTACATGTTAATATTTTTAATAAAAACAAGTTACAAGTTACTAATATAACCCAGATCTCACAATTTTACACTGTTTCTTGCGGAAAAAGAATTGCGGGATATCTGCCGAGGCTCCCCTCTTCCCCACGTGAGATTGGGTGAGGTTCGGCTCGACCCCCTCCCCTCCTTAACGCCTTACGTAATTAATGGACGCCCCCTTACTGTTTATCTAATAAGCCCGCCGTGTCATATCTATCGATCTCATGGTCACGTACAAAATAAGCCATTTTTCTTAGGCGTTTAGTGTTATCACTTATACATAGTTATTATAATAGTTTTCAGATTACATTTTTCTACGAATTACGGAGAAGATACGATATAGTCGGGACATAGGAAAACGTGCTTTTTCAGAGTAGATACATATTGATGTCATTCCTATCTACCTATCTATAATAATAATAAATACCCAATCTTTAAACATAATTTTTAAATATCGATATTTGAGATTGGTATACAGTATAAAATATTCAAATAAACATATAACATAGATTCAGGATTGTCTGTTATAATCATTATTTTTCAGTATTATTATTATATAATAGTCTTAATAGAAATTTGGAGTTATTCCAGTATCTAATTTATCAGCGAGTAAAATATCAAAATTATTCCTAAATCTTAAGAATGCGCGACATGTACAAAGACTTTAACAGCTGAGACCTTTCATGTGACAAATGTCCTACTTTACTGACACAAAAAAAAACAAATTACAATGACAAAAGCCGTCGCTAATTTGTCGTTTTATGTGCGCACAGAAAAATGACAAGATAAAAACAAAGACATAACAACTATCGCCCACCATATCACGAGTAGGTATAACGTAACGTAACGCATTTTGGTACCACACTATACAGGTGAAAAAAAGTTCGTAGTTGGAGGTAAAGTACTTTTTCACTTCTCATGCTCTGAAAGTGCTTATTTGTGCAGGATATAAGTTGCACAAAATCGATTTTTTAAAAACATGTATATATATTAAGGCACTGAAAATGAGCCATACAGCCAAACATAATAAGAAATTCATAGATAGAATTTGTTTTTTTATAATATTTAGGTACTTTAATTTATTTTAAGACAAAAACATTTTTCTTTAGTATTCAAAACTGAACTAATTTTACTTTGAATTTTATTAAAGAAATGTTATGTTATAGGTAGAGGCAATCGAAGTGAAAAGCAGAGTTCATAACTCGTCCACAAAACCATTTTATCTTAGATATTACTATTACTTACTTACTATTACTATGCTAAATGTCTCGGATAAAAATGGTTCGTTTTGTGCACTTGTAAAATCTACTAGAATCTACGAGAATTCCAAAATTAACGCGAGTAAACAACTATAGTACTAAATTAAATGTACCCAAATTAACTAAGTGATTTTTGAGTTGACCACATCGTTCGTACCCTCAGTGGAAAAAAGCTTAAGCAATTTTACTTTGAAATATTAATTTTGATTAAGATAAAATAAAATTTCGAAGTGGAATTACTCATACATTTTTGGTACATTTGGGTGCGAAATTAAAAATATGTTGACGATCCGAGACTTGGTTCGATAAAATCGCTATACAAACCGAGGCTTCTACTCATACCTTATACTTTACGTTTGCATTTTCGATGAGTTGTTTTAATAAGTGATAAATAAAAAGTTTGGATGCGAGCGTTACAAATGAGCCGTGGAAACGGCAGCGGCGGCCAGCGGCGGCGGAGGCACGTAGTATGTCGACGCAACGTAACACCGCGTTGCCTCACTCGTCTTGCGTCAAGCTGCGCATGCGACTTGTGACGACGGCGAATCACGGACACAGTGCGCAAAGTCAACAGTAAGTAGTCTACATAGGATATCAAAACTCATTGAACCAGCAATCTATATAATTAAGAGTGTAAAAAAATATAGATAATACAATGAACTGAATATAATAGATATTCATAACAAACTGACGCCCGCATTGGATCGATCGTGTAAATACTCAGTAAGACATACCTATACTTCATTTATCATATTATTATTACACAAATAGTGCACGATATTCTTACGGATTTGATTGGATTTTTAAGGTTTATTTCGATTCCTGATCTTGTTGTTTCTCCGCGAAATATACATGATGAGAGGTGTCTGTAAAAAATGCCTACTGTAATGTTGCCTTCTGAAAGCTGTACGGCGGGCGTCTTCCGTGCGGCGCGACGCGGCGATGCGCGGGCGCAACAGCGACCCGCCGACCTTCACGACTGCATGCAACCGAGAAGAATTACGTTGCCTCAACCTTTTATTTACGATTATTAATTAAATTAAAAACATGGCGCAGCGTGATTTTTTCATTTACTCTTGTAGGTATTAACATTATTTGTAAAATATGGTAAACTGAACATAGTTAAATTGAAAGATAGAAATAAATAATACGAATAAATGTATTTATTTAATACGACACTTTGGAGAAGAATAAGAAGTAAATGTACTGATAAAGAGATACGGTCAATTAAAGTAGGTAAATACTATACAATATGTATTCTGGGTATATAAGAGTAACTGCTCGCTGCAACTACAAATGTACAAAACTTTGTTTTTCACTGATATAATATGGGAATTGGGAGCGCATTATTTGCACAACGAGGCAAATCTCGAATTCATCGCATTTTTTTTTATTTTTTTTTATTTAATTATCTTCTTTATAAAATAAGAAATAAAAAAATAGTGAAAACAAACTTCCTTCAGTTCTTCCTCACACTAGTCGATTCGAGTCGGTAGGTAGGCAATAGGTTATTGTAACGAATAAGAGTTCGCTTAAAGTAACACAACAATGAACGGAGATCGACCAATTCGCATGACAACAAAGCCACAACGGGTAGTTAATAATTTCTCATATACAGTAGGTATGATAACCATCTATCCCTTCATAAAAACTGCCAAAACAGAACTTCCGTGATTAGACAGGTAGCTTAGGTATTGGAAGTTTATAAAAGATTTTCGGACCGGACTGTACCAATGTTTAGGTAACAATTGAGAACTTTAATTGCTCACAAATAGGACCAATACCACAAGTCACAAAAAGGATAGGCACAAAATATTGAATAATATCAAATATTTTCTTAAGCTTAATCAATAAAGTACCATGACTTGGTACGTACTATAGTATTGTGTGAACGTGTTCATATAAAATATAATATGCTGAGCGATATTTTTGGTGCTATTTGCTATATTGTATTATAACTTAATCTGAAAGCAGCTTTATCGAGACATATTTACAAAAAAAAAAAACTTTATATCAATAGCTGATTTTTATTGTTAACCAAACAGTTCTGTCGAATTCATCGTTATACTCGTACGAGTTTATTACAAAAATTTCATTCGCCCATAGAGACGTTTACATATTTGTCAGGTGAAGTGAAGGTCGAATTGAGTCAAACTTTAGCGAAATGCCAACCCACCGTCGACGTCGACGCATCGCCGACCACACCGACGCATGCTAAGCAGTTGGTGAAATATCGCGTTATACAACATCGAACCACTGACGAGGAACTAATAACGCATAATATGTGTTCATTAGAATTATTTTTTGAAATACCTACTAAAAAAAACGTACACTCTACTTTTTAAACATGACCTATATAGTACTATATACTGTCTCGTAATCGATATTTATTTATTTATTTATTTATTCTTCTTGCACAAAATAGTACAAATATATCGATATCAATCTTTTGAAGTTGTAGTCATCAGCTAATTATATTCAAAGGGTACTCAACTATATTTTTAATTTATATCTGCTGAATATCCGTATGCACATCATGTATAAACTATACCGAACAGAAGTATAACGGTTTTTACAGTTCTCCTTTTTGAAATCTAAATAAAGAATGTAATTATTACAGGTCAATTACTATTGTTAATTGCGTAATGCGTATACCTAAAGCGTTTCTTAGACTTGTCTTAAATTGCGACCTACTAGGTACTTACTAGTTGGGAAGATATTTTAGTTGCGGCTCTATATTGGGAATTTGTGGTTACTGTGCTGTAAATGTACGTAACCACAATAATCATGGTTAAACCTGGGAACCGACGGTGTTAATTTTCAACGGTTTTGTTTTGGTTGCTGTTATTCCCCGAAAGGGTCACTATAATTTGTAAGCCAAAAATATTTGTAACATCTTCAATTTACACTTGATTGTAATAAAATATATAATTAGATTTTTTTGTTTTGACTTTAATTTGGTTTGAATAACATCCATATTTGGAGAAATTGTAGAAACGTTTAAGTTGGTAGACCATACCAAATACCATACCAAATAAGAGTTGAATCGTTATCGGTAAATAACTAATTAGCGCGTAACGATATGTGCATACCTAATGTACCTAAATTGGACGCAGATAAGCAATAACATGTTAACCCACAAAATTAAGTTATCTATTCAGAACGATTGATTGAGAGTTAGGGAAAGTTTTTTAACAATGTGTTTAGCTTATTACATTGTTTAAGTATGTAACTAAATATTGAACATAAAAAATGTTGACAGAAAATGGCGCTCCTACTTTTAAAACACGATTTACTCAAAATTTCTCCAGTGTGGGTTAACACACTATTGCTTATCTATGTCCAATTATTAATATATTTTTTGTTGTGGCTTCGTTTTTGTAAATTTGTTCCAAAATATCGTGATAATAGTGTACGACTTTAAAGTTATGAGCTGAGCGATAGAATAAAACTGCAAATGGCTAATAAATCTGCTAATTGTAGCCATCTGGTGAAGTCTGTACCTAAAATGTATCGTGACATTTCAAAAGCGTGGCAATTTTAAATTCTTGATCTGTAAATACTGGTTTTAGGCGGAAAATTCAACTTGATATTTCTACACTAATAATCATAAAAAGACGTAAAATTAAAATATCATTTATTAGTATAGAAGTAACGAGTCCACTTTCCGCGTAAAATCACGAACATTGGTTAATAGCTGAAGAATTTTTTAAATGGCCGTACTTTTGAAGTGACACGATTCTTTATACAAACTCCATAATATTACAGTGCAAAGAATTTAAACGCCTGACAACCGATGCTCTCTGGTTCCGGTTATGCTGTACTGAAATAAAGACCGCAGAGTAATAATATACTTAAACTAAAAGACAGTAATATTTTTTGTCGCTCGATTTCATCCGGCGACGCAAAAAAGTAACAATGGAGCTGTCAATATTATTTTCGTGGAATATTAAATATCGGAATCCTTTGTGAATTGTGGTCGAAGTGAAATCAAGGTTGTTTTTCGAAATTAGTGATACAGAGTGTTTTGAAAGAGTTCAGGCTTTCTGTGCTTGTTTGGAAAGCGAACCGTGCGGGAACGCTAAATTGAAGCGTGAGCATGCTAGTTGCGCCAACATCTCAGCATGCTCAGTCCAAGGTTGAATGTACGATCGTTAAAATCGAAATCAAACACTCTGACATAATCAGTTCGTCTCCTTTAACCACACCACATTATTTTTAATGGACACCGGGCTCTAATTCACTATAACCGATCGAACGACTACCGACATGAGGGGAGACCGTTATCGAGGCAAGATAAGTGGTTGGGTGCAGTTTTGTGTTTTGCGTGAGCAGAATTGGTCCTTTAAAATTACTTTTATTTATACACGAGCTGTTCCCCGCGGTTTTACGCGGCGTTAATTCCGGAATTCCCGTCAGAATTCCTGGACAAAAAGTACCCATGTCATTTAATATACTTCTGACAGTGCGCATGCCAAGTTTCATGATGATCAGTTTAGCAGTTAAGGCGTGAAATGGTAACGGACAAATAGACACAAAGTTACTTTCGTTTTAATAAAATATCAGTATGGAATGGAATGAAGCATAATTAAAAGCGAGTTAAGTACAAAAAAGATAATAATAACATAATAGAAAATCACAAAACAATTTTTGTAAACCCCACTCCTAGCCAATAATTAATTATCTGGGTATTTACTTAGCATTTGAAGTCAAACTGAGAACTATCTTTTTTTGCAAAACTTTGAAACTTGACATCCGCGTAATTTTCGTATCGGTTTTTTATTGTTGTTACTCTATATATGTAAATAAAAATAACTGCTTAGGTACTTGTTGGTCTCCAAACTTTTGGTTCGATAAAATATTTGTAGGTGAAAACCTTCATTCCTGGTACATACCTATTGTTTCTGCGGAAATTTCTCAACTCGCGTGGACCGCGGGCACTATAGTTAGTAACTTATAAAACATCATAAATTTGCATAAATATTCTATTTTATGAGACAAACTGATTATATTTCATTTCATTTATTACAGTTTCTCATTGAATAAAATGAAATTATCTATACATAATTTAATTCCATATCTATAACTGTTAACCCACTAACGCTTCGTGACTTGGGAACAATCGGTGCCACCGGTAAAATAAATGTACCATATCGTAATATTTTATTATAAATATAAATTTTACTATCAATTAAATATTATATCTACAACCGGCCGCTCACTTTACACCGTGAAGTGGTATGGTTAATAATGTCAAGATAATAATTATTATAATAACTTTTTGTTACAAAATACCGAGTCCCAATTGTCACTTTTTTGTTACAATTTAGAAATGTAGGTACCTACCATGACGGTTTTGTGTCATAGTGATCACCAGTAACCTTAAACTTTATAGATTATTATAAAAGCAAACGTGTTAAAGCATTTTGTTAATTGTCTATAGCAGCCTTTGACATTCAATTATAATATTGCATACGTTGATGGACCTGTAAAATGTCATTTATTAATGGTGTTACATTTCAATACGAATACGGAATAGCCTTGCTTTGTAAGTTGTAGGTATAATTTTATCTAATGCTCATCAAAATCGTAGGTACAGACCTATAGGGTTCTGTATAAGTTTTGTGACGCAACAGAGAATCGTTCATTCTAAAAGTAAAAAGTTATTATAAGAACTAGCCGTTCCCCGCGGCTTCACTCGCGGAAATTTCGGAGATCCCGCAGGAATTCCGGGATAAAAAGTACCTTTTGTCCTTGTCTGTACCTCTGATAACGTGTGTACAAAATTTCATGATGATCGGTTGAGCCGTTAAGGCGTGAAAATAACAGGCAGCCAGACAGACAAAGTTACTATCGCATTTATATAATATTGTAGGGAAGTAGGGATTCGAAACAACATGCTATTTTAATAATAAAAAATGCATGTTTTAAAAACGGATAAGACCATCATTATCGCGCTCATGGATTATTACTTCAAACTACTTACTGAAAATCAAATCCTACTAATATTATAAATGCGAAAGTTTGTAAGTATGTATGGATGGATGGATGGATGGATGGATGGATGGATGTTTGTTACTCTTTCACGCAAAAATTACAGGATGAATTTAAATGAAACTTTACTATAGTAAAGTTTCATTTAATATGAAACTTTACTAGTATAAAGTATAAAGTATAAAGTAGTTTATACATCAGATTAACACATAGGGTATTTTTTATCCCGGAATTCCTGCGGGAACTCTGAAATTAACGCGAGTGAAACCGCGGGGCACAACTAGTAACTACAATATAAAAACATAATTTATTGACAATACGTACTCTTATAACAGTTTTAGACACAGCAAAAAAATGCTAAATAATTAATCATATGTATAATTTAACATGAGTATCCATCTACCTATAGTTTTATGACTTTTTTATAATAAAATATTGTTTAATTATTTAAATTTTCTATCCTTCGCAAATATTTTCTTTTAAGAATCTGTTCCAAGCGATCTGAATCACTGAACATCAAAGATATTAAGATAAGATAGTAGCTATGTCAAAAGTTTTGGCTCGATATAAACTTTATGATTCAAGAAAGTGAATCAAGTTTTCAAGTAGGTACATATTAAGAACATACCACTGTGAATCGCAAAATAGGATAGATTTAACATGCAACTTTTTTAGAATATACATATATATATATCGAAGCTATATTCTATTCTTGCTTGACTAAACTTTTATAAAAGTTTTGAATTACCTACGTGTTAAAAATTACGCTATCACCTGCTATAACGTGTTATTTAGTTTTTTAACATGAAATATAGATGAAGTGATGTTTATTCTATATGTAAAGTAAGAATTTCTAACAACGGGGAAAGCCAATTGAATTCGTGAGTAAAATATACGGTATGTATTTTACAAGGTCTTTATCCACTTTCGATTTTTCATAGATTAACTTTTTTGTATTTAGCGATAGTCGCTTAGGACCACGTATTGTCTGCGATTTTTGTAACCACTTTATACTTGAAATGAAATTTTATGTGTTGACAATCAGTCAGTCTTTTCAAGCCGTCTAAGTTGTTCTAGTATAAGCCGCTGGGTCTAGAAATTTGGAATTTTGTAGCAAAATACTGATTTTTAATGTAGGCCAGCACAAAGAAAAGATTTTTGGAAATTCAAACCCCAACTGGTTGAAAAGGGGTGAGAGTTTAAAAGAGTATCTTTCGTTTGAAGTTACCTAAGAGTCGTGGTCGATATTTGAGCTCTACTTTAAAAAACGTAGGTATTTCAGGGTTTTTCGCCAATCTCTTTTCAACCTCTTTGACTTCTCTGAGGCTGAACTTGACGAAACCTCCGGGAGGGGGGAATAACCTAGGATGAATAAAAGTTTTATTTACAACAATTGTATCTGTTTGTTGTTATTTGTTGTCCCAGTTTGGAACAACAAAAACTGATTTAACGACAGGTAAAACGTATTTTAACATACATAGTTGTTAGCTAATGGTCTTAAATATAAATAAAATAACACTATGATGTTCATAGTTCATCCATATCCGTTATAAGTTGCTCAAGTTAAGAAAACTTCTCGTTATGTAAACTATAATAATAATTTATAATATTTACTCACGTTCACGTTACGTTAGATGCCTAATAAAATATGGTGATAAAGAAAAGGTAAGGTACCTACATAGGTACCTTACCTTTTATTCTTTTATAACATTATATATTTCTATTATAACATTGTAATAGATAGCTTGTATAGTTTGCGACAAGCAAACACGTGCCCGCATTAATTCAGAAATGGAAGTTGTGTTACCCGCTAGCGAAGTGGTCCGCGACACTCGGTCACCGACTGCCCGGTTGACCAGCTCGGTTACCAATGCTCACCACCTTACAACACTTCGTTAATAAGCGCACTACGTTTTCTGTATAGCTAATAAGTATAATTTTACGATTGCTCCACGCAGATTGTCTTCGAAATTAGAACACACTTCAATTTTATGCGAAGTCCTAAATGGGTGAACTTTGCCGTTAGTTGATGCCATATAAACTTTTTGACACGAAAAAGAAATATGCAAAATATAATTGGACCGGAATATCTGTGATGGTATACCGAAAAATTTTAACGTAAAGAACAGGAAGTTTAAATATTTATAGTAGATGTAATTCGTAAAATACTCACGTTGTAAGTGATCCAATTTCGCCAATAAATATACAATTACAATAATTTTACCAACGTTACTGAACAGTTGTAGCGCAATGCGATTCACGTATTTGTTACAAATTTTTATTACGACACAGTCAAACTGTAGTGATATCCAACGGATACGTCCAAGGAGGTTTGCGTTCAGGAAAACTTTTGACTTTTAGCCAATTACCACAGTACGTTGCGGCGTTTGAGAAAACAAAAAAAAAAAAATTGCCGTCGCACACGTATTGCCGCTCAACGGCGTTCGGAAAAACTGACGTACGCGACTCGCAAGCACCGCCAAGGTATTGTTAAAAGTTACTTTTACTTACGAAACTTGCAGCTCTGGCGCTTGGTCCATCAAGCTTTCTCGTTCTACCGGTCGTTCAACCGCATACATTTGAAAGAGAAAGCTAATATTCTATCAGCTCGTATACTCTAATAGAGCTAGAAAATTTATAACTTATAAAAGTAAGTATAACTCGGAATATTTGTGCAAGATTAAGGCTAATTTATTTTTATGCAAAGTATCGGACATGGTTCATTGAAATTTTAGGTGAGTATTGCCTTATTTCCTTGCGAGAGCTGAAGCTATGTGAACGATGATTACAATATCATCACATACTCAGCTATATTTCATTAATTTATTCAAAAATTTATAAAATAATTAAATATTTTTTCGAATGAAATATATTTTTCTAATCAAATATATCTATTAAATACAGAGTATCAAAAAAGAAAATAGGGAAAATATTTAAATAATTCAACCTATTGAAACCAAAGACTCTATAGCTTAGTGCAGTAAAATAAAATAAATGATATTTGTAGGAAATTACAGTTTACATAAAAACAGCAACATTCTTCAGTAGCTACTGCGCAATTCTTGCAAAAATTCTCAAATAGTGTGACAATTTTTTATAACTTATTTTATGCATGTCAGCGACATATTTCAAAAATCGACCATCTCAAGAAGGCCAGCCGTACAATGCCGTTGTAATTGGGAAAATTAAAAAAATTACGCAATTTACCTGCAACGAGAGGAAAACTTTTTTTTGTTGGTAAAGGGTCATTTCTGAAATTACCCAAACAATTCCCAGAAAAGTCCAGTATAATATGGGATACTTTTATCTTGAAATATAAAATTACCGTGGGAATTCCGAAACGCAATCTGGTACAACCACGGGTACAGCTATTTGGTTTATCTATTCTATACGTATAAAATGCTTTGTCCTGAATGACTGATGGATCAACGCACAGCCTAAACCGCTGATCGTAGAGACCGGAAACTTGGAGGGTGTGTTGTTTGTAAGACGTAGGCATCCGATAAGAAAGGATTAATTTTGAAAATTCAGTCCCCAAGGGGTCCCCATGGAAAAGGGTTGCAATGTTTGTAGGGAACATTTTCGCGGGAACTTCGAAATTATCGCGGGTGAAACCGCGTGGGACAGCTAGTAGTTAATACAAAGGAAGAGAGTTACGAATAATTTGAATCATGAAATAGGACATAGAGCACTTTTCTACCCTATATAAAAAGTTGCGGAAGGATTAGAGAAATTGACGCTGGTTAAATGGTGGAGAAGATGGTTAGGCATACCAACCATTTTTTTTCTATGGGTTTATTAACCACTAGCTGTCCCCCGCGGTTTCACCCGCGGTAATTTTGGAGTTCCCTTGAGAATTTCGAGATAAAACGTACCCCATGTCACTCAGGACTACCGTAGTTTCCTATAAGTGAAAGAATTTTCAAAATCGGTTCAGTAGATCCAGAAATTACCCCCTATAACCTCACAAACTCACAATCTACGGAGTTCTCGCGGTAATTCCGGAATAAAAGTATCCTATGTCACTAAGGATTACTGTAGCTTCTTATAAGTGAAAGAATTTTCAAAATCGGTTCTGTAGATCCAGAGATTACCCCCTACAATCTTACAAACTCACGAACTCACAAACTCCTGAGTTCCCGCGGGAATTCCACGATAAAAAGTACCCTATGACACTCAAGATCACCATAACTTCCTGTAAGTGAAAGAATTTTCAAAATCGGTTCAGTAGATCCAGGGATTACCCCCTACAGTATCGATAAATTAATTTTTACCAATATTATGGTATAGAGCAGCCTTTCTCAAAGTGGGCGATAACGCCCCTGTGGGCGTTGGAGACCTACAGGGGGGCGTTAAGGGGCCCAGATAAAAACGGGGGCATTGGCGTGGTTTAGGGGGCGATGGTTGATTTGGGATTTCATTTAGGTACTTTATATTTTAAAATTCACTAAAATTTATAACGTACCTATTACATCGAATAATTAATTTATATTTATTACCTATCTATATTGTTTCTTTTAATTTGATTACAATAAACTCTTAATATTATAAAGTTGTGTTTTGATTGCTATCACTGGTAAAAATATCTAGTTTAGAATGTCAGCTTAAACACCAGAACCGACTAATATTGCACACTATAACTAAACTAATTAAGGTAATGAAATTGTGTTGTTTTTTTTAAGTTTTAGGAGTGTACAAAAAATTGGGGGCGCTGAGAAATAATTGATTTTCAAAGGGGGCAGTAAAAGAAATAAGTTTGAGAATCTCTGGTATAGAGTATAGACTATAGAGATAGAAAAGTGGTGCAAATAGATTTGCGTCAAAAAGTGGGTGGCATGCAATATGTTGGTCATTAATTAACCAGAGGTTGTTTATGTTCTTATGTATGCATATAAAGTATAAGCCGAATTGCCTTGCAGCAAGGTTTGAAACGGTAGCGTCTAGTTCGTGTTTTCTACATGAATAGATGTTGTAAGACAAGCTCAAGGGTTAAAAAGCTATCGGGCGATTGTTGATCTATTGTTGAATGATAGAGTGGTAAGTGTAGCAGGTCTATATGAGTGTACAGTGTGTAGAGTTCATGCTAGTCCCAATAGCTCTTATGTCCATTGTGTAAAGATTAGATTAGCTTAATCTAGAGACGGTGGTGAAAAAAATTCGGGTGTCGTGTTTCCAGTGACCTCGTCAATAACGGATTGATACGATTCAATCGATATGCCCACATCGATTAGGAAACTTGCATAGCTGGAGGTATTAGTTTAGATTATTTTTTGTTCATGGCTTACAGTTTTTAAGATGATACCAATTAGTAATTAATAACTATACGTAGGTAGGTACGTATTGTGTTCGATCTTCACAGAAAATGGTAAATTTACTATCCTTACTAATATTATAAATGCGAAAGTGAGTTTTTTTTGTTTGTTTGTTACGCTTTCACGCCTTAACGGCACAACTGATCACTATGAAATTTTGCATGTACACGTTGCCAGGGAAGGACATAGAGTACTCTATCCCGAAATTCTCGCGGGAACTCCGAACTTACCGCGAGGAACAGCTAGTACATTATAAAAAACACATAAAAATAGGAAAATACCTTTAACTATGAGCCAATCTCTAGTTCTTCTATATCTTTCACAAACCTTAACTTGATTTTTAACCTTCGTTTAATAGGTGGTGTCCTGGGGGGCTAAGATGCGCAACACGATAAAATTTTATCGAGCCATTTTATCGATTCTCGTCGACATATTGTATGGTTTTGTCGACGAGAATCGATAAAATGGCTCGATATAATTTTATCGTATTGCGCATCTTAGCCCCGCTGATGACATTTGAAAGTACCTATCTAGAAACATTTGACTAAACTCTAAAGTAGGTACCTACATCTGTTGTATTTTTATTCTGGTAGGTATAATATGGTAGTGCTATATTAATACTAAAGGTCAGATGTATGACATACCTATTTGTTGCAAGGTATTTTGGATCATGAATGATATAAGTATTATGTATTTCAAGCATAGTTGAGATCTCGTCTGATAGAATTTCTATATATTTTTGTAGTATACCTATTTTAATATAATAACTGATTTATTATCAATTTCGAAAAACCAATTTTTGGATATAATATCTAACAGGGTGAAGTAAAGAAAGTCACAAAATAATTAAATTCCTTTTGGAATTTGCCAATTGGATAATAATATTTTTTTTTGTTGAAATTGCTGTTGTTACAATTTGTAAATTAGTATTTAAATATTCATTAATATTGTTAATTTAGTTGATGATAAAAAAATATCAAACTAAATGTATACCTACCTACTATAAAGAGGTAAATTGTGAGTTTGTGACGTTTATATGGGGTAATCTCTGGATCTATTGAACGGATTTTGGAAATTCTTTCACTAGAAAGCTACAGGAGTCTTGAGTGACATAGGGTATCCCGAAATTCCCATGGGAACTCCGAAATTACCGCGGGTAAAACCGCGGGGAACAGCTAGTAATAAATATATACGTATAGTTTCTATATACTTATCATATAGATTATGTGTACATAATATGAACCTAATGCGTATTTGCGGTAGGACTTCAAAAGATTTCGATTATGGCGCCTCGTTTCCTTTCTTAGAAGGACAGAAAATGTCAATTGGTTTATAAAAGTCCTTCAAATTCCAATGTTAAAGTTCAAATATCCGCTCTCCTTTGCCGATACACTTTAATGGTGATACGAATTAAGTTATATGAATAATTAACTAATATTCAACGGATGTGCATTTTTTAATCGCATGAATATGCCCAAAGTTACACGATTAATCTAGAGACATTAAGTGTTTGTTGACAATATTAACCTAGCTATTTAGAAGTTTAAGGTCGAATGTGCACGCTATTATTTTGTAAATCAATAAGTTTATGTAAGTGATATTTTCGGCGCACGAGGGTCATTTCATTATAATTTGAAAATGTCATAGGTATAATAGCTTATTGTAAAATTTTAAAATACTCAATATGTCAATTTATTTTGCTACAATTGATTTCTTATTTATTTGTTATCGATAAGTCGCGGCAAGGATCTATAGTTCAAAGTAACATACCGATATTCTGATTGCCTATATGTAGACTTTGTAGAAAACAATTTTAGTAAATAACATCCAACCAAAAACATTTTCATGTAAAATGATGCCAAGTCGAGTCCACAGTTAAAAAATTATTAGATCTCATGCAGAGCCAAGCTTATAACTCTACACACGCTAACTCTACAAGGCCTAACTTCTCAAACTCTACACCTTATTCAGAATATGTGGCTTGGTCATTTCGCTCCATTCACATGAGCGTAAGGTGAAAAATTTATCCTCTGTTAATTACTTTTCTGTTATACAAAGGTCCTTGCAGTAATTTAACGGCCAAGCCACATAATATTCTGACTAAGGTGTAGAGTTTAAGAAGTTAGGCCTTGTAGAGTTAGGGTGTGTAGAGTTATAAGCTTGGCTCTACATGAGATCTGATAACTTTTTGACAGTGGACTCGTCTTGGCATCATTTTACATGAAAATGTTTTTGGTGGGATTTCATTTCTTTTTGTAAGTCAAAATTGCGGAATTTCTATAAAAACTTCCATCCCCTAGTTTAAGAGGTTGGGGGATAGTAGTTACAAGTTTTATAATTTTTTTGTTGTTTGTGTACTAATACTAGCTTACATGCCAAATTTCAGCTTTCTAGGACATTAGGAAGTCCTCTAAGAATTTTGATAATCATCAGTGAGTCAGTGACGAAATCAGGGTTTTTTAGATATCAATAAAATCTAAAGTATAAAAGCTACGCAATTAAAACTTTATATGTTTGATAAGTCTGCTATTGAAAATATACCCCGAGAATTTCGTTTATCTGGTATAATCCAAACCAAAGTTGTAAGGGTTCAAAAAAACGACGAAGCGCTCCGAGAAAGATAGGTAGTGCTCCCGCTTCGCTTGGCTCGTTTTAGCGGGGGCACTACCATGCCCCCAAATGAATTCGTTGTATAAGAGCAAGCATTCCAAAAAGAACATTCTTCCAGCTACTTAACTCAACATTTTTACAGTGAGGGCTCTATTTTCTAGAGTCTTGACCGCAGCAAAGGAATTAAGATGTACTTATAAAGAAACTAACTGTTATTTCGCGATTTTAACTGTGGTAATTTCGGAGTTTCCGCGGGAATTCCGGTATAAGAAGTATCCTGTGATACCCCATTTTCGGATATGGGCGATATAAGATCCCCTTAAGAACCATCATTTTAAATTTGTTTTCTGTTTGAAGTTACTATAGGTATATATAATATAAAACGCCTCGTACATATGATATTGACATTTCGCTCCGTAACCGGAGTTGGAGCGGCAACTTGATATCTCACAAATATGTGCCGGTGAACGTCAAGGTCGCGGGGGTTTGAGTTTCTTCCAATTTCTTACAATAACCTACACCTACTTATATTATAAAGTGAAAAGATTTGAATTTTGAATGTTCGAATGTTTGTTTGTTTGTAATGGATAAAATTAACCGATTTTAATAATTCGTACGGAAAGCTAAATTGTCCCTGAGTGACATAATATATTATATCTAGACAATACTTATATGTATCTAGAGTGCATTTTATACCGGAATTCTAACAGGCACTCCAGAAAGTATCACGAGAGAAAACCGCGGGCCATCCACTAGTATTGTGATTATTTTGTAATAGGTATAATAACTGTTGGCCCCGACTGCGTTCGTGGGGTGTTTGGAGTCATTACCTACTGTCGCGCTTAAATGCCTCGTATAGGGTAGGTACATAACGCCTTCAAATTTCGATTAAAACTGTCATATTTGACCGACTTAAGATTAATAATACCATAATCCATATTACCATTATAAAAAGAGAAGATTAAATGTTTGTTTGTACTTAAGGGATATACTCATAAACTACTTAACCGATTTTAAAATGCTTTCATTTATAGTAATAAGAACACTACTACAGTGTTCTTAATTGACTTATGGTACATTTATCTCGAAATTCCTGTGGAAACTTCGAAATTAACGCCAGTGGAACCGTCGGGATTTTACTGGTTAAACAATAAAATCACGCTTGAACAATTTTAGCAAAATGTCCAAACTCAGCCGAGATTTGTTATTTAGATTTGTTTTGTCTTAGTATCACTAGCTCAGCCCCGCGGTGTCACCCGCGTGAGTTTCATAATTCCCCCAGGAACTCCAAAGTATTCAAATTTACTCCTTATAATATCAACTAGGTATAATAAAATTAGCAGTGACAGTCCCGTCAAAATCGGTCTAACCGTTTCGGAAATTCACCCGCGTTTGGAATTCCCGCAGGAACTCCAAACTTCTTCCATAATAACCTTCTCCTAGCAATAACAAACACAACAAAAAAGAATAAGCGAAATTGGTGCAGCCCTTCACGCGTTTACTACTATTGCAATAGGTTTCAACGGTTAGCAAAAGTGTTCATTGCTGCTGATAAATTATGTGCTTGCATGTGCTTGTATTTTTGCTACTGATTGCAGGCATGCTAAGTATTACAAAAACGGTTTAGCGGCCGCACTAAGATTCGTTTTGATGATTACTTAATTTTAACGAAAGATTTTAAAAATAATTTAACTTAATTAGTGAAATGACAATTAATTGATTTAATGAACGTCTCTGAGTGCGGCAGTATTATTTGTGAACACCTAGGTGAACTACGTGAACCATGGCCCATGGGATCAGAAGCCTACATATAGAAGTACTTTAATGCTAAAAAACTACTCCAATGCCATCTATCTGATATATCTTCAACAAGCGCAAAACTACCAACCTGGTTATGATATCGCCTTCGGTGAAAGTCTAGAGTGAGATTGTTTGTTTGACCCCTTCAACCAGTCTCTTAGTTAATACAGAAAACTATAGAGGATGCCACTGTTGCAATATGTCACGTAGTTTGAACTGCGATTTTTCAAAAGTTGTGAAGTATCTCCCTTTGAGGCTTTTTATTAAGTACTTATCAGTCAAGAAATTCCAGATTATGTAATGTCCGTTCGTTTAGGTAAACTATAAAATTAAAATATGGGTACTTTTTGAAAAGTGATTAAAGATAATAATAACAGTAAAGGTTATACCTTAACACTGAAATTCATAATCTATATGTTAAAAGAGGTAACCAAAGTAAGTAGAGAGAGTTATGCGTTACCTACAATTTACATCTTTTAAATTTTACTACAAATATTCAATGCACGAACAGTACCTATATTATAACCGACTTCCCAAAAAGGAGGAGGTTCTCAATTCGACGCGTATGTTTTGTTTTTTTTTGTGCACGAACGGTCATCATTAACTTGTCCTTTCGCGTATTGAATTGTTGAAATCACACTTCAAAATACGTTGATAGCTCTTCCTCTGTATATAAGTAGTTTTAAAAGTATCTACATAATAAAAATGTAATAACAAGAGCCGTATTCGTAGACCTATACATAGCTTACCTTATTTACTTAATATAATTATTTATAGGATAACTAGATGTTCCCCGCGGTTTCACCCTTCACCCGCGGTAATTTAAGAGTTCCCGCGGAAATCAGGGGTTACAGTATAGCCTATGTGACTCAGGGATAATGTAGCATTCTAATGGTGAAAAACTTTTTGAAATCGTTTCACTATAGTTTTTGAGTTAAATCGTAACAATCAAACAAAAATCTTTCCCCTTTATAGGTAATATAAGTTTAGATAATCTACGTCCTAAGAGGTCATAATATTATTAGCATTAATCCTCCAATCAAAAGATCAGTTTTGCCTAACACCACACATAACGATTCTTAGTTTTCTATGCGTTAACGATAATCACAAGTTTTCAACTTGACTAAGAGGGCAGAAATCAAAACGCTGTTTTTTTTGGATATAAATCAGTCTTTCTCTTTATACTTGCATATTTTTCATCTATTATATTCTATATATTCACACTCCAGAGCATCGATTGTCATGACATTAAGACACAATATAGGAACTCATCACTACATAGTTCTTATAAAACAAAGTCGCTTCCCGCTGCCCGTCTGTCCCTATGTATGCTTAGATCTTTAAAACTACGCAACGGCTTTTGTTGCGGTTTTTTTTTTAATAGATAGAGTGATTCAAGAGGAAGGTTTATACTATATTTATAGGTTTATAGTTTGTCCTGGAATCCCCGCGGGAACTCCGAAATTACCAGACAGCTAGTAAAAGATAAACGGACGAACCAAAACCTAGACATTGAATATATTCTCGATTATTTTTCTAAATCAATGTGTGTAACTATCTATGCTAATACAGTATTGTATTATCTGTGCTAATACTTATAATATTATAAAGAGGAAAGTTTTGATTTTTTGTTTGTTTGTTACGAATTAACTCAAAAACTACTGGTCCGATTTCAAAAAATCTTTCACTATTAGAAAGCTACATTATCCCTGAGTAACATACTATATTATACTATACATACTATATTTACTATACATACTATATAGCCTACTATATTGTAATCCAGAATTCCCGCGGGAACTCCGAAATTAACGCGGGTGAAACCGCGGGGAACAGCTAGTCATAAATAAATCAGCATGTTTGGACGCAGATAAGCAATAACATGTTAACCCACAAAATTAAGTTACCTATTCAGAACGATTTATTGAGAGTTAGAGAACGTTTTTTAATTATGTGTTTACCTTATTACATTGTTTAAGTATGTAACTAAATATTTAACATAAAAAATGTTGACCGAAAATGGCGCTACAATTTTAAAATACGATTTACTCAAAATTTCTCCAGTGTGGGTTAACACACTATTGCTTATCTATGTCCGTTTAATGTGAGCGTCAAAAAGTTGTGATCGATCACACTCGCCGAACACTTGGGAATGGTTCTAACCCTTTCGTGACAGATCTTCAATCTTGTTATTTGTACGTTCTTCATAGTTTCACATGTTATTGTTTAATGTTACATTTGCATGAAATAATGTATTTATGTCACGTAGATACCTATTTGGCTGTGAATACATTGTTGACACATAAATATGTAAAACAAATGTTGCTCATATGGTATTTTTGTAAATCTTGTGTATGTGTTGTTTGTATTCGTTAAAACAAATTAAAAACAAAATTGGAAGACTGTCTTCCTCAGTGTGGGATTTCTTTTATAGAAAATATTCTGAATCTTTCTTATTTTTTAATACTTGTAATCGAATGTTTGTACATGAAATGATGAAGAAGATCTACTAATTGCTCACATAACACAATATAATGTACATTTTAGCAAAATTTATGTCTTTCTGTACATTCTGAGTGAAAGGGAACCAGCTGGATTAGCCTTAGATGCAATACCTACTTTAAAGGAATTATATTTTTTTAGTTATTTGTAAGTAGAATACCGATAGGTTGCCTGGAAGTGCTTTTAAGCAATTAGACCGCCATTTGTTGCCTAAATTCCCAACCATGTATTGTATTTTCTAATTCTGGTGACAATAAAGAATATAGCACCAAAACATAATCATGTAAAACGATGCCAAGACGAGTCCATATGACGGGCACTGTCAAAAAGTTATCAGATCTCATGTAGAGCCAAGCTTATAACTCTACACACCCTAACTCTACAACGCCTAACTTCTCAAACTGTACATCTTAGTTGGAATATGTGACTGTTTGAAACTTTATATGTTTGATAAATCTGCTATTGACAACATATCCCGAAAATTTAGTTTATCTGGTATCATCCAAACCCAGGTTATAAAGGTTCAAAAAAAAGACATAGCGCTTCGAGAAATGATAGGTAGTGCACCCGCTTCGCTTGGCTCGTCTTGGCGGGGGCACTACCGTGTCCCCAGATTTGATTTGATTTGGTGAAATATGTACTTAAACCTTTTCAACAAGCACCAGGAAAATAAAATTTAACTTTATTAATATTTGAACGATTGCACCTAATTATGGTAAATTTTAAGTATTTTCAACGGGGAGTGAACCTAATAGGCAAACTAAATCAAACATAAGAAATAGGCATGACCAGAGGGATTGTCCCTTCATGTCCAACTTAGCGGGTATGTGCTAGAGGTGAGTACCTATACTCAAAATAATTTATTCTTTGATCATTGAAGAGATCAAAAGGGTTATATGAGTGGATGCAAAGCAAAAATTTACGCTACGATGAGTAAGAATAATGGATTTTTGCCAACTCTCTTTTACGATGTAATCCTTAGAAAAAGGTTTAGTAAAGCCTTAGAATAGCTAAGTAAAAAACGTTACACAAGAAATGCGTAAAATTTGATTGCAATTGTACCAAGACGTACCGCGTTAATTGAGTTTTATTAATCCCCTTCGTATAGCCGTTGGCCAAATTAATTTGCTTCCCAAATCTGTGTAAATTCTCAGAGCCATTTTTCTGTACAATTTGAAGGGTTAATTGACTTGATTTATTTGAAGAAGGAAAGTTTTGTAAATACCTAATCAAATTTATTCTTAAAAATGACTGTCAGCTTAAATTATAAACGTTTTGATTTAGAAATTATTTGAGTGCTAATGTAACTAGCATTTCGTGTTTCACAAAATTGGATTTCGATTTACGGGTTTGAGGGTAATGATGTTATACGGCTAGAGTTGGCCGTTGCCACAGAATCGATATTCGCTCTAAAGCGCTTATTACACCTTGCAATTTCAGGGCACCAATTTAGGGTGCTAAATCGGATACAATTTAGGGTCGGTGAGAGAGAGAGAGAGAGCGAGTAATCACACTACACTAAATTGTACTCTAGAGTAGTCAATTTAGTCGAAACACGAAATGCTAGTTACATTAGCACTCAAATAATTTCGTAAGTAAATAAGTAAATAATTTCGTTTTTAATTTAAGCTGACACTCATTTTTAAGAATAAATTTGATTAGGTATTTACAAAACTTTCCTTCTTTAAATAAATCAAGTCATTAACCCTTCGAATTGTACAGAAAAATGGCTCTAGGGTACAATTTAGTGTAGTGTGATTACTCGCTCTCTCTCTCTCACTCATCAACCCTAAATTGTATCCGATTTAGCACCCTAAATTAGTGCCCTGAAATTGCATGGTGTAATAAGCGCTCATGCTGTGTGACGGCTCGATTCACATCATTGTTCAGGTAAACACTGTTTGTTAGTCACTAAATATATTTTGTGTGTTTGACATGATAATTAAGTATGAATAGAAAGAAATGCAGACAATATTGAGATAGAAACAGTACACTATAGTAACAGCAGACTATAGAAATAGTTTTATGACACAGTGCAGGCCGTAAGTACATATTTTGAATCTTGCAAAACCATTTATCTACTGAACCGATTTTGGAAATTATTTTACCATTAGAATGCTATACTTTATCCCTGAGTGGCATAGGCTATATTGTAACCTGAGCCCACGGGAACTCCGAAATTACCACGGGAACATCTAGTAAATAATATAATCTATAGGCCAAAATAAACTTTGAAAGTAATTTTCTCGCAACTATATTATAATACTGACCATCCACAGACAATATAATGCTAGGTTGAATTATCGAAAAAACTATGAGTGATTCTTTAAAAGGCCACATGTAATTTACGAACTTAATTATTTTATCTAGCTTCTAACTAATAAAGATACTACACTAAAATCAGAGGGGCTATTACGTAACTTTTGTTTCTATCATTTTTCGGTTGCAATAAAAAATATGGCGGTTTTGCGATTAAAAAAATTACTTTTTGACATCTACAATATCTAGCAATCAACTAAAATAAACATACTTCAAAAGTTGAAGCTGTCTAAACATGATTAATTGATCATAAAATCGCTATTTTTCTGATTGAAACTGAAATATGATAGCAACAAAAGTTACATAATAGCCCTGCAGAACAGAGAACGGTGGGACGGGAAAAGGGGTTATTGTTGACAATTTTTTGGCTTATAATTAACATCACTTAACATCACTTAACTTAAATGTTAGAAATATAATTATGAGTATTTAGATCCAGTCTAACGCAAAGTAACACATTTTTTTAACAACCATATCCAAAACCGTTTCATATTAAATAGTTGCAAGTAAACGAAACAAATAAAATAAACCTTCCAACTTGTAAGATAAACGTGGTGTGATGTAAAGAAAAAAAAAGAAAGAAAGAGAAGGCATTCATTTGGAAACAGAGACACAAGACAATTAAAATTATTTTATACCTACTTATATTAAAAAAGATTAAACAAAAAAAAATCAAATACATAATATGATAATAATATGAGAACAATTAATGACAGAGGTGTTTGTGTGGTGCGTCCCCATGACCAAAACGGTCACTGCCTCAGCATGTTGCTATAATTGCGGGCACTAGCGCTCCTAGCGCTGATTTTCAGTTGTGGAGTTATGGTTAACGCTGTTAACTGGTTAGAAATAAAAATAGAAGAAGTACTTTTGTAATATTTTGAATTTGAGTGAATCGTCATATACAGCCTGTTACAGAACGGTGTAGTCATATTAAAGGATCGTGCAGTGTTAATGGTATAGAACAATAAGCCACTAGTACTTAACGCAAAAATCCAACTTCACAAATTCACACTTATAAAAAAACATATTTTTGGTATCGACACAAACAATGTCACATCACTAGTGAGGTCATGAACCGCTCAAAGATAACGAGTTCGCTGACCCGGTTTTCACGAACTTACGACTTACCCCCCGATTTGCCATGAGAGCCTGGTAGGCGCGTACGCCGAAGTTTGGTGGCCGGCATAGCGGGCCGACGCAGCGCGGCGGCAAACTTCAAAGGGCATGTTTCATTGCGACTTGCGAGTTGCAAATTGTTTTCAACAACGTCGCGTGGTGTAGGTACCTACGTGATACGTAACGTAATTAAACTTGTCGTCAATATTATTGGAATTTGAGACGAAATCTTCCACTTCACTTGCCAAAAAATACTTTAAATACACTGCACTATTAAAATTTTGTGGCAATGTTGGTTTCATATTATTTGGATCACAAAACACTGTATGATGCTAAGTTAAGAATAATATCGCTGGTTCTGGTCACACAACAACACTCGAGGATGTTGGCTTTTGATTATTATCGTCTTGAAGAATACGCAAATTTGAATGATCACTTGTAATCACAACAATTCATAACATAACAGTTGTTTACTCGTGTTTACAAACGTTATTATTTGCCTCCATCTCGTTTCTTATTTCCTAGTAAGAACGGCGCAACGTAGTACCACAGTAGTAGGCGGCGTTATCAAAGGAAGTGCCGACTGTAACCGCGCAGCGCGGCTGACGGCTCGCACAGTAGCAGGCGGCGTTATCAAAGAAAATGACGAGCGCCACCGCGCGGGCGGCTCACTTCAAAGAACTGGCGTTAAATTTTTTTTCTTTCAATGACGAAGTAGGTAGGTAGTGCACACGTGGCACGTCACACGTGTTATCACTGGAATCATGCATCAGAATCATGATTCATGATCACGGCTCGTATTCAATCCAGCATTATCTCTCGCATCCGGCACTCATACTCGTATGTCGATATTTTGGTAACACTGGTAGAAACACATGAGAAACTAAGTCAGCGGGTAGGTACGATGGAAGTGGTGCCGTTGTCGACGATCATCCCACAGTACACACCAAACTTTTACACGAATTACCACGCCGAGATTTCCTGCAGCACTACGTTCTGCAGGTGGTTCTTGGGTTCTCTTTGAAGTGCTCCAGTATTTGACACCTCCAATTGCGGGTCCCATGCACCCGGGCGAAGTTCCAAGTGCGGACGGAAGGATACAGTCCAGTCAGCAGTCACGGCTAAGGTCAGCCACCGAAATTCACCCACTGATTTACCTTCAACAAATCTATCCCAGAACAACTTTCGAACTTCACACGGGCTAACTCAAGCTGCACTGACACAGTTTTATTTCGTAGTGTTCACTGTTGCTTAATAAAGATATTTGTGATTTAATAACAATTCGAAATACCGAACTTTACTCCTGAACAAACAGTAAGCGACTGGCGAGTGGCGACTGATCTACAAAATACCTAAGAAATGAATTTTTGAAGTATTATAGCACGGGAGCCCAAGAAGGGATTTGTGATTTACTAAAGCGCGTCAGATTAACATAAGGGAGATACCTTGCATCTCTACACAGAGTCACGCATCTAGGATAACCGATCAGAATAGATAAAAAATCGATAGATAGAGCTTAAAACTCGGGCGTGTAAGATTAAAATAAAGTGTGCATATGAATAATCTGACGATTTGAATATCACGTAAGGGAGTAAAAGGATCACAAAATTGCAAAAAAAAAAACACCACCTTGATATTCTCGAGTGTAGTTGATTTTTTTTTTTGAAGTAAATAATTCAAGGATGGAAAAAAATCTGCCAATTTCCACAAGCCGAAAAAAACAAAAATTGAATGTATTATAAAATATTTTTTCATGCTATTTTCTGTGTATTTTATTTATCACATTTAGTAACCTAAAAAAAAATCTCATTTTTTTTAAGCCATCAGATTAAAAGTATTCCTCCAAATAATCTTCAGATTATTATTGGTCAGAACGACTAGTACATCAAGCTGAACCGTCTGCATAAAAATCTGACGCGCTCGAGTATTTTAAAATAGCTATATTTTTTTTTTTAATTTTCCAAAGGCCGCCACGCGTTTGCGTTAAGTGCGAATCGTCAGTTTTTTAAATGGGACCTTTTTTGGGTTCACTTAACATCCCCTCTGAAATCTGACGCGCTCGAATAATTTTCTTTTCTTCAATTTTGACCCTTCCATACAGTGACCCCTACAATGTAAACCTCCATCATCAAATACCGTGGAGTAAACTATCAATATCTGACTTCCTCGAATATTATTATTAATATGTGACTGTGTTATTTTTTTTTACATTTTTGAAACTCTGTAGAACTGAAAGAAAAAACATCATATTTTAACCTTATTTCGTTTCTACCTCCTAATCTTCAAAACTCAATAGGTCCCAATGACGCTCGAGTAGATCCCCATTAATGGGCTTATTACACTACTTCTAATTTAGGGAATCTAAATCGGATACAATTTAAGATCAGTTAGTGAGAGAGATAGCGAGTGATCACACACTAAATTGTACCCTAAATCGACTACTCTAGGGTACATTTTAATGTAGTGCTCTCTCTCTCACTCACTGATCCTAAATCGGAACCAACTGTTCTAACTTCGATTACACTTTCCGATTTCTTGGATTGGTGTCTGACAAATTGTAAAGTGTGATAAGCGTTTTAGCATTGTCAGCTCCGGTACTATTTAGGTTCCGGTAGTTTTTTTACTACCATCGCTCCGTAAATAGGGTCCCTTACTATTTCAGAACCATTTTTGACCTATGTAAACAACAGAACTATTTCCAAAAAGATAATAAGGAAATCCAGAACTACGTGAGAGGCGACTAGAGCTCACTGATTTTTTTATTTGACATTGGGGGGCCAACTTCACAGGCGTTTACAAACGGTTGTTTTTTTCGTTTATTTTCACAACCACAAGTGCATCAAACCTACTTCCCGTTGACCTACAATCATGCAAGAAGCAATATTTTAGATACAGCACAAGTAAAGGGTAAACTCCAAAACCCGTAAAGTAGTTACATAATTATTATTTTTTCTGAAATTTATTTGCAGTTAGTCTGACCGCGACCTATTGATGGGTGAGAGGACAAAATTTTTCCGATGACAAAGTGAAGTTTGTACCTCAATCTTCTTTACCACGAACTATTTACATATCTACAAAATTGTACAGAACCCTCAATGCGCTAGACTCGCACTTGGCCGGTTTTTTCCATTTTCACCGCTCGCCCCGTACCGCCGCGCCACCGTCGCTCCTTAGGTTACCTATTCGTTTTTGTTTACATTTCTTTACTACCTCGTAACTTCTAATGTCTTAGTAGTTTTTTTTTATTTTGTGCACGCTGTTTCTTTGCTATTTAGGCGAGTAGACTCGCACTTGGCCGGTTTTTTTCCATTTCTACCGCCCGCCCCGTACCGCCGCGCCGCCGTCGTTCCCTAGGCAACCTATTTGTTTTTGTTTACATTTCTTTACTACCTCGTAACTTCTAATGTCCTAGTAGATTTTTTTATTTTGTGCACGCTGTTTCTTTGCTATTTAGGCGAGGAGACTCGCACTTGACCAGTTTTTTTTAGCAGACTGCAGAGGTTAAACACAGACAGAAAACTAAAAGAAAAGAATGCAGAAATTATTTATTTTATTCCTTCTACTTTCCTAGTAACTTTTAGAACGATGCGCGGTGGGTTGCGGCCCTTCAGGAAATAGGCCGCGCCTATTTCATAATGGCCGCATGAGCCAGAACGAGATAGATATATCATTCATTGTACAATCGGCGCGTGCAAGATACCAAGGCCGCAAAGGTCGAGCTCTGCGGTGGTGCGCTTGGGCAGGGGTCATTGACTTGTTATCTGACCGATTCAATTGATTGCTAGTGATGTGTAGAGGCAAGTAAAAAAAGCTAAGTCGATAAAATTTTATCGTATTTTATTTCTTCGTATCAGCACTGCCATCATGGTTCAATCATTCTTTACCATTAACATTACACGATCGTTTATTATGACCACACCTTTCGGTAACAGGCTGTATATAAAATCCTTTACCCATATATATTTGACAGTGGTATCCTAGAAATTAAGGTTTTCATCAATGATATTATAAGTATTAAAGGAGGGTTTTCATTTGAAATACATAAATAACTAATCTAATCTTTACCTAAAATTACACAAAACTTTTATACACACATCAAAAGTGTCTAGGGATCAACATATATTTTTGCAATAACTTTTCTCCTGATTGGTATTAATTAAAACTTTCTTTAAAGATTCATCAAATAAAGTGTTTTCGTTTGTCACAGTAACGATAAACCAAGTCACCTTTGCATTAATAAAGAAATTTGCCATTTTCCTAATAAAGGGATTTTTGACATTTGAACCACTAACATTAAAGTTCGAAAAAAAGACTGAAATAACAGTTTTCTTTAAAATTTTATTGGGTAACTTAAACAATTAATAATCCGTGTTTCTACCGCGAACACTAACAACACAAGAACATCGGTTTGGCATACTCAAAATGAGTTCATCCAAATCACGGTGTGGAATGGCCGCCCATGTTCGTTGCAACAACAAAAAAAGGTGTTCTTGCGACTGGATACCCTCCATATTCGGCAGAGCTCTTCTCTGTAGCATATCCCATGCATGCTCAATCGGGTTCAAGTCTGGCGACTGAGCAGGCCAGGGCAGGACATTGATGTTAGCTGCGGCGAGAGTCTGTCTTACAACTCTTGCGGTGTGCGGTCGTGCATTATCATGCATTAACTGAAATAAGGGACCGATTTGCACTTGTAGAGGAACGATGACGTCTGATACAATCGTCTCAGCATAAATTTGAGCGTTGAGGTTGCCTCTGATCCAAATCAACTCAGTTCTTCCGCCGATCCAAATAGCCGCCCATACCATGATGGTTCCACTACTATAAGGATGGACTTCCTGGCAGGATTTTAATCGCTGTTGGCGTCCAGGGGTTCTCCAGTGTCGTATACGTCTTGTATCCGGTCTCATACCAAAACGAGACTCATCAGAAAAGCACACGAAACGCCATTGTTCTTCTGCCCAATTTCTGTGTTCAAGAGCCCATTGATATCGAATCCTACGATTGTGCATTGCTATAGGTGGTACCCGTAGCGGTCTTCGGGAATGAAGGTTCACTTCATGCAAGCGGTTTCTGACTGTTTGGTCGCTAATTAAGTTCCCTGAAGAGTGATGAAGCCTCACGGCTAACATCATGGCGGTTATTGTTGGAGCTCTTCGAGTTAAGATTTGAATGTATCGGTCTTGTCTCCGTGTGGTGCAGCGATACCGTCCTCCATGGCGCTCAGCCACGGTACCAGTGCTTCGGTAACGTGTCCAAAGTCGACTGATAACACTCTGACTTGTATTCAGAGCTAAAGCCACAGTACTTTGCCGGGAACCAGCTTCTATCATTCCCACGGCTCTGAGCATTTCTTCCCTGCTTAAATGACGTCGCCGCTCCATAATAACGTTGGTTTTAATCAGTAGTAGGGAAAAAGTAGCACTAATAATGTCTTCAATGCGTTGTATGTTTTTATAGGGAAAATATTGACAGCTGATTTTCATCTTTTACTCGACTTTGATTGACAGTTCCTGATTCAAATTATGTAATGCACCAAAAAGGATCCATATAAATTTATAAAATCATAAATTTATTACAAAGCCACATCTCAATCTCAAAAAATCCGCATAAAAATGCTTGATCCCTAGACACTTTTGATGTGTGTATTTCAATTATTTGGTTAACATTGCCGCCCCCGGGACGTTACAGTACCATTATAATGACGGTAAAATTTAGTTATTATCTATTACTTAGTTGGCGAATAAATAATTGGACTCGGTTAGTTACACTATCGGTATATTAACTTATCGTTAGATTACATTACTGGCAACACAAGTGTGTAGGTTTGTATTAACGACGGAATTAGGGAAATTAATTGGGTTGAAACGAATAGTTAACGCTAACGTCCAATTGTCCGATCAAATAAATTATTCTGCAGCTATTACCCACTATAACAGTTTTATTTGAACATAGATAAACAATAGTGTGTTAACCCATACTGGAGAAATTTTGAGTAAATTAAAGTTTTAAAATTATAGCGCCATTTTGTTTCAACATTTTTATGTTCAATATTAAGCTACATATTTAAACAATGTAAAAAGGTAAACACATAATTAAAAAACGTTTTCTAACTCTCAATAAATCGTTTTGAATTAATTACTTTGTTTTGTGGGTTAACATGTTATTGCTTATCTGCGTCCATTTATAAAGCACAGTGGGTATTTTGTTTATTATTTCATTATATAGGAGCTGTAGTTATGGATTTCTCGTGAAAAGTATAACCTAATGCTGGCTGGTCCCCGCGGTTTCACCCGTGTTAATTTCGGAGACCCTGCGGGAGTTCCGAGGCTGAAAAACTGCTGCTGAGGCTGCCTTTTGCCTTTGCCTTATTTTACTCCAAGCTAAGCTTAATCTACATGACGAGAAAACCGCATGACAATCCGTTCAGTAGATTCGGAGATTATCGCGAATAGACAGACAGACAGACAGTCAGAAAAGCATTTTAAAAACTTTTTTTGTAGTTGTTTACTCTTATTTTATTGCCCCCTGTCAATTTTTGTTATAAATATTCAATGTACTGAATCGCGGATTCTACTCTTTTGTTATATAATAGATATATTTGCGTATGTCCGCCTGCTGTATGTTTACGTTAGTTCCTATTCGTTTTTGGCATCTGTCTGTATAATATAATATGTAACTAAATGCCGCACTTTCTTTCTTTTCCTTCTCTCTCTCTAGCGTAGCCTATTTTGGTGTACAATAAAGTGTATTCTATTCTATTCTATTCTATTCTATTCTATTCTATTCTATTCTATTCTATTCTATTCTATTCTATTCTATTCTATTCTATTCTATTCTATTCTATTCTATTCTATTCTATTCTATTCTATTCTATTCTATTCTATTCTATTCTATTCTATTCTACTCTACTCTACTCTACTCTACTCTACTCTACTCTACTCTACTCTACTCTACTCTACTCTACTCTACTCTACTCTACTCTACTCTACTCTACTCTACTCTACTCTACTCTACTCTACTCTACTCTACTCTACTCTACTCTACTCTACTCTACTCTACTCTACTCTACTCTACTCTACTCTACTCTACTCTACTCTACTCTACTCTACTCTACTCTACTCTACTCTACTCTACTCTACTCTACTCTACTCTACTCTACTCTACTCTACTCTACTCTACTCTACTCTACTCTACTCTACTCTACTCTACTCTACTCTACTCTACTCTACTCTACTCTACTCTACTCTACTCTACTCTACTCTACTCTACTCTACTCTACTCTACTCTACTCTACTCTACTCTACTCTACTCTACTCTACTCTACTCTACTCTACTCTACTCTACTCTACTCTACTCTACTCTACTCTACTCTACTCTACTCTACTCTACTCTACTCTACTCTACTCTACTCTACTCTACTCTACTCTACTCTACTCTACTCTACTCTACTCTACTCTACTCTACTCTACTCTACTCTACTCTACTCTACTCTACTCTACTCTACTCTACTCTACTCTACTCTATTCTATTCTATTCTATTCTATTCTATTCTATTCTATTCTATTCTATTCTATTATCACGATTTTACGTATTATCTATCTGAAATGTGTTATTTACTGTGTGCGTGCAATAAAGTGTATTTGATTTGAATTTGAAACAAACTCACTTTCGCATTAATAATAGTAAGAATTTCACATTAAGAGCAAAGCTATTTGACGGACACACGATACAACAAAAGAGAAATAGCGGAATTGGTCCAGCCGTTCACGCGTGATGCCGTGACCAAAGGTAATATAGGGATTTATTTATACATTGGTAAGTTATCCATCCATCAAAGAAGTGAATATATTATTATTGGTGCGTAATGAAACCAAAATTCATAAGAACGAATATGTAAAACACCAATAGTATTGTCGACTACTCTCTATATACATAATTCAAATGGATAAATATAGAGTAGGTATATGCATAACCATTGGTACACGTATACTTATCTATGTAGCCGTCGGTCCAACTAAGCTCAAGACGAATGTCCTCGCTGAAAGCCGACATGCTAGCGAAACTGTCGTTGATGAAGCATTCCATTGCTGTCTCGCGTATATCTACAATGCTTTCTCTCTTGCTTAGAGTATTAAGACGTTGAAAGAAGGAATTCTAATAGTAATTGCTCACTACTAAAGCAGCATTCACCATTATATCATCAAATCTACTCAAACATACCTACTATAGTACATACTTATTAGAGAAACATAATATTATCACTACATGGTATAAAACATAGTCGCTTCCCGCTATCTATGTATGCTTAGATCTTTAACACTACGCAACGGATTTTGATGAAGTTTTTTTTAATAGATAGAGTGATTCAAGAGGAAGGTTTATACGTATACTCTGTTCTGGAATTCCCGCGGGAACTCCGAAATTATCGCGGGTGGGGGGGATAGCTGGTTATTTATAAAACACAAAACATTAAGTTCATGCAACTGGTTATATACCTAAGTTAAATATTGTTTAAAAAAAATCATGCAGCCTGGGATAGAATAAAAAAAGAAGGTAAGATTATCGTCATATTGCATACCGTAATTAGGTACTCCATTAAGGTTTCCATAACTTACATCTTAACTGACCTCAAATAAGAAGGTTGTTTTTTCGCTATGTAGATAAAAGTACCTATAGTTTTAATATGTATTAAAACTATAGGTACTTTTATCAATATTTTAAATTTTTCAGAAATTACTCGACCGATCTTTAAGATAAAATTGTATGGGGTAGCAACAGTTATAGGTAGATTTAGGTGTAAATTATCAACAACATTTAAAAAGTGTAGGGTTGTTCCATATATTAAGGGTAAAAATCTGATGAAAAAATTAATTTAAGTTTTGAACTTAAATCAAGAGCCGGTTTCGTAATATTAGGGACGGTTCTTAATAAAGCATAGGTATGATATTATTTATATACCTACCAATGTTACAAAAAGGAAATTTTGTTTTAGATAAGCAAAGTGCTTTGTTAGGTAGACCTTAAGGAAATATAATTGTTGGGCCCAGTAAATCAAGCAAATTCCAAAAACATAATAATAAATGACAACGTCAAAATATTTTCAAAACACTAGAATTGTTTTACAATGTATAAATATTATACGTTTATACATATAACACGGAATCTTTGATGGATGTCCGTTGAAAAAAGTTTATCTTAAGACTTTTTCTTGTCACTCTGCATTTTTTGTTAGTTTCGTCAAAAATCACCCTGAAATAGAAGAGCACTCATAGTTGGTGGTTATTAATGATTCTCTTTCAGATTGACACAAACATTCATTAATCACACGTCTCTTGAATTCTTTTTTGTGGATAAACTAGTAGATGTAAGAAAGAAATGTAAAAGTTGGGTTCCGATAACTCATAGAGTAGGTATAGTATAAAATATTACAGACCCATACTTTTACCAGTAGGTTTGTAATAAAATTAGGAAAATTATAGTCAAATATTCAAGGAAATCTGTGTCTAGTAGGAAAATACGTCTTTTCATAAAGCTGAGCTTATCACCATTTCGGTTGACCCTCATAGGGATGAGTACCTGGCTAACAGAGTACCTATACATCTTTAATAATGTATTTATTTTCGGAGTATCAATGTGGACCAAAATCTAAAGAATTATAGCTATACCTCAGTCGCTACAAACAGATAAATACTGGTGGATGGCCCTTATTTAAATTATTATTTTTGCTATGAATCGTGGGACGTTTGTTGGTTTAAAAAGTTATATCAGTTACCTACACCTAATAACCGGTAAAACTAAATTTATTTTTTAAACTAATGAGCATTAAAGTTATGTATTTAGTATTTACCTTATTAAATCGATGTAAATAATATTATGTTTGCTTTTCTAATTTAACACCCACACAGTTACAGCTTTTCTTAGAGGTTCTTTTGATAAGATTTTTCTAGGTGCTGATAAAAAAAAATAGAATTTCGTATCTGTAGTCTACAAAGAAAGTTCAATTTTATTTCCCCAAGAGCGTTGCGTAGTCATAAAAAACATTCACGGTTTGGGATAGGCGGTCCATGGAGCGTGCGAAACGAGGATCGAGCCTCGGAGATACGACGGATGGCGTGTGACGTCATATCTCCGGGTCGGACCCTAGGAGCATGCGCTTCCGCCGCTCGCCCCCCGCCTCTCTGGAGCCCGCCCTTCCCCGCGCTCGCCACTTCTCGGGCGGTGCGCGGAAAACCCACTCGCTCGCCCGCCCGCCAACTTTAGCCTACCGGCGCCGAACTTTCACAGTTCAACTGTAGTGCGTGCATCAAGCGTACAGAACTTATGCGAAACTTTACAGTGACTTTACTGTACAAACTGTAAAATAAATGTGTTGTTAAAAAAAGTTTGGATGTTTAGAGTTGCGGTAAGTTTTTTCAAGTTTATCCGTTGTAGTTTAAACTTAATTTTTTTTTTGGGTAAAATATAAGAACTATTGAATTTATTTGTTGTTACGTATGTTACAGCGTGAAATTTTATTTTTTATGATTTAAAATACGTATAGGTACATCCGCGAATATGATGATTGCGTAACCGACTGCGCTATGGATTTCGTGTGAACATTTCGCTAATCAATGTAATTAGCACATTAGAAGTATAAATGACTAAATAATATAGAGAAAACAAGCAACAGAACTATGTTGGTAAATATGCAATCACTACAAAATTATCAAAAAAAAATCATCAATTACGGAAAACATAATACCTACTTACTCATATGGGTGAAAATAAGAATTAGTTTATGTACAATAGTGTAATAATATAGTTTTTTTTGTTCCTAAAACATTGTATACTCACGTAAAACTCACTCGACACGTTTAGAAAAATATCAAATACTCATATTCACTAAACAAAAAAGCAATTTTAGAAAGATTCGTTAAGTTTTCAACATAATTATTTAACTCTCTTTGTCTCATAGAGAAGCTATAGGAGATGATCCAATCGAAAAATCTCTTAACAATGGCCTAGTAATAGACTTGTTAGTAGCAGATGACGTCAATGCAGCCTGCGTCTGTGAGCAAAATCATGCTCAAGTGGTTATTTCACTATCTTTGACAACAAATTGAAATCATATTGTGTTAAGTAAAAAATGGTGCCGTAACAATAATTTTAAGTGTAGCCAGTCGATACTTATAACAGTGATAGTAAAATAATTGTCTATGGAACGATTGTTATTTTTTTAATAGTTTTTAATAGGTACATTGTTCAAAATGTTTCTTTTTTTATTCAAACTGACGATATTTTAAAGTTATATTTAGTAAACTAGTAGTAGTAGTCTTTACTTGTCATAAATCGTTGACCACTGGTGTTTATGGGTGACTTTTTTAAGTAATACGTATTGTACTTATATACCATCGTGCGAAATGTAAAGCTTATGTGTGTAGGTACCTAATATAGAAGACTGATATGAAACTAAAGAAACCCTGAACGTTATAGTATTTTTCGTTGTGGAACGTTTAGGTATTTCAATTGCTCGTGGTCGACAATATTCAACCGCCATAATAAGGTTTTCTAACATTTCGACCAAAGTTCCTTCAAAAATCAAAGTTGATTGACCAAAAATCTTCATATTTTACTACAATATTCAGGATTTCTCCACTCACTAAGAAAAGTAGATACCAGTTCTAATTCCATGGATGTATAATATAACATTACAATAAAAAACTAACGAAATGGTATGTACTTACTCAGTTTATGCAAATATTCATCACGAGCTCTTCTCCCCGTGCTTTCATTTGCGTCAATTCTCTTTGGAACTCATTGCATTGCAATGGAAAATGTCCTATCTCCGCTTACAAACCCTAAATTACTCGGAGCTATAATCCAAATACTTAGCTATTTCCAGCAAACTAGGCATATATATTATACTATATACATATTATATAACTACGACTAGTAATAAGTACACATAGGAAACTTAATACCTACTATACATAAATACAGTTACATAGTTACGCCCGGACTGAAAAGTGGAACTGCGTGTTCATCAAAAAAAGTACATACACACTGGGAATCGAACCCGGAATCTCTTGATCAGTGGAAAGGTTGCATGATGACCATTGCGCCAATGGGGTTGTCGAGCGTTTTGCTATAGTATTAGTATTTACTGTATTGATATAGTAAAAAATGTATTGAAAACCGGATAAAATATCATTTGGTCAAAGTAAATGTTGTGAAATATGCTCAGAGATCCTCATCCACTTAATAATAAAATCTTCAGTGATTCTCGTGGGCGATGGGCGGGCGGGCGTTTGAGGGCTAGCGCAAAAAATCCTCTTGTAAATTAATTACCTGCCTTCATGGGCAGCACTCGCAGAGCCGGCCGTTTCATGCGTGTTCTAATCTCGATCGTGAGAAAGGTTCTCTCCCACATTTTTATTTTCACTCAATAAACAGATACCACAGAGAAAATGATGTATAAAGTAGAGAAGCAATGTAGGCGTGGCTGTCGCGCGACAGATGTAAGCAAACGCTCATATTTAACTTCTCTAAAGGCATCCCAGACATATTATATATTTTCTACTAACAACAACAACAACAACAGTGACAACTATAATATTATGTTGATTGAAAATGTGTGTAAGTAATTACTCTTGGAAAAATAAAAAAACTCTGCGGGGTCCGACGCCGCGGCGCCCGCCTAGTGCAGCTAATTGTCTGCCTGCTATAATGGTCACGTTACACCCTCGGTCCCCCGGACCGGGTTGCTCCCAACTTCACACAAATGCTTCCCGACCTAATTGAAACATTGTCGTGTTCATTTGTGAGGAGTCGTGTAGTTTCGACGAAGTGCTCGTCTATTTTTTGGGTGCTAATAGGTACAAATATGCTAAAACTCATAGAATAAATACTTTGGTTGAAAAAATTTGCAACTCGTTGAGGTCTTCATGTGGGTACTCGGTAATTACAATACATATAAATAAATATTATTTTTATCGGGACATTATAAATACTAGCGCTTCCTAGACACAAACTAAGTACATTCTTATAAATAAGCTTTAGTTAAACTATATATCAGTGGCGAAGGTACCATAGAAGCCGATTCCCACCGGCTTCCCTTCAGACGCAACATCTCTCTCCGTAATTGAGAACGTTGTCAGGGATACAGGGAAGGACTTTTTATACCGGAATTCCCGCGGGAACTCCTGAACTTATCGCAGGTGAAACCGCGGGGAACAGTTAATAGTTTAATAAGTTGAAATTAAAGTAGATTTCCGGCTTCCCTCTTTCAATATTTCACCCTTCGCCACTGCTATATATACCTATTATTGATACCAGACAAATGAGAAAGTCTTTTTTTCATATACTTAAGCAAGTGTTCATCACATATTATAGACTAGCTGTTCCCCGCAGTTTCATCTGTAGAAATTTCGGAGATCTCGCAGTAATTCCGGGATATAAAGTGCCCTATGTCTTTTTCTGTACCCCTGACAATGTGTATGCAAAATTTCATGAGATTTCATTGGCGTTAATTTCGGAATTTGCGCGGGAATTCCGGGATGAAAAATACCCTATGTCCTTTTCTGTACATCTTAAAACGTGGGTACGAAATTTCATGATGATCGGTTGAGCCGTTTTTTCGCATTTATAATATTTGTAGAGATTCCCTTGATGCGAGGATCGAAACCGCGACTCCTCGCGTATAGTAGGTAAGTTCACTAATGACAAGTCCGAAGGTACTGTCAGTAAAATTTACATCAAATGTATCTGTTTGTGACTTTATTATTTCGGTTTGAAGTTTCTTTTTCGTTATTTATCGTCTCTCCGTAACTGTTTAACTCATAGACATAAATAATTTCGGAGAAAAACTACATAATATTAGACTTCAAACTCAAAATAAGAAAAGGACGAGAATGTATTATATATTGTATGTTTATTTTCAGCGGCAAATTTTAAACTTCGTAAACGAAATCGCTGACACATTTTCCGATAAACGGTTGTTTTAACGAAACTGTAAGCTTTTGTTAAGTAAATAAACTATTCTGATTTAGTAAAAACTTTACTAGAATTTTTTAGAGTATAAAGTAAAATAGAAGTGATGGCTAGAGATTTAGAGGTATGGAAAAGTGAAAAAAACGAAAATCGAAATTTTCTTTTATACTCGTACTGTATACGTATTAATTATAAAGGAAAAGGTTTATTTTTTTGTTTGTCATAGGGGCCAGTAGGATTAATTTTTGGAACTGTGCCTTAAAATTCTTTTAACGGAAAGCTACAGAGCCCCTGCAGAGTAATATAGGATATTTTTTTATTTTGAAACAAATAGTTCCTTTGGGAACATCTAAATTCATGCGGGTGAAACCGCAGGGAGTAGTTATTTGGTATATAGGTATTTAAATATTTACGAGTCACTTAGGTATTGCGAGTATTATATTTTCTGTGGTATTAGCATGACAAATTTGAACTTCTAAAATTAATGCAGGCGAAAGCGCATAGTATACCACTGGCTAACAACGTCATATTATATTAGGTAGATCAAAAACATTTCAAACATGACCGAATGTTCTATTAGCATGAATATTATAAACTTTAATAAATAAAGGTACTTTACGCTCGATTTACGACCAAAAATAATTTCTCTCTGATTGAATAGTGAGATACCTACTAGATAATCTTATCAAAACTAAATACTTAATTTAATACTTAATACTAAATTTGTGTCTACATGTGAAGACCTATCATTAGCATTTTTGTTATATTTACATTTTATATATACAAGCTATGAGTGTGCTGCTGGTCTTCCATATAAATAAATAAATAAATAAACAAACCTCTGTCGTAAAGAAAATTTAGGTATGCTACTAAAGTCAGTTTTCGAATAACCAATATTTTCACAAACATAAAATATGAGATGTCTAACTTATAATAGGTGTTCTAACTTAAAGGTGTATAACTTGGGTGTTCAAACGTCAGTGTTGCATTTGCGCACTCAAAGAGAATATAATCACTGCACTCTCAAGCATACAAAAGGGACGTGACGATAAAAGAAAATCGAAGTTACTGAACCTAAAAATATCAACTTTATTGTTGTTTGTACAATACAAAACACTAGTCAATCCCTCGTGATTTTAATCGCGTTAATTTCACAGTTCTCGCGTTAGAATTTCGGAATAAAAAGTACCCCTTGTCACTTATATAGAAACACTGTGAATTCCTATAATAAAAAAAAATGGTTAAGTAGTCTTTTATTCATTACAAATAAATACAAAAAAAATCTTATGTTTGAAGCATAAAATTTTAGGAACAGTAAATCTGAGTGATGCCACAAATAGGTTCTACCTACACGTAGAAACCGTTCTGGTTTAGAATCGTCGAAGTGCTCAAAAATGTTTACCGGCTTTGCTACGCTCGGTGAATATTCAAATATCCGAACGTAAACTGCTTTTTAATGATTATTCCTTTTTCCAGGTGTTCAATGTTTTTCAGTGAATTTATTCCGACTGTATAGAATTTTTGGCAATCGTTAAATTTTGGTTGAAGTGTAGGTATAAGTATAGGTGTAGGTATAAGTATAAGTGTAGGTATAAGTATGTTCAAATTAATTACACTAATAATTATGGGAGTTATCATTAAAAAATTGTGTTTTTATATGCCATTAAAACATGAATGCTCACAAAGACAGACAGACAAAAAAATCCAAAATTGTTTTGCTGTCTTGGCTATAATATTCGACTGAATGAATAGGCTAGTTTCCTGGGTAAAAAAATCAAAATTCTATTTAGTCCGTCAGTTAGATAATAAAAAAATAAAAGACACGTATTTTTTGC
This sequence comes from Zygaena filipendulae, assembly GCA_907165275.2. Lineage (NCBI taxonomy): Eukaryota > Metazoa > Arthropoda > Insecta > Lepidoptera > Zygaenidae > Zygaena > Zygaena filipendulae. Next base: position 10,175,797 of record OU015654.1, read on the forward strand.
TTTTTTTAAATAATGGAAATATGCATAGATAAAGCGCATTAAAGTTTAGGGTGGGGGACTCGTGATGTCACAGCTCGCTATAACGTGCGAACAAACTGTAGCGAGGCGTGACGTCATGTGAAATTTCGACTTGATATATCTCCGTTATTTTTTGGTTACATAAAAAAAAAATACGTGTCCAATATTTTTTAATAATCTACAAAACGGACTGAAAAAAAAAATTTAGGAAACTAGCCTATTTCCTGAATTTTCATATAGGTACCTATAGTTACTGTAGGTTCAGGGATAAGAGAAGATATAGGTCACTTATTCATCCCGGAAATAAAATGTGTATGTTCCACAGGAAACCTAAAACTTTACGTGACTAAAACCGTGGAAAACTATTTTAAATAACCGGCGAATATCATCCGGCGCCCAAACTGTCCACTAGCCGCATTCCTAATATTTTTACTTTTAAAAAGCTCTAATTACAATATTTACTTGTATTTAACAAGTTTGTATTTCGGTAGAGCTCGCATGACATTTTCATTTATCATTTCATTTTCATATTCATCGAGTGAGATTGAGCTGTGTCAGGGGCACGTACAGTGTGCTTGCCCCAACCCAGAGTTCGCTCCCTCGGGCATACTAAGCCCGAAACAGCCATCGCCAAGTAAGAGAGTAATATCACAATACGACGCGATTTAATCCGATAGTACAATTCTTATGACGACTTCAATTACGAGTAGGTACGTTTCTTGATTTAAAAAGAAATAACATTATATCTTACTTAACTTCACTTTGAACTTCATGGAAGTGTTTTTTGTTTTTTTTTTGTTCGCCGTCGTTCCAAACATGTACTTGACTCATTTTTTGGCACGTTGTTTTTTTTGGGATAATGTTGGTACGTGGTTTTAATATGTATGAACATTGTCACCTAAGTGCGGGTCTGAAAACTGGAAAGTTGTGCTCGGTTGTTTTTTTGGGGAGTCGCGACATGGTATTTTTATCTCGCGAAGTTATGCCGCAACTTAGTTTACAGCTTCACCAATTTATACTACATATAAAATGCTTTGACCTGAATAACTGATGGATCAACGCACAGCCCAAACCGCTGATCGTAGAGACCTGAAACTTGGAGGGTGTGTTCTTTGTTCTTTGTACGACGTAGGCATCCGATAAGAAAGGATTTTTGAAAATTCAACCCCTGAGGGGTTGCAAAGTTTGTGTGGAACATATCCGCGGGAATTTCGAAATTATTGCGGGTGAAACCGTGCGGGTCAGCTAGTCGAAGAATAATATTATTTCGATATTTAATAGCAAAAGTGTTGTACGTTTTTTCAATGGTATTCATGATAAAGTTGAGGATAATGTTGACGAAATCCGTTTATAAAAAGCCTCCTCCTTTATATCCGACTTCAAAAAATTGATACGCGATCCATTTTTATTTACGACCATGTTTATACTTACCCACGTAGATTTCAGGATTACCTACCTCGTTACCATTTTTTCGTACCAAACGAAAGATGAAAATATAAACCTACTTGTTCCTCGCGGTTTCACCCGCGGTAATTTCGGAGTTCCCGCGGAAATTGCAGGATACAAAGTATCCTATGTCCTGCTCTACACCCTTGACCACGTGTATGCAAGTGTATACGTGTAATCATAATGATCGGTTGGGCCGTTAAGGCGTGAAAGCGTAACAGACGGACAGACACAGTTACTTTCACATTTATAATATTGGTATGGATATATAAGACTTACTTGATATTTAAGTTACATTAAATCTATGGAAAATGTAAAAATTTTTGCAAAAGATTTGCTACTTATTTTGAGGTTTTAGGCAATTTTCCTACCAGAGAAGCTTTTCATCTAAAACTTACGGATTCTATGAGAATTACCTACCCTCTGTTGAAGTGTGATTAAGATATCCCACCATACTAACAGCTGTGCCCCGTTTCACCAACGGTAATTTCAGAGTTCCCGTGAGAATTCCAGGATAAACAATATATGTACATATAAACCTTCCTCAGGACTCACTTTATCTATTGGTGAAAACCGCATGAAAATCAGTTCAGTAGTTTTTGAGTTTATCGCAAACAAACAGACAGACAGCCAGACAGCCAGACAGGCAGACGCGGCGGAGGACTTTGTTTTATAATATGTAAGGATGTAAGGAAAACTTGCTTCTTGCCTAAGACAATAATACATAGTGAAGTCACGTCCAGTATAAGCATCGTAATTCACAAATATACGACGACGTACGGAACAAAAAGCTTTCACAGACATACTGTATATAAGTAAGGTAATATTATACGAGTTACTATTATATCTTTTGCTATCTTAATTAATCAATTCAACTGAGATCTTATATTTATTAGTGCAGTTTATTCCTTATTGATAGGTTTATAGTAACTGCCTAAATAATCTGAGATACGAGACAGTCTAGTTTATAAATGAACTAGTTGTCGCCTGCGACTCCATGTCTTATTCAAATAATATTGGATTTTTAAAAAATCTCTCCCGTTCCCGTTCCCACGGAAACGTGGGAACTTAGTACGAAACTAAAATGCTTTTTGGTAAAAATGCAACGACCTGTCAAAATTTTAAATCACTCCATCGTATACTTTTCAAGTTTTACTACCACAAACATATGGATACTCTATTTTTATATGTTAAGACTATTGAAAAAAATCGATTAAGTATGTACCTGTTATGTGAAAATATTAGGTACGTGGTATTTTGATTATATTTTATGTTTTTAATATACATATTTTAAAGTTTTTGAAATTGGAAGACGATATCTTGCTTCTATTTGCTCCGTGTTCGCAATTAATTCAAGAGACTTCAACGTCGGATGATTTTAAGGCATGATTTACGAAGTTAATTATATTTTGAATTTGTTTAATTTACAAAATGCAAACAGTGCTTCGCAAAATGTCCGAAACATCCGTTCTAAAAATTAGTATTCATTATTTATTTGCTAAACGCAATAAAGACTCGTTTGTGAATTTGGAAAATAATAATATTTTAACTGTACTTATACCTACCTACTAACAAATTTAATAAAGTAATTTATGTTACTTCCACCTTATTAGGAATTTGGTCCGTTGTCTTAGCTTAGTAGCTCAAAGAATTTTTTAAAGTTCGCAGTTTCTAAAAATGTATTCATTATTATCATTATAGTATTATATTATCTGTGTTATTACTAATAAGTATCTACGAATGAAATAACTAACTATTCATGTATTTTTAATCTTGTTTTATATATGTTTACCAAATATTTTAGCTAGTTAGATTTTTTTAAGTATGATGAACAAGCTCTTCCCCGCGGTTTCACCCCCGTTAATTTCGAAGTTCCCGCAAGAATTTCGGGATAAAAAGTACCCTATGTCCTTCTATGTGCCCCTAACAATGTGTATGCAAAATTTCACGAAGATCGGTTGAGCCGTTAAGGCGTGAAAGCGTAACGGACAGACAGACAGATAGACAGACAGAGTTAGTTTCGCATTTATAATATTAATAGGGATTAGGAATTTAACTACAATGCAAAAAGTTAAGAAACAAAAATTCATGATAATTAATGGAGTGAAGTTTTTTTGTTACTCAAATAACAAAGGTTAGAAATCTTCGATGAAAAGAAAAGAGTTCAAAATTCTTTATAAATCAAGAAATAGAAAAAAGAAATTTCTGTGTTTCCGTTGGAGATGGCTAAGTAGGGGTGCACAAATAAGAATTGTTTTCAAGAATTGCCGAAAAAGTATGTTCACCCGTGAGTTTGTTTGTCTATGAATACTGCTTACAGGATGGACTCATGCAATTTTTTGTTTCATGTTAATATAAAGTACAATAGCCTAATATCATGGATGAACACTTAATATTATATTATGATGCTCATACAAATATTCATAATAGGTATATTCTATTTTATCTGACTGGGTTGTTAAGACTTGTTCAAATGAATATAACATAATATATATCAATATTTATATGTATATATTACGGTTTTCCGCTGTTTTAAACGGACCTTTAAATGTTGATTTCCCTATACATGAAATAATAACATACAATGTACTTACCTATCATTAAGATTGAACAGTCCTTTAATTGTGTGTTATCAGTTAGTGATTCCTTTTCACTGGTCACCGTCATTTTTAAAGTATATATACATTGATACATATAAATAAAATTAAAGTGTCTGTTTGTATTTGTAATTTCAAACTAACAGCTTTTCATTATATTATGTAAATTACGCGGGACTTGAACGCGATGTTTTTTATTACCTTTTTTGCCTGACGTTTCGGCTGAGTTGCATCACGCCGTGGTCACAGGCTGACTAAAGCATTGCGACGTCGATAGCGAGCCGCGCGGGCAGATTCCACATCTACCCTCACTGGATGTCGTCATCTGTCATCTGTTGCTACATCATTGACTAATAGAGCTTATGATCTTTGTGACAATGAACACCTTGAGAAAGAATTGCAACATGTCCTCAGAGTTCTAAAGCAAAACGGATACAGTACGAAGAGAGGTTGCTCGCGGAGAGGGAAACGGGAAAGACCGCCAGAAGTTAGCCGGCAACCAGCATTCCTACCCTATATCAAAGGTGTTACTGACAGAATTGGAGACAAACTCAATAAATTTTCTATTAAAACAGTATACAAGCCTGCCAACAAAATGTTTTCACTTTTACGGTCCCCAAAGGATAAAACACCGTTTCAATCTCCGGGAGTATACAAGATAGATTGCAGTTGTGGTAGCTCATACATAGGACAGACAAAGCGACCAATTACAGATCGCGTTAAAGAGCACATAACAGCAATTAAAAACAACAGACTCACAGATCGGCCGTCGCGGAACACATCTTGCAACCGGATCTGAACCACTGGATTGAGTTCCATCGTTTGAAGGTTCTCTCAACTGAACGTCACTACTACGCGAGGATAGTGCGTGAAGCGGTTGAAATAAAGAAACACAAAACTTTCAATCGAGATGACGGATATAGGTTGCCAACGACATGGGATCCTATAATTCAAAAAACAAAAAATCGTTGCAGCCGTCCAGAACCGGTGAATGCGGACCGAGTGAGTGTAGTGTGCAGGGACCTTAAAAGTGCATCTAATAAAAAAGAACATCCAGTGAGGGTAGATGTGGAATCTGCCCGCGCGGCTCGTTATCGACGCCGCAATGCTTTAGTCAGCCTGTGACCACGGCGTGATGCAACTCAGCCGAAACGTCAGGCAAAAAAGGTAATAAAAAACATCGCGTTCAAGTCCCGCGTAATTTACATAATATAATGTGCTCAAAACGCGAAAATCTAAAAACTTTAATAACAGCTTTTCATTAGGTAGGTAGGTAAATGCATATGAAAGTATAGGTTATACGGTACTTAGGTTCATAAAAATATCATATTTTTTTGATCTGTCTGTCTGTCAGTTTGTTCCGGCTAATCTCTCAAACGGCTGGACCAATTTTAACGGGAATTTCACTGGCGATATTATAAAAATCAACTTGGCTACTTTTATTTTAGAAGCAAGAATTCCGAAACTTTCGGAATTCTTGAATTCGTGAAACCGCGGGGCACAGCTAGTTTTGGAATAAAACCTTTAGGTAACCCAGAATAAGATGCAGCCCGAATAAATAATTACAATTTGTTTCCATCTCCAGAATCAAATCACGTCTTTTCATATCTTAAGAATATTACAACTGGTATAAGATTCTTACTAATTATAAATGAGAAAGTTTCCGTTTTCAACCTGGCTTCCAGTTTCATTCCACAACAAACTTTGTTAAATGAATTAGTAGCATTAAGTACTAAGATGACGAAAATTAGGTCGAGATATCTTTACAAATAAAGATTTCTCTAGGGGATTCTGAATTTTAATTTTTACGCCATAACAATTTAATGTCTAATGATTGATCGTAATAACTAGCTGATCTTCGTAGTATCACCCCATTTTCACCTTTTTCACTTCTTTAGGGGTTGTGTTTTTAAAATTTCTGAAAAACGTGTGTCTTAATTTAAAAAAGAACCCAAACACCGATTTCTATAACTCTAACTGCAAACCTAATATGTAGCTACTTAAATACAAAGTTTTCCTTTTCTTTTGGGGATTGAATTACGAAAAATCTTATAGTATTAATGTCGCAAAAGAAAACTACGGTTTAAATTTCAGGCTATAATAGGTCAGGTAGGCTTCTATAAATATAAATAAATTATTACATTTACAACCGGAAAAAAATAAGGTTACATTTTAGATTACACTTAATGTCCTATTCAGGTAACATTCCAATTAGTCTGGTGAAAAATTATCATTTCAAAAGCGACATAACCCGTTGATCCCTTCTCACTGCGTGTAATTACTGTGGAATGGCATCGGTAACATTTGGATAGGTCTGAACGTCGGCGTCGACGACAAACTTTAAATAATTATTTATTTTTAAATAAAGGACTTGTCCTTAATTTATTTTGAATGAATCGGAAGAATACATTAGAATTTGGTAACACATCTAGTGGCAAGTTTTGTCATAACTTTGTCAAATATATACTTTTATATTCAGTTTCTCTAAATTTACATTATACCAAATATTTTGTTTTACCTACGTATCAGCCGCATATAGCAACTGAATATGTTGAAATTTTGTAAATGAAAACTAAAATGTTGAAAAATAGTTTAAGATGCCATTTTAATTTCTCTGAAGATTTACCTAAATAATTATCGTAGCTGAGAGATTTTGGATAGTCTCTACCGGTCCAGAACTTCTGCCATTTATTTTACAAAACAAACTGCTAAATTTTCGAGGCCTGAATGTAGGTGACAGATTGATAAAATTAGTCCCTTGGGTGCATACGAATTAGTGGCGTAATGGGAATACTATCCAAGCCGTTCAAATCATCAGAACTGTCCGGGTCTTTATGGAAATTTATGTGCCAGGTTAACCACCGGGAAGCATAAACACCATGCACTGTCATGCCCCAGTGAGGACTGTTAGGCAAAGATATGCGTCCCAGTGTGTATTAATGTGATTATACAGGTAGTTTGTAGCTATACCTTTACCACAAAAAAACCGCTTGGTCAGTAGCTGTGGTGATGTGGGTAAAATTATAATTGTTGAAACAGCGCAGGATTTTAAACATTTTGAACAAAGTTTTCTACAAATTTTTAAAATGGATACTGTTCGGTTGGTATTTCTTACACATATCATACTAGCTTTCCCTCCAGCGACGCGACCCGAGTTATATTAGACTAACCTCTCCCCGTTGTTTCACTCGAGTTAATTTCGGAGTTCGCGCAGGAGTTCCTAGACAAAAAGTACCCTATGACCTCTGTATCCCTGATAACGCGTAGTATGCAAAATTTGATGCACTCTTTTCCGAAACTTCCAACTTTCAACTAATTTACCCAAAGTCTTGACAAATTATACCTAAAGCTTCCTCATAAATCACTCTATCTATTGGTGAAAACCGCATGAAAATCCGTTCAGTAGTGCTCGAGTTTATTGCAAACTGACAGACTGATTTTATAATATGCAATGATTTACTGCTGATCTGCTTGAATTTTATCACACAACGCCAGCTACTAACTGATAGCTATAGGTGTCTATAGATAGAAATATTTAAAAGAGGAATATAATTTGATTTCTTGTATTTTTGTTTGTTTATAATAGATACTACTATTAGAGTTCATAAACAATTTAAACGATTTTAAAAACTCTTCACTTGTACAGGAAAATAGGGAGCTATATGTGCATGAGTGACATAGGATACTTTTTAATTTTTATCCTGGAATTCTTACGGGATCTCTGATATTAACGCGAGTGAAACCATGCTAATTTTATTATTAATAACTAAAAAAATATTATTAATTATTTTTGTTTTATAAAAAGGTACTTTGATTTCTTTTTTATTAATAAAATTATTTATAAAAAAATTAAATTTATTTAACAACATTCATTTTAAATTTTTTAATATATATTTTTTAATTCTTATAAATTTGAAAATCCACTGGTATACTTTTTTAAATACCTACTTAAATACTTTTTTAAAAGGATTTTCTAAATGTAAACACCTACGTGAATGTTCATCACATTGATATTCTACGTACATTGGAAATAGAACCCGTGACACCTGACGTAGCAATGAAGTCAGTTTCGTTAATCACTATCAAATTGCTATCAAGTGTTATTTATTAAAAAAATAGTTGAACATAATATTATTTAAAAAGGAAAAGAAAATTCTACTGTACCTACACGCACACACGCACGTTTGTGTTTGAGTGGTCTTATGTGTAATATGTGTGTACCTACACTGTGTCTGTACATGTACTTGGTAATAATCATTTCTTATATGAACACTAATTTAACCTGAGATTTTGTTACATTGACAACAGGATTTAACTTTTATTTATACATAGGCAGCAAAAACTGCACAGAATATAATTATTTCGACAACAAGCCCAAAAAGAATATTGCACTTTAGAGTGCACCTATGTGCAGGAAACCGCAAGGAAGAAACAAAAAAAAGCAATAAAAACATTAAGCTCGTTTGCCGTTCTGTACTCAGAAATTTCCACCGGTCATAGGAAAAGATTTCTCAATTAGGTAGGTATTTCATAAGAAGGTTGTTGAAAATTACCAGCAAGTTACAACTTTCCAACACGGAGTAATAGTTGAATGCGGTTGCACGCTGTTACGAATAGAAAAACTTTATATTAGGTACAAGCATTTTCCAAACCAGACACTGCTGGATACCATGTTTGTCCATCCGTCCGTATTGTTTTACAGTAGAATACTTGCTTCAACAATTTGCAGGACATTTGAGAGATTGCATTTTATACTTTTTTTCATGTCTGCATTTTGTTAGTGTGCTGATGCCCGCGATTTTAATCGGGTAAATTTTGAATTCCCTCGTTATCTCTTTTTATACCGGGAATAAAGTTAACACTATAGTATTATATTATGTATAGTCACAGATAATATACGTAATACTATACTAGTATAGTATAGATAAGAATTTTCTAAAGGGAAAGTCACAAGCTGTTCCCCACCGTTTTCCCTTCTAACATGGCTTAACCAATCTTCTATAAGCTGGTTTCGCCCGCGATAATTTCGAAGTTCCCGCGGAATTGTTCAATACGAACTTTGCAACCCCTTTTCACCCCCTTAGGGGTTGAATTTTCTAAAATACTTTCTTATCGGATATGTACATCATACAAAGAACACATCCTCCAAGTTTCAGGTCTCTGCGATCAGCGGTTGAGGCTGTGCGTTGATCCATCAGTCATTCAGGAAAAAGCATTTTATATGTATTGTTTGCGATGATTCGCAATAAAATCTCTTTGAACATTTTTGTTGCGTTCTTTTTATAAGTAAATGTTATTCATAAATTGATCTTCTTTTATTAAGCTTTCTATATTGTACGTTTCAATACATATTTTTCTATTAAATTCATAAATCCTCTAAATAAGTGGTTTTCCATTACTCATACTCGGAAAGTAGGTCTGAAGTTGCCTGAGAAGCGGGTTGAAAGTAACCCTTTTCAGCCCTAGGGAGAATCGCTTTCAACTGACAACTGTCAAATTATTAAAAAAAAAACTAGGTCTATTTTCACATTTCTATTGAACCATGTTTCAACTTTCTATACAGCCAGCGCGATGTAAAATTGAAATAACGTAAAGTTTAAGTTGGTATTAATTAAAATAAAATTCATTCACTTTTTCTTAAGCTAATTCCTATTTATATTTTTTTATTTTCTTTAATAAATACTTAATAATTAAAGATAATATTTTTTTTAGGTCGCCACAATGTAAATAAAAAATACTGGCTGAATAGCTAGCCGGCCAAAGAAAAAGAAATAGGTGGGAAAGTGTCAAGCGACTATCCGATCTTCACTCATTTTTTCTTTAGCTAATTCCTATTTTTATTTTGACTTTCCTTGCATTCGTAATGAAAAGCACAGTGTTATCCTCGGGAGAAAGACTTATTTAGTCCCTCGATCTATAGGCGCCCTCGCTACGCTCGGGCGCCAAACCCCGTCTCGGGACTAAATAAGTTACTTTCACCCCTAGGATAACAATGTACTATTCCTCAAGGCCATAAACCCAACATGTATAGAATGTGATAGATGAACACAAACTTGTCAATGGGGATGTGGACTACTTTTGAAAATCAAAATTATAATTAGTCCGTCAGTTAGAAAATAAAAAACAATATACACGTATTTTTTGCTTTTTCAAATAAATTAAAATATACAGAGATAAAGCGCATTAAAGTTCAGGGTGAGGGGTCGTGACGTCACTAACCGCTAAAACCGCCATACAGACTGTCAGAATAGTGACGTCACGCGAAATTTCAACTCAATATATCGCCGTTATTTTTTGATTACGTAAAAAAAGAAAAAATAGGTGTCCAATATTTTTTAATAATCTACAAGACGGACTAAAAAAATAATTAGTCAACATTGCCATTTGAGCTCAATCGGTGCATCAGTTTCTGAGTTTTTGTAACAAAGTTTTCAGTATTATATTTTTACTTATGTACTAAGTGTTCCCCGCGGTTTCAACCGCGTTATTTTGGTGTCCCTGCGGCAATTCCGGGATAAATCCTTTTCTGTACACCTGACAACGTGTAGGCAAAACGCGATGACAGGTTGACTAGTTAAGGCTTGAAAGTGTAATAAAAAAATAAAATAAACAAACTTAAATTCGCGTTTACAATATTATTTAAAATATTTTTTTTTAAATTTTAATTATCGCGTCGCACCAATTTTATGTAGGTACATGTTTTGAATAACAAGCTTCTGTTATGCAATGATAAAAGAACCCATAATGGCAAAACGAAATTTATCAAATCCCATTCCTGCTTTGATCATTTCCAAACAACAATCTTTTTAAATAAGGCTCTATGCTAGGTATTATTTTTCGATTGAGATACTTCTGTGTTTTTCGTAAATTTTTAAGCATGATTTTTGTGGTTTTATTTAACTGCATAACATAGCAGAATGATAACTAAACAATAAATTAACTAATAAGTAACTACCTATAACTAACGACGAAAATAATAATTGTTTCATAATCGTATACACGATAGTGGCTTCTCAAGCAGGCAGTAGCTCAGTAGCAGGTCCATAAAATAGGTTTCCCTATCTGGTCCTTGGATTGTCACTAAAGCAAGTTACACGCTCCAGGCGAGCGGACAATGAAACAATTGTTTTACGACGTGAAACGTGTTCCGCTTTCCCCAACAAAGACACAGTGCAAGGCAGTTGACTCTGAATGGAACAGCGTGGAAGTTTTATAGGTAAGTAGATAAAATAATGAACACAGGTATAACAGGACGATAGCAACCACAGAAAAGATTTCTGCAGGACAATTATGCAACTTTTTTGCTGTCACAGAAATCAGTTTCAATCAGGAAAATTGTGATTTTATGATTAACTACCCTTTTCCCGTGACTTTCTGCGTAGAAGTAGAAAATGGTTCCAATAGGATTTTCAATTGGGTTTTTACTTTAGATTGGACCAAGAAATTACGTTGTTCCATACAAACTTTGCCCCCCTTTTTCACACCCATAGCTGCATAATTTCGAAAAATCCTTTCTTATGCTACTGCTCCACCTGCGTGTTAACGCGTAAATTAGTGCGCTAATTTAGATGTGGCCAACATTTTAACGCGTTAACTTACTAACATTACCACATTAGACATTAACATCAACGTTAACGTTAACGCAGGTGGAGCAGTAGCATTATCGGATGCCTATACGTCATACAAAGAACACACCCTCCAAGTTTCAGGTCTCTACGATCAGCGGTTTAGGTTGTGCGTTGATCCGTCAGTTAGTCATTGAACACAAATCATTTCCTATGTATGGATTAATCAAGTTTAGATAGCTTAAACTTTTGAAGAATGTTCATTTTAGTTGATTGCTAGATATTATAGGTGTCAAAACGTGCTTATTGTAATCGCAAAACTGCCATTTTTTTATTGCAACCGAAAAATGATAGAAACAAAAATTACATAACAGCCTCTGTTTACATATTTGATAAAAAGTTGAAAAAAAAAAATGTTGTGCTTGATCATATTACACAGACGAATAAGAGAACATTCTTGTTATACGTACCTACGTCCTAGCGGTTTCCCGTAGTTTCACCTGCCTTAATTATTTAATCCCGGTGGCAATCCCGGGATTAAAAATATCTTTTGTCCTTCTCTGTGCCCCTGACAACGTGTATTTCATAAAATTTTACCCTCAACGTGCGAAAAGAAGTAGGCATAACTTCAAAAAATTATCTTCGTTTATTGCTAGGAAAGACAAGTAGGTAAAATAGAGGTTATTTAAGTTAGTAGTTTACGTGAACCAGTAAAGCAGGTGTAATATAATTAAATCTAGTAAGTATTTCTTTTTGTCGAAAACTTCTCTATTAGTTTTTTTTGTTAATTTCACATTTTTTCTTTTTGGGATCGTAATTATAAAAAATCTGTAGGAGTCTTTTTTTTGGCAACCTTCGTGAGGTGCCCCAAAGCGTTGTTTTTGCTGGCGATGATATTCGTTTTTATATTAAAAGCTTTGGTTGCAATCAACAAAAGTTTTTAGTATTGTTTTAATTTATTCTGTTTGCGGTGCGTGTAGCATGACATTAATTTTGCGTTCGTCGCTAAGACGTAGGTATAACGGCCAATTTAACATTATAATATTTCTAACCAATGAGGTTGTAAATTTATAATAGGTTGTTAATTTCGGTGGAGGGTAATAAATTAATTCGGTCGTTTACAAAGCTGTTAGGAACAACGCTTCAAACCTCTGACCACAATAATTATCGTGGCAGGAAGTTCAATAACAAATCTGTAGTTCGCATTAATTTATCAAATTTAAACCAAATTCTAGAAGCATAAGTACAATTAATTTTGTACTTAAATACAATATGATAATTTGGTTTAAAAAGTGATTAAAGCAATTTTAATAGTTAGCGTTAACATGTATTATTTTCTATTTTTAGAAACCCTCTTGGAATGGGAAATTAAGTTATTTCTCTCAAAAAATATACTCAACTCAATTAGTAACAAAGTCTCTAATGAAATCTATTTATCTATACTATTATAAAAGAGTATAATCCGCGATTCTGTACATTGAGTATTTTTACCTACAATTGAGAGGGGTGATAAAAGAAGAGTAACCAAGCCCAAAAAAAGTTTTTAAAATTCTTTTCTGTCTGTCTGTCTGTTCGCGATTATCTCCGCATCTACTGAACGGGTTGTCATGCAGTTTTCAGTAGTAGATTGAGCTAAATCTGGAGCAACATATAGGCTTTGTTTCACCGAAATAAGATATAGGGGAAAAAGTTATCGTCAGTTAAAGACTTCAGCGGTCGAAAGCTTCGATATAATGTTGCATAACGATCATGATGAGACCTTTTTAGTGTTTTTTTTTCTTTTGAATTGATTTTTCGCGAAGTGACAGTTGTAAGGCTTGAAGAGACAGATGATATTGTGATTATATTTTCTTTGATACCAAAGAGTTATCCACTACGTTTAAAAGAGTGAGAAAATCTAACGTCATTACTGTCATTGCCACCTACGTTTTAAGAGTAGGCACTTCCATACTAATCGCTGATCCGATCTATGAAAGCATTTTGTGCCAACCATACCAATGCAATGTATGACGTGGCTATAGAAATTTGGTTAAGTATTCCAATGTTGGTAAAAAAGTTCGCGCATAAATCCATAGTAACTTTTGGTTCAAGGGAGTGTCGCTGGCCTGGTCATTGTAAGGGTCGAAAATTCACGCGGCTGATACCGCAGGCACCACCCAGTATAAAATATATGTATGCTTCGTGCACTTTATTTATTTCATTGGTATCTTTGAAGTTTCTTTCTTCATTACGTCTATTTTTATTCTTCTTTAGTATATTTGGATGTTTCTTTTGAATTAGTCCCGTTTAACTCAAATGTCTAGTTGTGTACTTCTGCAAAACAAAAAAGTAGAATAGCTAGTCGTTTACATTTAACGTTGTATTTTTGTAAACCGTAAAAACGACGAAATAAGTGGAGCAATCGTTAAATAAGTGGATAACATTCAGAGATAATTAAATCAGGATGGACTTTTCTGGAGACGACTCAACGGCGCGCCCTCACAAAGAGAAATGTAATTCCAACCGATCTCTACCCCGTAATGTTACACTTACTCCATTCCTTTTCCTTTTTTAAACAGATGCAATTTGTTTCCTGTTTAACAAACGCGTATTGAATTTACATAATTTACCTACGTTACTCTTGACATAATGAATCATTGTTACGACAAAACAAAAAAAAACATACACCCAGCCGAACATAGAACCTCCTCCTTTTTGGAAGTCGGTTAAACAAATAGGTATCCTGTAAATGTGAATGTGAGTTTATTTGTTTGTTACACGTTGACTCCTTAACAGCTCAATCGATCATCGTGAAATTTCGCATACATACAGGTTTTCAGGGGAACAGAGCAGGAGATAGGGTAATTTTATTCCGGGATTCCCCCAAAATTGTAGCCGATAACATCGTATAAAAAGTCGTTCAGAATGTACACCACCAAGGACAGATACACAACATACAACTATGTTACGAATATTCCTTCTTTATTTTCTTTCAATCATATTTTAACTTACAATTAGTCAAGTCCAATTTTACTATAGAGAAATTTCAATAGGCATGTTGACTAATTTTTATTTTTTAGTCCGTCTTGTAGATTATTAAAAAATATTGGACACGTATTTTTTCTTTTTTTACGTAATCAAAAAATATCGGCGATATATTGAGTTGAAATTTCGCGTGACGTCACTATTCTGACAGTCTGTATGGCGGTTTTAGCGGTTAGTGACGTCATGACCCCCTCACCCTAAACTTTAATGCGCTTTATCTCTGTATATTTTAATTTATTTGGAAAAGCAAAAAATACGTGGCTATTGTTTTTTTATTTTCTAACTGACGGACTAATTAGAATTTTGATTTTCAAAAGTAGTCCACATCCCCATTCTTGGAGAGTGCCTATTACTGAGATTTGTAACTATTTACTTTCAAAAATATATAATTACAAGCTATTATCCACGGATTTAGCCGCGTTAATTTCGCAGTTCCCGCGGAAATTCCGGGATTAAAGTAGGTACCCCATGTCTTTCTCTATACCCCTGAGAACATATCGTATGAAAAATTTCATGATGATCGGCCGTTAAGGCTTAAAAGCCTGATAAACAAATACTTAAACCCAGCACCCAGCACCCGCTTCTAGTTTCTATTTACAGCTCTCTATCACCTTAAGGTTGCCTTGAAAAGATTGCCTCTAGCAATAAGGCCGCCTTTTGCTCTGTATTTACTTTTTATCTTTCTTAGTATTTATTTTCTCTTCTGGGGCAATAAAGCATACTTGATTTGATTTGATTTGATTTGATTTAAACTCATATTCACATTTATGTTCTAACTATAGCTGTTCCCCGCGCTTTTACCTACGTTAATTTCGGAGATCACGCGGGAACTCCGGGATGAAAGTACCCTTTTCTGTATCCTGACAACGAGTGGTAGGTAGTGCAGTTTCACCCGCGTAAATTCCAGAGAACTCTGGAATCCCGACATAAAGTATCCCATGTCCTTTTTTCCTCCGAAAATTTCATGATAATCGGTTGAGCCGTTGAGGCGTGAAAGCGTAACAAACAAAAACAAACAATAGTAAGGATAAGGACATTTAGGTATTATGCGAGGCATTCAATTTTCTTATAACTGAAATATTGTAAAAAGTATTCACCTACAACAGCAAAGCCAATAAAGCCTATAATATTCCTTTCAAAAACACATACAGCAAGGTTTAAATTAAGGCTTTAACCGAGCTCAATCCCTGTACAAATTATTGTTACTCACATAGGCTATCGCAGGTCAGACGGAGTCAATTCGACTTTAATTAAACCGGGCTAAATCCGCCGAAGCACTCACATGTAGGTTCGTGCCTTTATGCAAGTTACTATGTTTACATGTAGGTAGACAGCAGGCGTTATACGGCCGCACTCAGGGTCGTTTTAATGATTACTTAATTTTAAGTAAAAATAAAAAAAAAACTTCCGCACTCAGAGATGTTCATTAAATTAATGTTATTTGGCATTTAAATACTTAGCTTTTTAGTTTTATGCCAATGAACATTAATTTAATGAACTTTAATTGCCATTTAAATAATTAAATTAAATTTAGTCAAATTTAATTGGCATTTGAATAATTAAGTGAAAGTTAAATGTGAATGAACATTAATTTAATGGACGTCAATAAAAAGACCCTGAGTGCGACCGTTAGAGCTTTAACTTTAATCTTTGTTCAGAAGTGTAACCAAATGTGAAAAGATTTGCTGAAACTTTCAAGTTTTATAACGCGCGTGCTTTGCAACATGTCGATAATACTGTATAGGTATGTTAAAATAATGATGTAAGAAAGAATAAAATAAAAATAAATTAATATTATATGCGAGGTTGTCAAGCATTTCTAATTTCAAAATGATAATTAATAGGCATTATATATTCATATATACACAAACATTAATGTCCCTTTGTTTGTCATCTATAAGGCATACCGTTAGTTCAACCGAAACTTTGATAGGTTGCTGTGTTTGCCGGGGAAGAGTAAAAAAAAAAATCTTTACTCTTTAATATAATGGCTAATGTATATAAGTTATAGTAACATAATGTTATTCACTAGTAGCCTAATTAAGGTAATAAGGTAATTTTTTTGAAATTATTGTCATGGGCTGTGGAATTTTGTTAAATAAATTAATAAATAAAAATATATTGCATGCTGTCGCGCGGTTTCACTTACGTGTCATCCGTATCAATCCAATCCCTTCCAAAAACCCCTTTTCTTTGTGTAGGCAGGTACTTACATTTTAAATGGTAGCTTAAGGCTTCCTTCGTTCAAAACTTCAAGTTTCTCGACCCAGCGGGATAGGTTCGTGCGCTAATGGTCAGAGTCCTCAGGGCTCAGTTACCCTTTTTTACCTATGCGGTTTCATAAATAGAACAGCAATCGTATACGGATATACTTACTGTTAATATTATTGTTGTTTTTAGTTGAAATCCCTACTAATATTATAAATGCGAAAGTAACTCTGTCTGTCTGTCTGTCTGTCTGTTACGCTTTCACGCTTTAACGGCTCAACCGATCAACACGAAATTTTGCATACACGTTGTCAGGGGTACAGAAAAGGACATAGGATGCTTTTATCCCGGAATTCCCGTGGGAACTCCGAAATTAATGCGGGTGAAACCGCACGCAACAGCTAGTAAAACATATTATAAAGCTTAAACAAAAAAAATTTAGACTTAGTTGTGGCGTTTCCAGCGCTGTCATTTTTAAATGAAATGGACGGACTCGAATGAAATTTCGCATGAGGTATGTACCTGTCTATAACTTGACGTAACGTAACATATTTCGAAAAAGATTTCCTCAATTATTTATTGAGATAACACGGTAACGTAAAAGCGGTAGTGAATCGACAAATTAATCGGCCCATAATTTCCAGAGAGAGGCAGTGCCGTAACAAACACTATCAATCTTTATCTCGAGAGACCCCACCTCATTCACAGCGGCGTTTCCAAAACTCACTGTTCACTCGAGTACCTACTAAATTACGAACCCTGAAACTTCAGTATTTATTATATTTATAACTAGTTTTGCCCCCCGATTTCACCCGCATGAGTTGCGGAATTGCCTCAGGAACTTTGATAAAGATAGCCTAAGTTACTCGTTATAACATCAGCTATATGCCAGTAAAAGTCCCGTCCAAACTGAGACAACAGTTTCGACCGAAAGAACAAAGAGACAGACCGACGAAAATTTAAATAATTCGTTTTTTCACATACATTTAGTAAAGCTATTATTTTGATATTAAGAACAGACACTTTAATTTTTTTCATATGTAGACGTGTTATATGTAGGTAAACTATAGACTAGCAGTTTCATCTGTGTTTTAATCCGCATTAATTTTGGTATTCTCGCAGGAACTGGCTGTTCAAGGATAAAAAGTGTCCTATGGCACCCAGAGATACTATGCAGCTTCCTATCATTGGAAGCATTTTAGAAAAGGGTCGCTGGTTCCAGAGATAGCCCTATATAAAAACCTGTATATTTACTTTAATCATACTAATATTATAAATGTGAAAGTGTGGATGTTTGGATGTTTGTTACTCAATCACGAAAAAAGGGCTGAACGGATTTGGATGTTATTTGGCACGCACGTTGTCAGGGGTACAGAAAAGGACATAGGGTACTTTTTATCCCGGAATTCCCACGAAAACTCTGATACCGCGGGAGAAACCGCGAGGCACAGCTAGTAAATAAATAAATATAAACTTTACCACTTTTCTGTCACATGCGTCAATTTCGGAATTATTGTGGGAACATCAGGATGAAAGTAGGTGCCTTAACATTTTATTCAAGACCTAAATCATCTCCAGAATTAGACCTAGACTGACCTATAGACTGTTCTCCGTGTCAATTTCGGGATTTGCTCAGGAACTCTTTGTGTCAGGATGAAAAATACTCAGGAGTCCTAAACTACCTAATTAGGACTCCTAACCAAATAGCTGTTCCTCCGACAGCACAAATTTCAGTATTATTTACATTTTGAGAAAAATATCGGCTTTCCCAATCTTTTAAACGACTCAAGCAAACGGAACCCCAATTTCCGTACCTGTTCACATACAAGCGAACTCTCTACCTCGAAATTTGATATAAACAGTAATTTCAACATAATATCTCTAGGGTTATGATGAATCCCTGATTTTATCATTTCTGTTTGGTATAACAATATTAAACCTCTCTTTATTATATATTTATCCACCCAAATAACTTTACAGTGACATTGGCGATATTCCGCATATATTTTGTAGCGTATTTTTGAATGATGTGTTGTTTTATTTTAAAGAGAATAATTATATAATGTTGTTTGCACTGTTACTCCTAGGCAGTATCAGTTCACAAAATTTATATACTCGAATTTTCTAGAAATTTCTAATGATTTGTACATTCCGCTCATCTAAGGACTTATAATTTTGATATTTAAAATAATATGATTGGCAATGCAAGATGACAGAAAAGGCGTGTATTTGGATATAAAGACAAAACACAATTTTAGTAGGTAAGTAATAAAATATAGTTAATACATTAGATATGTAGAAAATAGATTTTTTAGGTACCTATGTATATGATAACAAAAATAAATGCTTTTGCATGGTTAAGTGCCACCGAAAGACATTTCTAACTCGACGTTTTTAACATAGACCTTTTGTGAGAAACCGTTAAATCAATAAGTTATATATATAACAGTCTTTGTAACAGTTTTTAAGGGCTTCATTATAATTATTATGTTGAATTTTGCATCCTGATTTTCACTTCCCTTATCTATAAGCATTTTATCATTCATCATCAATATCATCATCGTTATTGATTCATGTTTTGTGATCACACAGTAGGTATACTGCATTATTCTTTGTTATGTTAGAATAGTTTCAACTGTTTGGTGGTCAATATTTATTAATATTATAACTACGTATTTATTTTTAATAAGTATAATTTATTTATTTCAAAAGAAGATTTGTGAATAAATGGCTAAATTCAAATTAAGTTGTCTACTAAGAGCTGTAAGAGTGAATAATAAATATTTTAACCTAGCCATGATTTTTTTGTTGTAACTACTAACGCGATTGAAGTTGAGTACGATACAGTGAATCATTTGCATTAGCTAGCTTCGGCCTATATGCAGGTTATATCAATAGCACCAATAGCAATAACTCTTTCATAGAGGCTCCCAGTAACGCGTAGTTGGCACTTGAATGTGCTGGAGTCGAGATCAGAACCATAAGCCGTACTTGATTGGACGAGTTCAAATGCATCGACCCCATCTCACACCACAGTTTTCTCTCTCCAATATCGTTAATGGAAACCGCCGAGATATTTTATTCAAATCCACTGCATTTCGAATTCCATCTGTCAAGGATGAAAAAATTAATTTGGTTTTTTATGTATACGTAGGTATACGGTATAGAGGTGGGTATAGTGTTTTCTAGACGTATTTCAGAGACAAAGAGATTTTGCCTCACGTGCCCGCACCTATGTATGTAGGAACGCCTCAGGTGCATCCCGCTAGAAAACATCTTTATACAGTCGTCTCTCTGAAAGGAAAATAAAAACAATGGAGCCATCTTTACAATGCTTTACCTATTCTTTCTTATATTATTTGGAACGTAGATTCCCGAGATTTTGCAGTAGGTATCTTCATAAATAACTTACCGCCGCACTCAGAGTTGACTTTAATGATTACTTAGTTAAGTATAGATTTTTAAATCAAAACTGCCGCAATCAGACAAGTTTAATAAATTAATGTTAGTTGGCATTTAACTAATTAAGTTACATCTCATTGAATGCCCATTAACATTAATTTACTGAACGTCTCTGATTGCGGCAGTTTTGTTTTAGAAATCCGTACTTAACTAAGTAATCATTAAAGTCGACTCTGAGTGCGGCCGTTACTCTTGGTTCATGGTGAAGGCAGGCATTAATAAATAACAATTAGAGGTTAATTACACAAAGGCAAAGCTTTTGTGCAGTTTTCATAAATTAGTGATTTTTAATAATTTTGATTTATTTCATATTTTATATTTTCAACTCTACATTATTTCAAAATCAAATCAATAAAATACATACACTAATACCTTTCGAAGTGAAATGATATTGTTCTTTACCTATAAGATAAAAATCGGAAACAAATTGTACCTACTTTTGGTAGCTGAAAAATATCTTGTGAAATAAAACTCAGTTTGCTAGATGAATATAGGACTCCGAGGTCGCTCATGAGCGCGTCCCAGGACTATAAATTTCATTGCAAAACTTATTGACCTTTTTTCTTTAAATAAATCTCAACATTTATTATCACCATCTTGTTACTGAGCCTTTTCCCGAATCGGAAAAGCATAAATTTTATCTCAAATACTTTCGAGTCCACTTGTCAATTGTAGATTGCCAGAACAAATTTGTTTCAAAGAAGATTTGTTTTGCTCGGATCCTGTATTTTGTTCAACCAACGGCGGGAATGGCCATATTATTTTTGGAGATCTTTCAAACTTATTCAAATCAAACAATGTAAAATTTTAAATAAAACACGATGATGAATTGGTAAAGTAAATTAGATAAGTGGTTTAGAAAAAATTAACAAGGCTTCTGAAAAATCTTAAAAAAAAATGTACTTACACAATTTTACTACACGGAGTTTTTGAAAAAAGTAGTTCCATAATTTTTTTTTACAGTAGGTTTCGTAAGTGGCAATTTTTATGTAAGGTATATATGTATATGACGCTTTGAGCTTATTCCTTTGGTGTACGTCAAGAGCTTCGAGAAATAAATGGGTCTAGCTAGATCTCAGAAGAATAACTTGTTATTGTTCTGAGAGCTAGATGGATAAATTTGAATTTTTAGTCCGGTTTGTACATAAATAAAAAAATACTGGATACGTATGTTTCCTTTTTTTACATACATAAGTACCTAGTCTTAGTGAATGTCAAACTATAATTTTGTATTGTCCTATTAATGTTAAATACTTACCCGTTAATGTTGAACTAAAAGAAACTAAATAAATTAAAAAATAAAGGCGATACATTGAGTCGAAATTCCGTGTGACCTCACGTCTAGGTACACTTTATGCCATACTCATTTATGATGTGACGAGCTCCCACTCCTAAATTTTAATGCGTTGTATCTAAATTTATTAAGGCACTTAGTAAGTATTTTTTCAAAAGTATGAACATGCAAAAAATATGTGTCCATTATTTTTTTACTATTATGTATCTAACTGACGAAATAAATAGAATTTTGATTTTTCCACCCCATCATCATGCCAATTTTACCTAACTAATTTAACCCCTAATGAGTAAGCAAGCCAAGGGTCTGTTTTTTAATCAAAGTACACATAAATACTTACAAAATCAAATCAAATCAAATATGCTTTATTGCCTCAGAACAGAAAATAAAAACTAACACAGATTAAAAGTAAATACAGAGCAAAAGGCGGCCTTATTACTAGAGGCAATCTTTTCAAGGCAACCTTAAGGTGATAGAGAGCTGTAGATAGACACTAGAAGCGGGTGCTGGGTGCACAACCTAATACCTAGCTATATATACTATGTAAGAAAGTACGTATATATAATACGTACTTATCTGACAAATAAATCTGATATTTCGACTGATTTACAATACAAAAGCTGTCAAAATGTCAAATTTATTCGTCAGACAAAATTTATTTGGTGTTCGTAAAATAAACTCGACACTCAATAATTATCCTGTGCAAAACCAGAAAAAAATTTCTTTCTCGGCGATATCAATGTCGTTATTTCGCTGCTTCGTATAAAAATCATTTCAATATAAAGTGATTGTAAGCGGAGGGGATTTGTTCTGTATTAAACAAAGTGCCCCAACAACGCCTATATCTACTTGTCACGTCACAAAGGATCAACGTGAAATGTAAATTAAAAGGATTTACAATAAAACGAATTACAATAATATTAAAGGATTTTACTGTCTTTAGTACACTAAAAAAAATTCAACTTAAAAGTTCGTTTGGAGTTAATAAACATTATTAAATAACATTCTTAGAAAAAAACTTTTTTTAAAGCTGAAAATATTATTCTAATTAGGTAAGTACCTAGATATAATTAATTATTTATGTTGTTTAATTATTAATGTTAATTGGCATTTAATGAAATGTAACTTAATTAGTTAAATGCCAATTAACATTAATTTATTAAACTTGTCTGATTGCGGCAGTTTTGTTTTAAAATCCTATATTTAACTAAGTAATCATTAAAGTCGACTCTGAGTGTGGCGGTGAGACCGTCCTTGCCAAGACCGATAAAAAAAAACCATCTCTCGTTGTTTAATTACATAGTAGGGACTTGCCATTTTCGGCCTCCATAATCAGATCAGCTCCATGTCATAATAATATTGTATTGTCATCTGAACTACATATAATATGTATACCTACAGTTTTATCTCGATACGAAAATTAGAAGTACCTAGGTAGATTAAAATTTACTTCTAAGATTTTATTAAATAGTTTATTGTCAGTTTGGTACAAGTGAATCAAATAATAAGCGTAATAATAAATTATGTTCAAAAACTTTTAACAACTTACTATACTTACAATATTTTAATACATTAATTTAAAACTTAATAAAATTGTAGGTAAGTACGTAGAGGTGAGTCTATATGTAGGTAATTAAAAGTTTAACCTATAATATTTATAATCTAGACACGCGGCAGCGTGTCAAGCCAAGTTCAAGCAAAGGAACTGGCTAGCCAGCGCCGAGTGTAATATTACACGAACCACTTGATGCCACTTTTGACCTTTCTATAACACAAGACCTCTTTAACGTAAACACATAAAACTACGTGTGTTTAATTATATCCATAGGGACATGTAGAAGCCCAAATTTCATGAAGCTAGCTCAAACGGTTATAAAGATATGAAGGTCAAAAAGTCGTAAATTTTAGCACTGACAATTGTTATAGGTATCCAATAAAGCAAAGATATAGAGTTTAATGCTTGTTCATAATGTTATTTTGTTCCTATAAATACATATTTCGATTTTGCATAGAACTTGGCAGTTGGCACTCATATAGATCTCCATTCTTTTTGCGGCGAAGCCTACAGCCAAGCATAATTTTTGTATTGAACTTGGCTCTCCTTTTTTACAATTATGTTTTTGGTGGGATAATGTAGAAATCATAAAAAATAATGGCTTTAAAAATTCTGTTTGTCCATCCATAAGTTTGTACCTACGCACATAACGCTAAAACATTGAAGAAAATTTAACGGAATTAACGTAGTTGCCTGACTTATTCTCTAATTTAAAACAAAAGAATCATTGCAATCTGTCTGATTAAGAGGAGTTAAGATAATTTGTAACCAAAATACCACGCGAAAATATAATTAAATATAATTAGTTGGTAGACTACCATAACTACCAATGGTTATGTTTCAACTTATCCTGAAACATTCGTAATATTATCAGTTTACGTGGTTTCACACAAAATCATAATGTAAGTACCTAACTACATAGTTCCATTAAACTGGATATGAGTCGTAAAGAGATGTTTCTTATCACGGCTATTACTCAGAATACACTTATTTAAGTGATAGTGAAAATAAAACAATTATTATTATAATATCATAAAATTTTATGAACAAAGTCATAACAAACGAACGCTCGCTAATTGACAATCGTATTCAACAGAGTAACAGAGAGTAACTCTATCTTTAGTATAATAGGTAGGTAGGTACATTCAATTTAGATAATATGAAAAGCGGCACGAAAATTGAAAACGAGACAAATATTTTGTTGTTTATAAGAATAACAATATCAATTCAATACAAGTTTTTGTGTATCAAATATTTTGAATTGAGCAAAAGCAATTTAAAATTATATCCGGAACGGGAGTTTGCGTTTCGTGGAAAACAGTGACTGTGTTGCTTATATGTAGTTAGAAAACATTAAAGTTCATTCAGGCTACTCGTATATTACCTACTAGCTGTGCCCCGCGGTTTGACCCGCGTGAAACGTTTTTATATAACAACTTTTTTCCCGATATCCGATTTAAATGAAACAAAGCTTTAAGTATATGTAGCTCCAGGCTAAGCTTAATTCTTTCTGTGAAAACCGCATGCCATGCCTACGTCATACAAAGAACACACCCTCCAAGTTTCAGGTCTCTACGATCAGTGGTTTAGGCTGTGTGTTGATCCACCAGTCATTCAGGACAAAGGATTTTATATACATACTAGCTGTCCCCCGCGATTTCATCCGCAGTAATTTCGGAGTTCCCGCGGGAATTGCGGGGAAAAAGTTCTTTGTACCCCTGACAGTAGCTGTTCCCCACATTAATTCCGGAGTTCCCGCGGGAATTCCGGGATAAAAACTATCCTATCTTTTAAGTTGACCCATATTATAAATGGTTACAAAATTTTATCAAAATCCGTTCAGTAGTTTCGGAGTCCATCGCGGACAAACAACGTGACACGTGATTTATATATATTAGATAAGATTAAGATAGATAGATAGAAGACATAGGTAATACTTAATAATAGCTGTGCCCCGCAGTTTCACTCGCGTAAATTTCGGAGTTCCAGAGTAACATCCGGGATAAAAAGTACCATATGAACTTTCTGTTCCTCTGAAAATGTGAATTCAAAATTTCATGATGAAAAAACCTAACAAACAGGTACAAACTCATATTTGCATTTGATTTTTGTATGTTAGTTGTTTGTTCTCAAACTCAAACCTAATGAACCGATTTTAAATTTCTTTCATTTATAAGAAGCTACAGTGTTTTGAATAACACAGGATAAACTTTTCCCGAAATTCTCACGGGAACGCCGAAATCAACGCGAGTGAAACCGTCAGGCATCGACTATACCATCAGGTGTACCACTTGCCCGTTTGCCCCCTATGACATAAAAAAATAATAATAATAATAGTTATAAAGTCAGAATAAAAATAATTAGGTATTATACCTACCAGTTAAGCGGCATAAATGGTGTCTAATTTAATAAGAGAAAAGGAGATTTGCAAGTCAAGCTGAAGTCAAGAGCATCCAGGGTTTCTATGGCGATTTAAAAACATATTTACTGTGAAAATTTTAGTTGCTATATCTAATGTGACCTAGCCCCAGCGGCTGCGAGTCCATGAGTGTACCCTCTCGGGATCGGCGCCGTTTCTATAGCTAGCCCCCATTTACGACACCGTATGTCTGTACCATTTTCGAAAATCATGATTTTTATTAATGATACGATGTGGCAACACCTTGCTCTGAAAATTTGAGTATCAAATGAGCTAACCGCACCTATCTTTGGCTGTAGTCTGTAAACGTTAAGTTGGCAGCTGTCAAATCGATTCCCGCGTGCCCTTCAGTTATATATTTTTTCCACATGTCCTCTTTATTTATCATTGCGAATGCGAAAGTGAGTTTTTTTGTTTGTTTGTTACGTTTACACGTCTTAACGGCTCAACCGATCATCATAAAATTATACACACACATTTTGAGAGATGCACAGAAAAGGACACCTCGTTGAACAGCTATAGTTGTCAATGAAAGCGTCGTTATACGCAATCAATTAATTTTAATTTTTTTTATGTATTTCAGTATAATATTAAGCATATCTACAGAACCCCAAAATAATTCGGTATGGTATTATCTAATATTTATTATATTTAATTTAATTTTTAATATTTATTTAATTTTCGTACGCCTTTTGACATAAAACAGGTTGCTTGCTTAAAGATGCAAAAGTGGCTTCTATCCGTCAGCTGAAGTACCACTTTCTACTTATTACGACACTCACCCGACAACAGCCATGGCTTTTATTATTCTTACAACAGTTTACGACACCATTTTGTGACAACTTAACTTAGTAACCATGCACTTAGTATTTATTCATAACATACCGAAAAGTCAATAAGTACATTCAATTTTTTATCCTTGATCCATATAGGATACAACTTTTCTATAAAGTATATATAATAAGAGACTGATAAATATGTGAATAGAACTTATTTGTGCCTATTTTTTGCTATAACTATTACCTAATTCTTTCTTTTTCTAGACAATTTAACAACCTATGATCGGTAACGCTTTATAAAACTATGGAACAAATCGTCATTCACGTGAATACGTAAATCGTTCAATCAAAACTACAATTTTTCGTCATCATAGGTTGTCAACTTGGCTATGGGGAGGCACTTATGTCACCAAAGGTAAATGGAATTGCCAGAGCGAATTATAGTTCTTTAATGATGCATCAGACGAAGCGGATGGCGGTTCAGTGTTTGTTCGTTCGCCACAACTAGTGTAGAGTGGTTCAAAAGTAAACAGAAATGAACCCAGTATACTGGGTGGGTACAGTCACGTCCCATTATGGTAATACACATCTCTCAAAAGAATGAAAAAAAGAAGGTATTTACCTATTTAAACAAGAAAAATAAATGAACATGTTACCCCTTGGCTGCAGTCTGTGGCGCCACCCACGTTTGACCATGTTAAGTGAGTGTAGTCGACTCGAAGATTGTGAACACACCTAGCCTGGAATGGGAACTAGCTTTCAAGTTTTAAGTCAGGCTGCCGGAACATACCGTGAAATGCTTGAGGGCAGATTTTCAACTTGTTTCCTAGTGATTCTACTGAACGCAATCCTAATCCTACTAATATTATAAATGTGAAAGTGTGGATGTTTGGATGTTTGTTACTCAATCACGAAAAAACGGCTGAACAGATTTGGATGAAATTTGGCATGCACGTTGTCAGGGGTACAGCGAAGGACATAGGGTACTTTTTATCCCGGAATTCCCGCGGGAACTCCTAAATTACTGCGGGTGAAACCGCGGGGCACAGCTAGTACCTACTACAAAACAAAACTAAGCACCAGTCTTTTTAAAAGATCTTTAAAAAGTGATAAAAATGTGAATTGTGTAAAAGAGATTGTAAAATATTTGTAGAGTTGAGTGGAGATGGTATCAAAGAATTTGATGTTTAAATTATGCTCCATGGCGTGTATGAACTTTGAATAGTAAAGGGCTTCTTTCTACGAATGAGGCAGGGAGTTTGAAGTAGGTACTTTTCTGAGTGTTATCTTTAAAGTTCTGTTGAAACTTTCGAAGTGTGTGATGATGTTATCTGGAGCTGATTTAAGTACAGTTAATTACCTATGTGGGGATATATTGCTTAACTTATTTAGGTACATGGCTTGCTTTGCTTAACTTAGAATTTTCAGGAAAAATTAAGAAGCAGGGGTTACTATGTGTTTGTTAATTGTTAATTTCATTTTACACTAACTTAAAAAAATTACGGTGTTATAATTATTCTGAATCTGAATTTTGAGTGACGTCACGTCTTGCTACAGCAAACTACGTGACCAGTCCTCGCTTCTAAACTTACCGCGCTTTACCTAAGTATTTTTTCATACGTGTCTATTATTTTTTTATTAGGTATCTAACCGACGGACTAAATATATTTCTAATTTCATACACCGGCCTATTACAAATTCTCATGAATAGATTATAATATAAAAGCCCATACCTCAGTTTTTTATGTGGCCTAATTATATTTGCTTTTGGTAGGTATGTACAAGTGTATCAATCACATATTCACTGTGTTATCCACGCAGATATGTTTACGTTACGGTTTTTTGAATCAACAGCAATGAATAAATAAATGTTATACATTATTATTAAACTTTAAAAATTATTAACAGAGTTCAAAGTATCGGAGAAAACCTAATTAGGACGGAAGTATGGTCTCAGCGAGGCGAAGCGCCGCAATTCTCTTTAGAACTACATACCTACCTATAGCTATAGATACACGTATTTTAGCAGACCAACTCTAACCGGAAGTTACCAGCTACCGTTATTTATAAACGTCAGTTTTGAGTTCCCCCTGCAATTTCCCAGCATCAAGCTACTAGAGAGCACTTACATTAACTTTAGCTGTGTAATTTAAAACCAAGTTAAATTAAACTTTTGTACGAATTTCTCGTTTAAATTTAATCACCGTATATAATTGGTTTTACAATTTTTCACATAAGGTCATGTTGTTAATTGTTATGTACCTAATAAATTAATGAATGCAGCTTTAGGTAAGAATCTGTAGTAGACAATACTGTTCAAATTTCATTTTGCCAAAATCATAGAATGTCTTCTCGATACCTACTAGCAATTAATTTTCATTGAACAACGTCTATCTTATTGATAATACGTAACATTAAATCACTCGATAAAAATCCAGTCGCGTTAGGCGCCACACTTGTCATAAATCACGAATAAATGAGGCGCAGACGCTATGCGAACTGTTTACTTTGGCCCTTTTATATTTTCGGCTCGTGGGAATTGGATCAGTTAAGCTATAAGCCATTGTGTACTATACAAACAGATCAATAGACTCGTTGATATAAAGCCTTTACTAGCAAATGAGATGATTATGCGGTCAAAACGTATTGCCGACCAACGCGGGGCGCGTTGTTATTTTTGAGGTAGAGTCAAAGAATACAGATAATAATATTATAAAGAAGCGATACTCTCCGCTCCCACCAATTTAAAGCCTCCTCATACCCCGCATTACCACGCGAAAGTTTCTTGGTAAATTCCGAGGAAGTTTGACACGTCATGTAGAACCTACATGTGAGACTTATTCAGTGACAGCTGACAGTTGCTGTACAGCCGGCCGTCTTTACTCGTGGAAAGGTATTCAAATCAGTTCATTTGTCAACCAATCAATCAATCAATTTGTTTTATTTCGATTTGATTTAGGCCTCATAAAAGCACTTACGAATGTGTTTGTATGGAGTTTTTCACCGGGTTGGTAGAGTGATTTCCAAATAAGTATTCAGTCTTTTTGTTTATATAAACAAACGAAATATATGTATCTCGCATCAGATCTGTAAATTGTAATGTGATTCCGTTTTATTTATCGCCACAGTGTCAGCGCTCGGTTGGGAAATAGTAGTATTATTTTACAAGATCCCAGTTAACTCGGCTGACTGAGGACGAATAAACCCCCGAAGTGTGGAACCTCGAAGGAAATACCAATTCGTCAAAATATTTACGAAGCCGCGCACGGAGTTATGTTGAAACTTTATCCGTGTAAATCACAATTTATTTCTTTTTTGTTTGTATTGTATAGAAATAAAAGGGATCGTGTGTAGAAAATGAATTATCAGAAAAAGGCAAGTGAAAATCACTACATCCTACTATCCTACTAATATTGTTAATGTGAAAATATGTGGATGTTTGTTAATCAATCACGCAAAAACGGCTGAACGGATTTGGATGAAATTTGGCATGCACGTTGTCAGGGGTACAGAGAACTCCGAAATTACCGCGGGTGAAACCGCGGGGACAGCTAGCAGGTTATAATTTAATGTTGGTTGGATCAAACACACTGTTTTCAAAAGAATTCAGCTAACCTGTTGAATTAAATTTATATTAATTTGAATAAAAATAAACTAAGTGCAACTTGTTGAATATTCATACAATAGCTCGGAGAAAAGTGTTTCTTTGAGTGCCAGAGCATTGCAAAGTATAGGTTTTTCTTTTTTTTCACATCGAGCGCAGTTTTAGTTACTATCGTTACATTTCAACCAATATACACAAAACTTTAAAAAATTAAATACCTACAACTTTCCCATGAATCACTCTATCTGTTGGTGAAAACTTCATCAAAATCCGTTCAGTAATTTTATGTTTATTGCAAACACACAGACAGACAGACGCGGCGGAGAACTTTGTTTTATATTAGTACTAGCTGTGCCCCGCAGTTTCACCCGCTAATTTCAGAGATCCCGCGGAAATTCCGAGATAAAAAGTAGCCTAAGTAACTCCTTACAACAACAGCTATGCCAATGAAAGTCCTTTAAAATCGGTTGCGGTTTCAGAGTTTGCCCGGGACAAACAGACAGACAGCCAGACAGAGAAAAAATTAAATAATTGTTTTTTTTTTATGTAAGTACCGTATATACTTACTTATTTTTATATGCATTTAGTGAAAAGCTGTTAATTTGGAATTACAAACATACACTTTAATTTTATTTAAATAAAGTCCCAAAAAAGGCTTAGTCATTTTCATTTATCACAAATTGAGACGTTATAAAACTGGCACGAAGAAAACTTTGTACTGAAGATCTCGGTCGATCCAATTGTTGTTTTTTTCCTGAACAAATATTTTGAAACTTTTCATTGTTAGGCATACTTTACCCGTAGCTTTTCGAGTAGGTACATACTTACTTATTTCTGTATAGGTACCTACTAGGCGTCTCCAATGTAAATGTGGCAATTCCCAATAGTCTTAAGATGTTACGTCACCTGAAACTTTATTCTTCACTAAAATTGACTGTGGATAGTATATATCTATCTTTACAGACTGTCAGGTTGAATGACGGATTTATCAAATCCCTGATATATCATGCCTAGATGTTATTAAAACAAAAATAGGTAAACATTAAAAAGATACACCGATAAATTACAGAAAAAACCTTAAATAAATGCGTGTGTTTAGGTACGTGGGTCAATGACGTTTACATTTGATTTGTCGGTGCGCCAGCGGCAACACAAAAGGAAAGGGGCGTTGAATGACCTTAGGTAGGTACCTATTGTCCGTCAGCGTGTCGGCAACTTGCGCGCTCAATTTTCTTGAATAATTTTGTCTGCGCCAAAAATAGTTTTTTTTTATTTTTTTATTTTTTTATTTAGTTAAGAATCGAAAACTAATTACCCTCCTTCAATAAGTCCTTCGTTTAACCTAACACTCTGTATATTATTATTAAAAACATCAACGCTATGTACAATTTTTATAAGACTTCCTTTTATATTCCTTAATGATACTATAAATGCAAAAATGGCTCTGTCTGTCTGTCAGTTCCGCACCTTAAACTACTAAACCAATCATCGTGTTTCAATAAAAAAAAAAAAACATGATGTCAGGGGTAACATTAATGACAATGGGGTACATTTTGCCCCGGAATTTGCACGGGAACTCCGAACTTAACGCGACTGTGAACCGCGGGGAATAACTTGTATAACACAAGCACTGAGAGTAAGTTTTTTTGAAATTGGAGCCAGCTCCTAAGGGGCTGTAAAAGGAGGTAAAAGTTTGTATTGATAGAAGTGTTTTTAGTTTGGATGTTATATACAGAGTGATGGACATCAGTCTGTAGGTTCTTTTTTCAAATAAACAAAAATTTAGGTATTCCGGGATTTTTGGTAACTCAACCTTTGAATTGAAAAGGGAAAACACTGGAAACAAATTATAACATGGGATGTCTACATCTAGAATACTAGTAGCAAAATATCGTTACCGGCTACGTATGTACGTAGGTAGATATAAGCATTAATCTGATTTATGCCGTAAGAGGAAGAGTAGACGGGTAGTTATTACCATTACACGAAAGTGGTTCTCATAAAATGTAGCTGAGTGTACGCAATTTCAGTGTGGAGTTGAGGCGCTAGGAATCCCTCGAGGCAGCACGCGCTAGAACACTGTGCTTAATAGCTAGATACATTCTGCAAATACAAGTCGGGATCGAAAGAGAAACTGAAGTATTTGGATTTATACTGTATTCGTTTAATTAAAGGTACATAATATAATATATGAAACGAATATGGAAAACTAGCCCCGCGGTTTCACCCGCGGTAATTACGGAGTTCCAGCAGGAATTCTGGAATAAAAAGTACCCTATGTCCTTCTCTATACCCCTGAAAACGTGCATGCCAAATTTCATCCAAATCCGTTCAGCCGTTTTTGCGTGATTGAGCAACTTAATTAGAAAGAGAGAGAGACAAAGACCAGCCCTTTCGAAGTTCCGATTTTGAATTCGACCTCAAAGAAAAACACGTTCGGAAATTTGTACTAACTAAAGAATTGCACACCCCTTCCCTTTTATCTCTCTGTCAACCCAATGGTTAACTGTCAGAGAATGCCGCAAGGCATTAAGTTCGCCATTTGTACTATTTTGTGCAAGAAGAATAAATAAATAAATAAATAAATAAATTTAGCAAAAAGATAATTATGTCTTTTAATGTAAGTTATTGAATTTTTAACTTATTGTTGTATTTAAACGAAAATAAGTATTTACTGCAAATAAAACTGATATTTAACCTGTAAATAACTATTATCTCCTAAAGTGTTCTCGCTGCTGAAGTGAAAAGTTATGTGTGTTACACGAGAGCAAAGTTTTTTGCATCTCGTGCCTTTGAATCCCTCGCCACACTCAGGATTCAACTTTAGAATCACTCGCTACGCTCGTGATTCAATCATTGAATCCTTCGCTTGCTCAGGATGCAAAATCAGCACTCGCAGCAAAAAATGACTTGTTATTTGTTATTCAAATAACTATTTCATCAAACTCATACGTCTATGGATAGGTCTTCAAAAATGATATTGAGGTTCAAAATACACTATTATTAAAACATCGATCAAAGTTACAACGAACTACAAGAACTTCTTATATTATGTTACTTGCTGCTACGCAACCCTTCACGGGCGAGTCCGAGCACTTGGCCGCTTTTTTTATTTATATAGATAGGTACGGTTATATAGATATATCCAGAATATTACGTTTTTGAAACTTCATTCGCTTGTAATCATGGTTACAAGTTATCAAAATATATGTTTACTTTGACGTGCTATAACTACGGGAAGTCCGAAATAAACGTGAATGAAGCCGAGAAACAGAATAACTGATATTTTTTGTTATTCTGGATAGAAATCACTTTCGATTATTTCCGGGGCGTTTTGGTGTCGTGCCAAATTTACACTTCCTGCCAGATTTCCTACTCTCTCCTCGATCTTTTTAAATGTGATCTTCGAAAACTTCGGTTCACAAATGCCGGATGAATAAGTTATATTAAATAATAATTTTTGAGTAAAGTGGAAAAGTGACTACTCACTTTGCCATCTTAGTAGTAAAAGTGTTAAAATGAGTAATACGAAATGGTAAAGACTAAAGTCACACCCATAAGAAAAAAATATGTACCTAATGTATGTAGGTAGTTAGTTAGACGAGCAAGAAAGTACCAATTCGAAAATGTTGTTTGTTAGTGTCATGACAGTGAATAAGTTTTGTTTTCTAGGTAAACGGGTTTTCAAGAAATAGTTATGCCTATTTGAAAATTCCATGATTAGTACAAAAAGCATGATTAGCCCATTATTATCAGCTGTGTGGAAAGGTAAACTTACATTATGATACTCACGTCTTAATTACTCCTTTTGATTACCCTGTATGAAAATTGTTTATACGCGCGGTCTAGGTACATAATAGGTACATTCTGTAGTATTTATGTAAATTTTGAACCTTTGCTTATATTAGGTATGTGAGTGCCAACGTTTGACAGTTATACAACGTGTTAATAAATTTACCAAAAACCTGATATACCCCATTTAAAAAAATAAACAATAATAATATGATCAAACACTATGCCGAAAAAATTAGTAGTCTAAAAATTATTCAACATTAGTTTGGAGCTGACCTATCTACGAAATTTCAAGCGCTACGCCCGCGTCTACGTGTTAATGACCGGTTCGATTTTTTTGCTACGGGCGCGGGCGGCGTGGCGTAGGAACTAAAAACTGAAAAAATATAACCTATATTAAAACATGGTGCGATCGATTGTCGATTCTGAACAAACTACTTTCTAGTTTTCAGTCAATTCACACGTTGTATAAGTGTTTATAATATTTACTATGCAACTAGCTGTGTCTCGCGGGTTTCCGTGTACCTATAGTGAAAAGAAATCCAAAAAGAAATTAAAATCTGCTCGGTTGTTTATTTGTGATTTAGTCACAAGTATCTGAATATCAAAGTTTTCTTGCCCACATAATGAATAATTGTACGTTCGCTTTTAAATCAATATAATTGTATAATAAAGGCTCAATAGAAAAGGAGTAGAGTATACCTACTCGTATATGCCCATAGTAAGTATATATATTTTTGCAGTTAGGTATATTCTGGTTATACTGAATCAATTTGCGTCAGACACATTGAGAATTCTAACTTCTAGTTACGGATGCTCTGAGCGTTTAACTATATTTGTACCTACGTACGAACGTACCCAGTAAAGTTAGTTATTACATTGAATTAGGGCCTAACCAAACGCACCGACGCAACGCGATATCGTTGGCTTATAATAATTATTTGGTCGATCCGTCGTTCCGTTGTGACGTGAATCAAACATAAAAAAATTGCATTTAATACTGTCGTGGACATTCCTAATCACAACAGGCGATATCTGATTGATTAAGTTAGCTTGCTGTGAACTGAATGTGTATTCGGCTCAAGCCAACCTGAGACCTTTTGCACACTTTAAGAAATTTTCTTGTGTCTTATAAGAAATGTTTGATAAGACATCCAGTCGCTTTGGTTGTTATATAGGACTGTACATATTACAAGAAATGTCGGATAAGACACGCGCATAGTAATTTTTGTCAGATACATGTAAGACACAAGAAAATTTCTTACAATGTGCAAAAGGCCTGAGTGTCGTTAAGTTTGGGGAGACCTTTATTAGATCAGAGAGGGAACGACGATCTATCTCAAGGACATCGCGGCGACATAAATCCTCCCAGAGTTTACTCCGAAGTTACATGATTATACTATTTATGTGTAGCTTGTGACTTATACACAGAATATAGACATTTGCAAAATATATAACATACCTGAAATTTATAGAACCCGTTTAACTTTTGATTTATTTTAAATTCTACTGTTAGTTTATATTTGTTCTACTGTTACTTTTGTAAAAAAAGTACCGAGGTATGTATTTGGGAAATCATTTCTTTTCTCTTTCAAGAGATTTCCACAGAATTCAAGTGCTTCATTTCCAAAAGATTGAATATGATGAATTGAAATGCAAATAGGATCATGATTTTAACCGATTTCAAAAAAAGATAGTTCTGTGCGCTTGTAATAGTGTTTGTCTGTTCTCTTTTTATGTCTATAGGGATGTATATTGCATTTTTATGAACTATTTATTTAAAGGTATAGCTATAGGTAGGGTCTTATGTCCCTACAGATTTTTTTATTTAAAGCAGTATAGGTAGATATAAAAAATTTAAGTAATCAGTTTATATAAAAAAAAAAACATGAATCAGCATTTGTGACTAACTGATAGTATATACCTAAAGATCAACTTAAATGATCTATATACTTGAATTTATTCACAAAGCTTCTTTTTCAATGTAAGCACTAAGAAAAGGTCTTAAAAAAAGGAGGAAACACCAATTGAGTAGGACAGCCAATTGAGTATATAAGATGTGCGAGTGAGAACGCGCAACCTTTCCAAACAAACTGAAAACATTTCGCGTTTCTAACAAAGTGATAAACATTACCTGGAGACGAAGGGGTATCTTAGGTGAAATACCTTTCACTTCTTGTACCTTCCTGTAATGTATTTGCACAGGATTTTGAGTGGGCCGGATCGATGCTTGTGGACCTGTCCAACACTGTTTTCTTTAGCTTCTCTCCCATTTTATTCCGAACTAGCTGTGCTCCGCGGTTTCACCCGCGTGAGTTTCGGAGTTCCCGCAGGAACTTTTTTTTTCACACTTTATTCCATATAACATCAGCTATCTGCCAGTGAAGGTCTCGTTAAAATCAGTCCAGCGATTTCAGAGATTAGCTGGAACAAACAGACAGAAAGATAGATACACAAAAAATTATAAAGTGGTTTTATTTTATGTAGGTAAGTACCGCATATACTTCCATATGCATTAAGTGAAAAGCTATTAATTTGGAATTACAAACAGACACTTCAATTTTATTTATATGTATAGATGTTATACAGTATACCTACATAATTTCGCTAATGCTACGCGCCCTTATCTAATTACTTATGTCAGGTTGTGCCAAAAAATCTTTGCTTTGCAGCGCTTACGAGTATTGTATTTGCTGATTTGGATGTTGTTAGCAAACGTGTTCCGTTGCCTCGGTAATTAGATAGTTAGGTATTGGTTGTATAAACGATGGAAACATATATACATAAGTACTAGCTGTCCCCCGCGATTTCATCCGCGGTAATTTCGGAGTTCCCGCGGAGGTTGCGGGAAAAAAGTACTCTATGTCCTTCAGTTCCCGCGGGAATTCCAGGATAAAAACTATCCTATCTTTTAAGTTGGGACAAATACAACATAGTGACCAAATTTCATCACGATCGATTCAGTAGTTTCGGAGTCCATCGCGGACAAACAACGTGACTCGTGATTTATATACATTAAGATATATATACGTCGACTTATAAAAACCCGGCCAAGTGCGAGTCAGACTCGCGCACGAAGGGTTCCGTATCATTATCTATAAAAACGGCAAAAAAATCATGTCTGTTTATTCATGTTTATTTTTAAAGTTAATGTATAACTTATTTAGTTATACATTAACTTCTTTGAATATTTCAAGCGTCTATACCTGTTACCATTATCAATATCAAGCAAAAACGAGCAAAAAACTGTTTAACTATCATGAGATACAGCCTGGTGACAGACGTACCATCACACGGACGGACGAACTGACAGCGAAGTCTTAGTAATAGGGTCCCGTTTTAACCTTTGGTTACGGGACCCTAAAAAGGTGTACGTTGTTATATAAATGGATACCTATGTCGCAGGCAAATTGTATAATCCATCCATATACGACCGTCATGCCGCTTTTTTGTGTTTGCGAGCAACCTGATATGCTCGGTTAGGTTTGTACAGTGACCACAATTGAGTCCAATGATAACAATTTCCCATAATAAACACATTTTCTGCCCTCGACATTACTCAAAATCCGGACCGTTTTTAAACGGATGAACTAGACGATTTGCCTACGGCATATTATGTGCTACAAAAGACCAATACTCAAAAAGTTAAGGTAAATGAATGCTGTGAAAAATCACGAAACTCATAGGTATCTCAATCGTATATAAATA
This sequence comes from Zygaena filipendulae, assembly GCA_907165275.2. Taxonomy (NCBI): domain Eukaryota; kingdom Metazoa; phylum Arthropoda; class Insecta; order Lepidoptera; family Zygaenidae; genus Zygaena; species Zygaena filipendulae. Next base: position 10,213,268 of record OU015654.1, read on the forward strand.
ATCGTTATATGTAGTTGTATGTATATACCAGTGTTTCTCAAAGTGGCCGATAACGCCCCCTGTGGGCGTTGGAGATCTACGGGGGGCGTTAAGGGGCCCCGATAAAAATGGGGGCATTGGCGTGGTTTAGGGGGCGATGGTTGATTTGTGATTTCATTTAGGTACTTAATATTTTAAAATTCACTAAAATTAAAACCTACCTATTTATTTCCTACTTATAATTTTTTTAATTTGATTATAATAAATTCTTAATATTATAAAGTTATGTTTTGATTGCTATCATGTCTAGTTTAGAATGTCAGCTAATATTGTTTTTTTTTAAGTTTTAGGAGTGTATAAAAAATTGGGGGCGCTGAGAAATAATTGATTTTCAAAGGTAATAGAAATAATTTTAAGAATCTCTGGTATATACGATGAGACACGCGGTACCCAGAAGTTCCTCATTCGAGGAGTAGGCATACTACAACATATCTCAGGGTGTGCCAATTTCAGCCTGGCATGGCAGACTGATGTCCCTTGAGTCACAGGAACATTAAGTATACCTACGAATATAGGGTTAACATAATTATATTCAACGAGTGAGAAAACTTCGACACATTTGTATGTGTGCAATGATAGCTATTCCGTTTTCGGTGAAAATAGAAAATGTTTTTAAATAAATTATTATATACATAATTATTATTACCTATGGACGATGACCGATAACACAATAAATATAATAAAATACGAGGTCTGTATATAAATATTTTTTTTAAAGAGGTGCGTGTATCAGTATGGACTACGGATATTATATCTGTTGATGAGTACAGGAATAGTAGATTTTACAACAAGTGCACAAAACGAACCGTTTTTAATGATAAAACAGATAAAATGGTTTTGTGGACGAGTTATAAACTCTGCTTTTCACTTCGATTGCGAGGAAATAATACAGGACCTAGTATATAATATAATATTTCTTTAATTAAAATTCAATGTAAAATTAGTACAGTTTTGAATATTGAAGGAAATCGTTTTTCCCCGCATATTAATGGTATTTATACTATGTATGTCTTAAAAAACACAAGGCATACAGCACACATTTAATTAAAGTAAATCTTATAAAATAACAAATTATATCTATAAAATTCTTATTGTGTTTGGCTGTATGGCTAATTTTCTTTGTTCTAATATAGATTTATTTATGAGTAGATACGTTAATGCACTTGTGCACAAAATTCGATTTTATGCAGCCTATATCCTGCCCAAATAAGCACTTTCAGAGCATGAGAAGTGAAAAAAGTGTTACTGTTGGTAAGATCGATAGATACACGATTAACAATGGAGTGAAAGTTATAAAAAACAAAACAACGGGACGCCGAAGAAACGAACGAAAATTAGCCATGACCATTGACCACGTTAATGCAAAAAACTTATATGTTCACTCTTGACACACACATAGTTTTTCCTACATGCCCAAAGAAGTTTAGGGTATAAATCTTCAAAAAGAATATAGGGTACAAATTAAGTTCCTCTCCCCCCAATCTTTTCCCCCTCCCATTCTTTTCGAAGATTTAAACCCTAAACTTAGGTTTGTTTGAACACAGTTACAAAAGAACTGGATAGATTAAAAAAAAATCTTGATACCTTTAAGCATCCAGTTTCATTCATTCTTGACCTCAATCATATAAAAAATTGAGACAGTTTCACACTAAGTTAATCGTTTGCATGTTTTTCTTAGCTTGATTCATGCCTTGCATTCAAACCTAGGATTGAATCACACGCCGCGCTTTGAACGTTTTAAGGCTTCCGGATACCTGCTCAAAGACCCCGTTGCCCGTTTGTCTGTCCGTATCTCAACCGTGATAGCAAGACAGTTGAAATTTTCACAGATGATGTATTTCTGTTGCCGCTATAACAAAATAAATATACTAAATATACAAAAAAAAAAACAGAATAAAATAAATATTTAAGGGGGCTCCAGTACAACAAACGCGAACTTTTTGCCGTTTTCATAGATACGAATCCTTCATGGGCGAGTCCGACTCGCACTTGGCCGGTTTTTTTAAATTTTGCATATTTATTTGACATAGGAAATAAAAACACGCATATAAATATGCAAACGTCGTCGATAAATCCTTCACAGGCTTGAAAGCGTAATATGAATGCTGGCTGAATAGATCGATTCCTCTAAATCTCCTCGCAAATAACCGGCGGCCATTGTTGTATTATCGCTGCTCGTCCTTTTCGTACCTTATTTGTTTTATCAATATTGGTGGACTAACGTTTGCTTGCGGTCACTCACTTGTTGACCTACTTTTCTCCCTAGATAATTTTAGTCATGCCTGCCTATAACAGCTTATAAATACCTACTAGCCGTTTCCGTATGATTTTTAATAAAAAAATTGCAATCGAAAATAGCTGTACAAAGTTTTATGGAAATTGGTTCAGGCATCACGGAGCTGGGTGGCAATGAACTAACAGAAATACACACAAACAAAGCTATTAATTATTTTGCATTTGTAGTCTGCTTCGAATTTTGATTAAATATTTATTTTTTCAGGGTACAAATTATAACTTAAAATTATTTTTTATAAAAGATACTTAAAAAAAAATTTAACGAAAACAAAATTTAAAAAAGTTAAAATCGATATACATATTTATGGCAAAATTACTTAATTTTTTTATGCCAAAAAATTTGGCATCTGATTGTCTTATTAGAATAATTAAATAAAATGAAATCGAATGTAAAATAAAAATTAATTCTAGGAATAAAAAAAAATATATTCTCAATAACGGTAACCTTTAACATTTAGTTTGGCAACAAATTAGTAGTTGACTATCTAATAAGACATTTTTGGAACGTATCAAATCATAAACAACCTTGTTTATTAGAGGTAGCATGGACCAATTAAACTAATTAATTGGTCCATGGAGGTAGGTAAGGAATGCTGTCAAATCAACCGACGAGGCTTGCAACTGGAACACCACGACCCCCTCTTGCATATTTGTTGCATACTGTTAGATGCAGCACCAGCTCGGTTGCTTCAGCCAAACCAACCTTGCGGGCTTGATTTAACGATCAACGAAGTAGGTACCTAGATATACTTCCGATAAATACGTATGACATCCAACAATTAATGACCTACATGTAAATTTTAATTCGAATTTCTTAGAATATATATACCTATTATATCTTTTCTAAATGAATATAGATATGTAGGTATATTATACTTCCTAAATTTTTCAAAGCTGGAATTCGATTTAGTTAAATACGTACGTACGATTTAGTTAGGTACGTATAACATAAAAAGTATAATAAAATCAGTTAAATACGAGCTTTTACCTATATAACTTTATTACGTATGCCTACCTACCTACCGCGGTTGTACGACTAAAAGTCTTATCAAGTCTTCAACATTGAAAACGTATTAAAAATTCATGGTTCAAATCGATCAGGGATTTTTATTGAGTATCAGACCATAAATTTTATGTTTCGACCACTACGTCGAATAGGCTTTTATTAAACTTGCGTTTGAGATTTCATGGACGATAAAACAGATAGGGCTTGTTAGCTCACGTAATGGCCTTCTGTAATCTGTTTGTGTTACTTTCGCCAGCCCTTTGTGGCACTGGTAAATCAAAGTCTTCGAAAATACATCTTAATGTTCAACTGCTGTGCTATATACGTACAATGTTAGCTGATACACACTAATTCGTATCGTATCACCAGAAGAGTAAAGTTAAAATTAAATGAAAACTCACAAAGCTACAAGCTCAGGGGCAAAACAAAATTATATTGGGTCGTTAACCAACAAATCAGCTCATAATTTTGTTTTGCCCCTCGAAATGGCACTAAATTGTAGCTATATGCAGAGGCATGGTGTCGATTAACACCAAACGCAACCCTGTACTCAGATACGTCCCCTTACTCAAATGGTGTGGTGAAGGCTTGCAAATTTATTGTGACCTACTTAAAATTATTCGGCACATTTTTTTTTTAATTAAACTGTTGTAATCGATTGCTGATTCGGAATAAAACATTATCCGTTTTAGTGTATCTTTATATTTAAAAATGAAAAAAAAAAACTCGAGAATGGCTGGACCGATTTGACTAATTTTGATCTTCAAATATTTGTGGATGTTCAGGGAAGTTTTAAGAAGTAAATACGAAACTCACGCGGGTGAAACAGCGGGGCAAAGCTAGTAATATTATAAATGACGTTTAGTGCAGTGTTTAAAACAAATAAACCTCTATTTGTTTTTTATCGGTTTTAATTTTACAATGAGCCAGCAAAAGAGTGGCAGAGCATAAATCACACGAAGTTTCTGATAAGAAAAAATCGATGGGCAATTTTGCAACCCTAGGGGTAAGAAAATGACTATCGTGGAACTCAAAGGGCGACTTTATATCGACCGAACGATATCTGGAGCTTGTTAGAGCAGATCTTCTTTATGCTGTTTGTACGCTGTTCTTGAATGGTGATTAATACCAGTCGACGTCTCTGTTCCGCCGATGCCTAGGAGGATCCTTTAGGATTTATTCAAGGCAAATGTTGACAGTCCGCGTTCTTTTGTAAAACTTTTTTATTTTCAGTTTTTATTTCCAGTTTTTAACGGCTGAAAAGATGTATCTTTCTAGAATAAAACAATGTCGTTATCGTCGTGACTCGTGAGTAACGAAGCAAATTGTTTTCGTGCGATTTTTATTATTAAGCTTTTTATGTTAAATGTGAGCTATTTATCGTTATATATCTACCTACATCAAAGTAAAATAGAATGAAGTTATCACTTCATTATCTTTACTTTGAGATGGATCGCTAGGGCTAGTTTTCACATAAATTTAAATAGATATTTCCTTGCCTTGCAGCTGCTCTTTATTATTATATGTAACTAAATTTAAATATTTTTTTTTTATCTCGCGGATTTTAAATAGGTAATATTGTTCGTAGGTTTTGGTCTCGCCCCTATCAGAAAAATGTTGAATTATAATATTATCTACAGTATGTATGGATATAAATGTTGTAGTATTTTTTATTATAATTAAGTAAGGGCCCTGGCTTCTCTTTTTTTATGATGACGTTACCGCCTATTTTGTTAATGATGATGGCATCCGGTTTTTCAACTATTCTATAGGATCTTTTAGCTATAGTTTTGACTAAAATTATTGTACAATACTTTACCTCATCGATAAATTAAATAGGTACCCGAGATACATAGACGTGAGATTCAGAAATGCCCTCCCAAAAAACCTGTAAAACGGAACAAGTAGGTATATTTTATTAATATAGTTTACCATGTAATAAGTTGTCACTTGTCGCATGTATACAAATTTATACGAATATTTTATATTTATTTACATATACGAATTTTGCTTATACATACAATAAATTTTTTTACAGTTGATGGTACTACTTTTCGTTTTTATCTATCGACGCCACTTTTTGTAATGAAATTTCTATGAGTTTCTGAATCTATTTTTACTATCTTTTTAATAATTGGTACTATTTTGTGCAAGAAGAATAAATAAATAAATAAATAAATCTAGATAGGTACAACGTAAAAAGGTTTTAAATCAATGCTTTATAGTCATACGAATTTTTACCTATTTCTGTCTTTACTAAAAACTGCGAAAAATAATACTGTCTAAAGTACTTGTTTGGGGTGAAATCTTTTCTGGCAGTTACTTGATTAATGAAGACAAGTTAGAGGGCTGTCGATACTTGATTGCTTCACAAAGTTTCAGTATAGTAAGTGTGTTGTTGTAACTTTTACAAACTTTCCTTATATGTGCACAAATCGGAACATGCAATGTTTCTTATGAGTTGCTATGTAAAATTTTCAGCTTTAACAATAACCATTCTTTCAACGTAAGCTATCATATTATTTTATTTTACGTCAACTGTGAGCGTGGTTTCGTCCGCGTGAGATTCGGAATTCGCGAAGGAACTGCTAAATTTCTCGCTAATTAACCTTGTCTTGTTTTGAACAAAAAACAAAACGAGCTTTGGAGAGACTAACGCATGGCATTTGATTTTCATATTTACATAATGAAGATTTAATAAAAATAAAATTACATACTTAGTCAAGATCCATAAAAGTTCTTGCTAACTTACAAATTAAATACACTATATTTGTTTTTGACTCTAAGTAGAGCAATGAGCAAACTTTCAGCTTCCTCCACAAGTTTCACGGCGCCTCGCTTCTTACTGTCTGTAGCATTCTCTCAAAACTCTCAGCGATCATTCTATTACCTAGACTCTAGAGTATAAGTAGAGAATAAATAAATTATTCTGATATAATTATACCTTTCTTATATTAAAGTTATATACCTTCTTACCGAAAGTTTTAGTACTTACCGGAAGTTTAGCTAGATAAGTGAAGAAAAAGAAAATTTACAAAGTCTAGTAAAGATACGTCACATTCGACACCTCTACATTGTGGTTTACTTCTACCGTTTGACGTCACCCTCGACCCAGCCGATGATGTCCTTGTGCGTCCTCCAAGGCGGATCCCTTCCGACGTTCCCTACACTATAAATTTTCTTTGTTATTCTATCTTCATCCATTCTTTGCACGTGAGTAAATCTTTTTTTATTTTAACTACCTAGTACCTACGCCACTGCGCCATCATATTTCAGACCAAAGCGTTTCCTTATCCTTCAAATTATTGGAAATGAAACTTTTAGGAACTATTTTGCGCCTGCCAGCGATTGCTTCAGGGTTTAAAAAAAAAAGACATTGCATTTTTCACTACATGCACGGGCATATCTATTTACTTTACTAACGCATAAGTTACAACTTGACTTTTGCCACTCTAGACTACAGCTTCATCTAACCCAGCAGTGTCCATTGGTATCTGTTTTTTTAAATAAGTCGGCGTTTATATAACATTTATATAATATTTATATAATATAACATGGCATTTAGTAGTCTTACTAAAATCTATACTAATATTATAAAGAGCTAAAGTTTGTGTGTTTGTGAATTGTGGGTTGGTAAGTTTGTGATGTTGTTTCTTGTGTATCTTTGGATCTACCGAACTGATTTTGAAAAATCTTTTACTTATAGTTATGCTGAGTAAAGTAGAGTAGGTACTTTTTATCCTGGAATTCCTACGGGAACTCCAAAATTACCCATCAGTAGATGAAGCCGGTGGGGAGATGATTCGTAAAGCGAAAATCTATCTATATATTTAATCTATCTATCTATCCATAGATATAGGTAAATGAAACCCTAGGTATTTCCCTTGGTCACGCCATTACGCGTGAATGGCTGGACCAATTTGCTAATTCTTTTTTGTTGTGTTTGTTATTATAAGAAGAAGAATAAAAAAGTTTGCAGTTCCTGCGGGAATTCCTAAAATCACGCGGGTGAATCTCCGAAACGTTTAGACCGATTTGGACGGGACTTTCACTGCAAATTAGCTGATGATATAAGAAGTAAATTAGGCTACTTTGGTCTTATTGCGGGAATTCCGAAACTCACGCGAGTGAAACCGCGGGGCACAGCTAGTCGGTTATAAATTTTAAATCTAAAGGAATTACGTTTGAATATTGGAGGTTATGAAAAAGTTTGTGTTCAAACTATAATTGAATCCATATTGTTCTTTTATTCACAAAAACACGTTGCTGCACGAATCTAAACGAAACTAGGGGCAGAGTGAGGAAAAATAAAATAGGTACAGTATTATAGCGTCTATGGGTAAAAAAGGTTTTGTGAGACCACAGCAGATGTGACGGTAGGCGTCGAATGTCGGATCACGTTGCCCTAAGACGTTCCGTCCAAGGAGTCAACGAGAGCCCAAACGATTGCAGGCGCATGTTTGAGTTACAATCCCTTTGTTTAAACAGAGAACAATTTCGGCCGTATTAATTATGTTTGGCAGCACACAAAAGTTTCAGCTGCGATAAGCTCAATAATAATATTCATATCATTGAGTTATTTGTTCAGGTTTCCAAGTTAATCCTTGTAAATACTTAATTCAGTTTTGTGGTTAGTCCTAACTCACACATTAACTATACACACATGCGAACGCTAACTTTCACATTTATAATAAGTATTAGGATTATTGGAAGTTTCAAGTTCCCGCGGTTACAGCGTTACTGTCATACTTGGAAAATGTTATTAGCGTCGCTCTAACTGGCATTAAGTTAGTTATGTAATGGGGTTACTAATTTGGATGAAATATTACATTTATGAAATAACTAATATTAGATGAAATATTACACATACTGGATATAATATACGAGCTGTTTCTCCCGGGTTTCACATACGTTTCGGAATGCCTAAAAACAGTGAGCAAAAGTCATTTATGCTCATTTCGTGCTTTGAATTTATAGAAAGCTACGCATCGACTAAAGAGTTTTTATTAAATTTTATATTTTCTCACTAGTGAGGTGATAATTGCGTAACCTCGCCGCGCTCAACATTCTGTCTTAGAATGACTCGTTACGTTCATGATTCAAATAAAATAAAATAAAATAAAAAGCCTTTTATTTCATGCATTAGAAAATACAGTTTTTTTTTTTTTTTTTTAGTTTTTGAATAATTTTTTGAGTTTAATATAATATACATAGGTAATTCAAATAGAGTTATTCTAATTTCATTTCACATTACAATAAATTATTATTAGTTATTTCCATAACTATTTTATCATTTGAACTCAGAGACAATTATGATAGTTTTAGTAATAATATTAAGAATGGATATATTAAAGATCAATTTTTTAATCTCTTTAAGATGATTGAATTAATTATTAAATTTAAAATTTAAAAATTCTAGCTAGCTTGCATGAACCCCTCAATAGTGAGGGTAAAGGCCTCCTTCAGAGAGTTTATGTTTTTCTAGGCAGGCTCTTATTTGTTGGAGATATTATTTCTCTCTGGAGGGTTGCGGTCTTTTCTCCCACGGGGACCGGCCGGATTGGGAGACTGGGAGGGATCTTCTGTTAGGTATTGCTTTGTTCCATAGTGCTCTTCTGTGATTACTTATTCTTGCGTAGTACTTTCCTTATCGTAGACAAGTTTTGGTTTCTGTATAATGTAGTTCTTCATAGTACTTGTCTTGGTCTTCTTTACAGGTTGCTTTTTGTTTTCTGACATAGTTCCTTGGCTGTTAAGTGTCACTATTTCGGGTGATTCAGATAAAATTCTTTTGTTTGAAGGGTATTGTGGTATATTTACATTTTTGTTGGGTAATACAATGAGCTTGTCATATTTTATAAAGGCATTATTACCTGATTCTCTTTCTTGTTTTAGTTGGGATTGTAGATCTCTGCGTTTGTTCAAAACTTCTAAAGGATAATCCTGTTTTACATAATATGGTGAGCTATTTAGGCACTTTTGGTTTTGCAGGATTTTTATTTTTAATCCCATCGAGCTAAATGTAATAACAACAGGTCTAATTTTATCTATTATATATTTTCATGTTGCAAGTTAAATTAGTTATTTATTATTTTAAGTATTGTTTTTTCTAGATCATGATAAGATTTTTCTTGTTCCTCCACTCCAAAAATAATTAGGTTTTTACGTCTAATGTATCTTTCTAAATTGTTGATAGCTGAAGAATGCTCTTCTAATTTAGTTTCTAGTTGTTCATTTTTAATTTCCAAGCTCCTGAACTTGTCGTTTATATTATTGTTAATTGCAGTTTTTATGTCTTCTTTCATATTAAGCATATCAATTTTTTGCTGTTTCATTTCTTTTTGCATGTTTACTAGTATGATTTTTATTTCCTCCATGATTCTAGAATTTTTGCGTAGTGTAGGTACCTAACCTACGTACCTACCTAAGTGTAAACGCCGTCGTTGGTGGCAGTGAAGGAAAAAAAACTTTTAGGTTATCTCGTTTTTTGATGTTTTATTTGTAATATTTAATTGTTTATTTTTTCGCACTTTTTGTTAGCAGAGGTCTTTTAGGTTATGCTCATGCATTAAATCGTATAGCAGTTATAATCGGTAGGAGTTTTGTTTCACCGTCCACGTGTCACTTGTCACAACACAACACAGTTGATCGTAACTATGTTTTACTTGTTTTAAAAGGTTTTTTTTCACAGTTCTCCATATAACATTAGAACCACTTGATATAATTACACAGTTTTAAGCACTTTGAGCCTTTTATTAGTAGGGAATATATTTTATAATTGATTTTAAATACGGACTCGATGTGAACAGTGGCACTGTGGCGCCCTCCTCCATGATTCAAATAATATCTATTAATTTTATCGCTTGCTCTTGATCCTAATTCAACATTCGCAACAAAAACGAAATTTGCTCTCTTGTTAAACAAATATCCACACCTGTTCTAGATAAATCAGGATAGGATAAGTCCCAAGAAGACTATTCCTCGCAGAGTACAGGTGATGCAGATTGGATGCAGGCTGTCGCATAATAGTTCAATTGACAATAAATGATAAAAACTGCCTTGAAAGTTAGAGTGTTATATACGCATAATATATATATTCATTAATGTAAACAATTATGTTTTATGCCAAATGTCGTTTTAATCACTGTTGGCTTTAATTCTAGAAATAATCATATACCCAATATACCTACAGTTAGTTTTCCAAGCTCTGTTAGTTATCCTTACTTGCTTTCTTGACTATGGTCTCGGTGCGACTTCGAAATTCGAAATAAATATCCTGAATATCCTGGAAATATGCGTATAGCCCTTTCTGAATAAATGTAAAAATAGTTTCACTAATGACAAAAATATTATCTTCCACACAAAATGTAGCTTTCAATATTTATCAAACTAAAATATAAGATAACAGTAAATTTTCGTATTTTCTATCCAACGATTTTCAATATAACACAATGAATAGAATTCCTGGAATTCCCGTGGGGACTCCGAAATTAATGAGGGTGAAACCACGGGGAATAGCTTAGTTTACAGTTTACAGTTACTTGTTAGTAGAAAATTAGAATGCACAGTTTCAATTTGTTAATTAGCAAGCACAAGTTTGTGAAACAGTGCTTGAGCGATAGCTAGTTAGAGCGAGCGATAAAATTAATAGGAAACAATCAAGGCACTGTAAAAGGGACGATAGGTCAAGATTAAGGGTAAGAGCTTACAAGGATCAAATCGAACGAGGTCTCTCACAGGAATACCTTGTAGAATATTGCATGGAACGTTAAGACTACGAGTATATAGGTACGAGTACATTCCTAAATCAACATAGTATAAGAGCTAGTAGCTACGTTTTTATCTCTTTAGGTATATAAGAATAAGAAAGGAGTCCTTTTAACAGTTAGGTACTGTAAAAATAAGAAATTCTACTACCAACTTAATTTAAAACAAAGTCGAATGTTGGATATGTGAATTAAGTAAAAACTACTATTTGATAGTACTTCTATTATAATTAGTAATTATAATTAGTTTAATAATAATACAAATAATTATCTGTTATATGAAATAAATATGATATTAACATAGTAATAATACTATATTTAATATTTTTACCTTTAGTGCGCGAATGTACCACAACCACAGAAGCCGAAAGACAACATCTGAATTAGTAGAATGAATAGGAAATAAGATTTTTCATTACTCATACTCGGAAAGTAGGTCTGAAGTTGCCTGAGAAGCGGGTTGAAAGTAACCCTTTTCAGCCCTAGGGAGAATCGCTTTCAACTGACAACTGTCAAATTATTAAAAAAAAACTAGGTCTATTTTCACATTTCTATTGAACCATGTTTCAACTTTCTATACAGCCAGCGCGATGTAAAATTGAAATAACGTGAAGTTTAAGTAGGTATTAATTAAAATAAAATTCACTCACTTTTTCTTAAGCTAATTCCTATTTATATTTTTTTATTTTCTTTAGTTAATACTTAATAATTAAAGAAAATATTTTTTTTAGGTCGCCACAATGTAAATAAAAAATACTGGCTGAATAGCTAGCCGGCCAAAGAAAAAGAAATAGCTGGGAAAGTGTCAAACGACTATCCGATCTTCACTTATTTTTTCTTTAGCTAATTCCTATTTTTATTTTGACTTTCCTTGCATTCGTAATGAAAAGCACAGTGTTATCCTCGGGAGAAAGACTTATTTAGCCCCTCGATCTATTGGCGCCCTCGCCACGCTCGGGCGCCAAACCCCGTCTCGGGACTAAATAAGTTACTTTCACCCCTAGGATAACAATGTACTATTAAAATAAATTATAGATCAGGGGACCAGTGGCAACCTCAAACATTTGAGGGGACGAGTGCGCACAGGTTGCGAATTTCAGGTACCTGTAACACTTATAAGTTTACCTGCTACTAGTTTACTATGAACGAAAATTATTTGAAAAACGAATCTGCTACATCAACGTACCTATATTTAGGGCAGGGTATTCGTTCACCCTAAAAATGTGGGTCATTAAGTTATAGTTCGTTTTTACGATCTAATTGGCACAGTGGTCGATAGACAGACTAGGGTGTTTTTATGGCTTTCCTTGTACCAATAACCTAAATGTAAGTCTTCGACAGTAAATAAATGGTTTTTTTTTTGGGTCAATCGATTATACGTATCTATATCAGATAGGTGTAGAGAAGTTTGGTTTTTCAATAAAAGTAAAGGATAGTAATCATCAGATAAGACTCTTGAGTTCTCTTTCAGTATAGGTAACTAATTTCTGCAATTCCGTAAATAGTCAAACATATAAGTTTGCCCTATATAAACATCTAGTCATCAAGTCACTAATTATTATTATTATCACAAGATACCATAGTCGTTGGTCGTTGTTATTATCTATACAATATATAGGTACCTATGTATGATAAGGCCCGAATTCTTTTTTCGCTTATTTACAACTACCTAGTGACATGGAAAAAAAAAAACTTTTATTTTATTGGATTGCATATTTTTTATTAATTTCGGAATAAAAATACCGTATCTCCTTTTTGCACCCCTAAAAACATTTATCCAAAATTTCTCAAAGATCAGTTCGGTAGTTAAGGCTTAAGAAATAAACAAACAAACATTCGCATTAACCTGTTACCCGCAGTTTCATCCAATTTAATTACGAAGGAGAATTCAGGGAGCCTATGTCCTTCTCTGTACCCCTCACAAAGAGTATGCAAAGTTTCATGATGATCGACCGAGCTTTTAAGGCGTGAAAGTATGTACGTAGATTAAAAAGGTTAGGATCATCAATCATCATCAATTACGCATGTATATACAGACCGATACTTTGAATGATGGAAACATTTTTATTTTTACGTAAACACAGACAATAGAGGATTTATATGAAAAAGCAATTGACAATCGGTCGTTTACCCGCGGACATGACAGCGTTACCACGCGCCACGGCGTAGATATAACAAACGGTCGCATAACGTCGCCAAGTAACCTTCAACCTCTTAACTCTGAGTTGGACCTCTCTTGAATATGTATGACGCGCTTTTCCACTTTTCTTTCCCCACACCAGATCCTTTCTAGCTAAATACCTACACCTACTTTTAATATCAGATACTTGGCAAGAAACTGTGTAAGCTCAAATGTTGCGGTTTGTAATCCAATGTGATTCAAACAAGATTTTAAACTTAATCTTTATTCCTTTCTCTGAAAGTTGGATTTTTATTTTCAAAGTTTAAATTCAAAAATGTGTTGCATTTATTGAAGTATCTTGCTGTTCCCTGCGGTTTCACCCGCGGTAATATCGGAGTTCTCGCGGGGATTCTAACTACCCTATGTCCTTCTTTGTATCTCTGACAACGTGCATGCAAAATTTCACGATGATCGGTTGAGCCGTTAAGGCGTGAAAGCGTAACAAACAATCAAACTCACTTTCGCATTTATAATATTAGTAAGGATGTAATAGGATCTCACTTGTGAATTTAAAATTTTTTTTTTATATTAAAAGTGCCGATTGATCCGTTTATTAAATTATTATCGGTGTGCCAAAAAATTTGACCTTAATGTAAACTAAACAAAAGAAAAGGTTAGAATTTTATATTGCAATGAAAACTTTGCAGGCCTAATTAAAAGTTTACGTAACTTAGGTTAGGTAACTTAGTTAAATATTTTATATGATATCATAGTTCACGTTAATAACGCAGAGAGACCCCTTAAAGCGTCCCTATTATGTCGGGTATAACTCAATTATCTAATAGCTTTCATATTCGATGGAGGGTCTGATTGAAACTCATGAGGCGATCATAGGTTACTTGATTTACCTGAAAATCTATAGTCGTCTATTGAATCAACTGAAGTTTAGTTTACATAATTTGTTCATATAGATGGGAACGTTTTATACATATTCAACGACCTATCACAATAACTTTTGAGCATATGACCTACTAACTGAAAAATCATGCACCTATCTATTTTCTGAGATATCTTTTTTAATACTTAGACAAACAACCTATGATTTCCACAACAACTTTCTGTTGGTAAACCTATCTTAGTTTTTTTTAAATCTCGTTTTCTGTGCTTGGTACAAGAGATTTTATAACATAGGTATCTTCTTTTTTTTAAATTATACTTAATTTTATTTGTCATGTATCGAGTGCATTTCTTAATACGAGTATTTTTGATTTAATGTTCGTTCTATGTGTAAATTCAGATGCATTATCTACATCCAGATCTTTTGTACAACGTGTTAATGAATTAACTGAAAATCTGATACACCCCATTTAAAAAAATTAAGAATAAAATGATTAAAATATATTTTATGTCAAAAAATTTATACTTTAAAAGTTATTCAACATAACTTTGGAGGTAACCTATCTACGAAATTCCAAGCGCTACGCCCGCGCCTACCAGTTCGAATTTTTTTGCTGCGGGCGGCGTATACGCGCCAAATATTGTATTATAAATAATTTAGACATGGACTACTAAAAATGAAAAAAATATAACCTATATTAAAACATAGTACGATCGATTCACTAGTTGATTCTGAGGAAACTACTTTTTAGTTTTCAGTTAACTCATTAACACGTTGTATAAAAATGAATTGCTGTTCGTTTGTCTCGCTAAAACTCGAGAATGACTGGACCGATTTGGCTAATTTTGATCTTGAAAGATTTGTGGAAGTTCAAGGAAGGTTTAAGAAGTAAATCCAAAACTCACGCGGGTGAAACCGAGGCACAGCTAGTACTTTTAATAAATAATTGCGAAATTACCATAACCAACATATTATAAGTAAAGATATTAACGGATTTTTTAAATCTAAGCCCTCAGTCGATTGAATTATAGGTCAGATGGATCCTCCCCATCACCAATTAAACTGACACGTTGACCCATTTTTGGAGTACTTTATTCTATAATCTGAAAACCACTGTCAACGGCAGCAGATCCCTTCTCAAATCGATTGAGATTAGGGAATCAGCTATGAGTATTTTTTATTTCCGTTTTCATAATTCTGTAGGTAGGTAATTCATAAAATAGAGCAGTCTGTTGTGAGTCTGTCTACGAGAATTTAAAAGGAAGTTCAGTCAGTACTGTTCAGAGATTTAATATCGTTGGTAAAAAAAAACAACCTTATTTATCTTCTACATGATAACACGTACAGAAACTCAATTTATTCGCATATCTTAGTACGTACACATAAAACCGTCTGGGATTTATATCGCGCGCGGCACTTACGACTTTTCCTTGTAGGGATCGAGACAATTTTCGTTAAGAGCCTATTTCAGAGCCAGCAGCTACGAATATAGGTACAACATAGGTGTCTGTACTACTATAGCATCGTATTTGGTCACAATTTCACGTCTGCCCGCATTCGTGCTGTTTTAAACATCTCTACCGGTTTATTTATTAAAGTGAATGTATAGCTCATTGATACCTAGTTTGTTTAAGTGACTAACATTTTCATTCATACGTCGTACCTACTAAATATATTAAAGAGTACTTCACCATTTCACTCAATGTTAGACAAATACGTATTTTCACCTATTCTTGTTTTTAGCTTACTAAATCTTCAGCTCTCTCTCATGATAACATCTAACAACACCTGACAACTGCTTAAACCACCAATTCTTCTTTTGAATTTATTTTGTATAGATTACAATACCATTAATAAATAGATAGAAAACAAAATAAATTACGAAAAGTAATTATATACCGTTCATTATATATCATTCAATATCATATATATAATAGAAATAAAGTAAAATTCTGTTACTGTTTCAACGACTAGTACTTATGAGAGTGCAAAAATAATTGGACCTACTTTCGTGATGTTGATCCTGCTTAAAGAAACTACCTACGTTGGGTGCCCAACAAACCGGATAATCTTCTCTTGTTAATTTCCATAGTAATGCTGATTATTCTAGTTACTTTACCACTTAACCGAAGCTTACCATAATTCGGTTTCGTTGCTTTCGCTTTGTATATAACATAAATTTAATTTTTTATTACCTAAAGAATGACTAAAATCGAGAATTACCTGCATTTGAGTTCCGTACACGTTAAATTTAGTAACTATCGTCCGCGGTTGTACTTCGGGAACTCTTAAGGAACTCATTTGGTCGTTTAAATGTGACTAAAGTAGTCACAAAAGATAAATCGCGTTTGCGAATACAACCAAATTGAATTTAATTACAGAAAGTGCCTTCTAAGTTCTAACCACCACATTATATTATGTAAAAGGGGATGTTTTTATAATCTACCCAATTCTCATACAAATAGGAAGTTATCTATCATTTATTAGAGGTATATTATGTATCTAATTATAATGATAATGTTTATGTGTTTGTGTCCAAAGAGATAATAATTAAAACTATCGAAACAATTTTAAGTGATGAGATTTATTTAACTCAATTACCTACTGTGATGCATAGGAAACGGGGTCTAAGAATGAGAGCTACTAAATGAAAATAAATGTATTGTTTCATACACTAAACACCTTTACCTATAGGTAGACAATCTATGTAATTTCTAGCAAAATGCGTGACATCGTGAAAATATTTTGTGATGCGTGCTCGGCGTGGTTGGATGGTTGGCAGTCGGGTCATATTTTTTATTGGAGTGTTTTGATTGCGCTCACGTAGATACTTGCGCAGTTTGTCATACCTATTGGAAGCTAGTCGCCACACAAATTCCAATTAGAGGCATTCTGTGACAGAGAGTTAAATCAGCAGAGTATGTGCTGCTGGGTGAATCACTGAAAAAATTAAACCTGAAAAAGAAATGTTATTTTTTCTTTATCTGTGTTATTTCACTTGCTTATTTAAGACGACGATGGTTTGTATTATGAGTTGGATTCATTACTGGTTGATATTATTACTGCAAAGCTATTTATTCTCTACCTTACTAAAAACCCTGAATACATATTTCTTTATTCGAAAAACAAAAACCAAAAAATCATACCGATTTCTATAACTGTGACTCTAATAAATACCTATAAATTTAGGACTTTTGGACGAAAATTAATCCCCTTAAGTAGGTACTTGCATACAATATACCTAACAGGAGGTTTTATGGGAAATTTTAAGTTTTTAGACCCAGCGGTTTGGGATGTGCGTGTACGCACCTACTCTATACCAAGTCGCAACCCCATCAATGTTAAGAAAACATTTCTTTTATTTTAGCTTAATTTTCTCCATTGACAATCTACAATTTACGGTGGACAAAGGTCAGAAATCTTCTTCTGAAGTCTTATAATCTGACCTGATCCTGATCCTGATGTAATTATTATAACTGTGATTCATTTCTCTATTTTTTAGTTCTTCTCCCATCCCCCCGTGGATTTCTCAACTTCCTTAAGAATTTTTTGATGTTCAGAAATTAAAATACATAGTAGGTATTATTATTTTATTATAATTCAAAGTATCTCCGATTTTAGCATATATAATCTTTCGCATAGAAGATATTATGTTTTTAACAGCATAAAATTATTTATGTTTATGTTATATTTATTTAGGTATATTTTTTGATTTGAAAATTCTTTTTTAACGTCCCTTTATTTGTAACAATTTCCTATTATACAAAATAAATACAATTTATCTACGTTAAACCTACCTTCCTCAGGTTTGTTTATTATCAGCATGAATAAAAACAAACAAAAATGAACTTAAGAACAATTAAGCTTAATATTCCGTCGGCTAATTACGTCATCGAAATGATGAAGGCGAGCAAGACAGCTCTCAGACTGACAGTAAATTGTACATCATAATTTGTTGTTTTGCATTTGTCTTGTTCTTTGACTATAACATAGAGCATGTACCCACTTATTTAGGTACATACCTAGTTGTTTTTTTACTTCATAGGAAGATGGACAAATTTTTTTGAAGTGGAACTTCTTTGAGTATTTATTTAGCAATAACATGTTAACCCACAAAACAAAGTTATTGATTCCAAACGATTTATTGAGAGTTAGAAAACGTTTTTTAATTATGTGTTTACCTTATTACATTGTTTAAATATGTAGCTAAATATTGAACATAAAAATGTTGAAACAAAATGGCGCTATAATTTTAAAACTTTAATTTTCTCAAAATTTCTCCAGTGTGGGTTTACACACTATTGCTTATCTATGTCCATAGGTAAGTTTTCGTGACGTTAACGTCTCCTATAAGTTCGGAACCAAATGGCGCTGTCTCCAGGGATTATTATTATAAAATTGATCATAAATTTGTGCAGAGCTTATACTTTCGATTGAGTATATCCTTTAAAACAAACACATAATCATTTTTTTCTCTTTATAATATAAGTACTTATTCCTATAGATTGAAATGCTTAAATGTTAGATAGAAATATCAGCGGCATCTTCTGCTGGTCAACGTTTCCCGCAGTGTGCCATATCGTGTGATGTTCTCTAGAAGATGTAAGCAGTAGAAGTTTTATTAGGCGTAAGAATAAAAGATTATAGGTGTAATTCAGTGCAGGTCGAGTTACACCAGCCATTAAGGCGTGCCCTAATGGAACGACATCCGAAACCACGCTGTCCGCTGTCGTAACTTGACATAGCGCCACCAACTTCCGATACGGTCCATTTTGAGTTTTTCCTTGGTAATCTCATTGTTACTTGATTTTTGAAGTGAAAACTTCTTTAGGCGCAACGAACGATTTTTCGTAAGCGACAATCTTATGTGTTTGATACTCAGATGCTGTTATAGCTGTAGGTATATAAAGCAGTAAAAGTAACGTGTTGTATCACGTATATCCTAGCATAGCAAGCTATTATACAAATGCGAAAGTGACTATGTTTGTTTGTTTATTTGTTACGCTTTCACGCCTTAACGGCTCACTCGATCACCATGAAATTTTGCATACACTTCGTCAAGGATACAGAGAGGAACATAGGGCACTTTTATCTCGGAATTTCCGCCGGAACTCCGAAATTAACGCGAGTGAACAGCTAGTAAAATATAAAAACACGAGTCCGAGTAATACCTGCCTACGTACCTACATATCAAATCCCTCATTGTACATTTATAAGTAAGAACTTTATATAAATAATTCTGTTTATAATATAAAGGTTACTATAGCTACTAGACAGCACCGTTGGTGTAGTGGTAAGGTAACTGACTGCTACGCCAAGTGTCGCAGGTTCAAGTATTGTTTATAAGTATTAAATCAGCTGTCATGACGTACGGAACCGTCGTGGATACTCACGGTACGGCTGGTCCACGGTACGGTACGGCTGGTGGTGGTGGCTGGATGCAGGAGGCTGAGAGTCGTACTAAGTGGCGTGCGTTTGGAGAGGCTAATGTCCAGCAGTGGACTTCTACCGATAGTAAAAGGGTACAGATAGTAAAAGGTCTGCTTAGTTTGGGACCAAATGGCGTTTTGTGAGGACTTCGAATTATCATTATTATTAATATCTAATATTATATTGTATTATGATATAAATTAATATTTTTCGGATTAAATAAAATTTTGTATTAAGATAAGATTATGCTTTTTAATTCTATCTATGTCTATGGAAAAAAAAACGCGATTCTACACAAAAAGAAAAACATTTTTATAACGCCATCCGTAAATCTTTTATCCGTAAAAATCCTGCATGGTATTTGCATGTTGCTACGGGATGTTAGAGTACTGATACAAACTCATGGTAGCTTTACAATACGTTAATTTATTATTCCTCTATTTACAGCATACCTACTTACATAATTTCACATATCTACATAGTTTCATAAATTTAAACATAATGTTTGACTAGTTACGTTTGTTAGCGCTGAATAACTTACTGTGACTGTTAAAACTTGTACAGAGTTCAGCTTTAGCAAGCTTATTTTAAAATTCAAATGGGTTGATACTAGTTTGTATACTATAACTATTAGTTTCACGACACTAGTTACAGTTGTATAAACTATCGAAACTTAGTGACAGATAATTTTTATATTCATTTAAAATTACTATAAATTATTGTATATTATTATAATAGGGGTTGAAGCGTGTTCCGGTTGCTTTTTAAACCGTGCACTGCTCCTTGGATCACAACATTGCACAGAAGTTGATAGGTATAATTGAAACCCAGTATTAGCGTAGCCCATCGCCGCGTATACTCCCGGCGTCTATTATATTATCCACTCCTTCAAAAGTTTACAGTTTCAGAGGCACAGAGAATAGAAAGTCTATTGAATTTACAAAATACAATATTATTAATACAAAAAGCTAAAACATTTCTCGAATAAAAACTCTCCCATGGTTTATGACAAAAGAGTAAGTTTCCCATTCTTTTTTTCTTACTTGATAATATTGAGCTTATGTTTGCGAAATGGCGTTAATCCATGTTAGGATCTAAACCGTCAAAACAACCCGGCCATAAATTCGTGAAATGATACGCAGAGCGCCCAAATATTGCGGTCGGACTCTTGCAGACCCTTTCCTTTATAAGATGTTTATCAAAGTCACAACGATATGGAAACTTGGTGGAAACATGAATAAATCGTTTCTTTCAGGATTTTAAATATTAAGAAAAAAAAAAAAGAACATTAGTACTTACTCAGACATTATATACATATAAAAATAGCAGGTATATAATATAAAGTAGTGAAAAACCTAGTTTTGAAAATTCACGCTCATCCGAAAGATTTCTTATAAAGTGACGGTGTTCGAAGAGATGTGCAATTTTATTGGATTTCTGTATAAATCGATCTATCTATCGATTTATTTTTATTTACTTAAAGACTTTTATTATTGCACTTTATTGTACTTTATTGTATTGCGGAGTTCCCGCGGAATTGTTCCATACAAACTTTGCCCCCCCTTTTCACCCCCTTAGGGGTAGAATTTCAGAAAATCCTTTCTTATTAGCCCACATCATACAAAAAACATGTCCTCCATCCTCTACGATCAGCAATTCAGGCTATGCGTTCATCCGTCAGTCATTCAGGACAAAGAATTTTATATGTATGGACTATAGCTGTATATTCTAGTTATCTTGATTATACAATTATAAAGAGATTATAGAGAATCTTAATTAGGCAATACTCACCAATGGATAGAGTGATTCATGAGGAAGGTTTATATCTATATTGTATCCTGGAATTCCCGCGGGAAATCTAAAAAATACTGCGGGTTCCCACCCGGGGGACTGCTAGTTATTATCTATACAGCGTGCTGCACTCTAGCGGAAAACTTTTTTAATTTCGTCTATACATACTTGCAGTGCTGTATGAAGCACCGCGTATATAGTTTTTTCGTATGAACATCATTTCCGTTACTAGGAATCTGTTTGTCATACCGTATCATCTGTGGACTATTTTCGGAATGACTAAACCTGGTTTTGTGCTTAAAAAATCGAACATAACTGTATTTTATTGTCCCCGAAAATATATTGATCAAAAGAACTAAATAGAAGTACAAAGCAAAAGTCGGCAGTCGGCAACTAAGGTTGACTTTTAAAAGGCCTAAAGGTATCAAGAAACGAGGGGTAAAAACAGTTATTCAACGGTTATTAACGAAATTAATCACAAAAGAGGATGTAATTTAAAATTTTAAGTAATGTTATTCAATAATTTAACGATAGATCCACCGTGATTGTACTTGTTTTATAATTTTTTTTGGGGAATTGTACTCTGACGTAGGTAATATAGGTATCTATTTTTCCCACAGTTTTTTCGTCGTAGTAAAACAAAACAAAAAAACGGGGCTTCGTGAAACATGATATCATTGTCAACTTCGTATGCAGAAATTCTGATTCAATTCGAATAAAATATTGAAGAATATAAATCGGTGTGACATTGTGTTTCATGCTGTGGAAATACTTTCCAATTTCCATAGTAAAATCATATTCTTTAGCTTGATTTATTTTGGATAAAAATTTTAGTTTTTAATGGCTAAAACGATGAACATACAACTCTGAACTTATAAGATGTTACTTGTTTGTGATTTGAATTTTGACAATGAACTCTAAATATCTTTTGAGTTCTAAAACAAAAGAAGCACCTAACTCAAGCTATACACAATCAATATGCTGTTTTTTGGATAAAATAAATATGGATAAAATAATCCTTACGTTATAAAACAAAGTCCTCGGCCGTGTTTAGTCTGTCTGTCTGTCTGTCTGTTCGCGACAAACCCAAAAACAGCTGAATCGATTTTCATGCAGTGTTCACGAATAGGAGAGGAAGGTTTACGTATTCTGGAATACCCGCGGGAACTCCAAAAGCATTATGAGTGAATCTGCGGAAACAGCTAGTTACACATAAAGAAAAGAAATAAATAAATTCAAGAGAAACAAATACATAAAATAATGTGTTATTAGGATTAGGAAATACATCCACATACAATATACAAACATACCTACACATACATATACATATACATTTACATACATAATTACATAATGGATTATATTATCTGTGATATGAGTCACCGAGCTTCACTCGTTGTGTATAACACCATCTGTTGTTAAGTGAAAAACAAACACTCATTTCCAACTCAAAACGACGTTTTATAAAAATGAAACCCAGCTAGATCGATTAATCGCCCCCGAAACCCCCTGCATACTAAATTTCATGAAAATCGTTGGAGCCGTTTATATATTATATATAATTGAAGTGTCTGTTTGTAATTCCAAATTAGCAGCTTTTCACTAAATGTATATAAAAGTAGGCATAATCAATAAGTATCTAAAAAAAAACAATCTTTTTAATTTGTTGTCTGTCTGTCTGTCTGTCTATCTGTCTGTCTGTTTGTGTCAGCTAATCTCTGAAACGGCTGGACCGATTTTAATAGGACTTTCACTGGCAGATAGCGGATGTTATGAGGAGTAGGTAACTTAGGCTACTTTTATATTAGAAAAAAAAATAGTCCTGCGGAAACTCCGAAACTCACGCGGGTGAAACCGCGGGGCCCAGCTAGTATTAGATAAATATGTTATTTAAAACGGGTTGTTGAAAATCGTCACAAAGTAAATTCGTCACAAGAAAAAGTATTTGTAAATTCGTCACAGTTCTAATGTTTTCCAATATATTAAGCTGTTCCTCGCATCTTCATTCCGTGAGTTGCGTGAATCCCTCGGGAACTATAATGTTTTTCTCGAGTGTGAGTGCCCTATGTCCCATCCCGGGACCAGCTGTTCCTCGCGGTTCTACATGCGTAAATTTCAGGAAAGAAAGAAAGGGAAGAAATAAATTTTATTAGGAGTCCCTCTGGTACTATTTGTTCCGCTATAAAATATACCTGATGTTCTTTAGGGAGATCAAGCTTTGTATCAATGTTTTGTTTTTGAATTGTTTCAGTGGTTCCAGAGATTAACTTACATGTCCTTTTCTGTACCCATGACAACTTGTATGTAAAATTTTGTGGCGATCGGTTCAGTCGTCAACGCGTGAAAGCGTAAGCGCAGGTACTTGGTACTTATTTTTAGATTTTTCCAACATTTATCGTTATATTTAAACCAATAATATAAACCAATAAACCAATTTTACACCAAACCTTGACAAATTGTATGCCTACCTAAAACTTCCTCATGAATCAGTCTATCTATTACTTGCTATTGCTTTTGAGTTTATCGCGAACAGACAGACAGACAGACGCGGCGGAGGACTTTGTTTCATAATAATTATGTAAATATGTAAGGAAAACGTGCTACTTGCCTAAGACAATACCTATTATAGATAGTTAAGTCACGTCCGTCGTCCAGTAAAAACATCGCAGTTCACAAATACGATCGACGCACGAAACAAAAAGCTTTCACATACATCAACTACATAACAATATGAGTGTAGTATAAAACAAAAGTCGCTTCCTGCGGTCTGTCCCCTCAGACGAAATAAAAACTCAAGACGGAGCGCTGTCAACAAAAAAGTGAAGCCGGTTTCGTAAACATGTGGGCATTTAGCGAGTGTTGACGTGCAGTGAAAACTTATTACCCAAAATTGTTAAGTTCTAGAAAGATAAATGGATAAGTAAATAGATAAGTTAGTATTTTTTTAAGTTGTATGCCTCGGTTGTGTATTCGAGAACCTTAAAAATATAGGTTTCGAAGTTATGATAAAACATGGAAAATAAAAAATAACGCCTATTTACACTTACATTAATTTTATGAATATTAAAAGTTAAAATCGAAATAGGTAAATGAACGTGTTACATTACTTTCCACGTCACATTAACTTACCCTATTGTGACGCTCACTAGTAGCAACACTTATGAAAGTTGTGGAGGTTTTGTGTTCCAAGTTGTCTTAAATTAATAAAATTGATATTTTATTAAAAATGTGGTTTTATCCTGCTTTTTATTTTTCGAAGATTGGTTTTTACACCCCTCTCACTACAAAATTCGGCATTTTTTCTTTAAAAATAGGAATTATTACAGCGTGACACTCCGCGCGCCGGAATTAGCTCGTAGTTTCGTTATATGTGTGTGCGTGTAACTGTGCATGTACACGCCGAGGCATAGTTTTATCGGCTTCACTTCTTTGTTCACAGCGCTCCGTCTTGAGTTTTTTATTTCGTCTTAGTCTGTCCCTATTTCATGCAGTTTATAGAGAGCATAGAGTGATTCATGATAAAGGTTTATAATTATCGATATTTTATCCTGGAATTCATCGAAATTACAGCGGGTGAAACTGAGGGGGTCAGCTAGTACCTACTGTATATACGCAAGCGTATCTATATTATACGAGTTACTATTATAATAATTAATTAAGGATGCATAATTTGTAAAATTACTAAAATTCAAAACGTAAACCATTTCTGAGTCCCTATTGTCGTTTTAAAGTTAATAATACCTTAATACACATTCGTTTTTCGTTTCTTCTATATTTGGACGAACAGACTGCTTGGGGCAATGCCGACCGCAACAGACAAAAGTGATAAAGCACAGTCATCCACTTTAACGACTGGAATTTACACGGTGTTATGTTTTTCTAGTTGACCTGCGGCGACTTGCACGTTTTGTAAAGAGCTCTTTCGGAAGTAGGTAGGTACACAAAGAAATATTTTTTGCTCTCTGTTTATTATTTTCATAACTTATTATGTATATTTCTATATAGATTAAAATAATGTATCTATTATTTATATATAGAAATGTAGAATAGAAATATATTTAATTTTTATTATGTTTGTAATAGAAATAAAAAAAACTAAATTACTCGAATACTATAGAAAGCTTTTCCCACTTCTCCTTGTGTGAATGTTTGTTCCGGGATTAAAGTATCCTGTTACCCAAGAATATCGAAGCAGTAGTTCCAGAGATTACCTTCTACAAACAACCAAAAAAACAAAGCAGCTGAGTGGATATTTTATTTTACCCCTTTATAATATTTTAATGTCTATTAAATACATATCTTTATAATATAATATTATTAAAAAAAATGCAGGCCGATTCATTACGACGACGGTAAAATTCATTCCATATTCAAAAGAGAGTAATACAGTTTTCTAACCACTGCTGTACCTACCCTTTTCATGTTCTTCACTTTGCACTATTTCACTTCACACGCGCGTATCACGTATGTACACCAATTATTACTTTTCATGAAACTGCGCAGGTTACCTTTCTTGTTGCCTGCTTTTGAAAATAACGAGATTGCAACACACGCGGCCGCGTATTAGGTACGGGCGCAGTAAAATTTACAGCGAATATCTTTTAGAAAGAGAATGATTGTGAATATGTATCGTAAAGAGAAACTATTTTTTTTTTATATAGACAAGGTACCAAAATTACCAATCTTCTGCCAATACGCAAGGGAATTGCTGTTGGTCCTTGCAATAATAAGCAG
Source organism: Zygaena filipendulae (assembly GCA_907165275.2). Taxonomy (NCBI): domain Eukaryota; kingdom Metazoa; phylum Arthropoda; class Insecta; order Lepidoptera; family Zygaenidae; genus Zygaena; species Zygaena filipendulae. Next base: position 10,239,349 of record OU015654.1, read on the forward strand.
TAGTGAGAGGTTTCAATTAAAGTTTGACGAATGAAAAAATGTATATCAGAATCAGCCAGCCCATTTTTATCCCCAACGAAAACAGAAAGGTGTTTTAAATTACATGTATTGTGTGTATCTACATTTCAGTTTATCTATCTTTCTTATTAGTTCCACTGACAAGAATGAATTTTATTGGCTTTTAAAAGACTATGTTTAAAGAAAAAATACAAAAATAAAATAAAATCAAATATTAATTGATTTATTATTTATTTATTTATTTATCAAATAACAACAACAACAATAAATTACTGACGTAAATATATATTTCTAATTTGTATATTATATTTACTTAGGCTTTCATTGGATTGACCCTCACTAAATTATACCAGGTTGTGACCTGGTACCACCGGTTATATAGTATAACACGTAGCGTTGCGAAATCACCACAGATGAATAGGTACCTAGACTACTAGACCTAGACATATAAACTGGTAGGAATAATCGTACTGTTTCACCTTTTTGTTAATCTAAAACTCTTCACAGTCAGATGCTTCCGCTAAAGACATAAGTTCACCGCTTTCCTTAACAACTTCCCAGAGTTATATTATGCAACATTAGTAGGTACCAGTAACAATTAACTTCACTATTGCACTGTCTCAGGTCTCCGCTTAATTGAGAGGTTACCTCATAAACCGAGCCAAATAACAATATCGCCGGGGACTTTTTGTGAAGTTAAACTTAATCCTTTGGGAATGTCAGTGGAAAAACAGAAGCTTGAACATTTTTGGCACAGTGAAATTTTTAGGAACATGTAAATATTCCTAAAAATATTTGGCTTGATTTTGACGCATTTGGGTGCCCGATTTGCTGATCGTAACGAGGAAGTGAAAATCTGACATTAGTGGAAACTCTATAGTGAAATAATAGCTAGTTAGAATCGGTTTAGTGGTTAAGTGATGGTGGAGTAAGATATTCTTTCCTCTCTATAATATTAGCTAGGTATTTTTATAGTTTTTCTATTGATAAAGAAAGGATACCCTTAATTATTCTTCTCTTGAATAACAATAAGACGCTTATATTAGATATGTCTATGTTTCCACATAATGTATATATAGGTAATATACCTATGTTTACGCATATCTAATGCAATAATAACATAAAATTATTTGTGTTACGAATTTACCTTCGCATAACCAACTACATATTTAGTACTTAACCATAAGTTACCAGTAGCGGTGGTAAGCATTAAACAAAACAATGGCGAACGAATACCTAATGTTAATTTGTACAAAAGATACTTGTTTAAGCCATGTACCTACACCTACTATATAGGTACTTTTATTAAAAATACGGGACTCCTTTGAAGTTTTTTGATGTTGTTGTTCATTCGTATAATACAGAATAACTAATTACTTAATTTTATTTAATCTACAAACAAAAGCTTGTTTTCCATTTACATTACTCACCTAAAACTTCGTATTAAATTCGATCGTGGACATTATTTACAATGTGTGTTTGATCATTGTTTTATTTTATGTTACACGAAGGTATAATACGTAATGCTAAGTAGGTAGTAGCCATTAAGGTAGGTTAGTTTTGTAAGTATATAAATATTAGTTCAAGCTACACCACGTGCTTGATTGTGTTTTTATTTTGTTCTGTTTTGATTATACTTTACTCTTTAATGGTAGAGTCAATCAAGAGCCCCGCAGGGCAATTATGTAAGTTTTGTTGCTATCATATTTCAGTTTCAATCAGAAAAATGGCGATTTTGTGATTAATTAATAAGGTTTAGGAAGCTTCAACTTTTGAAGTATGTTTATTTTGGTTGATTGTGAGATATTGTAGGTGTCACCGTGTCAAAACGTGCATATTGTAATCGCAAAACCGTCACGTTTGATTGCAACCGAAAAATGATGGAAACAAAAGTTACATAATAGCCCCCCTGATGTCATAATATTTTTATATTACAAAATATGTTTGTTGCTTTGCTGCTTGGTTTTCACGACATAAATTTTATAGCTTAGTGTGGGATCAAGTAGGTAGATCGGTATGTTGAGTGTATTCTGTGTATTTATTATTCATTTCTCAAAAAATAACTAGGCCTTTTTCCTTTTAGAGAAATAATAAAATATTTAACATGATTTTTATTTTCAATATTTCACCGCTCGTGACCCCGATGACTGTTCTATTTAAATATAAAATGTGTATTTGGTACCTACTAAGATTTATATATCTATGATTTTTAGATTATATGTGCATAATTATGTAAATATTCCATCTAAAATCTGTTGAAAGGGTCTAATTTTTGCGGCTTTTTAGTCTTGTGTACGGCAAAGTGCTCATTATAGACTTATGTATTTGAAATAATCTCTACGACTTTCTTTTAACACCCCCTCAGACTCTTATTATGCTTTTATCCATTCTTCCCGACCAACCAAACGATTTAAACATTTCTCTCTTTTTCAACGCTGTGGGATGATGTAGAGATTTATAATATTATTTTAAAATATAATATCCCGACTTCAACAGTAAGTAATTAACACCAAATTAATAACGTCGTTTCTTCGTTAACAATTCCTTTGGTTGTGTTATAACAAAAGATATATTCAGATCTTAATCAAGGTATATCTCAAGACATATACACCACGGTGAGGTTAGGCGTGGCCAACTATCATAATTTACTATGTAAAGTAATTCAGTTGAGTTATTAGAATATAAAGCTCTTTTGTTAGTTGATAATTTAATAAGCAAGCTAAGCAATAATACAATGTATTATAATGTATTATAACAAACAAGTTCCTCTTTATTTGTAAACGCCATTTGAAATTGTTTCATTACTCAGATATCTCGTTGGTTACGTCGACAAATAAAACGGGTTCCAACTTCCATCCAATATATTTTGTTTGATTTATACATTTTGTTCATTTAGTGAATATTCAAATTGAGCGTAATCTAGGCACATAACAATGAAATAATTATAATAATGAAATAAATTAATATACTATAAAAATTTTTTTGTTGTTATACGTCATTAAAATATAGAAAACAACACTTTGCTATAACCTACATAAAGCACGTGCCTCTTACACAATTCCAAATGGCAAATTATCTATACCAAAAAATCACAAAAATACTATTAGATATGTATATTGTATATGCCATATATCATGTCAGGTTTTATATATTTTTTTCAAGTCAGATTTTTTGGGCACGGAGACAAAACAAATTTTGGGTTTCATTCGTCGTATCATTTTCAGGGCCCCGGTCGTAGTAAACTATGAAAATGTTGAAAGTTATATTGATCATTCTAACTCGTTCACGGATGTTATAATACACTCGAGAGCAATGAATTAGGGTCAGGTAAAGATATCTCAATAACTCAAAAACTAAAAATGCTAGCTTAATGAAATAAATTGTGTTTGATAGACAATTAAATGTTCCTTGAATGAAAGTAATAAAATTTATCAGTTACTGTAAAGCTATGCCATAAAAATGACAAAATACAAAAAATGGTACTTTTGTAAATCGAACTAAACATTTTCTTCTTCGGTTTTTACTTTTGTTTCTAGTCTCTCATATAAAAAGGTGTATAAAAAGCGTTTCTGATGTTGAATATTCATTATTAAAGCTGCAATAATGTCGCTTACACCTGAAGGATGCACCAGAATTCTTACAATGCTGGAAAACGGCCGGAGTCAGCGTGATCCAGCAAGGACAGTTGGTGTGTCGCTGTCAACTGCACAAAAAGTTCTCCAGCGTTACGAGGAAATCGGCTCAAACCTACGCACTCCAGGAAAAGGTAGAGCCAGACGTACCACAGCACGAGAAGATCGGTAGTTGGTCAACACAATGCTTCGAAACCGCTTTCTTACAGGAACTGAACTTACACATCAGTTCCAACGCCGCGGAGGAAGTAATCCAAGTGCATGTCTGTAAGACGACGACTTGCTGACGCAAATTTAAAACCATGAAGGTCTGCAAACGGCCATAAATTGGAGCGAGAACATCGTATTTCGATATTTTAGATATGCTCGAAATCACTTAAATTGGAGTGTTGAAGATTGGTCAAGAATTGGTTCTCAGATGAATCAAGGTTTATGCTCTATAAGCATGATGGAAGAACGAGAGTGTATATAAGACCAGGGGAGCGATTCAAGCAAGCCTGCATCGAAGAGACTGGCCTATGGTGGTGGATCGTTAATTGTATGGGCCGGAATTTCTTCAGGGAGCCGCAGAGAGCTGGTGCTTATAGAAAACGGCTCTATAACTAGTGGAAGATACGTGGAAGAAATCCTAAACGAATAAGTTAGAATATGTTGGTCCATTTATGATCAATTTGGAAGAGGATGCTATCTTCATGCATGACAATGCCCGGCCTCATACTGGTAGAATTGTGATTGAGTAGCTTCAAGAAGTTAACATTAACTGTATGGAGTGGCCACCACGCAGCCCAGACCTGAATCCGATCGAGCATGCTTGTGACGAGCTCGGAAGATGTGTGAGGCGTCGAAACCTTTCCCCAATCACGCTCAAAGTCGCTCTCGTAAAGGAATGCGAGAATATTCCCCAACATCGTTTAAGAAACTTGGTGTACAGCATGGCAAACCGCAATACCGCAGTGATGAGAGCACGTGGAGGTAATACAAAGTACTAAAACACGAGAAATTTAAAAGTAATAAAAAAAAACAATTATTTTTATATTGTTGATATAAGTTGAGAAAGGGTATTTTTTTGTTATTTTAATTTTTTATGAATAAAATACAAAGTGGCTTATACATTTTATTACTTTCATTTACGGAACATTAAATTGTCTATCAAACACAATTTATTTCATTAAGCTAGCGTTCTTAGTTTTTGAGTTATTCAGATATCTTTACCTGACCCTAATTCATTGCTCTCGAGTGTAGGAGGTAAAGAAAAGAATGAATGGTTTTCACAACGTTGAAATACTAGAAAAATACTTAACAGCGTTTTATGCACCGAGTTTCAGAACCTTACATACATCTCAATTTCACTTTTGGCCTGTATTTGACACCATTCTTGTTTCGGGAACCCATTTTTTATAGTAACATTATGGGGAATTACGAGTCAAACCCAACTTCTGAATTTTACGTAAGCAACAGGAAAAGGCTTCAAATAAAAACGAATTCGTCTTTTTTACAATGCCCACTAAATATGATTTCAAAGAAAGTGTCAATTTTAAAACAACAATAAAATTATTTTTACTGGTCCTATTGATTTATACTTCACAATCTAATTAATTACTAAGTCAGTCATGGACTTTAAAATAAATTTTAATTTGCGAGCAATACGACCTGCTAGGCTTATTATTGTATTTAGTCATTTTTTTTTTTTTTTTTTATTAATAAAATTACAATCTCAATAACGATTTTTACGACGTTTATGTTCAATCAAGTATACAAACAAACAAACGATGTTGAACTTTCTATATTATAATCTCTTGGTGATGCAGGTTAGTAGCTAGGTATATCCTCGGCAAATAACCAGTGATAAAACTTAATAGACCGCGTTTTCACTGAATAAATAAACCATTTTGTCAAAACGACTGAACCCTTTCTCACTGCGAAGAATTATAACTACCTATACCTATACCAACCACAAAATTTAGATGCTTTGATATCCTTAGTAATCTATCGTCATAAACAGACAGGTAGACGTGGCGAAGGACTTTGTTTTATAATATTTATTAAGGATATTGGTATCGTCTATTGGTTTTTATCTTTTTACAAGTGTTACAAGTGTTACATTCTGCTTTCAACTATTATCGACAACTAGCTGTCCCCCACGGTTTCAACCGTGGTAATTTCGGAGTTCCCGCGGGAATTCCGGAATAAACTATAAGACGTAAGTATAGGTACAAACCTTTCTCTTGAATCATTCTATCTATTGATGGAAACCGCATTAAAATCTGTTGCGTAGTTCAAAAAATCTGAGCGTACAGACGGCGAGAAACGACTTTGTTTTATTCTCTGAAGATATGATTAATTATTCTATATTCTCAGGGATATTTTCAAATGCAATCTAGATTTTGATCTTTTCTTTTAGAAACTTTGAGACGGATCTACATAAAATAGGTACAAATCGCTGGCATTCTGTTTATTGAGAAAAATTATCATTCTCATATTTGGGATTAGCTGTGCCCCGCGGTTTCACCTGCTTGCATGAATTTCAGAATTCCCGCAGAAACTATTTTTTTTCTTTCTAAAATAAACGTAGCCTAAGTTACTCCGTATAACCCCAGCTCCCCCACAAAGACAAGGAGGCGGTGGCGGCACCACGAAAACACGTGGCTCCGCGGTCAAAAATCGATTTGAGTGGGAAAAAGTGCTCCGATTTTAGTGATCTTAGTGTCAAAAGAAGCGTCTCAGCGAGCGCTAAGTGTTTGTGGAAATTTTTTTTTGAAATTGAAGAAAGTTGAGAGGTGTTTTTTGGCAAAAACAAAAAAGTGAAAATTTTCAAAGTGAAATTCTGCTTTAAAGCGATCGGCGACACCAGTGTTTTGAAGTGCCATTTTGTGCGCCTCAAGGAGTTCTACACGGCGGTACCTTCACCGGATTTTTGCGGGGAATGGTTGGAGTACAATCGCCGAAAAACACAAAACCACGTGGCACGTGGTCACCTAAGGAGAAGCGTGCGGCTGGTTTTCGCTGTTCAGCAGGGTAGAGAGCAGCGAGGCCGACTCCCCACCACTTGAAGCAGGAAAATTAGAGTGCAGAAACTGGAGATACAAGTTTTTCAAAACTCAAAATTTTCAAAACTTAATAACTTTTCATAGCGATCGATGACCTACTCTTTTTATATTTTTATCCGATACTGTTCCAGGCTCTCTATGTTACTTTTTAATTTCAAAATTTTTTATTCATAAATTACCGATATATTTAAATTACAAGTTCAAGGTCATCGATATCTCGTAATCCACCGTGTCAGTATCTCTGGTTTCAGCTGTAGGTTGTAGGACTAGTCTTAATTAGATATATTGTATGTTTAAATAAGATTTTTAATGATAAGTTTTTGACTAGTGTTACTTTTTATGTGTTTTTACGTGTTTTTTGGCCCTTAAAAGTCGGGGGCGCATTTGCAGTCGAAATAACCTATCTTGTTGAATAGGTCTCTGCAGTAGCTTTCTAACGAGCCCAAACTCGGGTATCCTATCTTCAATAGGACCTGAGATAGAATTTTCGGCAGCCATTTGGCGGCCATCTTGTATTTTAAAGTGCCTGTAACTTCCTTCGTAGGCATCGTACGAGCTCAGGATCTTCACAGCTTATCCTAGGACGACTAGATCTGTCGAACGGGACACTCAGAAAGCAATTATTTTATTACCATTTTGACCCCCCCTTTTTCGACTACGTAGGATTGTGGGCCGTGGGCCGAAAACTAGGTCTATCTGGAACCATTGGTCGTGGCGCGGTCCGATTTTCTTTGGTACAACAGGCTTGTAGAGACCTTTCTTGCAGACTATATAGAGCTACTCTACGTAGAGCCGTAGAGCCTTTTTGACAAAAATTGTTTATTTTTCGCTTTTAACTACTTGGACTGTGACTAGGATTGTGACTAGAGATAGGAATAACTCTACATTTCTATTTACATTAAGTTAAGACTAAGATTGACAACCAAACACGGGTATGGTTATCTTATTCTAGTGTTTGTTTTATTTACAATTTTATTTACAATTACCACAATCTTATACACATTATTTACAACTTTTACAAATTTACACTGATTTGACTAACTAGCTACCATACGAATATGTTTGGCATACGCTCCCCGGCTCAGAAGGCCGCAGGCCCTGACCCTCCAAGGCTTTCCCACCAAAAATCAGATAGGCCTATGGATAGGACGGTTACGCTCTCGCAGGCATCTAGTGTCAAGGACTCCATCGGTATCTGGGAAACTTCCTTAACGGATACACGCCCCAAGACTCCTACACAGACCAAAGCCGAAGATCAGGCAAAGGCCACAGCACCAAGCCAGAGACAGAGACTGGTGCTATCCAAGAGGGAGAAACCCAGAAGACCGTCAGTGGAGGCAGTGGTGGTCTCACCCCGAGTCGAGATACGGGTGGACAGGGTTTCGGAGGCACGAAGTTGTCTAGTTAGGGCAAAGACAAATCTAGGCGAGTCCCGAAACTTAAGAACCGACTTGAAAGCCAGTATCACGCAGGCGATTGAGAGGCTATTCCAGCTGGTAAAGGAGTCTGAAACGGAGAGGAAGAGTGAGAAGGGAACGGGAAGGGAAAAGGAGGAAGAAACAAATTCTGGAAGAGTTAGTGGGGAAGAGCCTAAGGGAAGGGGTAAGGAGGACGAGGGAGAAAGTAGGATAGTTCAAAAGCTTGAGGAGCATACCAAGCTCTTAATAGAAAATGGGGAGAAGATGGAGAGGCTAAGAGAGATGATGAAAAAGCAGCAAGAGGAAATGGCAAGGACGACGTACGCGGGTGTCACGGCCGCCCGACCTGGGGATCGGCCCCCAGCCCGGGGGGCGCTGCACTCGGTCGTCATCACATCCAAGGATGAGCAAGAAACGGGGGAGGAGGTATTGGGCAGGATCAGGGAGGCAGTGGACGCAAAGGATGGGTGGATAAGAGTAGAAAAAGTGCGGAAAGCCAGGGATAGGAAGGTGATTGTAAGCTGTAGGACTGAGGAGGAGCGGAATAGGGTCAAGGAAAGGCTACAGAGGGCAAAGGACCACCTCACCGTGGAGGATGTGAGAAACAAGGACCCCCTCCTGGTTCTTGTGGGCGTCATGGCATACCACAGTGATGAGGATGTCATGAGAGCCCTCAGAAATCAGAACGAAGGCGTTTTTCGCAACCTCAGTGACGGTGAGGATCGAGTCACTGTAAAATTCCGGAAAAGAGCTAGGAACCCTCACGTTTGCAATATAGTAGTCAGCACTTCACCAACGATCTGGCAGAGGGCGGTCGCGCTGGGCGAGCTGTGCATTGATCTGCAACGCGTTAGGGTTGCGGATCAGTCACCGCTCGTCCAGTGCTCCCGCTGCTTGGGATACGGTCATAGTAGGAAGTTCTGCACAGAGTCGGTAGACGTCTGCAGCCATTGCGGGGGCCCGCACGTGAAGGCGGACTGCGCGGAATGGCTTGCGGGCGGGCCGGCTTCGTGCAGAAATTGTACTAAGGCCAAGTACCACAACAGCCAGCACAACACCTTTGATGACACCTGCCCTATAAGGAAAAAGTGGGATGCACTAGCCCGGGCATCAATTGCCTATTGCTAAGGTGGTGCCAAATGTCACACCCCCGTATCTAATCATCCAGGCCAACCTACAAAGAAAGCAATTGGCTACGCAGGAACTTATGATAGAGGCTGAAAAGCGCGGAGCAGCCGTTGCACTGCTCCAGGAGCCGTACGTGGGCGCGGTGAGAAGAATGAAGAGTTACAGGGGCGTAAGAATATTCCAGAACCCTGAGCAAGGAGAGGGAACTGTGAAAGCCGCAATAGCCGTGTTCGACCCGGACTTGGATGTCACGCAATACCCAACGCTCACCACAAATAACATCGCTGTGGTGCGAATTCGAACCAGGGTCTGGAATGTTACGCTTGTCTCCTTTTATTTCGAGCCGGATAAGCCCATACAGCCATACCTGGAGCAGCTCAGAAGGGTAGAACGCAAAACGGGACCTGATAGGTTGGTCTGGGGAGGCGATACCAACGCAAAGAGCATCTGGTGGGGTGGCGACAAAGATGATGCAAGAGGCGAGGCCATGTGCGGAGCTCTCGGAGAATTTGGGCTGCACATACTTAACTACGGAAGCACGCCAACCTTCGACACTATCAGGGGCGGATCCAGGTACAGGAGCTACGTGGACGTTACGGCCTGTTCGGCCGATATGCTGGACCTGGTGGATGACTGGAGAGTAGACGAGGCGCTCACTGGTTCAGACCACAATGGCATCTTATTTCGGCTTCTGCTTCAAAAATCTCGCGGGACAAAAATAGAACGGACGACACGGACATTTAACACCAAAAAGGCAAATTGGTTGGAGTTTACTGATAAACTTAAACAAAATTTGCACAGAATGAATCTAAATTTAGGACAAATTGACAAAATACAGGACAAAACCAATTTGGAAAAAGCAGTTCAAAATTATACAGACGCAATACACGACACATGCATTCAGACTATACCTAAAAAGACAAACAAGACTATACTTACCTTGCCATGGTGGAATGTAGAGCTCGCCACGTTGAAAGCCGAAGTCGCCACCAGGAAACGCAGGATCAGGAACGCAGCGCCGGTCCGACGAGAGGGGGTAGTCCGCCTGTACCTGGAACAAAAAGCAAAGTATGAGTTAGAAGTGAGAAAAGCCCAAACCGAGAGCTGGAAGGAGTTCTGTGGGAAACAGGATAGGGAGGGTGTCTGGGAGGGCATTTACAGGGTTATCGGAAGGACGCGGATAAGAGAGGAGGATCCCATGCTGGAGGTAGATGGGAAAGCGCAGAGTGCAAAGGATTCGACGAGGCTCCTGGCTGAGACCTTCTACCCTGGGGATAGAGTAGAGGAAGACAACCAAGAGCACAGGCAGATTCGTGAACAGGCTGCGAGGGTGAATGACCAGTCACAGGACGAGGAGTGTGATCCACCGTTCACCCCGCACGAGCTGCAAGTAGCGTACAGGTCATTCAACCCCAAGAAGGCCCCAGGAGCTGATGGACTTACTGCTGACATCTGCACTCACGCCATCGAAGGTGACCCTGGTGTGTTCCTCGCTCTGCTCAACAAGTGTCTGACGTACTCTCTCTTCCCCAAAGTTTGGAAGAACGCTACGGTGGTGGTTTTGAGGAAACCGGGAAAAGAAACGTACACCACGCCAAAATCGTACAGACCGATTGGGCTGTTGCCTGTCTTGGGGAAGATATACGAGAAGATGCTGGTCGCCCGCCTCAAATTCCATTTGCTACCGTCGATAAGTACTCGTCAATACGGCTTTATGCCCCAGAGGAGCACCGAGGACTCCCTCTATACACTAGTGCAGCGGATCCGGGACAGTTTAAGTCGGAAGAAGATCCTTACACTTGTCTCGCTGGACATAGAGGGAGCCTTCGACAGCGCATGGTGGCCTATCATTAAGGTGCGATTGGCTGAGGAAAAATGTCCGGCGAATCTGAGGCGGGTGATCGACAGCTACCTCGGTGAGAGGACTGTTACGGTCAGATACGCGGGCGAGGAGCACAACAGGGTCACTGATAAGGGATGCATCCAGGGATCTATAGGTGGACCGATACTGTGGAACTTGATGCTAGATCCTCTCCTTAAAGATCTGCAGCATAGGGGAGATTATTGCCAGGCTTTTGCCGACGACATCGTCCTGGTCTTTGACGGAGACTCGGCACAGGAGATCCAGGACCGTGCCGGTGCCTGCCTCGAGTATGTTCGGGCGTGGGGCATCAGAAACAAGCTGAAATTCGCACCGCATAAAACGAATGCGATGGTAATCACGCGGAGGCTCAAGTACGATGTCCCACGCCTGAGCATGGGCGGGGTGGGCGTTAACATGGTCAAGGAGATGAGGATCCTCGGACTGACAATTGACGACCACTTGACATTTAATACACATATCGCTCAAGTCTGTAAGAAAGCTATAGGGATATATAAGCAGTTGGCAAGGGCGGCAAGGGTCAGCTGGGGCCTTAACTCCGATGTCATTAGGTGTATTTACACGGCAGCAGTAGAGCCTATAATTCTGTACGCGGCGAGTGCCTGGGCACCCGCTGCACATAAATTAGGCGCGCAAAAACGTTTCGGAACAGTGCAGCGTGGTTTTGGGCTAAAGCTCTGTAGAGCCTATAGAACAGTGTCGCTGCATTCGTCGCTCGTGTTGTCTGGAATACTCCCCCTTGACCTTCGAGTCCAGGAGGCGGCCTCGTTATATGAAGCAAAGAGGGGAGTGCCCCAGGCAGCACTACGCGACCGGGATATCGAACACATGACCTCCGCGTTGAGGGCTCCACACCCCGCGAAGCGGACTAGCCTGGGGTTTGATCACCTGGTGGACGAGGAACATTACCGCAGCAACAGCGATTTCAGCATTCGCATTTTCACTGATGGGAGCAAGATTGACGGCAGGGTCGGCGCAGCCCTATCCTTATGGAATAGGACAACCGAAACCAAGGCCGTCAAGCTTGCTCTCTCACCATACTGCACCGTCTACCAGGCCGAGCTTCTCGCTATAAGCAGAGCGGCAAGGGAAGTCACTAGGAGCAGCGACACAACCTTTGCAATATATAGCGACTCAATGGCTGCTCTCCAAACGGTAGCGAATCCTGGTTGCCTTCACCCCTTAGCCGTGGAGACGAGGGATGCTCTTGCACGCTGTATGGGACAGGGCAAGAGCGTCTCCCTATTCTGGATAAAGGCCCACGCCGGGATGGAGGGGAACGAGAGGGCTGACGTTCTTGCTAAGGAGGCAGCCCTTGGGTTGAAGAAGAAACCAGATTATGATAAATGCCCGGTTTCATTCGTCAAGCGAATTCTCCGTACGGAGACGCTTGACGAGTGGAACCAGCGGTATAAAGCCGGAGACACCGCGGGTATTACAAAAATTTTCTTCCCAGATGCAGTCGCCGCGTACAGGGTTATACGTAAAATGGAGCATGACTCGGTAACAACGCAGATCTTGACGGGGCACGGTGGGTTCTCCGAGTACTTGCACCGCTTCAAGTGTAAGGAGAGCCCATCGTGCACCTGCGATCCCGAGGTACCTGAAACCGTCCCTCATATACTTTTTGAGTGTCCCGTTTTTGGCAGGGATCGTTACGATGCCGAGTTAAAAATGGGGGTAAAAATAGTGAGGGAGAGTGCCTCGGAAATAATGGGTAGTAATAATAGAGAGTGTTTCTTGGAGTATTGTAAAAAAGTTACTAAAAATGTAAATAAGAGAAATAAATAGCTATAAAATTATGTTACATTATATATTGTGTATATATAAACTGTATCATAAAAATAAGTAGAAAGTAAGAAATAGGGAATAAGTAAATAACATAGAAAATAAGAACAGAGTGCAACTAACTGCATGGAATAGATATAAGAAAATGTATATAAATAATAAAAAACCTGTAATAATAATATGTAGAGACAGGCGCCGATTATGTTGGCGGTAGCTAGTTAAAATAAAAAAAAAAAAAAAAAAAAAAAAAAAAAAAAAAAAAAAAAAAAAAAAAAAAAAACCCCAGCTCCCCAATCTGCTAGTCCAAAGCCCAAGTCAAGCAGACAGACCAAAATTTTAAAAAATAATTTTTTAAGATTTTGTAAGTAGGCTACCATATATATATACTTTCAAAAAAAGCTGTTAATTTGGAGTTGCAAACAGACACATCAATTTTATTTATATGAATAGATGTATAGATAGTGAGATGGGATGAGAATAATGAAAGAAAATCAGATCAATTATAAACAGTAATAACTCGTGTTATACGGCACCAATAAACATTTATTATATTGATGAATTTACAATAAACGATATTAATGAAATTGGGTAATCATAGCAAGCTAAATTGAACAAAATTTCAATATATATAAATCTACTAACTTATCGCCGTGGATTCACTTACGCAAATTTCACATTTCTCTCGAGAACTTCCTGGATAAACATCCTTTTTTTAACCTTCCTGCCAAATTTCAGCTTCATATGTCAAGTAGTTTTCTTTACCTATAAAAATAACATCGTTTCCGGCTTAGTATTTCGTGGATTAAAAAAAAATCATCATTCTGCCTAATTGGTAGAGCCATTCTCAAATGATGCTATGTGGCAAAAGGGATGCTGACGACTATTAAAAATTAAAATTCTAATTAGTCCGTCAGTTAGAAAATAAAAAAATGATGGACACGTATTTTCTGCTTTATCAAATTAATAAAAACATACATAGATATATAGGGCAATAAAGTTTAGGGTAGGGGCTCGTGACGGCATTAACCGCTATAAGCCCTCATATGAACTGTACCGGATAGTGACGTCACGCGAAATTTAAATTTTATTTAATTACGTAAAGAAGCAAAAATTTGCGTCCAATATTTTTTATTCATCTGCAACCGGACTTTAAAAAAATTTGTCAACCAGCCCATTGATTTTTGTTAGTACTTATATGTAGATTAAAACAATTTCTAAATTATTTGTTTGATTATTGTCAGTATTCTCAAATAAATTAGAAGCACCTCTGTACGATAAAGTTCGTAACTTAGTTGCGGTGAGCAGTACTTACCCTCTAATACTAAACTAACCGGGAAGTTGGCACTTAGCGGTGGAGGCTGTAGAGTTTCAACACTAAAGTCATTGACTTCCTTTATACCGCTCCGTTGGGCTTTCATTTGTTTTACAGCCAGTTTTAATACCTAGAGCTAGGCCATTGAATATAGCGGTTTCTACAGTAGCATTGAATTTGGAAATAGCAGTGATTGAAATTTTTGATAGAGTAAATTATTTTGAGTTCGTATTTCTTAACCCTATACTGTATGTGCTCTTCATTTTACAGCACAATAAGCGCGAAAAGCTTTTATCTTGACACATAGTTTCTTTAAGAACTTATTGTTGTACCTATTTCTTTGGGCATGGTGGAAAAATGCATTGTTACATTTTGTCTACCTACAACTGTTTGAAGATAGAAATAAAAGAACTGTGCATTAATAAAGTGAATGAATCACGAATTACGTGAACTCACGTGACCTCATGAGTTAAGAGTTGAACAGATTTTAATGAAACTGAGCATGTTACTACTTAACTTCAACCTTAGATCAACGTGAGGGATATATAGGTACTTTTAATCCTGCTTCTTGAGTGAATTCTCGAGAGAATGGAGAAATTCATAAGGGTAAAACCACTGACTGGTTATAAAATGTTCAAAATGTGTTCGAATTACAAAAGCTCGATACCTATGTATTTGTCAAACTTCCAAGCACTTATCTGAATTAGTATTTGCGAGTGTAGCTATGTTACTTGTAAAAGCACTTAATACAAACTGATATTTCAAGTAGGTATACTTAGTTATTGTTATCTGTCGTAGTCTTACAGTAATCTTACGTTACGTGAGTAAGTAAGAGTGAGGCTTTACCAATCGTTATACCAATAAATGCCTCTTGCTGATCTGTCGAGTTTGTATAAGAGACCTTACATTTGTTGACGTATACCTAGGTACTGCATGCATGAATATAAGGTGTATCAAACACACATTTTAGCTAAAACATAGCTTTTAGGTAAGTGTATGTATATTAAGGGAATTTCCAAAGGAGCCCCGAAATCCACGCGGGTAAAACCCGCGGGAATATAATTTTTAAAGTTATAAATGTGAAAATTTGTAATATCGTTTGGGTACCTACCTATTTATTACTTTTTTAATTAAATAATTTGTCTTTATTTGTTAAGTTGAACAAATTTAGCGTGTTACGAAACTAGAAATAAGTAGTAGGTAACTTTTTTGACAGCAATCACGTTAGGTGTTTGTGTTCATATAAAAGATTTTATAATCAACAGCTTCTGTAGTGAGATGGCGTTTTCGCCAAATTGGCGTTATCTCCGTTTTAAGCGTGAAAGCTGAAAATAATAAGTAAAATGTTTCTGAACACGTTTCGTGGGCGTGGCTATAAACATGTTATGCCACGCTTGTTTGTGAGAAAGCGAAAGGGGAGAACTAAATTTTGATTAACGTATCTATAGGTACACTGTACATAACAAACATTACGTTTGTGGGTAGATAAGGGGAAACTCCGCGGCTTCAAGTTAAAGACACAATTCTTTTTTCCTCTCCACATTTTTTGTGATATTGATTATATTTAGACTTTAGTATACCATGAATGATAATAATAGTCAACCTAATCTCACAATCTACGTCACGGTTTCAAGACCTCTCAGTAATTGGCTAAGTTAAACCCTTCCATAGAACGCAAAAAGCAATAAAATCTATCAATGTTCCAATAAGAATGTTCTAACTTCCTCCCCAGGGGATAAAGCAGAACGTGTTTTTAATTTGTTCCCAACTTCTTACACTTGCGGAGCAGCGAAATAAAGCGTCGGTTTTATGGAAAGAAGATTAATGAAAGTTTAACATTAATTTTTATACTTTCCCCCTCTCTTTGTTGCAGATTCTCTGGAGGAAAATTAGAGGAAATTTTCTGATTTATACGAGATTCGTTTAGCCGTCCGCCCGTAGCAGTTTTTTTAGTTTATAATACCAAAGTAAAGTGTGAACTGTGAAGTTTAAAGAATTAGTGTTGATAATAAAAGTTGAATAAATGCAAGCGGAACGTTGAGGGTGGATGGTGTTAGTAGGGGGATGGCGGTGCGGTGCGGGGGGCGGGCGGGAAGCGCGTGGCGGTGAGGTCGGGGCGGCGCGGGCGGGGCGCGATGCGTGCGCGCGCTTGGCCGCTGTGCGTGGCGTGCGCGCTACTTGCGCACGCGTCGGTCGCGGGCAGCGAGCTGAGGGTACTTCAGGTTAATCTGTTCATTTTTTCGCTTACTATCAGTGAACCAAGAAACATGGAATTCAAAACTTTATGAGGGAGAAAATCACCCAAATTATATTGTACGGCCTCTTAGCCAAGATACCAATCTATTGTATTATAATCGTTATGGCTATAGAAAACTGAGGACCTTGGTCACGAAAAACCGTCCATCAAAAGTTCAAGCTAGTTTCCTTTAAAGCGATAACGATTTGGTATATTTTGAACTTGGCTAAGACGGTAGGTTTAGGTATACCCTCGAATGATTCATCGAACTCTAAGAAATTGTATCTACGTATATTGTACCTACAATAATATACTCCATATTATATTTTATTTGAACTGTGTCAGTTTGTGTTTTTAGTCAAATAACGCGTATAGTTTGTATGAAAACCCATTTCCATGGTTCTTTTCGTTCACTGGCTCCTCCATTATTCATGCAATGACAGTGCACTCTTAAAATAAAAGAAACCTAACAAAAAAAAATACGTTCAAAATTAATTTTACAATTTGTACATACCTACTTAAAAGTTAAATTTATAAATCCACAAGAAATCATCAATAATTTCAAACATATTTTTAGACTTTCTTGCTCATCTTAGGTCACTTTCATTTTAAGGGTGCGCTATAATATGATATTCTGTTGCGAATTTCGACTAGCACAGACATACACATATTTGCTGTATTACAAATTAGTGCTCCTCCAGTTTCACCCCATGCCATAATTGACGCTGAAAACGACTATTAAGAAAATCTAAAATCGCTCCTATTCTATTTTTAGAATCAGACAAAAACATAAGGCTAAAACCATTGCCTCGTCTTTTTGTTTAATTTTCTGCATACATTTGTTCTTCTCAGATGAGGTCTCAAGTAAATTGAACATTGCTGAATAAAATATTATGTATGTACCTACTATGTACCTACTCGTACACACGCACGTAAAAAGCAATATTTTCCTAACGTGATTATATAAAAATTGCGTTTGTTGCCAACTTCATGTACCTACCTACTTGGGTAAACTGACTTCATACGTGTCACTTCCGCTGACTTAATGCACGTCACTTCCGCTTATTTCATAATAATATGCGTGTCACATCCGTTGCCTGCTAAAATTGTCCTCTCCACGTAGTACGTACCAAAAGAAGTAGAGATCATAACATAGATACGTTGTTATATTACAACTTATTAATTAGAGAGCACCGTTTGTTCTAGCGGGTAGAATACGCTACGCCGGGTGTGGCGGGTTCGATTCCTGCGTCGGGGTAAACATTCATGTGATAAAAATTTGTGTTTACCCTTAGTCCTGAATGTTTAATATCCATCTTAAGCATGTCATAGTATTATATCAGTAGTCAAATAGTACAAATCTGCTTAGTTTGGGCCTGGTGGCGCCGTGTGCTAATGTCAAGCATTGGGAAGTTTTTTGCGCAGCTTCGTCTCTCCTGCTTCAGCACTAGGAAGCTGCGAAGAGCGGATATTTTATGGCCGCTGTTATAATCATTGCAATTTTATTGACGTCAAATTTTTAAACGGACAACTTACGTAATACAGATATTCCAATGAAATAATATGGTATTTCCTTAAAAATGAAACCTTTCCGTTGTCCAAATACCATTACTTTCCAGAATTTGAACTTTATAAGCCACACTATGGTATGGCGCAATAATACAGGATGTATATTTTTTTATCAACGGGTTCGATTCCCGGCTGAGCAAACTATTTCAACAAATTCTGAGTAGGTATAAACTTATAGTTTTCATCAAAATCGGCCACGAGATTCCTCTGAGCATTCGCAGTTTCGAATTTGGTCATCCACACCCACTTGAAAAGTTCACCCTGCTAGGCGAACTTTCAATAAAATTATTTGACTTTGTCGGACTTTGAATAAAATTATTTCACTTTGTCAGACTTTGGATGAAATTATTTGACTTTGTCGAACTTTGAATAAAGAAAGAAAGAAAGATTTATTTAAGCAAGAAGAGAAACACAACACAAAGGAACACATACAGAACAACATAAATGAAAACAATTAAATAATAACAAAGTAAATAATAACAAAATAAAGAAAAAACAAAATAAAGAATAGAGAGTTCCCGCAAGAATTCTGGGATAGAAATACCCTATGTCCTTCCCTGTATCCCCGACAACGTGTATGCAAAATTTCACGATGATCGGTTAAGGCGTTAAGACGTGAAGCGTAACAAACAAGCAAACATGCAAATAAATTCACATTCAAACTACAAGAGCTTGTCCAGATGAGGCGGTTTACGCGCGAGTCTAGAACGCAAGAGTCGAGAGCGTTTTAAGCGTTTTACGCGCGAGAGCATCTGGACGGGACCTAGTATCCCGGGAACGAGCGAGTGCCAACGCGCGAGCGGTCTCGCGCGTTGGCACTAAAACGCGTCATCTGGACAGGCTCTTAAGAATACTGCGTTCTCCAGGCGGATGCGCGTGCCACGTTCTTTGTCGGCATCGCTGCGCCGGCGTCGTCCGCCGCTGTCGTGCGCGCCTTCAACGAAACGCTCGCGGAGACCTCGCAGACGTACCTCGCTGGTGACCACCCGCTGCACCTGCGCAATATTACGCTGCAGCCGCTCTATATCGAACTGCCAGAAGATGAAAGGTATGTAAAGGTTTTAACAAACGGCTTGGCGAAGTTCATTTTTCGCTTGTATTCGAATTTGGAGCTTGGAGCTGCAAAAACGGCAACTTAACGTCATACAAACGTTTTACAAAAGTATAAATTTCACAAGGTGGTATACTTGTCTATGTGGCCCACTGTACACAACATCAAGTAAAGCAGTCAAGAAAACTCCCAACATGGACATTAATATACCTATAGGTAGTTTATATTGTCTCTAAGAAATAACATGGCGTTTGCCAGCACCAATATCTGTTGCTTACCGTGCAATCGTGTCAGCCCGCAATGAAACGCTTTATGGATATTGTTAGATCTTGTATCCAATAGTCAACAGTACCTACCTAGTACCCATCGAAGGTTCGGACTCGGCAAAATATCTAATGTTTTTCTTGTTTGTTCGCACAGAGATTTCTCCTGAGTATTATTTCTGTTGTTGCGAGTTCACCTCAAATAATAAAACAACGGTACAAAAATGTAAGTCGCAAAAACATTTTTGCGTGAAAAGTTTTTGAAGAGTCAAAGTTATTTTCCTTTACAAATAAAATAGGCGGTGGATCTTTTGAAACGGAATAGGTACCTAGTGTTGAAAAAAAATAACATAAAGTGTATTCATATTTGGATTATTTGGTACTAGAGGAGAGAGTACCTACTTCTACTTATAGAGATAGGTACTTTTTATCCTGGAATTCCCGCGAGAATTCCAAAATGGCCACAGGTGAAACCGCGTTGAACAGCTAGTTTATAAATTATGTTTTGCTTTTAAGAGATATCTTTTTGCCCTCTTGCGTCGTAGCTGGCTGTGGAGAATATACGGCAAAGTGTAAAATATGTCATTATTCTTAATTTACAAAGAATTATTTGTTGTGCAACATACTTTTTCATATTTTTTAATATTTATAATGACCTCTAATGGAGACTTTAAGGAAAAATGTAATGAGCTTACCGTTTTAAAATACAAGAAAGTCTTTTTTGTGTAAGTAGCAGTTAAAAATATATATTCATTTAGGTACCTATTTTTTTTATTAGTAGGTACACTGCTCTTTTCAAGAGAACGTTCGTTATAAGTTCTACTAGTGAAATGGATAGACATTTACCATAAATACTAGAAACATATAAAGGACAATGATTTTCAATGTTTTGAAGTGAAATCGAACACGGGGGAAATGTTCGATGACAGAAAATGTGCCACTTTTTAGGTCTTCGTTCTAATCCTATAGACGTTCATTTAACGTGGGTGTAAGAAAACTTATAGAAGTATAAAATATCGTGCTAAATAAAACTTAACAACAAGAATTCATCAGCTTCTAAGTACGCACATTCTTAAAATATTAAATACATAGGTATAATAGTACTTAGTCATTTCATAACTTTAAGTTAGGTAAATAGAGCAATACTTGGTCAACTTTATTTTCATGGACAAGTCAAGTGAAGCAATATTTATCAGAACGCTTCAAGGAACTAAAGTTTTGTAAAAATACTAGGTACCAGCAGTCCCCCGCTGTTTTACACGCGGTAATTTCGGAGTTCCGCAGGAATTCCAGGATAAACTATAGTGAATATAAACCTTCCTCTGGACTCACTCTATCTATTGGTGAAAACCGCATGAAAATCAGTTCAGTTGTTTTTGAGGTTATCGCGAACAGACGGACAGACAGACGTGGCGGACTTTATATTATGTTGTAAAGTTTAGTTTCAATGAGTTCATGTATTGTATAGATAGGGTGTTTAGGTTTACTAATCACAAATGTTTCTCTTTAGAACTGCGATTTTACTTATTATAATAAATTATTGAGTAGGTAAAACAGATTCTTTTTTAATAAATATTAATTTCTTAATACATATTTTTTCACATACGCGCAACCTTCCACCAAAGTTCGTAATCGGATGAAACGTAGGTACCTACTATAAGGTATTTAGTGCGGTAAAAATGTATCAAATTATAATTATTATTTGTCTGGTATTACAAATTCTGCTTATTTTGGGACCAGGTGCAGGGGCTGTGTGAAAAAGACCAAGCATTACACTCTCATTTCATAATCTCGCACTAAATCCGGTTAAATGATATAGGCTTGCATGGGGACAGAGCTCTAATATACATATTATACATTATACATATATAAGATGTGGTAAAATTAGCTGCAAATAATTACAGGGCTGAAAGTACACGTTATAACAAATAGGATAAGCGAAAAAATAATATTATAATTTATAAGTTCGGTGGTTTTCAGAATATAAGAAAAATCAATTCAATGAAAAAACATTACAAATACCTACATCCGCAAGGTACACAATACACGTAGCTCACTTATAGGTACGTATACAAGGCACGCGCCACGCACACAGCGAGCGATGTATCAGCTGTTCAGCTCGATCGAGGTCACGATGTAGTATGCAGAAGTCGCAATGTACCTAGTATGCAAAATTTATATAACACTAGCTGTCCCCCGCGATTTCATCCGCGGTAATTTCGGAGTTCCCGCGGAGGTTACGGGAAAAAATACTCTATGTCCTTCAGTTCCCGAGGGAATTCCGGGATAAAAACTATCCTATCTTTTAAGTTGGACCATATTATAAACGGTTGCAAAATTTTATCAAAATCCGTTCAGTAGTTTCGGAGTCCATCGCGGACAAACAACGTGACACGTGATTTATATATATTAGACTAGCTGTACCGCGCGGTTACACCCGCGATAATTTCGAAGTTCCCGCGGAATTGTTCCGTACAAACTTTGCAACCCCTTTTCATCCCCTTGGGGGTGGAATTTAAAAAAATCCTTTCTTATCGGAAGCCTACGTCATACAAAAAACTCACCCTCCAAGCTTCAGGTCTCTACGATCAGCGGTGCGTTGATCCATCAGTCATTCAGGACAAAGCATATTATATGTATAGATAATAATTTAACTCGCGTTAATTTCGGATTTCCCGTGGGAATTTCGGAATAAAAAGTACCCTCTGCAAAATTTCATGATGATTGGTTGAGCCGTTAAGGCGTGTAAACGTAACAAATATGTATAAACAAACAAACTCACATTCGCATTTCTAATATTACCTACTAGTTGTCCCCCGCGGTAATTTCTGAGTTCCGCGGGAATTCCAGGATAAACTATAGATATACTTAAACCTTCCTCATGAATCAAGTGCTATCTATTGATGAAGGAAGGATAAATAGGTTTATGAGAGGCAGTTTGATGCAACGCTGTATTACTAGATAATATATTATTTGAATGCCTAACATGTTAAACGTAAATAAAAATAAAACACATAGGTAGGCATCGAATTGTAAATCTCTCCCTATTTTTGAAATCACTTAAAATCTCAAATATTACGGTTTTGCATGTCAAAATTGTTAATTATAAGGTACTCGTACAACGCAACCCACTCCTCAAGGAGTGCTTAACGTTGTTATTAGTACGAAAATGCTACAGCAAATGACAATGAATTAGCGACTTTACAATTGTACCGGGCTCCAAAAGGTACCTACATATATTATTATACTCACTGTGTCATTCCTACTTCCCTACCATAATATTATAAATGCGAAAGTAACTCGGTCTGTCTGTCTGTTACGCTTTCATGCCTTAACAGCTCAACCAATCATCATGAAATTTTGTAAACACGTTGTCAGAGGTATAGGGAAGGACATAGGGTATCCCGGAATTACCACGGGAACTCTGAAATTACCGCGGATGAAATCTCATAAAATTTTGCATGAACGATGTCACGGGCATATAAAAGGTCATAGGGTACTTTGTGTCCCGGAATTCCTGCGAGATCTCAGTAATTTCCGTGGGTGAATACGCGGGGAACAGCTAGTATTGTGTTATTTTGCTCTGCTCTTCATATTTCTGGCAAATGTTGAGATTAAAGGAAGTTGACTACACAGTACATTACATTTATACTAAGAAGTTATATGAGGAGGTACAGTAGGATCGATGTAGGGAGTTGTAATCACTGAAACTAAGGAACCGATTTTAAAAATTATTTCACTGATATTTATAGCTATAGTATCGCTGAATGACAGGATAGGAACTTTTGTCTAGAAAAATAGAGTTCTGCGGGAATACCAAAATTCATGCGCGTAAAATCCGGGGCAAGAGGTTAGTGGTAGGTAAGGTGTAATTTTGGGTCTTGGAGAGGAGCTAGGGTACTATTATCTATATCTATCCATATATACATAAAAATGCTTTGTTCTGAATGACTGACGGATCAACACACAGCCTAAACCGCTGCTCGTATAGAGACCTGAAACTTAGAGGGTGTGTTATTTGAATGACGTAGGCATCCGATAAGAAAGAGTTTTTGAAAATTCAACCCCTAAGGGAGTGAAAAGGGGTTGCAAAGTTTGTACGGAATAATTCCGCGGGATCTCTGAAATTATCGCGGGTAAAACGGCGCGGGACAGATAGTCCTGATATAAAGAGTTAGGTAATTGGTGATTCCAAAATTGGCGTTCGTCAAACTGTGGCAGGAACAAATATTTGGTGAATAGTTACGAGTAATTTAATACTTGAAATAAGGGATAGGGTATTTTCATCCTGATATAAAGAGTTCCCATGGGAATTTCGAAATTGGCGTGGGTGAGGCCGTGAAGAAAACAGCTATTATTAACTTTTCAAAATGTTATACAAAAACACAACGCGGTAGGCACGCGCCAAATCCTCGTTATATTTGTGACGCCATAAATTATTTTGTAGTCAGAAATTTGAAATTACGTAATCGTAATAAAAACCATTCTCTTTGTAAGTAATCCAATATTATGAAAGTTGTGAGTCGTGACGGAGAAACATTGAACATAACGCTCCAAACTTAGAAGATTTCTTGCTCAATGATTGTATTATAAAAAAGTTGCACAAGTATAAACTTTAGGTACAAATATTTTTACAGTTTTTTTTTATAATTTATTCTTTATTGATTACGGTTTTAGGTCAAAATTCAAAAAAATCAAAAGCTATTTATTACTTAGGATTGGTTGTTACAATCACTTATAATCGTCAACAGGTTCTTAGAATTATAAATTACCGTCAGTTCGGAATACGTCCTCTGCTGAGAAGAACTGACAAGAAACTCAGCAGCGCTGTCTTTTAATGATCGTATAAACTAGGAGAACAGGCCGTTTATAGATATCCTAACAAGTAAATGCGAAAGTGTTTTTTTACGTGCTTATGGAGCAAGGTGATTTATTGCACAGTGATTGTTGATTGTTGTCGAAAAGAGAGTTGTTGTTGAGAACAACTGTACTTAAATAAACTATTACCTATCCACATTGGCTCAATGGTAAGCGAAGCTGACTAAAGTTTGAACTCAGGTTAAAAATTTATGAGATGAACATGGAGTTTACCTTCAAATTGGGTGTTTGGTATAATACAATAGTAAAATTTGTCTGGTTATTACAGTAATTTACACGCCAACAACGGCGAATATGCCGTTTATTTAGTCTCAAAATAGTCACAACGTATCTACTACGGACATAATTTTGCGTTTTGAATTTGTTCGTACAATTTTTCAACGATAGATGCCAATTTTTCTCGATTGTTGCGTACCTTCATGGCAAAAATTTTATAGCTTTGTAGTAAACTACGCAAACAGTGATATACAACAGAACTTGGCTAGCGACTGCATGCACGAGCCAATTGTGAATTTATATCATATATCATAACAAGTTATTGTACACCATCGGCATTCGGAAACGTGCATACGCAAATCGTTATAGCGTGTAAATCAATGGTCTCCTTTTCTGAGGGACTCCTTCGCGTCTCAATAGCACCAATCTAAGAAGAAAAAACATTATTATCTTCATGTTGTGTTATCTTCGTCATATTTCATTTCTAATTTGGAATTAAAAAGTGGCTGTTTTTGGCAGTTTTAATATCAACTTATTGCTATGGAACTTCTACATAAATGCTGCAGAAGTATCTCTACTCTATTTTACATTAATCTCTATTAGTTTCTTTTCTAAAGAAATATCTCAAAGGATAAAATGATTTTTTTTCGAGTGTCGCTAGTGACTGCACTCTTAATGTAGGTATGTCACGGCAATTAATGATATTTTGGATTCAGTCGTTGAGAATGTCGCTTTATGTTCTTACCTCGCGTTAATGAGTCTCCGCACCCCGGCAATATGGATTTCTGCTTGAATTTCGCAGTGACTACGATTTTGTTTGGTAAAATATCTACACAACAATCAAATTTCTATATATACCAGGTACAGTTAATATTGTACTGGATATAAAAAAATAACCTATTATGAGACCTTATTAAAGTGTCTTCGAGCTGACCAGATCTCAATTTGCCCCTGCAATTATTCAAATCTTTCTTAATTTGTGTAATCTTGTTCAGTTCTCATTAAACTTTGTTTTAAATTTTTCACGTTTTTGTTTCTTTTCTTAATGCTTAAATTTGCAATAGAAACTCCCATTTAATATTTTGTTTCACATTCTCTCGAACAGTCTTTATTTAGATACATTTGTTTAACTTATTTTTCGATTTTTCTCCTTTACTAGAATAAGTAATTTTTTATATATAGATACTTCCTAGAAAACACTGAACGTTGTCTGAAAGGTTAATTAGTTTTCTATTAAGACCAATGTTCCAATCTAAACTTCTTTGAGATTTTACATTGTAAGTTCTTGCTGATGATTTTGTTTCTATTTCTTTATACCCCACTTGGTGCACAGTCTCGTTTAGAAGATTTCTCAAGTCGAATATGTTAGTTTGTGACAGCGACCACTATCAAAAGCAAGTCGCAAAGCTTATTTATCGTGAAACTAGAGAACGCTTACTGGAGTTAATGAGGCGTGTTATGTGAATTAATTTATCATCGCCGCATTATTCCAAGTGATGAAATAACGATTGCTTGCGGACGATTTACTTCAGATGCTTTTAGTCGTGGAAATGCTAGGTACATAAGTTCAAACTATGTAATAATTGAAACGATCAAACATGAAATTTAAAATACAAACCGCTGAAGAGTAAACACTTGTTTTAATTTTGAGAGTTTCTACTAAATGTGCATTACTCTGAATGTGCAGTACATACATGAACTGATATACTCAAAAAGTAGACCAATACTTGCACATAAAAACCTACCAATAAATGTAAATTAAAAATGTTAAGGGTGCATAAAATAATATTTTCATTAAAACTGAGCAAGTACGTAGGTATAATTGAATTTTTAAGAATTCGCATGAAAAAGCGTTATGATACGAGAATTTTATTTACGTTAAACAGAAAAAGATATTGAAACAGCTTCAAAATTGGTGATATTTATTCAAAACTTTTATATCGTTAACAATGTAAAACTACTGTAATTTTTGTTAATAAATAAAATATGTTAGTTATATTTTTTTTTCAAAGTCGAACATTCGACCTTAACGAAATTAAAACTTGCATTTACGGGAGTAGGTACTTCATCACCTATTAGAAAATACGGTAAATAAAAAATTAGGGGTTTACATCGTTAGGGGTGCAATTTATTGTGCCCGGCGTAACCTTCGTAAACCCCTCGGGCGCTATACCTATGTATCAAGCTAGAAAGTATTCTTTAGCACATTTCGACCCTATTTTCGTATACAAAATTACGTCAACCTATAGTTACCCTGACCACAAAAGACATTAAAAATATAAGTAAAGATAAAAAAAATCAAGATCAAGAATGGCAATATTTTTTCCTAATAACAAAGAATTTAGGTAATTTTTAGTAGCTAGCTTTGATAAAACACTATGAACTAACAATAAATAGTAGATATTAGGGAATTAGGTACATAAAAAAAAATTGTAAGGAGGAAAAATTTAACAGACTAAATCTTTTGAAATACAAAATAAAATATAGGTAGTTGACTCAATTACTATAGTATTTGTATTCAGTCTGTGGCTATGCCATAAATCTTCAAGAATTTCGTATCAGTATTGAATTCAATTTCGCATTGTTTCCCGAATTCCTCGTACGGCACTTGATACAAGCATTCAAACCCGGCTTTGTCTGCGGCGCGCTGTCCCAGTACACTTGTGAATATGCCAGCCGTAGCACGATATCCGGCTTCCTTCGACACTTGCATTCTAAAAGTGAAACTTTATCATTAAGACGAATAAAATAGAATAAAAAAATTATAAAAGCTTATAAAAATATGCGATTCTCATTGTGCTTTTTAAATGAGTGCAAAGGCGATTGCGATATTTACTTTTCAAGAAGTTCGTTTGAGAAAATGAATGAAGCCTTACAGAGGTCAAGTGTATAGGTATAGGTAACATTTTGTCAAAATAATTTTTTGCAGAAAGTTTGTACTCATGTACTGAAGGAGAAAGAGGCTATAAAGTAAACTATAGAAGTACCCCCTTACCTCTTGTTGACTTTATGCACAAAATCAGTTTTGATATTGTCATCTACATTGATTGTTGTTTTGATATCTATACATATAAAATGCTTTGTCCTGAATGACTGATGGATCAACGCACAGCCTAAACCACTGATCGTAGAGACTTAAAACTTGGAGAGTATTCTTTGTATGACGTAGGCATCCGATAAGAAAGGATTTTTGAAAATTCAACCCCTAAGAGGATGAAACGGAGTTGCAAAGTTTGTATGAAACAATTCCGCGGCAACTTCGAAGTTATCGCGGGTGAAACCGCGCGGGACAGCTAGTTGTTAATAAAATTTTATTTTATGTCCGCGCCACACAAATATCGTGTACATGCCACTGTTTGATGATCACTGCAATATGTAACTTTTGTTGCTATCATATTTCAGTTTCAATCAGAAAAATAGCGATTTTGTCATGTTTAGACAGCTTGAACTTTTGAAGTATGTTTATTTTGGTTAATTGCTAGATATTTTAGTGTCAAAACGTGCATATTGTAATCGCAAAACCACCGTGTTTTTGATTGCAACCGAAAAATGAGAGTACCGAATACCTACTTCAAAAGTTGAAGGTGGCCAAATTATGACTAATTAACTACAAAATCGCTATTTTTCTGATTGAAATTGAAATATGATAGCAGCAAAAGTTATATAATTGCCCTGCTGTTCTAAAGCGCTGAGGATTGTGTTACAGGCAGGCGCGATCGAGGGAAAGGATTGTCATGTGAATCAAGGTCAAGCATTGAGCCATTAAAATACCTATACAGTTCAATTTGAACACGTCTGGCCAAATTCCAGTGCGAGATTAGTATTGAAAAAAATTGTCAACAATTTTAGGATAAACCTAATGTCATATTGTACACTAGCTATTCCCCGGTGGTGTCACGTGCGTGAATTTCGCATGTGTTAGAAATATCTAAAGCTTATTTTTTTTGTAAACAGGTGTTGAACACAATATGTTTATTTAATGATTTGTAGTAAGACGATTAGTGTTTAAAGTTGAAATACCTTGTTTTGAGGAGCTCTACAGCTATGCCCAGGCCTCGGTACTCAGGGGTGACGGAAAGGCCAGCTCCCATGAGATACTCCTCCACGTCATATTTATCATAAACAACTGTCACTTTCGAGGCTTCGGTAAACATGCGCAGTGAGAGCAAGCCCGCTTCCGTTTTAGGCTGAAGAAATAGAATATTGTAATGTTTATCTATTTTGCATACTTTAACCCTTTTTCAAAGGGCAAACAACATTATAAATTATTTTGATGGTAGTTTCTCAAGAAACCCCTGAATTTGTATAATATCGTTTATTATATCAATCGTGTATTAAAATTAAACTTTCAATCATTATTTCAATGTTATTTTCATTGAAATATAATAAGTATTATCATTGCATGATCATGCTGAAAAGTGTGATATTTTCGTAAAATATTAGTTTAATCTCTATATCTGAAATATTTATTGTGTTACCAAACCAAAGGAATTGGTAAGTAGGTAAAGAGTACAAAGAATGATCCTACAAAGAATGATGATATTATAAACGCGAAAATTTGTAAGAATGTATGGATGGATGGGTGGATGTTTGTTACTCTTTCACGCAAAAACTACTGGATGGATTTTAATGAAACTTTACAATAATATAGCTTATACATCAAATTAACACATAGGGTACTTTTTATCCCGGAATTCCTGCGGGAACACTGAAATTAACGCGGACGAAACTGCGGGGCACAACTAGTTTTATAATAATATGTTATTTAGATTTAGTTTTATGGTAGGGATATAAATATATGCTAATTTACCCAAGAAGTTACGATTTTTTTACGTTACTCTCGTCACAAGTAGATCTATATACCTACGTACCTACCCATTTACTATACTTAGAATGAGATCACAATATCAAAGCTTGAAGTTGACTTATTACTAGCAACATTACCCTTATTATCACATTGTTTACTCAAGTCTTAGGTGTAAACGTAACAATACATAAACATAAACACGTGAAATCCATTTATTTATGAGATTCACCACGACACATACAGATGTTGTGGTTTAATCTGGGATAGGTGTTCTTGACAGTTCAGACATGGAGAATACAACCTTGTTAGCAGAGTCGAATTCGTACTGTACATAATTTATGTCAGAGGTGTGGAAAATTGTTCATTTGTTTCTAAATATTAGGTCGGAAATTGAATTGAATTGAAAGAACTTTATTTGACACAACACATAGATAGTTACAACATACATAAATTTAAAAAAAAAGCATGAATGAGGGACTGCTTCCCAACCGCCAAATAAACATCTCTATAAATTTTATCACGAAAATCTCGCAATTTTTTTACAGTCGAATCGCAATGTTCGTACATCCAACGTTAATTGGATTGAATTTAGATTGAGGTAGTCATCTCTTAATTGTACACCGAATTAAATTTTAACAAGTATTTTTGAAGTGGAAATTTTTTAGGCACCTTTTACAAAAAAAGAAAGTTGGATTACATGTGAGTTTTTCAATTAAGCTGATTGGATTGGTTGGTAACAGGGGGCGTTGAAACACATTTTATAGGGTATATTTATAGGTACCAGTTTTTTTTGTGTACATACTCTAAGTCTCAACAGGCGAGATTATAGACAGTTAATTAATTGATCAATCGGTTAAAAAAAGTAAGTATATCATATTAAGTGATATAACATATTTCTATTAATAGGTAAGGGTACATTATTGCAAAGCCAGCGAAATAGGAAATTGCCATTTCGGCCGAGGCATATACAGTTGTTTACGCACAAGATTGGAATTTCATAAATAATGAAACTCAAGTAATTTAGTACAACTTTTTAATGTGGTAACTAATGTAGTATGAAATTTAGACTTGGAACAAAGAAAGGTCGTGTCCTTTCGCTGGACGAATGTAACCGAAGTGAATAAATTTTTATTATCGACGCAACGGTCGATTTATATTTTGGATAAATCTCGATGGTAGGTAGGTGCCTCGTAAATATTACTGGTTGCTATTCTTCTGCTTAAGGCGCTTTAACATAAACTCCCCCCCTTGAAAGACCTGGGCTTTCAACTCTGAAGTTCCTCCGCAGTAGGCAGAGGACACAGCCGCACCAGCGGACGACGAACGCAGCCTCTCGTGGTTTTCACGTCCGCCACTCTGGTGATCCCATCTGAGCCCGGATAGAGGCGCTCAACTCGTCCGAGACGCCAGCTCAATGGGGGAGCGTGATACTCTTGTAACAGCACCATGTCCCCCACGTGCAATTTGGTTTTATCCTGTCTCCATTTAATGCGCAATGCGCAACTCTGATATATATTCTCTTTGCCACCTATTCCAGAAGTGCTGTCGTAATTGCTCCAGGCGGGCGTAGCGTTGTAGAGTTCCTTCTTTGCGATCTTCCAGAGCGGGTGCCGGTAGAGCGTTCAGCGGTCTCCCGATCAAGAAGTGCCCTGGGGATAGAGTAAGGAAGTCATTGGGAGAGGAGGACATTGGGCATAAGGGGCGACTATTTAAAATGGCCTCCACTTGTGCAAAAAGAGTAGATATCTCTTCAAATGTGAGATGTACGTTGCCAACGACACGTTTTATATGATATTTCGCGGATTTAACTCCGGCTTCCCATATTCCCCCGAAGTGAGGAGCGTACGCAGGTATGAAATTGAATTTCGTGCCCTCCTGAGCCGCGAACGCAGATAGAGGTTCCGTATTACTCTTTAGAAAACTACCTAATTCTTTTGCAGCTGCGGTAAAATTTCGGCCATTATCGGAGAACACCTCTTCTGGCTTTCCACGACGAGCAACAAATCTGCGAAGTGTCATTATGAACGCTTCTTTAGTTAGGTCGCCTACTGCCTCTATGTGAACGCATTTGAAGCGTAGACAAACAAACAGACACATGTAACATTTTGTTAATTTTGCACCCCGACCCTTACGGTTAAGAATTAGAAACGGACCGGCGTAGTCGACACCGACTGATTTGAATGGAGAGTCTACTGACACGCGATTCGCTGGTAAGTTACCCATTTTGGGAAGTATAGTTTGACCACGAACACGAGCACAAATAACGCAGTTTTTCACGGTTCGTCTTGCAAGTTTTCGTCCATTGATGGGCCATACCGTTTCGCGTATTGTTGCGAGCAAAAGCTGTGGACCAGCATGCAAATTGTGCACGTGTTCTCGGACAAACAAGAGCTTCGTTAGGTGATGAGAAGAATCTATGAGTATTGGGTGTTTCTTTTGATAATCATAGGCAGACGCACTTAGCCGCCCGCCGACTCTAACTAAATTTGTTTTTGGATCGAGAAAGGGTGATAAAGATAAAATTTTTGATTTGGAATTTAGGTCTTTACCTCTTATCAATTTGTCGTACTCAACAGGAAAACACTGTTGTTGCGCTATTTTGAACATGAAATTGAAAG
Source organism: Zygaena filipendulae (assembly GCA_907165275.2). NCBI lineage: Eukaryota > Metazoa > Arthropoda > Insecta > Lepidoptera > Zygaenidae > Zygaena > Zygaena filipendulae. Next base: position 10,271,212 of record OU015654.1, read on the forward strand.
AGTTGTTTAGTTCAGTAACGGTTAGACTGCCCGAAAATCTGTCTCCACTCTCTTTGAGCCTAGAATTATGTAAGAAACGCAAAATGTAGCCAAAAATTCTTTGGATTTTGTCGAAATTGGAATATTTTGAAAAATCAAAGCTGTCTTTGGTTGTAGAGATGATTTTACTCGTATTAGTTCGAACCTCTGGTAAGTTATGTGTTAAATCTTTATTTAGATTTGGCCATTCCGACTCGTTTTTGCGTAGGTATTTTGGCCCTGACCACCACAGGTCCATGCCAGGAAGTCGACTACCGTCGACACCACGAGAAATGAGATCTGCTGGATTAACATTGGTAGGTACATGGCGCCAAGATTTGGGATTAGTTAACTCTAAGATTTCGCCTACTCTGTTGGCTACAAATGATTTCAGCCTTGCCGGATTGCTGTTTATCCACCCTAGTGCAACTTTGGAGTCGCACCAATGAACAATGTGCGATGGAGTATCTCTGAGAGACTCTACCACAGTCTTACATAGCCTAGCTGAGAGAAGTGCTGCGCAAAGCTCTAGGCGTGGAATTGTGGTTGGTTTTATGGGTGCTACTTTGGACTTTGCACACAATAATCTCACCATGACAGTCTCTCCATCCGTAGCGCTCACTGATCTTACATAGATGCAGGCGCCATATGCCAATTGCGATGCGTCGCTGAAAGTGTGCAACTCCACGGAGTTTGGAGGGTCACAACGAACTCTACGAGGAATTTTAAGATTTGATAGCGAGTGAAAATTTTCCGAAATTTTTCGCCAATTTGTTTGAATGTCTTTAGGTACCGGATCGTCCCAGCCTAACCCACTCTGCCACAACTTTTGAAGCAAGATTTTTGGTTGGATTATGCATGGGCTTAGTAGACCTAAGGGGTCGAAAATTGAAAATGAGTTTGATAGAATTAGTCTTTTTGTAATTACTTCAGGTTTGGGTGGAATTCTTACTGGAAAATGGAATACGTCTTCAGCTGGGTTCCATCCCAGACCGAGCGTACTCGAGGATTCACTGAGCGCTAGATTATCCGTCGTATTTAGATCTGAATTTTGAAATAGAGTTGTGGAATTCGTTTTGTATTTTCGTAGGGGAAAGCACGCTGCCGCTAGTGCTTTAGAAACTGAAGTTTGGATGTGTTTCAGGAGAGTTTCGTCATCACAGCCGGTTATAAGATCGTCTACATAGAAATCCTTTTGTATTATGGTTTTTATTAACTCATCATCACACTCCTCTCCCACCTGCCAAAGACATCGCGTGCTTAAGTAGCTGGCACTTGCAGTACCGTAAGTGACAGTACTAAGTTGCAGTGTTTTAAGGGGCTTGGACTCGTCTTCTCTCCATAGAATTAATTGCAATTTACGATCGTCGTTTGCAACATCAACTTGACGGTACATTTTTGCGATGTCGCCAGTTACAACAAACTTGTGTTGCCGCGCTCTAATTAATATGGAGAAAAGAGAATCCTGCATATTGGGACCTATCATGAGAATATTGTTGAGGGAGTATCCAGATGTGGTGGGAGCTGAGCCGTCAAACACTACTCGGAGTTTGGTCGTCTCACTATCCTCCTTGAAAACGGCGTGATGGCAAAGAAAGTAGGCTGAATTTGGAATAAGAGTGGGTGATTCAGACAAATGTCTAAGTTCGTAGTATTCTCGTATAAACTCTACATATCGTGCTTTAAGTTTTGGATTTTTTCTGAATCTTTTTTCTAAATTTAAGAAACGTTTTTTTGCTAAATAATATGAATCACCAAGGCAATCCGGCGAGTCCTTTAGAGGCAACTTCACGCAGAATCTGCCCGTGCTTAAACGAGTTGTGTTACGTAAATAATGTTTTTCGCATTCTATTTCTTCAGGAGTGAATACCGTTTTGTGAGGTAAGCTTTCGAGTTCCCAGAATTTGGTGAGTTTTTCGTCTATATTAGGACTTGTAATGCAAACATGATTGCAGTGTGTTTGGTTAGTAGAGTATGTAGAATTTAGTGGGCCGGCTATCAACCAACCAAGTTTAGAATTACGCAGTTTTGGATTTTTGGGACCTAAAGAGCGTTGCTCACTACCTAAAATGTCCCAGAAAATGTCTGCTCCTATCAATACTTCAATCGGTGCAGGTTGAGCGAAGTCAGGATCTGCCAGTACAATAGATTTTGGTATTTTTAAATTATGTGTGGCGATCGGAACCGTCGGCAAGTTTCCGATCAATTCGTCGAGAATAAAGCAAGAAAGAGCGACATTGTAGCTGTTATTAGCAACTGATCTGAAATTAGCAACACAACTCTCTACCACTTTGCTAGAGCAAGTGTTTCCTACACCTATTACATTAATTGTATCTAGTGGATTTGACTTAAGAGAGAGTTTTACTTGAAGAGATTTCGTAAGAAATGAAGACTGACTCCCACAATCAAGAAGAGCGCGAACCTTCTCCACTTTTTGATTTATAGGATTATAAACTTCTATTATAGCTGTAGACAAGAGCACTTGTTGTACGTTTTGAGTGAAGCAAGTTGCAACGGCTTCACTTTGTTTGCTGTTTGTGACGCTATTGGATAAGTCGGCAGAATCGTGAAGTAAAGTGTGGTGATATTGTTTGCATTGCCGACATGGGCCCGTAAGACATTTCTTTAGAGGATGTCCTTGACGAAGGCAATTGAGACACAATCTGTATTTAGAAACTAATGAGTATTTATCTTGGAGAGTTTTCGATTTAAATATACCGCAATCGTAAATTTTGTGGTTTCCATTACAGATTATGCATGGATACTGAACGGTTGACTGACTTTGATTGAAAGTTGCAAACGACTCAGTAGTGTGATGAGGATGATCACTTTTGTTGAACTTATGATAGCTATCGTTTTGATAATTATTGTTGTGTGAAGAGCGTGGTGTGAATTGCGATTTAGAATTGAATGACGATGAAAATCTAGACGAATTATTAATATTGGAATTTGTATTGGAACTGTTATTGTAACCAAACTTATTACGAGTTATAGACTCTAACACATCAGCGCGGTCGATCAAAAACTTGTGAAACTGTTCCAAACTTGGAACTTCGTCTAACGTGTTACGATGTTCTTCCCACTTTATTTTAGTGCGATTATCTAGTTTAGATGAGAGAATAAATACTATTAAGACATCCCAATGATTAGTGGGTTGACCAAGGCTAGCGAGCGCACGTAAATTTTTCGTGACATGATCAACCAAATAGCGTAGCGACTTTTCAGATTCACGCTGTGGCTGCATATTGAGTAATGAATCTAGATGGTGATTGATGAGCAGTCGTTTATTGTCGTATCGACTACAAAGCAGACCCCAAGCCTCTTTATAATTCGCGGATGACACTTCGAGATTGCAAATAATGCGTGCTGCATCGCCTTCGAGATATGAAATTAAATAATGGAATTTCAGTATTTCAGTAATATGTTTGTTATTGTGCACTAGATTTAAGAAAGTATCTCGAAACTCCAGCCAACGGAAGTAAGCCCCGTCGAACTTAGAAATTTGTATTTTTGGCAGCTTGATACCGGAATCATGAGAGTGGTTCTCATTGCACATTGATTTACGTCGTATTTCGTCGGCACTGCAATTATTGCATTGATCGTATTCTTTAATCATGTTTTTAGCTATGACGACACATTGAATAAAATCTTGTTCAATGCGCTCCCTTTCGTCCACTTCGAATACCATATTTTGAGCATTTTGTACCTCGATCTCCGTTTGTAAATCGTCAAACCTTGCCGACAAGCCCTCGAATTTACCAAGTCTTAGTGTAAGCTCTGCTATTTGTACGTCTGACATGTCTTCAATTTTACTAATTCGATCTATATAATTCTTAAACTTGGTAATCTGTCCCTTGATAGAACTACGCTTTGCGAGTAGATCCTTCAAAGGTCCTTTCGAGGGTACATCTAATCTATCGCCATCCGTCGACATGATCAACCTTTTTAAATGGACCAATGAGTTTAAGAGTAGGTAGGTATAAAAATATAATTTGTAATATATAAAATTTATAAGGTATAAATTTTTGATGTAGGTAGGTAGCGATAAATCGATGTCCTCTTCAACAAAATTCGACTATTTAGGAGTAAATAAATAAAGGGTTGCCTGGCGCTCCTCGCTTCGTTGATTTGCCGTGTAGCCAGGGTGCGCTGCGCGACACACGATGTCGCCTGGCGCAAGCACACTGCCTGCCTTTGGCCTGAAATTTATCGGCAAATACTGATTAAGTTATGAAAAAATACCTAAACGAATCACTAACATACGCTAGGGAAATTCAAACAGACGATTAACTTAGGTATATACAAAAAAAAAATCTAATAATAAAATTTTGACAGTTTTACCTACCCCTAGAGAAGTGCGAGTCGTGAACATACGACACCTCTTGATAATTTTGTTTATATTAAGCAATTGTAAAAAAAAGAATTTAAGCAAAATGATGTATGTAGAATATAGTGTGTATGCAGGTACCTTTAGAAAATACCTAATTATTGAAATTTGTAAAATATTTAATTGTGGAAATATAGCACAAGTGAATAAGTAGCTCAATTTAAATAGTCAGTTTAGTGCACTGAATTTTAGTAATGCTGGATAATAGGTTAAAGGTTTTTTTGGAAATTGAGAAATTTGGATAATGTGTGTAGGTAGGAAGCAAAGACAGGGCACTTAGCTTGTTTAGAAGACGCCTGCAGCTTCGCACCACCACGATATTTTAGATGTCTCGTTGACCAGCCCAGCACGTCGATTGTCTTCAACGGCAACTGGCTCCAACCTCGTCTTCCTTAAATTTTGATGTAGTTCCACAGTAATCTTCTTTTCCGAAAGACTGCAGTTTGTATTTCAAATTTAGTCCTGTCACGGTCGCCAATTTTCTTGTTTACGCACAAGATTGGAATTTCATAAATAATGAAACTCAAGTAATTTAGTACAACTTTTTAATGTGGTAACTAATGTAGTATGAAATTTAGACTTGGAACAAAGAAAGGTCGTGTCCTTTCGCTGGACGAATGTAACCGAAGTGAATAAATTTTTATTATCGACGCAACGGTCGATTTATATTTTGGATAAATCTCGATGGTAGGTAGGTGCCTCGTAAATATTACTGGTTGCTATTCTTCTGCTTAAGGCGCTTTAACAACAGCTTTTCTAAAAAAATGCAAGGAAATAAAAAAGGGCCTTTTACATAATAAATTTAATTTATTAACAAAATAACAACGAACTCCGCTTTACCGCCATTTTTTTTTACAGTTTGTGCCGAAAGCCACGAGAACGCAATGTGTACAATAGATGAGAGTTCTAAATTCAAACAGCACACCGTTTCATACAAAATTGCCGGCGAGCTCTTCTTTCCAAATTCAAAGAACGCGCCGAGAAGTGATTTGGGTTTTTCAGTCTACGTAAATATGAGCGCTCGACTTGGCGGGGGCACTGCCGTGCCCCCCGATACTTCACGTGTTCTTTATTTAAAAGTAATGACAATATTTCCGCGCATGTTTAAAAAAAATTCTTTTCTCTACAGTCGTGGCAATGTGCAAGTATCATGTAGGTATGTTGTTTTCATACAGCTTCAATTTCAATTCAAGGAGTGATGGTAACATAATATTATGCGCTTCATGATCTCATTAATATAAAATCAGAACTCTGATACTGAATGACTCCGAAGTCAAATACTTGAATAATATTACGTATGATGAATACCTAAATTAGGTCAATCACCGATATATAGAGGAGAAAAATGAATTGCAAAAATCCCGAAATGGTAAAGGCAAAAAAAAACCCGGCGAAGTAAATGAGACGTAGCGCCGAAAATGAAAAGAGAATGAATAATAGATTTGTTGTGCTTATGAAATTGCTACAATAGTTTCGAGGGGGGAAAAGTGAGTGATGGTTCAGGGCGTTTCTTGTGTCCCGAATATTAATATTTTTTTAACTGTATCATATATATTTGACTCATTTTATGTTACATTATGTTACTTTATATTTTACTAGCTATTTCCCGAAGTTTCACCCGCGGTAATTCCGGAGGTCCCGCGGGAATTCCGGGACAAAAAGTACCCTATGTCCTACTCTGTACTCCTGACAACGTGCATGCAAAATTTCAAGATGATCGGTTAAGCCGTTAAGGCGTGAAAACGTAACAAACAAACACACAAACTCACTTTCGCATTTATAATATTGCATGGTAAAGATTTAACATCATTCATGTTTTATTGACAAAAATGCAGATTAAAGACAGCAAATTGAAATAATTATCAGATCATGGGACACTGGAGGAGGTAATAAGAAATAAATAAATAAATAATAATAACAAAATCTTTTGTACAATACGTGTAATATTATAATATTATCTGATATTTTATATCCTTAAATTATAAGTCCTACCTTACCTCAGTGAAAAACTGTAAAAATCGGTGAACCTCGTAGAGTTCGTCTTTTTACACGATTATACATATTATACTATAAAATGTCGGAAAACTAATTTTAATAACATATTTCTAACTGTCGAATCAATATGAAACTTTCTATGTAGGTGGTACTTATATATTCGGATGATAATACAATACTATTATGACATGTAACTGATCTGATGATGGAGCCATAGGATGGATATAGGATCTGTAATTAAACACACAGCCCCATCGAATTGGAGCTCGTTTGATTGATCTTGAGAAGCACACTGGTCCTAGATGATTAATATTAAGTCCAGTTTAGGTACCTACTATGCGTGTTTTGATCATTTTTTAACTATTCGAGCCCATTAAAATTAAAAATATGTCATCAACTTTACCGGGACGTGTTCAACGAAATGTCCCTTCTTCTGCGGCAGGCATATGTTAACTCCAACCAAAACTCGCTCGCTCCTAGCTCCGTCGATTAAGAAACAAGCGAGGCTCAACTTCTGCCTAATGAAAGACGTCAGCAGCACTCGATATTCTTGCACCGCCTCCGCGTCCGACGCTGTGCCTGTCAATTTTAAACAAGATTAATCAACCGCACTTAGCCTCGATTGATGATACCTACCCTTCGGGTCCGCTCACGCAAAGATTTAATGGTTCGAGGGAGCGAAGTTTTAATCGAGTAAAGTAAAAAACGTGTCGTACGTTTTAACAGCGGCAATCGGTTTTTGCAAATGGTTATCATGCCGCCCCCTTAAACAAGGGGTCCCGAGTTTGATTCACGGTGGGGATGGACTTTGTGATTGTGCGATGAAGTCAGGGTTCCACTTTTTTGAACGTGTAATGTAGAATAGAATAGAATAGAATAGAATACACTTTATTGTACACCAAAATAATTTTACAGTGTGTTTACAGAAACTTATAACTAAGGGCATACAAAAGGCGGTCTTATCGCTTTACTAGCGATCTCTTCCAGTTGTATTGTGTTATCTTTAAATTTAATGTATGTTATAATATGTAATACCTAATTGAAGTGTTTATCGCAACGTTTGCCCGTTTAGCAACGTTTTAGTTTCTGCCATACGAATATATTCTGATATGATTCTAGTAGACTTGTGTGTTACCGCCGCACTCAGAGTCGACTTTAATGATTACTTAGTTAAGTATAGATTTTCAAAACAAAACTGCCGCAATCAGAGACGTTCAGTAAATCAATGTTAATTGGCATTTAATAACATGTAACTTAATTAGTTAAATGCCAACTAATATTAATTTATTAAACTTGTCTGTTTGCGGCAGTTTTGTTTTAAAAATCTATACTTAACAAGTAATCATTAAAGTCGACTCTGAGTATGGCCGTTAGTGTCTTGTTGGTCGATCATTAATTTGCATTATTATTATCGATATTTTAAGTTATTCTTAATTTAAAAATTTATGTGGAACCATTGTGGAACCGTTTTCGAACAAGATTTATGTAATACCTAGCTGTTCCCCGCGTTATCATCCGTAGGAATTCCTTCAGGAACTCAATTCTAAGTGTAGCTACCATATATTGATTGAAAGAATACAAACTTTATCTCTTTTTAATATTTATTATATATAATAAGTAATTTCAAAAAGAAAAATTACTTGTTGTAAGTATAAGAAATCAGCAGGTCTGCGTTTTATTGTTAACTACTTAATCATGGTGAATGAATTACGCTCACAAGTAGGAAGACGTGAGTCTGTTTATACGTATAGTGATTATTACGTAAAAGCGGGGCTCAAAACATCAAGCAGCTCGTAAATTACCGACGCACGCGTGCAAAATCATTGATTTATAAAGATCATGTTGCGCATTGAATAATTACAGTAATATACTTGAACATTCAGACAGCCAAAGTCAATGGAAGTATATATTGAGAAATTATTATACAGTACCTACACTGTAGTACATACAGGCAGGTAATTATTTTACGTGGGCGTAAATGGTCAAGCCAAAAATTACGTTAATAAATAAAAAGTATTCAAAATTCTGCATCATTTAGACAAATAATAAGTCGTTCCTGGCTGGTAATAGATTTACTTTTTTTTTAAATATAACCGTTTCTAACTCGTTAAAATATAAATAATTAAAACTGCACCTTTATTTATTTTGTGTAACCTAAAAAGATTTCTGGGAACTAATGTCATACAGCAAAGAGTACCATTTGATTTTTGTTAACTGTAACATAAATAATTAACGAACTAAAATATTATTCTGTAACTACAAGCGGCCGTTTCCCGCTGATTCACCCGCGTGAATTTTGAAATTCCCTCGAGAACTTCGGGATAAAAATTCTTTCATAACTGACGTCTATACGCTCCAAAAAAGCTCAAATTGGCAGTAATTTTCGCGATTTCGCGATCACTCAGTGAGTGATATTTCGCTTTTTTAGCTTTGACAACTATTTAAAATATGTAAGATAGGTGGATATGTACCAAATCCATTATCAAGTATCAAGAACTTAAAAAAACGAAGAGATTACTCGAATTTATTAACGTTACGTAATCTGAAATTGGATGCGTGATATTCTCACAGTTTTTTCATTTGATGGATAAATAATTACGTCAATTAGTTTTAAGCAGATAGGTCCTTAATTTCAACAAATTAATAATCTCGATAATTGCCAGAGCTGAAATCTACGCAAAAAGGGTGTATAAATGATGGCACATTATCAGGTCTCTGCCCCTTGGTCCCGCTCTAATTAGGATGGGAGATTTTGGTCACAGAAATACGCCTAATGCGCTAATGGCTTATTTTCTTGCGTGACAAAGCACTAATTTGAGAAAAGGCTTTCACAGATTGCAAAAAGTTTTCACAGACCCGCTGACTACCGAACGTCTATATACCACATTTTAATCAATCACACAACACACATTCGTTAATGCTCGTGTCGAAATAGGACAATCTTTGTTACATAGCTGTAGACATGGTTAGATCTCTTCTCGTCATATCGATAAAAGTATCTCATTTGATGATTGTGTATTTTTGGATGAACATTTTTTTTAACGTATCTGGATATCATGAGTAAGTCTAAGTAATCACTTACTGATGATATCTAGATAAAAAATTTCATCCAATAGGCAACAGTACCTAGCGTGAATTTCGGGTTTACCTCTTGAATATTAAAAGTTTCATCATAATAAATGTTGACGCTCCTAAAATGATTCAAGTCATAAGCTATTTATGGTAGTGATGTGCATTTACTTGTTTAGTACTGATTTTTGTACAAACAAACAGACATACAATAGTATGTTTAGATTAAATTTATGAAATTACTAGCTATGCCCTGCGGTTTCACCCGCGGTAATTTAGGAGTTCCCGTATGAATTCCAGGATAAAAGTGTCCTGTCCTTCTCAAAGTTCCTGCCAAATTTCATCCAAATCCATTTAGCTGTTTTTGCGTGATTGAGTAACAAACATCCAAACATCCAATCATCCACACTTTCACATTTATAATATTAGTAGGATTAGTAGGATAATCATCCTATGTCAAACTACTACTTGTAACGCCATTTAGGATAATGCAGAGGTAACCGTAAAAGTTGGTTTACTATTTCATCAGATTCATCAGATTTATTTAAGGACTTTCTTTTAACTACAGTGTAAGAAGTCGAAACTCACATAGTTTATGAGTTATTATATCCTTATTATTCCATAGCGGCTTCAAACGGTCTCGAGATTAATAGGATGGAAATAATACTCTAAAATCATCATTTATTACTGAAGTAGGGAGAAAGAGAAACTGTCCTTCTTGTAGAGTGAAATTAAGTGTATTTGCGATATCAGCCGACAGCAATCTGAACTAAATAGCAATATTTCAAAGAGTTACCTGAAGTCTTCCACCATACGTCTTCCCGAATGTAATTCCCAAGCATGAATTCAACAACAGTACTCCATAAAGATTCGGGGGCGTCTTCGATTTCGAATTTCAAAGTTCTACCGTTCTCGACAGTGCGCTCGAAACGGTTCCACACTTTCGGATACTCTCGAGAACACATGGTTTTATTGTAGAAATGGAATAAGAATTAGTGCTGAATTGCTTTTACGGAATTAAACTTGAAACGACTTCTGGAACATTGAACGAACTGGCCAGGACTGCAGTTGGACTCGGAACGCTTTGTGGTTCTGTTAACTCTATTGTAACTTAAGTGTATGCGGTTAGCTCGACCGTTGCTAGTACACGGTGATTCCAATTTTTCCATTGTGAATTCGTTCGGTAGGTCCTGCGTTTTAAATCAATCAGTATTGACAGCAATTTATAATGGTAATTGTATTTTTACTGGAGTGATTTTTATCTTCCGGAGAAATCTTAAGGCTCTTTATTGTATCAATTTATATTCTCAATTGTCAATTAATCTTAACAATGTTTGTACGTATACCTACTATACATTTAAATCCCTATATTTAATGTCTAATGAACATTTTTCAGTCTCCTTATTTGTAATTACTTGTATTATATGTTGTGTTCGGTGCTTTTTAATACTATATAAATTAAATAAATAAAACTTTCTTGTCAGTATTCAAAATAAAATTGTACGCCTAAACTTAGATAAAAAAAATAGAACAGTATATGTTTTATATATACCTAAACGCGTGAAACTTTTACAATAAATTGTTTAGTTTTTTGACTTTAATAACTTTAAAAGTAATTTTGTTAATGGTCACTAGATAACGCTGCCGCTACCTAGTAGCCATCCTGAAACAAAACCAGACTGTTGTCTTTTTAATTTAATTAAAAATTTGTTAAAAAAGATGGTTAACTCAGGTTTCAAAACATCTTTTGTTATTAAATAGTTCTTTTTAGAGCAGCCTGTACGTAATAATCAGGTTATGTTAAGGAGGTTAAAGTGTAAATGATCTATGTATTAAAGGATTAAGTGTATATTATTAGATTTCAGTTAGAAATAACAATCTTTACATAGTATAAAACATGTATAAAATGAAGTCGCTTCCGCTGTCTGTTCGCGATAAACTCAAAAACTAATGAATGGATTGTAATGTGGTTTTCACTAATAGATAGAGTGATTCATGGGGAAAGCTTATATCCATAGTTTATCCATAGTTTAAACTTCTTTTAACGCCCTCTCTCAATTTTTGGTAAAAATATTCAATGTACAGAATCGCGGATTCTACGTTTTTATGATAGTAGATGTTCGGACATTATCACACGTCGCCACCTGATCCCTACGCATACATGAAAAACTTATACAGAATGTAAGGTTCGATAGTTCACGCCACCATGTAATAGAATATTTGAAGTGCTCTTCACGGGCGCTATTGTGGTAAACACTCGCATACTTCCAAATTACACACGCATTAAAATCTGCCTTAACTTAAACTTTTTAGTACCTAGGTAGGTATTACTTTAATTTAATTTATAAACTACATATTATGTCAAAAATGAGGAATGCTTCTGTTTTACTTTTTTAACCTTTTATCAATAAATATCCAGAGAGTTATATACCTACGCATATAGAATAATTTAAAAATATTAAAACTAAAATCTGGTTTTTGTTGTACCTACTGGAAACATGTGAACTCTGCATTTTATATATTGGTATAATAATTATATTAAAGGACTAACTAACCAAAATACATTGATAAATAAATGGTCTTTGCAGTTGATTTGTCGGAATTACATCATCATATTTCTTGGATTTTTTTACGTCAAAAATGATTTTCATGTTTTTTTTTTATTAATTGAGACGAGAATCGGAGACAATACAGTATGTACACACTCCTTCAATACATCCCTCGTTTGATATTACACGCTGTATATTTTTATAAAAACTTACCAAAGACCTACGTTCAAGGCAAAAGTATTCATTACCTACATAAATGCTTAACCTGACGCGGGAATCGAACCTGCGACACGTGGCAGTACAGTTTACAACACACAGATCTACTTGCCCACACTTAGCTATAAACTTGTGGAAACCAAGCAAACGTAGTATATACTTACTACATTTTATTACGTATATATTATATAGTATGGATATATATAAACATGCCCAGACTGGAAATATAGGAGCCTGTTTTCATCACACAAAGTCCTCTCCCACCGGGAATCGAACCCGGAACCTCTTCATTAGCGGGCAGGCACCTACTGCGCCAAGCTTTTCATCAAAAGGTGTTGTTAAAGAGTATGAAACACGGGTGAAAACCCTGGGAAGCAACAGCTCACAGGTATAAACCCAACATTTTATATTTTGCGGTGTCAAGTGTTTCGTATAAACCCGATGCCATTAGTTTAACATGCCCTTATCCTTCGGTATCTAGAGGTATAACGTTCAATACCCTTCTCTCATTTATTATTCAGATCTTCAATGTGGAAATGATATATTTCCTATCAATATTAGATATAGTCATGCAAATAGGTGAAGTACGTGTACTATAGTTAGGGTTGCCACCTTTTTTTTGGAAAAAATATATGTAGTATTATGGCGAAAAAAGATGTAAAAATATAGTATTTTTGGGAAATGCAGGAAAAATATAGTACATACTAGTTGTGACCCGTGGTTTCACCCGCGTTAATTTCAGAGTTCCCGCGGGAATTCCGGGATTAAAGTACTCTATGTGTTAATCTGATGTATAAGCTATATTATTGTAAAGTTTCATTTAAATCCATCTAGTAGTTTTTGCGTGAAAGAGTAACAAACATTCATTTATCCATTCATCCATCCATACATACATACTCAAGAACTTTTGCGTTTATAATATTAGTAGGATTATTTTTAATCATTATGACTTGTATCGGGCAGAATTCGTCTACAAATTATTGCTAAATTGACAGTTGTCGTTTTATTGTCGCGTAAGCTTTTCCCAGATCGGTCACAGTAATACAAAAAAGCGCGACAGTTGAATTAGGGAAGAAAATTTAGTATTTTTCGTACTATATTATTTTTCTTTATTATATAGTACAATTGACAGTAGTATCATACTATATTTCAATATAGTATGATACTATATAATATAGTACAGATGGCAACCCTGACTATAGTATACCTATCGTGTTATTCGTATTAATTATTGTGATAAGGTAGTGAAATGGCGAAGTGTTTAATTAATTTGTGAAACTAGATGATTGTTGGTTATGATATCAGTTGGAATTTATCATTGTAACATTGAACGCTGATAAAATCATAATTTTATGGCATATCAAGCGTAATGGTATCATAGACTAAGGATATTTTCGCTATGAACCTATTGATAAAATCTATGAATATAATCGTATCACAAAGTCTGTGAATGGTATGGTAATGTTTTGGGTAGAAATTGAACTACCGACCGAAGCTCGATCACTAAACAGTTTTCTCTGGTGAAAGGAAAAACACGAACCTATACCTATCGGTTTTTCTCGCTATCTACTATTGGGTAGGTACTATTAAACTTTTGCCGGGTAATTTCCGCACATAAGATGAAAACTACAGTTTTCATTTGTTTTCGTACCAAATAGGGAATATGCATGTATTTTTTATTATTGTTTTTATTCACTTGTTAAGTACATCATGCTAATATGTAAAATCTAATACGAATATCTACTCCGATAAATCAAAGAGCGGGGCTCATGATGTCACGTTTTACTTTCACCAGTATGATGTATTTAGACATAGATATAGACATATTATCTTTATTCGGCATCACACAAATACAAAAAAGAAAAAAAATATATGTAACAAAATTTAACATTTAAGGCTCCTATTCAAAATTTAAGGCAGTTTCAACCGCGTTAGTTTCAGAGTTGCCGCGGTAATTCCGGATTAGAAAGTACCCTATTTACTTTTCTGTACTCCTGAAAAACCGTATACAAAGATTCATGATGATGATTGGCTGAGCCGTTAAGGCTTGAAAGCGTAAGAAACAAACAAACTCACATTCCCATTTCTAATAGATAGTAATAAGGATGTGTTTTGTGGTTGGCAGGTTCAGTGCGCGGGTACTGGAGCGAGCATGCGCGGCGCTGGAGGGGCGGCGGGTGGCGGCGCTGCTGGTGTGCGGGGGCGGCGCCTCGGCAGCCGCGGTGGTGGGCGCCGCCGCGCGCGCCGGCGTGCCCGTCCTGCGCACCTCGCCCTCGCACCTCCATCTCGCTCACACCATCGCTAATGTTAGTGACACGCTATTTTTAACCATTTCACCGTCATCCCCGTAATATCACGATCTACGAAAGACTCCTGGCCAGACACGTAATATCACGTTACAGACAAACCACTACACTATTTATATTTTATTTTATTTTTATTTATTTATTTGTTTTATTTTTTTTTGAAACTAACTTTCATATATGTATTACATCAAATATAGATACCTATTAAGCATTCTCAACATTGGGAGAAATCATGCCTAAAACGTGTGGTCTGGAGGTATTGGCCATGCTTTTGTAGCCTTAATTTATTAAGGCTTCAAAAGCTTCAAAAAAGGAGGTTCTATGTTAAGCTTTTATTTACTAACTATACTTAGAACCGATCAAATAGGTTTACGTAGCAATTATATCAATAAATATTACGTGAACTTTTTTCTTTTAAATCGGTGGTTGTTATTTTTCGCTTTAGAGTGTAGTGCATTTTTGTTTTTTTTTTTAAGATCGGTTTAAGTTTTATTTTGTTAAAATTGTTACTTCACTATATGGCAAAAGTATTTAGGTATGGCCGTGTGTGTGTCTTTGTGTGTGGAGTGTATGTGTGTGTGTGTTCATCTATTCCCATAGATAAGTAATTAGTGACGTCACTAGATACTTAAAAAATAACGCTTACTTACCTCAAATATCAATAAACTGTGATTTTTTTACTCAGTAAGTAGTCACATAAGATTAAAAAAAATTATAAATATAATTTGCACCCTGAAGTTAGGTTATACCTACATACCCCGTGTCGAACCCTGTGTTCATCCCACAAAGTCCACCCCCATCGGGTATCGAACTCGGAACCTTTTGATTAACGGATAGGCATGGTGACCTACTACGCCAATCGGGTTGTCAATATTCGTCAAATTCAAATTATGGGTACCTAAGAAAAACATAACTATTTACATATCTGGACATGAAAAGCATATTATGGTCGGATCTCCACATCCGACCGAAACTACTTTTAACACTAAAATATTAAAATATTTAGTAGTTTGGTTGGATGTTGTGGTCCGACCATTTAGAAGACACTGAGAAGAAAAAAGAGAAAAAGACACAGTATATCACTCTAACTAAGTCTTTGTTAGAAAAGGAGGAACAAATTTATGTTAAAAATTACCTACTGACGCCCGTTCGCAATTTGTGGCTTGGAAATTGAGATTCTTTACGTGATCAGAGTGTTGAGTGGTAAGATTTATAGGTTCTATGCAATATCTCTTCGCGTTGACATAAATAATGTTATGTTGTGTGCATGTAGTGGTTAATGATGTATTGTGGTTAACGAATCGGTCACCGGATCGATTACTGCGTCAGATGTTTTTCAGTTACAGTTTTCTGATAGCCAAGAGTACCTACAAGCTCTTCTGTGGCACCAGGTGGGACTGTGATTGGTTTCCAAGCATTATTATTGTTATTATACAGGTCACTGAATAAGTCGCAGGGGTTAATTAGGTACCGCAAAAGTAAAGTCACCAAAATCATTTGGAAAGTGATTTTCGGATTTGTATGACTTTTTCGTATTGTACCTCTAACTACGTACCTACATAACATAGTGAGTGCTTCTTATAGACCCATAATATTACTAATTATGAATTTTTAATACCAAATTAAGGTATCAGCTTATCATAAAACTAAGTTATCGTTCAAGTATTATTCATATTTTTTTCTACTTAACATATTAATTGATAAATACATTCTCATCACTTAACAATGTAATCAAAATAGGTTTAAGTACCTACACTAACACGCACACACGATACCTACCTAACTAAAGTGTAACGTTCGTGAAGAATCCGCCCTCACATTCGATCCCTTCGTGCGTAACGTCGATAAAATCCATTCATATAAAGAGTTTCCTCTATTCTCGCACCAAAAAAAAATTGGTACTTATATCGTGAACGAAATTAATTATCGTATGAAATAGAAATAAAACTTCATAGCACTTGGTAATTACTTGATAAATGTCAAAAAGTAGGGGGAAGGAAAGTAATATTAGGTTTGCTTGCTGTTTTACTCGCGTTTTAACCTTGTCAAGTCCTTTGAACTCCCAAAAATAACTCTTTTTTACTACTTAAATACTTAGCGTCACTAATAGTAAAATTAAAAAATAAGTTTAGACTCTGTGTCGAATGTCAGTCAGCCACGATATTATATACGTTATACTCTAACTGTTCTTTCCGAGATTTCACTCACGTAATTTCGGGATTCCCTAGAGAACTCTTTTATTAGATTAAAAATAATAACTTAGTTGAAGTTGATGTCCTTTCTATCAGTTATTGTATGTCCTGTGTTCATAACATTGAAAGAATTATTCGAACCGGTTCAGTAGTTCCAGGTATTACTTCCCTACAATCAAACAACAATAGATTAAATACAACTTCCGCACAAACGTTTCATAATTGACTATTTTGTGAAAGATAATTAACTGTAGCAAAATAAATATGTAGGTATGAAAATATAGCACAGTATAACACCAGCAACTTTTGGTAAAGGATCTTGTTTCGATTTCAGCAAAGTTGACTATACACGAAAGCACCATAGCACGAAATTCTTTATACAGTTCGTTTCGTAGTAAGGTGCTACTCATTTATAGTTTGCATGAATTTGCATAGTGAGAAAGTTTAGGTAATCTTACCTCGTGATCGATTTACAAATTCGCTATTCAGTAGCTGTAATGGGCGAATGAAGTTTGCTTTTGACTTCAAAATTCTCCATGATCGGAAATACATCTCCGATCTCAAAAATAAACTACTCTATTTTCATTAACGACCTCCCTTTTCCAACGAACCCTTACCTTTTCCTCCCTTTTACGGTAGGTATAGTAATCTATCGCTTGAGTTAGGTATAGAAAATTTAGTAAATCTAGACATATAAATAAAATGGAAGTGTCTGTTTGTAATTTCAAATTAACAGCTTTTTACTAAGTGCATATACATAGGTACGAAAGTATATGTTACGGTACTAACATCAAAAAATCTATTTTTTAAATTTTTCTCTGTCTGTCGGTCTGTCTGTCTGTTTGTTCCGGGTAATCTCTGAAACGGCGAGACCGATTTTAACGGGACTTTCACTGGCAGATAGCTGATGTTATAAGTAACTTAGGCTACTTTTTATCCCGGAATTCCCGCGGGATCTCTGAAATTAACGCGGGGAACAGCTAGTAGGTATATAACTGTCGTGCTTATATTGGACTCCGATGATAACGTTGTCGTTGAGTAGATATTTGAACCATATTTTTTTACCTTAATGGAAGAGTCATAAGAAAACCGTCATTGTATTCTTTTTCCTTGTAAAAAGGTTAATTAATTTTTAACCGACTTCCAAAAAGGAGGAGGTTCTATGTTCGATTGTATGTATGTTTTTGAGCAATACTGACTGATAAAGCGCTGTCGGTCTAGTGGTTAGGGAACAGTCAGGTGTCACGGGTTCGATCCCCGCGTCGGGATTAGTATTAATTTATTTTATTAACAATTAGAGTTTATCCTTTATCTGGATGCTAGGCGTATCTAACAACAAAAAAAAATTACTTAGTGATAATTTCCAAGCATTAGGTACTTATTATTTTCCTAAAAAATATAGCTATAGATGTTTCATATTCAGACTTTTATTTTACAGCATCAGTAAGACAGTAATCAAAAGATCGTTATATCAGTAGGATCTTGGTTTAGTTTACTTCACTACTTGGTGAGGTTTACTACCTAATAAAATGTAGATTTTTATCCGTCACCAGCTGTGACTAAACTTATCCGGACACAAAATTGCACTATCATATTATCATATAATATAATATAATATTTTATATTAAAAACCTAGTACAGTAGAGATCTTCGTCTGTAGTATAGATGGGCCGTTCAAGTATTACGTAAGAAGATTTTTTGCAATCATTAATTAACCCACCCCTCCCCCTTGTCAGCAAAAGTAAGCAAAGCTCTTACCCCTCCCCTCATGCTTACGTAAACATTGGTAAAATTGATTGATTCATGAGCAGCAGTTATAAGTCTAGAAATAAGGTCAATATTTGTAAGAATAAGTGTGGGTTGCCGTATTTAAAAAAAAAATTAAATAATTACTGCTGACGTAATCACCATCTAGATCCCCCCCCACCCCCCATGTTATCAAAAATAAGCAAAGCAAGACCCGATCGCCCCCCTATAGTGCTTACGTAACACCTTCTTGAACGGCCCCTAATTTATTTATTATTAGTTATTTAATAAGCTTGATTTGATTTAATTTTAGCTATCTAATTTGAATTTGATTTATGTTATGGTTTGGTTATTGATGCATATGTGGGTACTTATAAAATTGTCTAAAATAGGAGTGGAGGGTCCCTGGGTTCTATGATACAAATTCGCTTAGTTTAGAACCCAGGTCACCAACTCATTTCTATCCTGCCTCTGAATTATATAGTGTATGTGCCCACCATTGTACATTATGGCAGATATAGGTTACGACGCATTTTTCATTTGTTTTTTTTTTTTTTCATTTATTAGGCCGTGGTACATGTGGACCATAGTGGGCATCCCGGGAATAGGAGCTAACGCACCTCAAGGATTGTGACATTCAGAGAATGACCTGAAAACCATTTACAGTTGATGCAGATTGACAATTAGAGCTAGCTTATAATTAGGTTTCGTGTCGCATACATAGATAAATACCACTCCATTGTGAGGTTCCATGATGACTAGGGTCTGTGAGTGGAAACATAGCTATGTGTGTATAATTGGGTAATAGTAATTTCCCTACTAATATTATAAATGCGAAAGTAACTCTGTCTGTTACGCTTTCACGCCTAGGCGGCTCAACCGACCATCATAAAATTTTGTATATACGTTGTCAGGGGTACAGAGAAGGACATAGGGTACTTTTTGTCCTGGAATTCCTGCGGGATCTCCGTAATTAACGCGGGTGAAATCGCGGGGAGCAGCTAGTTATTACTAAAGTAACAGAATTAAAATTGTGATTATAAAGTAATTTAGTCATTGTAACTTACCTATTTTGTGCGCAGAGTACCTATACTTAATAAATAAATCCACATTACTTTAATTTAATAAATCCATATAAAAATTAATCCCTATTGCCTTTGGTCATGGCATCACGCGTGGAAGGCTGGACCAATTTCGCTATTTTTTTTTTTTGTTGTGTTTGTTATTGTAAGGAGAAGAAGAATAAAAGAGGTCTGAAGTTTCTGCGGTAATTCCGACACTCACGCGGGTGAATCTCCGAAACAGTTGGATCGATTTTGAGGGGACTTTCACTGCTAATTAGCTGATGCTATACGGAGTCAAATAGAATTTCGAAACTCACGCGACTCTCGAGTGAAACCGCGAGGCACAGCTAGTCTACTAATATTATAAATGTGAAAGTTTGGATGACCGCATATTTGTTACTCAATCACGCCAGAACGGCTGGACGGAATTGGATGGAGTTTGGCACATATTATACATGTAGATTAAATTCTGCAACTGGACACAGGGTGCTTTCATCCCGGAATCTCCGCGGAACTCCGAAATTACCGCGGGTGAAACCACGGAGATCAGTTGAACGCCGATAAGCAATAACATGTTAACCCACAAAATTAAGTTATTGATACAGAACGATTTATTGAGAGTTAGGGAACGTTTTCTAATTATGTGTTTACCTTATTACATTGCTTAAATATGAAAATAAATATTGAACATAAAAAACGTTGACACAAAATGGCGCTCCTACTTTTAAAACACGATTTACTCTAAATTTCTCCAGTGTGGGTTAACACACTATTGCTTATCTATGTCCAGTTAGTAGTCAATATTTCAGCTTATAAACGTATCTACGATTTAGTCTCGAATATGCATCTATAGCAATGCAATCGATAATATTGTTTAATATGTTCCAATCACCGCAGGGAGTTTGGTTCTCGTCGTATTTTATTAGCCTTTGTGATGTAATTAAGTGTCATCGATCGGGCTGATGCAACGGTCACCGTGCCTCTTCGCTAGTCGATATCTCCCTGGTTCGATTCCCGGTGGGGGTGCCGGGTGGTTTAAATCCCAAGGTTCTTCCATATTTATTTTAAAACTAGTTTTTCCCCGCAAGTTCACCCGCGTTAATTTCGGAGCTCCTGCGGGAATTGAGCCGGTGAGGCGAGAAAGTGTAACAGACAAACAATAAACAAACAAACTCACATTCACATTTTTTATAATAGCATCTAAGGGTTAAAGTCATTTTCTATAGAAATCAAATCATGATATAGATATAACCACCGTATAGTTTGAGAGCACTCATAACACATTCGGTAGCTAATGACGTCTAACAAGCACTCAGGGAGACATTATAGCTGTATTCAAGCGAGACGGTCGAGTTTTTTTACGATGTGCATAATAACATATCCCGACGAAATCCCAAGCAGCGATCTTTTTCACGTTCCACAATTTTCTTTGAGGTTGTTTTTTGCACATTACACTGATTTCTTATACAGAAGAGATGCGATCGTGCCCTTGCCAGACGGATATCGCGGAAAATGGGCGGACATTTGTTACCCACTTTATCAGCGATCTCGGTGTGACGTGAACTAATAACGAGTTGAAAAATGCATGACATGATTGAGATGTCGAAAGAGGCGATAAGAGAAAATAAGACTTTATATGACACATTTAGCATTGAAGAAAAATTTATATTCATAAGGGATTATGTTCACAGTGGTTTCACATAAATTTGGTGATTATTTGATGGAAATCTTCGAAAATAGACTACGAGTAGTCATGCACTGGCAATCAGTGCGGATATACTTTTTTCACCTCTCATGCTCTGAAAGTGTTTGTTTGTGCAGGATATAGGCTGCACAGAATCGAATTTTGTGCACAAGTGCATTAATCTACTCATAAATGTATCCATATTAAGGCAAAGAAAATGAGCCATACAGCCAAACACAATAAGGAGTTCATAGATAAAATTTGTTATTTTATAATATTTACTTTAATTTATTTGTCATATGTGTTTTTAAGACATAAATACCGTTAATATACCGGGAAAAATAATTTCCTACAGTATTCAAAACTATACTAGTTTTACTTTGAATTTTAATTAAAGAAATGTTATGTTATACCTACTACTGTTTTATTTCCTCGCAATAGAAGTGAAAAGCAGAGTTTATAACTCGTCTACAAAACCATTTTATCCTCGACATTACTTGGCTTGGGCTGCTAAAAGTCTCGGATAAAAATGGTACGTTTTGTGCACTTGTTGTAAAATCTACTATTACCCACTGATATTACTTGGTTAATTTTGTATTTTTTTTTATTTCTATTTGGGTTATAACTATAGTTAGATATATCTAAAGCTGTCGATATTTACTGGTATGCTGCGGTTTCTAATCCCGGATTCTTTCTTAGATTCCGCGTAGTTTCCTCATAAAAGTAGGTAAGTTCACTGCTATTCTAGTCTTACACACCCACTCATAGCGTTTGTAGCTAGTTTGTACAATTTATCGGTTCGAAATATCCGTAATGAAAAGTCAGAAGTTCATTAGCTCTTCGTTAGTTTCATGCCCTATTGTAGCCATTCAGTTAATTAAACTGGGTATCATTTGTTCACAGGACATGCTTCCTCTCGAAATCCGACTAGAAATTACCGCAAGAGAAACTCTCCATGCACTTAGGTAAGCTATACTCGTAGCCGTTGCTAAAGAGGGCAACCATTTATTTTTATTTGAACACGATAAACCTTGATTCGAAACGATTGAGTACAGCTTTTATTGCGCCGATAGACTAATTAATTTATGTATCAAAGAACTACAGTAAAAATTAAAGTAAGTGGATGATGGAACCTAATAATAAACTTTATTAACAGGTGTACACATGGGGTAAATATACAAGAAATATACACAATAGAGGATAAGTTTGATTAAAGGACAATCTTTGAAACCACCTAATCGAATCAAAAAATTGGTTCATTTATTTAAATGCTACCAGGATTCCTGAATCATATTTAAAAAAATATTAAAAACAATAGTTGAAATTTATATTTAATAGTTGAATAACAAATTGGTTAGTTTTGAAAAAAACTTTTACCAGCTTTTTCTCGCGGCTTCGCTTGCATTAATGTAGGTTTTTTCAGTAACTTTTCTAACCCTGGAGAACAGTAGATACTTTTTTGATGGAAGTTATCTATGTCCTTTTCTCTATCTGTGACAACGACGAAATTTTATGATGATCAGTTGACTATTTAAGGCGTTCAGGCGTAATAAACAATCGAACTCACATTCACATCTATATTAATAGGATATCTACGCACTGTGAAATAAACCCATACTTATAAAAGAATGAATATAAATAAATAAGGTAAAGCGTTTCCTTTCTTATCTTCTGCAGGTCGTTTTAATTTTCTTGGCAGAACTGAAAATTGTTTCGATTTCTGTACCAAGTTTGTTCCGATCAAGGTGTTCCTTTAATTTTTTTAGACCTGATACCAGTAAAATTATTAGTTATGAAATATGGAAAATTGTATTTGATGATAAAAATAGGACTATTATCTTAATAAGTTAATTAAAAATAGACTTTTTCTAAGTACTTTTCTTTTAATATCAGTAGTAATATTTGCAGGGCTACTTTACTACATACACACTGGCACACTTTCACGTTGCTGGCTGAAGAAGATATCTATTCAACGCTGTCCCTTCGGAAAGATCTATCTTCAATACTCACCGCTCAACCACTCCATCCTAAATGGCTTTCACTCCCTTCAATATATTCACGCCACGCTCTTTTCAGGTGAGAACTTAGTTTACATTAGATAAATTTGGAGATAGTATTGTTATACTTATCCAGGCACTAAAGTAGTATCAACACAATATCTCTGTTATTTTTATTTATCTAATGTAGAGGTTATAGATTTGTTTAACAATATGAGTTTATCGTTTTTTTAATAAATCTTGTGCATTTTTTTGTTTGTATCAACAGACGCCTTGCTGAGGTTTCAAGACTAACACGAGGCGTTGTCGTCCTTATATGTGACATCCATTACGCAAAGCTGGTAATGGATGAGGCTAAGCGACTCAACATGCTTGATGGACATTTTTTCTGGCTGTGGATTGATGCTACTTCTAAGATAGATGTCTTCAATAATACCAGCAATAAAACACAACGCAATCCAAACATTGAATCACATTACGTTAGACTTGGAGTGAAAGAAGAAAATTTAAGATTTGATCGCTCAATCAACAGTAAAAATAACGCTGACAATAATACGATAAATTTAAATGATCATGATATATCAAGTTATCGCGATCGGATGTTGAACCGTGACGGTGGTATTAATGTAGAAAATAATACAACAAATCCTTTTTTTCATCATATAAGTAGAGTTGTAAATAAATCGGAAGCGCACAGTATTAATAAAAAATTATTACGTAGTTATCTAAACATTAGTGAGGTATTGGGCAGTAGACAACTAATTAGTTCAGAGATTATAAGAAATTATAATGTAAATAATAAAGGCGTTGAAACTTCTAAAATCGAAAACAATTCAATTGAGAAAGAAAAGATGTATTTCTCAAATAAAGATTACAATAGACTTACTAGATCTAGTAAAAATATAAATGAATCTTTTAATAAATATGTACATAGTATAAATACTGATGGTATGAATAAAAGTAAAAATTCATTGTTAGAAACGAATAATATTATTATTAGAGATGATCGAATAGAATATAGAGATAGTTTATTCTCAAGTGATATTAGTGATTTCTTATTGAATCCCACGGTGCAAACATCTACAGTGCATAGTGTAAGGAATACAATTATTGAAAAGAGAGGAGATCGATATTTTACGAAAGATCATACAATTTTAAACGAAAATGGAAACGCTGAAGAAAATTTAACTGTGATCTTTGATAGTTTTCCAGTGGGGCTGTTGGCTATACATCCACAGCCTATGAATATTGGTGAGAATTAATTCTAATTAATCAGGTCATGCTTATATTATTTTGGCGGTGTTATTGATTACTCGATTAACTTTTTGTAGATCTTGCGTTTGTAAGAGAAGCAGTCCGAATGGCAGTGGGTGCGCTTCGGCGTGTGTTACGTGCATGCGATGCATGGTCGGCACAAGCACAATTTTTCAGCGATGCAACTGCATCATGCTGGGACGAACCGAGCGATGCAGCGGCTGATTTTTCAGCTGAATATGTGAGGTTAGTACTACGATATATTTTATTAATATAAAAAAAAACATTCTTCAACTGTTGGTATGCTGGTATGCTGTATTACCTAATATAGTAAAATAATAATTATTTGAACATCTTATGATACTGAAATCTTCAGCGCAATAAAATTGCCGCGGAGTTTCATAAAAATGTCATTAATCATTAGATATTCAATTTCCGAAGTTTTAATTAATTGAAATACATAAAATCGACGTGAGTTGCAGTTTATTCTTTTACTTACAAAAGTTATAGAGCTTTTAATGATGTGGAAATTACGTAGCAAAAATATTTGGAAGGGATTTAGAAAACTTGAGGATAATTTGAACCCTCGGAAGAATGGGATCCGAGATGTAGGAAACAGTGACGGATGACGTCTTTACCGGTGATAAATTGGTAATTGTGGCTCCTTATTAAAGTACTAAACTTGATACGCCTCTAAGAAGGAATTACGCTCATTTTGCTACAATGGCCTCATAGACTGAAAATGGGTGACCCAACCTATTACAAGAACTAATTTACTTGTCTTACAAAGCTTAAAACATGACAGCAGACACAAAATGAAAAAACAATTAATAGAAATGTAGGAAGTCCTTAATGGATCGTGCTCATCGTGCATAACTTAAAATTATTATTATAATAATAATAATTATTATTAACTGTTCCTCGCAGTTTCACCCGTGTTAGTTTTGGAGATCCCGTGGGAATTCCGGTATAAAAGTACCCTTTTTTGTACCCTGACAACGTGTAGTATGAAAAATGTAATGCAGTTTCAACCACGTAAACTTCAAAGTTACTGCAAGAATTCTGACATAAAAAGTAGCCTATGTCCTTTTCTGTAGCTCTAACAACGTGTATGCTAAATTTCATGATGATCAGTTGAGCCGTTGAGGGGTGAAAGCGTGACAAACAAACTCTCTATCGCATTTATAATGGTAAGAATAAAATGCAATATAATATCATTGGCAACAAGCAATTTGTTCTTTTTATTGTTATTTGATTTCTAATTTATTTTCTACTAGCTGTGCCCCGCCGTAGAGTTCCCGCAAGAATTCTGGGATAAAAAGTCCCCTTTGTCCTTCTCTGTACCCCTGACAATATGCATGCCAAATTTCATCCCAATCCGTTCAGCCGTTTTTGCATGATTGAATAACAAGCATCCAAACATCCAATCAACACTTTTACATTTATAATAGTAGTAGGATAAGATATATAATAAGCCGATTAGTTATAATTTTTTCTTTACCGGGCCTAATTCTTATAAAATAGGGAACCTGAAAACTTTGTCACTCACCCTCGAACTTTTCCCATCACAGATGTAATTTGTTATAAGAGAAGTCATCGTGAAGTTAATGGTAGTTTCACAACTATAACAAATTTTAAACGGAAATTCACGGTTATAAAACAATTATTGCCTTAAGAGCACAGCATTAAAACTAGGGATGATACCAGAATGGCAACAAGCACACAGCATCATCATAAAAGTAAATTGACTGGTGAGTCCGAGAACTGTGTCAGATTACTTTTACGTTCTTCTATCTGAAGGCAAACCTTCGTCGCTTTATATATCAACGCCCGCATTACGCTACATAAAATGTTATCTCTGAGACGTCGTAGTTGGTAAGCCAGACAAAATTTTATGCCTCAGACTTGTCTGAGGTATGCATAATGCATGATATGAAAAGTTCAAGACACCTATAATCTGATGATTTTTACAAACTAATGTAAGGGGTTTCTAATATATGTGGATAAGCTTTGATTGAAATTAGGTATTCTGGATCACAGCAACTCAGACAAAGACTTTAAAAACTTGTAAAAATCGTTTGAGAGTTTTACAGCCCAGCAAAATGGTACCAGTTCTCGGCATTTAGTTTCCGAGAAATAAGACTGCGAATTTAATCGATTATAAATAAATGCTTAATTTTCTACAATTTCACATAAATTATCTTAATCTTCAATAATATAAAAAAATATTAGATATTCTAGATACCGAGTCTAGTATTAACTCAATACCCCACTACTGGTATCTTTTTGCCTGGACGCCCACATATTATATCTATATCTATACTAATATTATAAAGAGCAAAAGTTTGTGATTTTGTGAGTTTGTGACGTTGTTGGGGGTAATCTCTAGATTCACTGAACCGATTTTGAAAATTATTTCACTTATAGGAAGCTGCAGTGATCCTGAGTGTAATATGGTACTTTTTATTCCGGAATTTCCTTGGGAACTCCGAACTTTCCGTGGGTAAAACCACGGGGAACAACTATCTCTGGATCTACTAAACCGATTTTGAAAATTCTTTCACTTTTAAAAAGCTGCAGTGATCCTGAGTGATATAGGGTACTTTTTATCCCGGGATTCCCGCGGGAACTCCGGAGTTCGTGAAATTATAATCTCTGGATCTACTGAACCGATTTTGAAAATTCTTTCACTTGTAGGAAGCTAAAATGATGCAGAGTGATAGTACTCCGAAATTACCGCGGCTGAAACCGCGGGGGTCAGCTAGTTATGTATAAGAGTTTTCTTAATTATTTTAAGCGACGCGATGGGAGCATTTCCATATATCTTTCCACTAGTATTAAACTAGGCCAAGGTATTACATGCCTTGCCAGCTAAGTCTGCATTCCGACGTGACTGGATGGGCATCGTATTGACGTTGACGAGGGTGCATGAGTCAGATGGTTTTACTTACGAAGAATAAGATAAAGATTAAATTTTAGATATCCCTCCTCTATGTATGATATCAAGATAGAAATTTTTTATACCAGCTAACTAAAAACTAAAAAAAAATCATTTTTTTTTAACTATCGATTCGTCATCGGCCATTGTATTCTTTTATCCACCAGGTTGAATAAAAGTTGGATTTATCTTTTCTTGTTTATTGTCTGGTAACCAATGATGTTCAAGCATTATTATTAGTTATTATAAATCATAATACATTTACTTTATAAACCTTCATATATTTAACGAAAATGAAAATCAATATTCTAAATCCATACATCTATCAAGACATACTATAAATAAAATTGAAGTGTCTGTTTGTAATTCCAAATTAATAGCTTTTCACTAAATGCATATGAAAGTATGTATGTATGGTACTTACATAAAAAAATCTATTTGTAAAATTTTTATCTATCTGTTTGTTTGTCCCGGCTAATCTCGGAAACGGCTGGACCGATTTTAACGGGATTTTCACTAGCAGTTAGATGATGTTATAAGGAGTAACTTAGGCTACTTTTATTTCAGAAAAATTGTGAATTCCGCGAGAATTCCGAAACTCAAGCGGGGGCACCGTGGGGCATACCTAGTAAAATATACAATTGCCTTTGTGGCACAATGCCAAAGACGTATGGCAGCATTTTCTTTTGATTTTTCTTTTGTGGACACAATATATGCAGTAACGCCGACAGTAGGTACCTACTGTAGTTTACCTACACTTAAGTCTTTGTGTGTTTGGAATATTTCCATTAGACATGCTTATTTGCAATTAATTTTTGAAGAATTAAAAGAACTTTAATACTGATTACAAATGGACGCACCAGATGTAAATTGATAATACTACTAGCGATTGTTACTGCACTTGGTTCCTATTACGATATGAAAGTTTAAAACTTTACGTATATCTCACGTAATTTCACAATGCATTATTACAGATTTTAAAATATATACATATATGTATATTATATTGGCCTGCGGTACTCGTTAATACAAGAATAGCATGAAGAAAAAATTGTTTTTTATACGTGTAAATGTCTATATAACCTGTAGCTATTTCTTTACACTATAGCCAAACTTTGAACAAACAGATTAAAAACACATGTTAAAGATACCAAATTTTAAATTTTTAGAGGTAGGTATATCATTGAGGCCCAAATAATAATCACTACTAGGTATTAGAATATTTTAGAAGAATAGGGATGTTGACAACTTTTGAAAATCAAAATTTTAATTAGTCCGTCTTTTAGATAATTAAAAATCATTAGACACGTATTTTTTTATTTTTCAAATAAATGAAAATACACAGAGATAAAGCGCATTAAAGTTTAGGGTGGGGGCTCGTGACGTCACTTACCGGTACAAGCCGCCAATACAAACTGCACTAGTTAGTGACGTCACGCGAAATTTCAACTCAATGTATCTCTGTTATTTTTTGATTACGTAAAAAAGAAAAAATACGTGTCCAATATTTTTTATTAATCTACAAGACGGACTAAAAAAAATTTGTCAAATAGCCTATTGCGCCAGTACTTACCTAACCTATTGATTTTTAACCGTTGTTTTTTATATTGCACTATTTACCTACAAAGTAATATGCTTCAGTGAAACGTAAATGAACTCAAGAATCTTATGTTTAAAGGAAACAAGCGAAGTATGAACAATCCTTACTATTATCCTTCTAATACTATAAATGTGAAAGTGTGGATGTTTGGATGTTTAGATATTTGGATAATTGTTACTCAATCACGCAAAAATGGCTGAACGGATTCGGATGAAATTTGGCATGCACGTTGTCAGGGGTACAGAGAAGGACATAGGGTATTTTTTATCCCGGAATTCCTGCGGGACCTCCAAAATTTCCGCGCCTGAAACCGCAGGGAACAGCTAGTTTCAAAATAAATTTTAAATAGCCTTTGAAACCCCGTCTATCAAAATGAAAAACTCTAAAAGCATTCTTGCGCTGGAATGTAGGCAATATGTGCAGTGAAAGCGAGTGTTGAGCTAACATGTCACTACGGCAGATAGAAAGCACACCTGCACTCTCTTTACCGTGTCAATCAATAGCCCGCACCCATGGGATTTTAATAACGCTGCCATTCAACATACAAGGTATCTTATTTGAGTTATGTACCTAATATGCTAGCTCGTCTCATGACACTTCTCTTTTCTATTTACATACTGTCGATTTATATATCACTAGCCAATCCCACACAGTTTTACTCGCATTAATTTCGGAGCTCCCGTGGAATTTCCGGAATAGAAGTAGGTAGGTAGTAGGTACCTACCTTTTGCTTCATAAAAGTGTAGGTATTTTTAAAACAGCTTCAGTAGTTTTTGAGTTTATCCATTACAAACAAACAAACACATTAAATCAAATCTTTCTTGTGAGTCATTCGTCAACTCGCACGTATCAAACTCGTGAGTGCGCGCGAGTTGGCACCTTCCGTTTTTACCTACTTTTTTTGTCATCAACTCGCTTGTACATATAAAGTACAGTCAGATAAAGCTTGAAACTAAAAACTACAAATATATTGTCTACGCTGCGCTGGCCGCTGGCTGATTCGGATAAGTAGGTTTGGTAATAATTTAGATGATAATAAGCGAAATGCTGCAATCACATATTATGATATTATTGTTATGTGTAGTTATTTGTTCAGATTATTTTATAGAGATTAGACAGTTTAACATTTTCCACATTCCACAAAATCATGTGACAAACCCATCGATCTCATAATTATAAAAGTAGATACACAATCAGCGTCAAAAAATGTCCTACTGCTGAAATAAGCGCCCATTTGAACATTTGGGTGCGCTTTTAAATACCTTGTCCTACACTGTCAAAACTCGGTCATAAAATTTTATTGCTTTTTGTAGATTGATTTGTAAATATAACTTTAAGTCGAGTACATAAGGTTAAATTTGCATTAATTTATGATCATACTAACTATAACAACTATATGTATATATAACTATAACTATATAAAGGGTCTTTCAATAAGGACGGGTCGATTTTGACATGAAATAAAAAAGGCCGTGTGTGAGATTTTAACGATTTTTTTTTTTTATTTGAAAGAGCTATATATGCCATTATGTGTGGAAAATCACATCGTTTAAATGTCCGCCGCGGCTTCTCACGGTGGCACGAATTCGAGTTGTCCAATGTTCAACAACTCTGCCGCATAGTTCGGGTTGAATTTCAGCGATAGCCTGAGCTATGTTGACTTTAAGGGCATCGGTCGATTGTGGCTTATTGATAGACCTGCGACTTAAGAAAACCCCACAAAAAAAAGTCTAAAGGTGATAAGTCGCAGGATCTCGGTGGCCAATTCACGTCACCTCTCACCGTCTGCCGTAAAATGGGCGCAATGCACGTAACGTTTGCACTAACGAACACTCATTTTGGTAATACATTTTTAACATTTGGACGTGTTGCTCAACCGTGTAACTTGCCATGGTGATTTGGCATTACTAACTGAATAAAAAAATATAGGTTAGAAAGACGACGTTAAAACAACATGGCCGCCACAGGCTGCCAACATCGACCCGTCCCTATTGAAAGACCCTTTATAAATATAAACACGACTGTGGACAGTTTTTTAGTGAACTTTTGTATGGGACTGTGTATCTACTTTTTACACGCTTTTTATTAGCTTCAGATGTATGTATGTTAGTATGTAAGGAAATCTTTGAACATAATTTTGACCCCCTTCAAAACAATATCCGACCATTATTCCACTTATTAACATTAAAATTCTAAAATATTTACCTAGTATTTTAGTGTCATAAAGTACGTATAAGTAGTTTTAGTGTTAAAGACCATAATATACCTACTTTTTAACACTAAAATACTATAATATTTAGTAAGTATTTTTGTATTTAGTATTTTGATGTTAAAAAGTACATAGTTTGATCGGATGTTGAGATCCGACCACATGCTTTTCATGTCCAGAATTATCTTCCATACAATATGATCTCCCTAAAGTTATTCTTTAAACAAAGTTTAGAATTTTGTCATTCCCCGTCTTTTACCCTCCATTCAGTTAAAAGATTTAGTGACACGTTGATCTTGACCCGTGTAATGGATTGTGGCACGGTTGGTAGTCATACGGCCTACGGAGCGTTATTCAATAATATACGTGATCAGCGTGCAACGGCTACCCTTATTCACAGATTATTATAGAGGCGTTCCACTTGGTTTTACCCGCGTGAATTTCAGAGTTTTCGCGGGAAATTCGGGTTAAAAGTACCTATCCTATGTACTTTTCTGTACTTCTGACTAGTTGAAAGCCGTGCTTTATAAGGGCTCGCCAAGTTTTCAACCTAGTTATATTTTTTTAAGATATAAAAAAAAATAACTTTATAAAATAAATATGAGCTTTTTTAAACAATTTATTAGACTTAAAAATTTGTATTAGGTAGAAACGAGCCATTATAAAGCACAGCTTTAAGCTAGTTTTAGAATTTTCTAGATCAGTCCTGAAATTTTTAGAACTTTTTAGAAAATTCCAGATCGATAATTATAGTTTTATACATCTTGGAACTTTTTAGATCATTCCAAAAATTACTAGAGGTTTTTGATCATTCTAAATCGATTATAATAGTTTGCACTGATTTTCTAGATCATTCCAGAATTTTTTTGAATTTTGTAGAACATTCCAGATGGATAATAACAGTTTTACACATTTCGGAACTTTCTAGATCATTTGCTCAGGTTGTGTGGGATAGTGTTAGGGCTCACATTGCTCGCCCTGATATTAGGTATGCTAAATTTCATACAATCCCATCCGCGCTAATTTCGGAGTTTCCGCAGTGATTCCTTAATAAAAAGTGCCCTATGTTTCTGTAATCCGATCACGTGTAGGTATGCAATGATTGGTTAAGAAGTTAAGGTGTGAAATGGTAGCAGACAGAGTTACTTTCACATTTATATTAAGTACTAGCTGTTTATGAAGTTTTCACCCGCGGCAATTTCAGAGTTCCCGCGTGAATTTCGCAATAAAAATACCTTTATATCCTACTAGCTGACCCCCGCGGTTTCACCCGCGGTAATTTCGGAGTTCCCGCGGGAATTCCGGGATAAAAAGTACCGTATGTCACTCAGGATCACTTTAGCTTCCTATCTATGATAAGTAGATCCATACATAACAACCTAATAAACTCCGGAGGTCCCGCGAAAATTCCGTGATATAAAATACCCTATATCACTCAGAATCTATGCAGCTTCTTATAAGTGAAAGAATTTTTTATATCGGTTCAGTAGATCCAGAGATTACCCCTAAAATCTCACAAACACACGAACTCACAAACTCCGGAGTTCCCGAGGGAATTCCTGGACAAAAAATACCCTATGTCACTCAGGATCGCTGTAGCTTCCTATAAGTGAAAGAATTTTCAAAATCGGTTTGGTAGATCCAGAGATAGTTGTTCCCCGTGGTTTTACCCACGGAAAGTTCGGAGTTCCCAAGGAAATTCCGTAATAAAAAGTACCCTATGACACTCAGGATCACTGTAGCTTCCTATAAGTGAAAGAATTTTCAAAATCGGTTCAGTAGATCCAGAGATTACCCCCTACAACGTCACAAACTAACAAACTTTTGCTCTTTATAATATTAGTATAGATTCCAGACTATTAACAATTTCTGTGCCAAATTCCATTCAATTCCGCTTAGCCGTGTCCTGATTAAGTAACAAACATCCATCCATTTATTCGAACTTTCATATTTATAGGTATAATATTAGTAGATATAGATTAGTATGGACGGATATGTTTGGATAGGCACCTACGTTAGTAGGCAGCTGGTGTGGTGAGACCGCCACTAGTGCCTTTACGATATCGAAAAATAATAAATTGGAGGGAGCATAATGTTCTACAATATATTACACACATACCTACCTATACAATAGACTATGATGTATTTCTATTTAGAGGGGTATAGAATCAAAGGCAGCTATGTGCACAATATTGAATTGTTCACAAAATGAAAAAAAACTTTACCTAGCTTAAACTTTGATGTTGACAGGGAACTTTTCAGCTGATTTTAATTCCAATCCTAATTTTCAATCATTGTTTTTTATGCTAATCAGCTGTATTTGATAACAAGAAGTGGAATCCGTAGATAATCGTGAGACGAATTTAATTACATTCATAGTCCAAATTCGGAAAAAAAAAGCAACTAGCTGCCTTTGATTTTAATTTCTTTACTTGAATCAATTTGGATTCAAATAAAATTAATTTGAATAAATTCGTAGGTATCTTGTTTATAGGTAAGTAACGTCAGCTGAGATAGGATTTCATGGAGTTCCTGCGAGAACTCCCAAATTAATTAAAACCCGGGTGAAAACGCAGGAAACAACTAGATAAAAATATGTACGATTATAGGTTATCCAAATTATATCCATTGTATAAATTATTATTGACTTTATACCTGCCTAGCAATAAGTTAATCATACCACCAAAGACAAAAACTCGTTACAAGTTTCGTGTTAGAAATTAATTAAAGTCGCTTAATTAATTGCATACCCTTTGAGATCACTTCATTACCACGAAAAGTTAAGTAATTAAATGCAAACGGTCCAGCCTCTCAAACACTTTTTCACTTTTTCTCTCCTTTTTAAACTATATATATGTATATATGTTTTTTTATATATGTACAATAATAATATTATCAGCTCCACAAAAACATCAGCGAAATTTTCACCTTCCGTAGATATGAGCATAATAAACAATTGTTTTAATGGGCGTTTAATTTAAATTATACAACTGATGAGCATTTTCCTATAAAACTGAGTGCTATTTTTTTGCGTCACTAATTTGAATTTAAATTACCTTTTAACTATTCAATATGACATAGAGCTAAGAAAACTTATAGAAAAAATGTTGTTTGGGTAAAATCCAAACGCGATCACATTAACATAAATCGTTTGGAAGTGCAAGTTGGCAATTTTTGGCATTCAGCCAGACTGTGGAAACTGACACAGCAGAATTATGGTCGAGTATATTGATGTCTTGATCTACATCCTACATGGGCCCCCACTTTTAGTTCGGAATTAGGGGTGGTTAAATAGGTCAGGGGTTAGACGGGAAATTTTGTAAAAATGCCTACTAACTGTGTCATGTTTTCGCGATGTACACAAAACGGGGACTATGATTTCCCGCGCGAAACTGCAAAATAAAATTTACGAGGAAATATAATTCATTCAAATTAATGAAATTATATAAATATATTTTCATGAATTTGAAAAAAAAATAAAAAATAAAATACGTGTCCAATGTTGCTTTATTTTCTAACTGACGGACTTATTAGAATTTTGATTTTTAAAACACATGCATTGATCTAATTACCTAATTTAATTTGAAACTAGCTAAATGCATTATATGCGAAAGTCCATACAAAAGAAGAAAGAAAAGAAACATAATAGGTACGTATCAAATATTTTTTACCTATTTAATGTACACGACGGAATAAAAACTGAAATTTAGTCAAACAGCTTATCTACTAATAACACATTACACGTTCGGTGTTAACGAAAGCCCAAACGAAGCACGACTAAACCCCTGGAGGCTGTTGTCACATCTGTGCCAATTTTATTAAACTCGGAGACCACGGTGCCAAACGCCATTGCCCCCTACGCGGCTTTGTGTAGCCGGCTAGGCAACGATAAAATTAATATTCCCTTGTAGGTACTTCAATAACGCCGACAGATGCGGCTCTCTCCATAAGTACGAGTAGCTACTCGTTACTCATACCTACTGCTAGCTTAAATTTATCATCAATTTACGATTTAATAGGTACTCAAAGATATTAAATTACCTATCTAAGTAAGTACGAATGGCATAGATGACGATCGCCAAATGAAAATTCAATAATTTTGCCTGAAAGAAATTTTATTTTACTTAAATTTTCTGATGGCAAAAATTATCACTAATAGATTTCAATTTATTTTTATTAAATAATTGATGACTTCATCTTTAAATTAAATGATTGAATTAATTCATTAGAAATTGAACTTATTGGTTCAGTATTATTTTAATTATTTTTCATCACCTACACTAAACTCAATATACCTATTCGAGTTTTACAACATATGATACATGCAATGGTTGTTAACACTTCTCAAAATCGAAGACATTGTGATTTAACGATTTCACGACATATATTCGCTTTGCCAGCTTTTAATCTGAACCGGAAAAAACTGAATACAGTTTCGATGAAAATTACTCATGTCTATTTTTATGCTTTGCTTCTGCACCCGTTGATAACTCACGCTAAAATATTATGTAACTGTAGGTACGATAAGCGAGCTGACTGAAGTCTGGTTTTGTAAATAAACTCGTTCTTACATTTGTCTCTGTAAAAGTTAAGTTCAGCGTCGCAAAGTTACTTATAAAGTTTTGTTATGCAGTCACTCCTCGAAAATGTTTACCTTTGAATGTAAAGAATTAGTTTGAGACCTATCTTCTTCTTCTTTATAAATTAAAATGACTGTTTGTATGTCTGTCCTCTATGCATTTCGAAACCATTGGTCCGATTGCGATGAAACTTTGGCGGGTCGTTCTGCTTGCGTCCGCAAAGGTTCCTGATCCCAAAACTCACGCGGGTGAAACCACGGGGCACAGTTATAAATAAAAATGAAAGTTTGTATGATTGTCCTCTATGCGTTTAGAAACCATTGGTCCGATTGTGATTAAAATTTGGCAGGTTTTTCTGCTTGCGTCCGCAAAGGTTCCTCATTCCAAAACTCACGCGGGTGAAACCACGGGGAACGGCTAGTTTTAAATAAACTTAGGTCCCAGCATTAATATCATGTAACATTATAAATGGCTATCCTAGCTATGGTTTAATTAAAAGAAGATTTACTAAATTATTTTGTTACAGAGAAACAAGAATATCATCAGCTGCAGCTTTGTCTGGTAGTACCAAAGAAAGTTCATTAATCGCAAAATTTTCTCTGCTAAATCTTGTGCCTAGAACCGGAGGAGGTAAAACATGGAGGCAAGTTGGAGATGTTTTAGGCCGCAATGTGAAACTTCATACAATAGTATGGCCTGGAGGCCGTTTGGTGGCGCACGGTCAATCAGCTGGAGCACGAACGGTGTTTCGTATTGTCACAGCCCTTGCACCACCTTTTGTCATGGAAGGAGAACTTGACGAAGACGGCCAGTGTCTTCGGGGATTACCCTGCCACCGTCCACGAACATCTGATCGAGATAATTTAACCCTCGCATTCAACGAGTTAGGAAAAGAGAACGAACAAGAAACTGATAATTTCTTCTTTCCCACCTCCAAACCTACCACGTTTTCGCGAATGGCTACCCATTGCTGTTACGGATTAGCGATGGACCTCCTAGAAAATATTGCACAAGAATTAGAATTTGATTTTCACTTGTACATCGTTGAAGACGGTCTCTATGGATCCAGGAAACGCCTTAAAGCATTTAGAAAAATGAATGAATATAGAACAGTTGTCAATGAGTTTTTGATGAATCAAGAAATATACTTAGCGCAATACAGAAAAAACTACGTCTTAGATGTAGATGAGAGCAGTGGTTATTTATCAGACGAAGAAAACTTTGATGAAGCTGAAAAGTGGAATGGAATCGTTGGTGATCTGGTTTCCGGAGCCGCTCACATGTCGTTTGCGGCTCTGAGTGTATCCGCAGCACGTGCAGAGGTCATTGATTTCAGTCAACCTTACTTTTTCAGTGGCGTATCAATATTAGCTGCCCCAAATCAGAGACCAGACATTCCTCTCCTTGCATTCCTATTACCATTTTCACCCGAACTCTGGATTGCAATATTTACATCCTTAAATGTGACTGCAATTGCAGTCGCTATTTATGAATGGTTTTCACCTTTTGGACTTAATCCTTGGGGACGACAAAGGTCAAAGAACTTCAGCATTTCAAGCGCACTTTGGGTGATGTGGGGACTTCTATGTGGACATTTGGTTGCATTCAAAGCACCAAAGAGCTGGCCTAACAAGTTCCTCATAAATGTTTGGGGTGGATTTTCTGTGATATTTGTCGCTAGCTATACAGCAAATATCGCTGCTCTTATAGCGGGTTTGTTTTTTCACAATGCCGTCGATGATTACCAAGGAAGGAGTAATGTGAGTATATTTCAGAGATCTGTTTTAGACGTTTAACCAATTTAGTTGGAAAATTAATGATCCTTTGGTTACAGTGGCTTTCTCTTCGTGTTGGTACTGCTCGCTCTTCAGTATCGGAATATTACATTCAACGAAATAATCCACAGCTGGCCCAACAGATGCGGCGTTATGCTCTCCAAGACCTTGAAGAAGGAATTGAAAGACTGAGGCAAGTGATCTAAACTCACTCACCATTCATATTATACGTGTAAAGTTATTGTTCTTGGAACGTTGACGGTAAAATTTTAACAGATAACGGAAGTAACATGAATTAAGCCAAGAAACTAGCGTCACTTTTATTTATTCAATGTCAGAGAAGTTACGTGCTCATAAGAAGTAAATACAGACAATTTTTTTAAATGACAATTGTTTTTATTTTATTATTACGATAAGATATTTTGGTTTTTATTGTTATCAACTAAGTGTTCTAAATCTGGATGTTTTTTTTTTTACTCATCTCATTACACTCGTAATTATCTTGTTTTAATCAGTATTTAATATAAACACTAAATTCAGTATAAAGCTTGTATACTTTAATTAATGTATAAAAACGAATTTAGTGCAGAATTTTTATTGCTCTA
Organism: Zygaena filipendulae; assembly: GCA_907165275.2. Lineage (NCBI taxonomy): Eukaryota > Metazoa > Arthropoda > Insecta > Lepidoptera > Zygaenidae > Zygaena > Zygaena filipendulae. The sequence continues at coordinate 10,309,396 of OU015654.1, forward strand.
GTAACGTTTTTAGTGGGCAGTACTTACATAAGAATGATTTATTTGATAGATACTTAATAACATTTAGTGTCTCGAGCTATTTCGCTGTCATATTTATTGTTCAGTGCAGGATATATTTCTTCAATTAAGCTATAAGCCGTAAAGTTCAAAACAAAGCCACCCTATCTTCATTTTGCCAGTAGGGTATTATTACTTTTCGCAAAAAAAGACGAAGCTTTGTCTATTTAGACACTTGTACTCTAAATTACAAAACATAAATTGAACTCTATCCCTCGAGTATTAAGTTAATACTGCCTTGAAATTTTCTGTTTTTATTGTACTTTTTATTGGTGGAACAGAGTGTATATTTATATTCCACTCGGGGTTTTAGGAACCATTTCTATTACGGGTTATTTTAGCACTTCGTGTTTATGGGGTGCCTTGTGTTTATTTGTAAATTTTCACCCATAAAACCTTCGCCCATCGTGTCGGTTAAAACTCTAGTTGTAGAATTTTTGTTTCAATGTTAATGCTGATGCGTTTCAAGATATCACAGTTTATTAGAAGTGGCTAAAAAATTTCTTTATATTTATATAAATTGTATATGGTTGTATTTTAAGTTTTGTTTTGAAGTAGATAAAATTCCGTGTGATTTAATTAAAAAAACGTATTTTTTTAATTAAATCACATCAATCACATCATTCACATTTTTTAAGGGCCCGTTATATTACTTTACTCATTAATATAAAAAACAATCATCTATGTGCCAATTAATTTTAGCGTAGATTTTAACGACGTTATACAAATCTAAGAAGAATATCTGCGATAGGGGGTATTTTTTTACGCAGCACAACGCTGAGTCTATATCCTAATGGCCATTGATTTAGATAATATAAAGCTGAAAATTTGTCGCCAAGCACCTACCGGTGTGTTCCGGCAATCTTTTTGAAAGCCAGTCCCCATTTCATGCGTGCCTATTTTAAGTGTGTTTACAATCTTCGACAACACCTTCACTTAACATAATTTAAAAAGCCTACCTACTCATAAACTGTAATAACTGAAATATGCTTTAAAAATTAGTTATCCTACTATCCTACTTCCTACTAATATTATAAATGTGAAAGTGTGGATGTTTGGATGTTCGGATATTTGTTACTCAATCACGCAAAAACGGCTGAACGGGTTTGGATGAAATTTGGCATGCACGTTGTCAGGGGTAAAGAAAAAGACATAGGATAATTTTTATCCCGAAATTCTTGCGGGAACTCCGAAATTAGCGCGGCTGAAACCGCGGGACCCAGCTAGTATCCCAATAAAGAGAAAATTATGCTCTTTTACTATGTGTCAACTGATGAAACATTATTTTCTCGTTATAGAAATGGCACATTGGACCTCCTGATCGCAGACACCCCGATATTGGACTATTTCCGTGCGACAGATCACGGCTGCAAACTGCAACGCGTCGGTGACCATGCACTCGTAGATGATACTTACGCGATTGGGATGGCGAAAGGATTTCCTTTGAAAGTAAGTAAAAAAAAATATAATAATAGTAGAGAAATTTCATTTTTCTAATTATTTTTTTTTAGGGAAAAATTACATCAACAAACCTATCAAACTTTAAAACTTTCAATTAAGTAATTACAAGACAATAGTGTCACACTATTAAGAGTGTAATCAAAAAATTTACGATTAATGTAGAAAAAGATCAAAATTTAACAACGATAAACTAAAATGTAATGAAAAATATTATATTATATTATAATATTTGTAGAAATAAAAATGTAATATAATTTCTTAATTTTGAGTAAAAAAAAACAAAGGCGTCTGAAATATCCCATACCACTTTATATATTCTATTATAAATGTATATTCTTTTATATACTTTCTGATACATACAATGAATATATTTTTACTTTCTAATAAAATAAATATTACACTCACACAAAATTTATAAAGTTAAATTAAAATGTTACAACATTTGATTGGCCGTAAACGATGTTTCGCCGTGTATCCTTCTTCCTTATATTTTATTGAGCTTTATTTCATATTTTTATTTCGGGGCGTGTAACTTATGGCTTCTACGAGATGCGTATAAAATATTATGTCCTCTAATGGGTGTATTTTGAGTAGCATCCGTCCAAGTAGCTACGGATATCGGAAACGCTGATGAAAGACTTACCTACATAAATTACTGATGAGTTGTAATTCTCACTGGAGATTGATTGATGATGGTAGGACACCCAGGGCGGATCTTTAAAAGTGCTTGAAGATTGCTATTGATTACTATTTATTTACCACAAGCTGTTTTCCCGCGGTTTCACCCGCAGCAGTATCGGAGTTCTCGCGGGAATTCCGGGATATAAGTGGAAGAATTTTCAAAATCGGTTCAGTAGATCCAGAGATTACCCCTTACTATAACGTCACAAACTCACAGTTCACAAACTTTACCTCTTTAGTGTAGACTGTAGAGATATACCTACAATAATGTGACTGAATAAATAAAAAGATTTTCTGCTATTCAGTAACAATACTAAGGGTATCAACAGCTCATAGGTTACAGTGACGAAATGAAAGATGTTAGATTTTTATGAATTGTTTTCAGATATAATAAAAAGTGTAAAAAAACGAGAGCGCGTATATCAGTAAAAGAAATAAACTTTATAAAACCAAGAGATCTTTCAATATACAATAGGTACAATATAGGTAGGTATATTGTAAAACTAGGTATTGTTAAAAAAAAAAATAAAAGCTTTCAAAATAAGTGGCGTAGTGATTTTTTGCCGTATAGCGTTATAGCGTTATTGATTTCGGGACCTGGAGACCTTTAATACAGGTTAACCTAGATTAGGCTCCAGATCTCCTACTTTCCTTAAATAAAACACATTTTATGTACTTTAGTGGATAATAAATAATAAAATGAAAATGAAATTAAATGATAGAGAATATATTTATTTATGTTAGTTCGTAAGCAGTTTGAAATAAAAAAAGCTGTCGTCGATGACGGACGGATTGAATTATAAGTATAAACAAAACACCTATACAGAGGCGTCGCAAGGGAGTTATAAATTGAGCGAGTGGCTACATTTGGCTCGACTCTAGTTTCTCCCTTGGCTCTTGATAATATCATAATTTTTGATTTCACTGTAGGTACTAAGAATCCTGCTTGATAAAATATCATATTAGACTTTCTTTTTTTATTTGTCATTTTAATGATGGTCTCATTTACCAGATGAAAAGGTTAGAGACATAAAAACGGTATTTATTTTCTTGCCGATTCATGAGCTGTGTTTGAATTGTAAAGCATATGTATAACATCTAAAGAATGTAGTTGTATGTTCCACTTGATCTTATGAAGATGTCAGTTAATATTTGTATTAGTTGGAGCAGGCTGAAATTGTTATACTTAATTATGATAATTTATAACTTTTACTTTTTTTCTAAACCAATGCTTTTACGTCGTCCTATATTTTATGGCGTGTCCTTGATTAGCGTTACTTGTAAAAAAAAAGCATTTTTAACATTTTTGTGACGTATATAATATAAATTAACAATAGCTAAAAAACATTCATCCTCATAAGGCATCTTTTACCACTTAAAAATACTGTCTTTTTTAGTAAATAGCGCTTTGCCACTTGTGTTTTCTGTCTCAAACGATACTCTTATCCGCACAACATGACATCGCACTTTTGGGAATTGGTTCCCTCTGCATTTCTTTACTCTGTACGCGTATTAAAACAAATAAATAATGTTACTGATACACTATTTTGCCAGCATAATACAATACAAAAAAAAACTGGTAAAAAAAAAACATGCGCGCACATTAAAGTCATATAGCTAGGTACCTACTTCCATGCCTATATTTGGAAATGTAATCGATGCAATCTATTGTGTTATTTAGGATTGGTTAACTATTTTGTTTCTCTTCCAATTTGTATGTTGGCTGCTATCGCAATATCAATGCAATAATTTTATTAGTATCAGTACCTAAGATATAAAGAATTCACTGAAAAATGAACGGATTTGTTGTTCTTCTGTTTAAAAAATTACTTTGTTAATGAATATCGCGCTCGCTGCCACTTTTGGCCGTCGAGTTTACGTTGCAATGTAACTTCATCATGTGATTTTTCATATCTTTATATTTGCGCGCATATCGTAAATATACAACCTCAACATTTTTCATAACGCGCCAAAAAAGACACTGCATGAATATTCATTCAATTGTATGACACGATTATGAATAATATCATACAAGAATTTATCTAATGTAATAGTAAATATTATAAGCATTTGGTATTATTTTTTTCTAGGATAGTATATCAGCAGTCATAGCTAAATATTCATCGAATGGCTACATGGATATCTTGGCTGAAAAATGGTATGGAGGACTGCCTTGCTTTAAACTAAGCCCAGATTATGGAATACAGCCAAAACCATTGGGTAAGTCAAGTCTGTTTAGCTATTATAACCTTGAGTAGTAACTAAAATGCTCCAACACAATCTTTCGATACAATAGGTATTAGTAGAAACTAGAAACCTCGAATTATATGCTTGGCTTCTAGCTAGAGTCTTTTAAGCATTCGTTATATTTTCTCGTAGTTTCGATTTGGTCATCAAACCCACTTGAAAAAATCTTCCATCTGCGATTCGTGACCTGAAATTTCGGTGGACACTTAGCTTAACCAAATTTTGTTTTTAATCATAAAAAAAAAATAGATAGTGATTTTTCCAATCCGAGTAATGTATGTTAGACTAATCATTAATGTCAATCACGTTTAAAAGACAAAAGACTAAACAGATTGGTATAAAATGACTCAAAAAAAAAATTACGTACTATTTCTTACTACTTTTCTATTTCAAATATGTAATAGATGAAACCATCTATAAAATGGTCCCGAAACTCGAGTTATTAAACTGAAAAAGAATACCTTCCTCATAATGTCAACATCCGACATGACTGTTGGCTACGTAAACAATATTTCGTAAGAGGTTTTCGGTGAACGCCGAAGTTCAAAATAGTAACGTATAGGTATAACGTTGTTTGAATGTGAATTTGTAAGTAGATGGCAGGATGCCGTTTTCACCGGAAATTTCATTAGAATTTATCACCACCACCCGTACGTTAATCCAGCCCCCTCAACACGAACGCTGTGAAGGAAGAGGTAGGTATTACCACGAGTCGACCGAAAAGATTAAACATGGGGGATTTATGGCAAAAAAAAAATGCGCCGTCAGATTGTGTTTAGCTCTTAAGTAGGTATTGGTGATGCCGAACATGCGTCTAGCAAATTGTAAACGGTGACACGAGAGATTCCAAATAAAAATACGGGCGCAAATGGTTGTAAAATTTTATCGCAGCTTTTAAATCTAATCGTAGAAACCTGAAACTTGGAGGGTGTGTTCTATGTTTGACGTAGGCATCGGATAAGAAAGGTATTTTGAAAATTCAACCCCTAAGGGGATTGCAAAGTTTGTATGGAACAATTCCGTGGTAACTTTTGAATTATCGCGGGTGAAACCGCTCGGGACAGCTGGTTTATAATAAATCTTTGTTGGCTTTTCCCAATCGAACGTTGTTAGCGTTATTTTCTTCTTTTTTGACGATAGATATAAAATATTACCTGCCTTAACTTTGCTACGCGTTGTTTAGGTCAAATTGTGAAATATCTATAGGTACCTATAGTATGGTAGGTAAGTAAATAAATCGTAACAACTGTTATAAAACTTTGCCGTGCCACAATATGTGTTGTGAACATGTTGTCGTGCTCAAGTTTGTGTATCTTTATTCATGAGTGGGCAACATTGTGAATCACGCAACGACGTGCCCTTCTTTGTTTTATATGACATTTACGATATATATTACTATCAGTAATAGAAATCCCAACAAAAACATTTTCATGTAAAATGTTGCCGAGACGAGACCATATACCAGCACTTTCAAAAAGTTATCAGATCTCGTGTATTATGTAGTTTCTAACTCTACACGCCCTAACTCTACAAGGTCTAACTTCACAAACTCTACACCTTAGTCAAAATATGTGGCTTGGCCATTTCGCTACATTCACATGGGTGAAAAATTGATCCATTGTTTATTACTTTTCTGTTATATAATAGTTATGTGTAGTAACTAACATAGCAACGAAACGCGCTTCGCTGGCTCGTTTTGGCGGGGGCACTACCGTGCCCCTAGATCTATCTTTAAACAAGCAATTCTTGTAAAAGCTGTATACTAAATTTTATACTCATAAAAATCGTTGGATCCGTCTCAAATTTATTTATAATATATATTTTTATTTATAATATAATATCTATATTAATTGTAACAATTTTTATTTATAATAATATATATTTTCATGAAATTTAGTATGTAGACTGCAAGGGGTTTGAGCGCGATTAATCGATCTAACAAAGTTTTATTTTTAGAAAACGTCGTTCCGTGTTTTCAGGCGATGAAGAATTAGTGTTTGGTACTGCTATATTTCTACTTAACAACAGATAGCGCTACGAGCGAAATTCGATCACCCAGATATTTGTTATTAATTATGTACCTGACATAAATTGTGTTTAGACAATTAGACATGGCCGTGAAGGGCAAGATGATTTCTTATTTAGTAACTAGCTGGTGCCCGCGGCTTCACCCGCCTGAATTTTCGACCCTTGCAATGACAGTAATGACGTTAGATTTCCTCACTCTTTTAAAACGTAGTGGTTATATACTCTTTAGTCTAAAAGAAAATATAATCACATCATCTGTCTCTCCAAGTTTTAAAACTGTCACTTCGCGAAAAATCAATTCAAAAGAAAAAAAATGCATATCTCTAAAAAGGTTTTATTATTTTCGTTATGCAACATTATATCGAGGCTTTCGACCATTGCATTGCGCTTGAAGTCTTTAACTGATGATAATTTTTTTCCCCTATGTCCTATTTCGATAAAACAAAGCCTATATGTAGCTCCAGGCTAAGCTTAATCTACCCTTGAAAACCGCATGACAATCTGTTCAGTAGGTGCGCGAACAGACAGACAGACGGACAGAAAAGAATGTTATAAACTTTTTTTTGTGCTTGGTAACTCTTCTTTTATCACCCCTCTCAATTTTAGGTAAAAATATTCAATGTACAGAATCGCGGATACTCTTTTAGTATAGTAGGTAGTATAGATAGATGGATTAACTCGCCTGAATAAATTGTACGTACATAGGTACTAAAAACTAAAAAGATATTTTAACTTTGCATCCTTTTAATTGAAGACTCTATTCGTAATAGAGTTTACTTAAAGAATTTATGTAGTACCTATCCTAAATCCTTAGTATAAAAAGAGTGTTGGTTGAGATTGATAAAAAGGTTAAAAATTAAACTAAGAGAAGAATAACAATAGAATATTTTCAAAAGTTAATTGATATAACTACTTTTAAATGTAATTTTGATTATTTTTTGTTTTATCAATTAGGTACAAATTATTATTGTATAACCTAAAAAAAATGCTTACTAAACAACTAGACATATTACTTATTTACAAATAAAAATCTGACCTAATACAATAATTCAATAATTTACAAAAATTTAAATAAGAACTACCTAATTAACATTATTTTAATGTTATATAAGATCTCTAACAATAACATATAATTCCTTTTTATCTTGTAAGAAAGTGCTATTGTAAAGATTTTAAAATCTAAGTCCATTTATCGGGGTTTATTCTAGATGATAGTAAATTACGCAATCAATCAACCGACTTTCGATACGATTGGACATCTAACAAATTGGAAAACAGGATTGATTGTGTAATAGGATTCGTACGTCGTCGCGTTAAACGAAATGCAATCAAATCACATAATATAATATATACCTACCCTTACATTTTCGATGTATTTTATATAAAAAAAATGTAAAAAGAACTGTTTTTCAATGATCTTGTTCGTGTTTATAATCCACGTGTTTATTCTTTGCAGGCGTGGCCGCTGTGGCCGGTGTATTTATCTTACTGGGAGTGGGAATGGTAGTCGGCTGTCTCATACTTATATTAGAACATTTATTTTATAAGTACACCCTGCCAGTTCTGCGACATCAACCTAAAGGGACAATTTGGAGGAGCCGTAACATAATGTTTTTTAGCCAGGTTTGTACATCTCCATAAATCTATTCCTGGTAAAGCAACAGTAACATTGTTTCCAACAAACTTCGTCCTCTAAGGCGATTATTAACACCTTGTTTGTAGTTTAATCTGAAGCAAAACTTGACCGGGCTGGAGACCGGTAAAAATCTTAACGATGAATTAACTATTTCAATCATACAATTTGCGGATAGTTTGTCGTCTATAGTTATTGATAAAGTTTCTTTGTTACAGAAACTTTACCGATTCATAAACTGTGTCGAGCTGGTGTCGCCTCATCATGCGGCAAGGGAATTAGTCAACACCATACGTCAAGGTCATTTTACATCACTCTTCCAGAAAAGTGTTAAGAGGGTACGAAGACGCGCACTAAGCTATTACTATCAAAAGCATTATTTACGTAAATACAGATTATGATAGGAAAGGCCATTTGTTTCAGAAGGAACACGAACAGCGTAGACGAAGAAAAAGTAAAGCACAATTCTTTGAAATGATACAAGAAATACGGAGGTAATTCTAATTTACAACATTTCATAGCTAAGTTTTATGTTTCATTTTTGTCAATCCATTTAAATTTCGTTTTTAATCCTAGGGTGCAACAACAACGGGATCATTCTTTAGATGCCATCAAAGAAAATGTAGTCGTTGAAACACCAGAATTATCAGAAGAGGTAGAGTCGAAGTTTCTTTCCCCATCACCGGATGTCTCCAGTCGGTCTCCTAGGCAAGGGCGCTCACCACGACAAATTCGTTCACCGAGACAGCTTCTATCTCCTAAAGGTCGACGCAAAAGATGCAGCCTAGCCGGACTCAACGTACGACGCTTTAGTACAGACTCTGTATTGGGCTCCGACTCAGGGTCAATTTATGAACGAACAAGTCTCAACATAGGTAGAAGATTGAGTCGTGACGTCACCTGTAGCTCTCCGCCAGATATAAACAGTCGGTTTCGGACACCATCACCTATGATCCGAAAAGCTGAAGGTTCCTCAACAAAGTCTTACCAGGATGTATCGGAAAGAACAAAAGAAAAATATTTAAATTCAGATGGTCCAACGATGTCTTCTAGTATCGAGATTTTAGTATCGGGAGAGTGTGATTTGCCACCTACACCGCTATATCCGAGAGTACCACCCGCAGGTTCGAAATCAGAACTTTCGCAACTGTCGGAAGGGGAACTTTTGAGATTGTGGCGAAGTTCGGAAAGGGAAGTACGTGAAGCTTTACTGGCAGCATTGCAAGAGAGACGAGGGAATTTAGATCCGAAAGAAGATCCGGGGTGAACGTGATAGTTTGACACCTGGGAAGAAGTTTTGTAGAATCATTCATTCATTCTAATCTCTGATCGACTCGGAGTGTTAAAGGAGTTATCGCATAATTATGTGAGCATTTTCAGAGCTAGTGCCTTTTTATATTGTTCAACGCGGACAAGTCTAACAAAATTTTGATGAAACAGTGTTCATTTCAGTGTCTTGGTAAATACCAATTATACTTAAAGAGCTGCCTTATTTTTTATATTTGATTGCTTCTTTAAACTTTCGGTCCGCGTCGAACAATTTAAACATCGGTACTCAGATTAGGTACTATGGAGATGATTACGTCCACGAAATCAATTTAAGCTTTTATAGGAATTACGAAGCGTAGACTCGAAGGAATACATTATTGTGTATTTAATGATATATTAAAGTTATTATATATACTTAGTTACGACCAGAAAATTTAAAGTGCTTTATTCTATAGGTAGATGTGTAGATATTTTTTTTATTTCGTAGATCCTCTAAATTTAAAATAATTATAAGCACAATAGTAAAATAGATTGTGAAGTCCTAAAATATTAACACTTACTTGTTTTATTAGGTATGATTTTTCTATCTGCATGAAAATCTGTGTTGTTTGTTTTTATCGCATGAGTGCAAAATGCATGACGTGTATATGAAATTCGTAAATTTTGTTAAAAAAAAATGATTATGTAATTATTTCACGGTTACCAATTAATTTAAACGATAATTTGATTAGATAAAAAATCGGATAGAGTTAGGAAAAGCTTTACAGTGGCTAGTTGTGTTACGACTTACGATAGATACTTTCACAAGCTGACTTGGTGAAGGTGATAAAAACCACAGAGCAAATAAATTAGCTAGAGAGGACATGTCGGTAAGGCAGGCGCGCTACCGTTGCAAAGCAAGTTAGAGGAAACGCTCTAACTTGCCCAAAACTTCTTTTGCTGCCATCCCATGTACAATAACCACAATATTTTCAAAACTCTGAATTTTGAAAACAGTGACTAAGTAAAAAATTTACCATAAAGCGTTTAATACATTTCTTTGCGTTAATGAATATTTTAGTGCGTGATGAATAGTTTTAAGTGCGAAAATCACCCGGCGACACTGGTTTTCAATTGTTTTCGTACTAAACTAAGTTATTGTCCCTTCTCTCTGTTATTTTCTATTCGGTGATAAAAACCATCTCTTTTTGAATAGGTCTTGTGTAGAATAAAATATATCTATATTTCGTATAAATTAAGAATCGTCTAATAAATTTTAATGTAAAATACCTATAAAATTTGATGAAATAACAACTGCCATTGAGTATTGTACGTATCTATATACTTATAGGTACTTAGAACGATAAAAACGTATCTTCTTTCTACCTAGATTCGCACCATAGATTTTAGATTTTTCTCTTCTTCGTAATAAGTAGGTACCTACACAATTATTAGTTTTTGTAACTGACAATTATAATCCTATGGGCGTTAAATTTATTCTATCCATTAAGAGTGAAAAAGAAGCAATAATAAGTATTTTCCGAATAGATTTTCATATACCTACCTATACCTAAGTTCCACAATTTTTAAAAGCAAATTTTATTCTTGTAATAGTTTCCTTGAATAGGTATTTTTATTGATCAGAAGTCAAAACCGCTATTTTGTAATAGACTATTTATCTACTGAAATGGTTATTTAAAGTTAATCATATTCAACAAAAGACTCATAGGCATATTTTATTATTCTCAAAGTTGCTTAACCAAAGTTAAAGTCACGTGACAGACACGTGCCAAGAAAAAAAATGTGGAAAAAATCAACATACCAAAAGACGTCTGCACGGTTACGATGCTCTATTCACCCTGGTCGACACGTAGCCATAGACATGTAAAGAAATTAACCGCGAGATAAAATATTCTTTTTCACTTCAGTAGCTCAAACATGTAGGTTTTGCTGCCTGAAATCAGTGAGCAAAATGCGATTTTGCTCACTGAGTGAGACAAAGTAACTTTTTAATTTTTGTTTTCAGAAAGCCGCGAATATCTTATTCAGTTTACACTCTATCTCTTTCCCGCCATTAGAAAGAGAGAGAGAGAGAGACAAAGACCAGCCCTTTCGAAGTTCCAATTATGAATTCGACCTCAAAGACAAACACGTTCGGAAATTTGTACCTACTAAAGAAATTTTGCAAAAAGATAATTATGTCTTTTAATGTAATTTATTGAACTTTCAACTTATTGTTGTATTTAAAAAAAAATAAGTATTTACTGCAAATAAAACTGATATTTAACCTGTAAATATTTATTTCTAGTTTCAATAATGTTACGTAATATAGGTATTATATCTCCTAAAGTGTTCTCGCTGCTGAAGTGAAAAGTTATGTGTGTTACACGAGAGCAAAGTTTTTTGCATCTCGTGCCTTTGAATCCCTCGCCACACTCAGGATTCAACTTAGAATCACTCGCTATTCGCTCGCTTCAATCGTTGAATCCTTCGCTTGCTCAGGATTCAAAATCAGCACTCGCAGAAAAAAATGACTTTGCTCTCTTGTTGCACAAATCAACTATTCTTTTCACGAATACTAGCCCGTGTCTTTCTGCGTCTGCGCGACCGTGGTACGAAAGATATGAATACGTTAATACGCACTGTATAGGAGAATATTATTTTGTCTGCGACGGAACGTGTCTGGCACGCTCAATGTCTGTAGATATAAATGGACCTTTAAGCGTGACTAAGTGAACCGACTTTACTTCATACTACTACTAAGGTTTACTACAAGTTTGAGTTTTAATTCAAGTCAATACTGTCCAACACACACATAATTATAGCTGTTACCCTATAACTTCTAGGTTTACCACTGCATGTCGCCGGACGTGAGGGGGCTCGAAGTTGGCGGGAACTTTCCGCTTCCCGCCAATTTCGTGCCCCCCTCCACTACTGTTGTTTCTTTACGTAGTAATAGTATTCTTTGACTTACGTATGAAGTAAAAAACCGACCAAGTACGGGTCGGGCTCGAAACGAAAACGGCAATATAAATCACGTTTGTTGTATGGGAGCCCCTTAAATATTTATTTTATTCTGTTTTTTTAGTATTTGTTGTTATAGCGGCAATAGAAATACATTATCTGTGAAAATTTTAACTGTCTCACTATCATTTTTCTTAAGATACAGCCTGGTGAAAGACGGGCAGACAGACGGACGGTTGGACGGACAGCGGAGTCTTAGTAATAGTGTTCCGGTTTACCCTTCGGGTACGGGACCCTAGAAAAACATTACTTGCTTGCCAACCGTAATAATTATAAACATGTACCTATATTTTTTTATTAAAAATTAGTACCTAACCTTATTTAATTGAAAGGTACGTTAAAATTTTGCAATATAAAGCCCCTGGTTTTAAGATCGATCTGAGATTTTCAAACATCATTGTAATCTACTTAATATTTTAGATGGCAACCCTAATATTTGAATGAAAGAATGCATTAATGGAAAATATGAATAGTATTTTAACGTATCGTCTGAGCAAGTTACAGATATCTATTTATTTTACGGTAAGTGCCGGAGTGTACCTAATACCACAGATACATTAGGTCTTTGAATCTACAATCTCTTTGATCAATAAATACCTAGGTAATTATTTATTGAGGTTACATAATTAAAGACGTTTAATTCCAAGAAAAGGTCGTAGAGGTAGAGATAATGAGGATCGTCGACTTAGTAACGTCTGTTGTTACACGAACTGCGCTTGGGGCATGTAACGTTTTCTGTTGGCTCTTATTTGCCATAATATAATATTCTCTGTCTTATTTTTTCATAAATTATAACGGTTACAAAAAAACCGAATAGGTATAATAATCCAAATAGTTATTTACAAAATCTCATTAATAACTAGGTACAATTTTAAAGACATCACGGTTCTTAAAATTCCTCGGTTTTAGGAATCCTCATTATTTTTACTACGCAAATGTATTTATTGTTGAAAATTAAATATTGATAATATTGTATATCGGATGTGAATCATCTAGTGATATCGAAGTCTTATGCATTTCACTCTTCGTGTATTGTATTTTAATAGCAGTCTATTTAAAGATTAATGATTAAAATAATAAAAATGGATGTAAGAATTTTAAAAATTTAGCAAATAGTTTTATTAGATTTATTCTTATAAGATACTTATGCAAACTATATTTACCGAAAGTGGACGTTTTAGGAAAGTGGTCATTTTCGACCTAAAGGAAATATCTACTAAGGATTACTGCATGAGGTTTTGATTCATATAATTCCACCGTAGTCTCGTTCTTTCAATATTACCTACTCGACCCAAAATCATTTCAGAAACTTCTTACTAATTAATTAGTATCTAATAAGAGTTACGTCTTATTATAACGTTACATCAAAGTTCCATCTGTTGAAATCTCTTATTTCTTTCGAATTTCTAATTTATATAAGATTTTTGGCGCACCAGCAGCAATTGGGTATTCTCGAAGGTATGAAAATCAAAATTCTAATTAGTCCGTCAGTTAGAAAATAAAAAAATAATAGACACGTATTTTTTGCTTTTTCAATTTAATGAAATGAACATAGATAAAGCGCATTAAAGTTTAGGGTGGGGGGCTCGTGACGTCAATATTCATTATAAGCGCCATACAAACCGCACAGAGTTGTGACGTCACGCGAAATTTCAACTCAATGTATCTCTGTTATTTTTTGATAACGTAAAAAAAGAAAAAATACGTGTCCAATATTTTTTACTAATCTACATGACGGACTAAAAAAAAAATTTTTGTCAAGTAGCCAATTCAAAAGACAGGGATGTTCAATACCTATAATATTTTTATGGTACTCCATTGATATACCACACCAAGTATATCTAGTAGTAAATCAATGTGGTACTCCGTCAGTGTGTCGGGGGTAATTTGCGCGCCAAAGTTTCGTTTATTATGTAAAAAAAATCGTGTTTTTTTAATATTAACACGCTTCTTGAATAAATTACTCGTTTAAACGTACAGCTTGTATAATAATATGTTTTTACCTTAATTATAACAATATTATTATCCTCAAAATGGGATGTTTCTGGTGTTCCTAATATTTTAAAATTTAATCTAGGATTAGATTTAGATCTAATCCTAATCTAGGATTTAATCTAGGATTTTTAATTTATTTAGGAAATAAAACGCCAAATAATATTATGTAAAAAATATAGCATTAATAAGTAGCAATATTATTATATAAAACTCAATCGATATTTTGCCTGTTTGTAAATACCTACGATGGACCTTGTTGATGGAGAGTAAAATAAATATGTCGTGGAATTTATATAAGTACCTATCTACTTAAATTTAGTGGGAATTGATTGTTTCGTGGGAGCCACAATAGTATAATTAGATAACAAAATTAAAATATTTGTGCCAAATGAGTTTTATTATTTCACTAGCAAATCCACAGAGAAAATAAATGTTATAATCACTGGAGACGCCAATGTAGGTGGTACTGGCGTGCCACTTTTATGAGAAAATGCTCATTAGGTACCTCGCATAAAACTCGGTCCGAGGTGGTTCCAATGTCGTCAGGCAAGGATTGTGATGATGGGATCTTGAAGAAATTAAAGATACTTTTTTAATATTATTATATGGTATTTTTGTAGTCACTCGCGCATTTGGTCTCAGAAAGCACCATTTCGTGTAGTGGAACTAATGATGAAGACCTACAATGATAACTAAGCTTCAGATTAATAACCCGTTCACTGCGTATCACCCATAATCGACCCGACGACGACGCGACCGCGGTGCTAAAGCAGGGCATGTGCGTACAATCCTTCGCACTCGCGCGGAACGTTCTGGCGGGCCGAAAGGCCTTGCCACGAACAATGGGCTTATCAACCAAATTTTAGTTTTTAGTCCGCCTTGTAGATTAATAAAAAAATATTGGACACGTATTGGACAAAATATTGGAAATTTTTTACGAAATGAAAAAAAATAACGGAGATACATTAAGTCGAAATGTCACGTGACGTCACGCCGTGCTACCGTGTTTACAAGCTTTATGACGTCAAGAGCTTCCACTCCTAAACTTCATTGTGTTTTATCTTAGTATTTTTTCAATAATTTAAAAAAGCACAAAATACGTGTCTATTTTTTTATTACTTATCTAACTGACGGATTAAATAGAATTTTTATTTTCATACCCCAGAAACTACTTAGGTACTTAGGGGTGCCGTTTTGGACCACACGCACCATTGCGCGTATTAACTGTATACATAGTAGGTACATAAACAAAGATAGATCCTACGTCTAAGATTTCATCCCTTGCAATGATGCCTTTAAATGACGATCACTTCTTTTCCCGACATACGATTTAATAAAACCTTTTTAAAGCTATGCTTAGGTACTCTGTGAAAATCGCATGGAAATCCATTCAGATTTTTCGGAGAATAGCCTGACCGAGACAGCCAAAAATATTAACAATAGTTTTTTTTTGTGTTCTTTTATCGCCCCCTCTCAGTTTTTGGTACCTAAGTAGGTACATTTATATTTAACCAGTTGTTCCCGACGGTTTTACCCGCGGTAAGTTCGGAGTTCCCGCGGGAATTCCGGGTCACAACAGCCTATGCAGACTTTATATTGGTAAAAGAATTTTTTTAAATCGGTTCAGTAGATCCCCCTACAACCTAACAAACTTCACCTTTTTATAATATTACTAGCTGTCCCCCGCGATTTCATCCGCGGTAATTTCGGAGTTCCCGCGGGAATTCCGGGATAAAAACTATCCTATCTTTTAAGTTGGACCATATTATAAATGGTTGCAAAATTTTATCAAAATCCGTTCAGTAGTTTCGGAGTCCATCGCGGACAAACAACTTGTGACGTGATTTATATATATTAGATTATCTATAGATACCTATACAATACAGACATGTGGGTTCTACTTTTTATAATGTATTATCATAGATTCTGAATGTTTAACTAAGATGAAATGAAAACAATTTTTTTATTATATTTTGTATTATAATATTTGTGAATCTTTACATATTTGTGTAACTATTTCTCTTTTAAATAACCCCTTCATTTAACACACAACAAATATTACGTACAACTTACATACATTTATGAATACAACTATTACATGAACATAAATCATCATGATAATGCATTTATTATTTATTTATAATTTATTTTTTTCTGTAACTTTTGAGCCTGATGTGCCACTAGACACATATTTTTAGAACACAAATAAATTATTTGTTACGATATGAGATCGAAGTTTTTCAATTTCTTTTAAAACTTTAATTGAATATTAATCAATACAAATCTAGAAACATAGCTTTAACAAAACTACATAAATTCCTCTATAAAGCCGTCCACTACGATATGCTTCTTTCACGTCCTTGCTAATACGAGTAAGTTCCACAGACACTGCTACAGATGTGATAAAAAATTACATCTAATTTTAATAGAGCATTCCTTTTTTAAGTGTGCTTAAATTCAGACATTTTGCTAAACAATACTTAACATGTTAAAGAGCTTAAATACGTTGGGTTTTCAAATCTACTCGTATAGGTATGTATATACAACGTGTTAATGAATTAACTGAAAACCTGATACACCCCATTTAAAAAAATAAACAATAATATGATTAAAATATATTTTAATATATCGAAAAAATTTATACTTTAAAAGTAATTTAACATTAGTTTGGAGGTGACCTATCCACGAAATTCCAAGCGCTACGCCGCCTACCGGTTCGAATTTTTATGCTGCGGGCGCGGTACGCGCCATTTATTGTATTATAAATAATTTAGACATGGGCTAATAGAAGTGAAAAAATATAACCTATATTAAAACATAGTGCCATCGATCCGCTAGTTGATTCTGAGCAAACTACTTTCTGGTTTTCAGTTAATTCATTAACACGTTGTAAAGATTTAAAAATAGTGTCGTATCTCTCAAAGAATTCTTTCGATAACATAATGATGATTGTAACCAGTAAGTTTCAAAGTATTTAAAATAAACATAATATATTTCATAAGTTGATAAACTACCATACGTAAGGTATCAGTTTCAATTAATACAATTTATCTAGGTTGATATTACCCACTCTAGAATAATACAAGTTTCCTCTTGTTATTTTAACTATTATTTATCTTTATGTGATTAACAATTGACTCCTTAAATGTTTATCTCACAAATACATTATACTCCACAAATAGATATACAATAAAATATATGGGTTTATAACAAGGAAAAAAGCATCTCTGCATTTGTCCATATCCGTTATCCAGCTTGATAATTAAGGCCGTGTTTACACTAGGCTCATAGAGAGAGGCGTACGAGTTTTGCCTATCGATCGACTCAGCGACGTCTGAGCTGCAAATGATTGGAGCTAAGCAAGTTTAGCAAATACCATATGACGTAAATTAGCCGTCGACTCAGTCAGCAAACTTTAAATCGTAATTAGCGTACTATAAGTGTGTAAGTACGCTCTATTGTAATTATTATAATTGGACACACAGTGAGCTACAAACACGAGCTTTCTTGGATAAGTAGGTATGGTATTAACTGTCCCTTTTAGCAAAATTGATCACAATTGCCCAAAACTTGTCCGCAGTTCTGTAAACTATAATGTGTTATAACAGTTTTTTTTTTAATATCATAGTGAAATATAGTGCAAAATAAAAAAGGATGGGTGAAGGATCAGATACTAGGTTTATTGGGCATACAGACAATTTATGGGGATTATAGACTTATTGGGCACATCTCCCATAAGACTGACAAAAAATCCACATGGTTTGGTATATAACATTGGATGGGTGACGGTAACGCAGGAGCGATGGTCGTTGAGATCATTGGAACCCTTTGTCCAGCAGTGGAAATACGTTGATGACGATTATAAAGAATAGCATCACAGGCAATATTGGGCATTATGAGTGAAGTTACGTCCACCGCGCAGGTGAAAAATTTGAAATTTAAAAATAATATAATTGTTTTTTTTAATTTGGTTCTTAACTATTAATGTTATAACGATCATTGGATTTCAGCGATGCCAATCGACTATAAAAAAGTATTACAATAAAGTTTAAGAGTCTATAGCTACAATGTCTAAATTTATTTAGACTGTAAGTATTTATTCATGATTTTGTATTCATAAATGTGTCTTTTTTGTGATATTTCATAAAACGTAACGTTTTATTATATTTTTTCCAGAATCTTTAAACAAGACGAGATGGTCAAATATTATATTTTCCTGAAATCATAAAATTTATAGATACGTATTTAGTTATTACTGTTGACATCCCTTCAAAAAGATGCAAACAGTACCTACCTTAACAAATACACCTAACGGATAAGACTCTAAAAAAATAATGTGCTCATGGTTTTACGTTCCTTTTAAAGAGATTTGATATAAATTGTATTGTCTATGTCATCTACCAGATATATAGGTAATATTAATCTAATGTGAATTGAACAATTATTTATTAAACATGTAGCAAATACTAGGAGTATGATCCGTTACATCTAATTCACAGTTAAAAACAACGAGTTATAGATCATATTCGATATTATCAATAGTAGCAAGCTAGAATATTTTTGTATGTTACAGTTTATACGACGACTGTGGTTAAATAAACACCTAAGTATATTTAATATTAACATACAGTAGTAACAAGCATAATTATTTATATTGTAGAGTACGTAGATATAATACTATACAGTTTTTTATACACCGGTATTAAAACGTATTTACAGAGGGTATTTTTAATCGCTCGAGTAATGTTCAAGCTAAATATTTAGTACAGGTACAGATTCTGTCGCATCATTAGAATGTGTCATTGATTTTTTTTACGTCCCTTCAGGTTTGTAACTAATTAGCTTAATATTCTTAAACGAGAATATCTCTATTGATGTCTTTACCATTTGAATAGGTAGAGCTTACAAATGAGAGAGATTTCATAACAAATAGCTATAATAACTTTAAAAGTTTTGAATAAGGATACATAAACGTTGCAAGTACCAACACTGTAGATAATTTATAAGTTTGAACAATTCAGAAATACGTGGGTACGTCACTGTAATAACAAGTAAATATTCGTAATATCCACATCAGGAAATATAGCACAGTGTTATAATATATGTACCAACCTTTAGAATTTTTTTATAATATCATGGACCAAGGTAATATTAAATCCAGATTTTTGTTATTTTAGAGATCAAAATATTGGAATGTTTATACACACACCACTTTTTATGATAATATATTCTTATATTTAGTTCATTCAGAATATAAAAATACTAGCTGTGCTCCGTTTGACCCTCGTTAATTTGATGCTCCGCTCCTATTGGTCTAGCGTGATGTTATTTAACTTATAGCTTTCCTCGATAAATGGACTATGCAACATAAGAATTTTTTTTTCAATTCGCATCAATTTTTTGCTGAGATTGGATTGGTTCGTTCAATCAAACAAACAAACAAACTCTTCAACTTTATAAGATTGTATTCGTATAGGCAAGTTTTAAAATTCCCACTCAATAAGCAATTTATAACAATAAATCCAAATAATAGTGGAGAAAGTTTTGGATAGTTTCAAAACAAATAAGTACGGATATAAATAATTAATTTTGTTAAACAAACCTTTATTACTAGCTATTTTATAGCATAATGAATAAATCGCTATGCTGTAAAGAGTACCTACTAAGGTTTGTTTTCATATCGCAATTACATTTTTTTTATTTTTTTATTTCTTTTTGCACCAATAACTATAAAACTTGATACAATGAGTATAAATTTTAACCAACTACTTAAAAATAAGCATAATCAGGTTTTTTGTAAATCTCAGTTCTGTAATTAACCGATTTTCAAAAAGGAGGAGGTTATGCATTCGGCTGTATTTATGTTTTTTTCTGATTAAAAATGACGTATAAATTGTGTAAGAGAGAAACTTTATATTTAGCAAATAAATAATAAAAAATTCTTTCATTAACAAAAATTCATAACATTTTTAACAAAATCTAGGTAGGAACAATGATCTACTGATAATAATAATTACTACCTAATACTGATAATAATTCATTACACAATCTATACTGGTACTAAGCTTTGATACCTTATTATTTTGCGCACTTTAAGGAAAATCATGACTTCTCCCAACTGAACATTGGGCCTACTCATAATTATTAATTTAATTTATTTTTTTACTAAAAAAACATATAAATTACTCCTTACCTTTCGCCACTACACATAAAAACACAACAGTGAAAAAGTTAATAAGCTTAAATTAAGTGTCGTTGTAAAGAGAATAAAATAGTTTAAAAGTAAGGAAGGTTACAATTTTAATGATACCTACATGAATACATAACGATTACAATAATGTTATTACATAAACGTCATAATAATTAATAGAATTAATCGAAGTATCAGATCCCTACTCCAGCTGGAAATATTAAATAGCTAGATATCTAGTAACTAATAGTAAGTAATAAATACACAATTTACTGTGTGTTATACGCGTAAGTACTTCAAACTTTTTAACAATTTTTTTAATCAATCAATTCTCTTCTGTTTATAAGTATAATAACAGTCACAATAAATAGTAATGGGTAGATACACGAAGTTATGATAATTATAATAAAAATTAGCAAGTAAATAAAATAACGTCAACCATAAACTTGAAGACGCTGTACAAAATATTTGAATGAAAATAAATTAATACAAAGTAAACTATGTATTATATACCTATAGCTATTATGATCATTTGATATCAAGACGAAAAGCTGCTTTAAAACAGACTAACAACAGCGAAAAATAAAACGTAGTCAACAAAACCGAAGAAAATCGGACAGAACAGTGGGGTCATTAACAATTACAATTAGGGTTGTTGTTAGCTTGAGGTTGTTCGGCTAAGCGCTGCCCGCGATTGCCGCCCGCCAACATAGCCGGCTCGGAGTCCAGACTCTCAGACATTTTGTCGCAGATTATGTCGACCAGCCGCTCGAATACAGCCTGCAAAAGTACAGTTTCGAAGTCAAAGCTAAATATTTTAATTCATAGTTGACTTTTGAGGTCAATAAGATTTACAATCACAATAAATAAAAATCGCGTTTCACAACAAGATTACACTGAGTTAATCCATAAAGTCCTCCGCCGCGTCTGTCTGTCGCTCTGTTCGCAGTAAATTCAAAAACTACTGAACAGATATTTATGCGGTTTTCACCAAAATATAGAGTAAACAGGAAGGTTTATACCTATAGTTTATCCTGGAGTTCCCGCAAGAACTCCGAAATTACTTAGGGTGAAACCGCGGGGGACAGCTTAGTTTCTAAAACAGTGCCCTCCTCTATTATATACGCCTGCCAACGTGTAGTATGCAAAAAGAGATTGAGCCTTAATATATGAGCTCCACTCCAAAATTTTACGTAGATGACTTCTTTTAAGGTTATCATTAAATTATTAATAGCTGTACCTCGCAGTTTCACCCGCGGTAATTTCGAAGTTTCCGCGGGAATTCCGAATTACAATATAGCCTATGTTACCCAAGGATAGTGTAGCTTTCTATTGGTGATAGAATTTTTGAAATCGGTAAATCAGTCCAATAGTTTTTGAGTTAAATCGTAACAAACAAACAAAAAATCAAATCTTTCCATTAGTATAGATAATTCTATAATAATAATAATAATAATAATAATAATCCACTTCACAAAACACAGATCTACTTGATTCCACACTAAGCTATGAGCTTGTGTCGTGAAAACCAAGCAAACGTAGAATATACTATATATAATTACTTATATATTATTCTATAGATATATAAACACACCCAAACTGGAAAATAGAACCCTGTGTTCATCACACAAAGTCCACCCCCACGGGGAATCGAACCCGGAACCCCTTGATTATCGGGCAGGCATGGTGACCTCTGCGCCAATCGGGTCGTCAATGCTTAGTGTACCTACGTGATGTTCATATTTGTGTATTTTAGGATTTCGTCGTAAACTTTTTGATTTAGGCATTTAGGCCCTCATTTACTCAGAACACTCTTCAGTAGGTGAAGGTTGTTAGGGATGTTGACAACTTTTGAAAATCAAAATTTTAATTAGTCCGTCTTTTAGAAAATTAAAAATCATTAGACACGTTTTTTTTTATTTTTCAAAAAAATGAAAATACACAGAGATAAAGCGCATTAAAGTTTAGGGTGGGGGCTCGTGACGTCATTTACCACTACAAGCCGCCATACAAACTGCACTAGTTAGTGACGTCACGCGAAATTTCAACTCAATGTATCTCTGTTATTTTTTGATTACGTAAAAAAAGAAAAAATACGTGTCCAATATTTTTTATTAATCTACAAGACGGACCAAAAAAAAATTAGCTCCCCCCTTAACCAATTACATTTTACCAATTATATTTATAATCGTTTACGCTAAAAAAAACTAAAGAACGTATCGTGACGTCACGTGGTGACGTAAAGTTGGACGTTTGATTGGACAATGTTAGGTGACCACGGGACATCGTCTAAGGGAGCCTTTGAGAGTAACCTCCTTGCTATTTAATCTACGTATACATCTATGTAGATGTATAGTGTAATTCTCACTTTGACATTGATGTTCTCTTTAGCACTTGTCTCGTAGAACTCCACTCCGAGTTGATCAGCGAGCTGTCTGCCACGCTCCTGACTCACCACACGTTCTTCTTCCATATCGCATTTATTTCCTACTAGAATCACCTGCGCGTTGTCCCAAGAATATGTTTTGATTTGTGTCACCCTGTCAAATAATCACAATAAATGTTATTTGTTGGTTCTGAATAAAATTGTACAAGATTTATGTTATCTAAAGGATAAATATTTATGTACATAGGTATTGATTCACTGAAGGATTTATTAGAATTCTTTGTCCATAATTTATTCCAAAGTATTTTGAATTTTAATACCAGTATTATTTGGATTTTAATGCCAAGCAAATGGTCTGCTATAGGTAGTTAGTAAAAAAACTATTTTATAATGTCTATTACCAAACTCCTTGGTAGATTTTCTAGTTATTATATGACAGTTCCAACTTATCCTACATATGTTTTGGTCCTTCAAGCTGGATAATTTATTAGGCCATTAAAAAATTTGTGCGTCTGACTCTTCAACAAAAAGGAGCATGTGAATAACTGGCTACATATTTTTTATACATAATATATTTTATTTCCTATTTTGTTTCATAACGTTGTAAATAAAAAGCTGTCGATTTTATACTCGTATCCTGAGGTTCATATTCCTGAGTTGGTTAGAATTCGTAGTTCCATGATCAGTCCACAGCTATCCCGCACGATTTATATTTAAAATCAAATTGTTATATTATAAAACCGCTTACCAATCTTGGACGCTGTTAAAACTTTCTTCGTTGGTTATATCGTACATAAGGATGAAGCCCATGGCCCCTCTGTAATAAGCTGTTGTGATAGTGCGGTAGCGCTCTTGGCCTGCAGTGTCCTGGAAATCAGGGGTTTAAACTAACCATTGGCCATTACGGTAGCTATACGTAAGTTAGCTTAGTTTTGCTCGTGTAGTTACCACTTCTTTTCAAACTTCAGGTGGCAACATCAGGGTCAATAGAACTGGCGTGGTAATGGTGGTTAGCTGTGAGCGGATATTTAGATACAGAGCTTTTCTCAATACAGACGTACAAAAAAGAGGCGAGTCAATACCGCACAGTCACTTTATCTATAAATCTAGAGAGTTCAATTTTATTGTGGTATTGGTAAGATCACTCTCTATATTAAATCATTATCATAAATCTATTACAAAACGTCATCGTTTGAGTACAACTAACAATCAGTTTTACTTAAGTGGACATTCCAAGAATAGGACCTACCGCACTTGAAGGTAAGTAGGTAATAAATAAATAAATCAAAAAATAAATTTACTTACAACCTTTACTCGAGTAGGTATGTTTGAATATATTTGAGTATATAGAAAGTAAGGAATCGATTAATCACTCACCCATATCTGAAGTTTGACACGTTTGTCGTTACGGAAGACTGTCTTCACCTTGAAGTCTATGCCTACCGTCGACACAAACGCTGAGGTAAAGGAGTCGTCCGCATAACGGAATAGAAAACTAAAACAGAAAAAATTTAACGTTCTAAAATAGTAATCTTACAAGTAGTTTCATCTGTTCTCAACTCTTAATATAATACTAGGCTAAAAAGTATCATAATATTATTTGTAAATCTAGAACATATTCTATCAGTGTGCCGAATCCGTTCAACTGTTAATTTCATCCAAACATTCACATTTATTATATTATACTAGCTGTTCTCCCGCAGTTTCACCCACGGTAGTTTCACCCGTGGCAATTCCGAAGTTCCCGCAGGAATTCTGGGATAAAAGTACCCTATGTCAGAAACACTGTCAGATTCTATTGATAAAAGAATTTTCAAACTCAGTTCAGTGGATTAAGAGATTACAACCTCACAAACTCACAAATATCTCTATTCATATTAGTGTAGATGTAGAATATAATAGATAAGTTTACTTACTTTATACATAACGGTAAACTTATGTAGAGTAAGCTCTACATTCAAAAAGAAACATCGATCGTATAGTGATCGAGGTGTAAGTATGTTGTACTTAACTTAACCTTACAAACATATAATTTAAATAATTCCTTTTCCAAGGAGATTCATTGCAACGTAACAGGAACTTATGGCCTAATTTTTACTTTCTTGCTCCAACTTTTATGACAACAGCCTATACACGTCATGAAATTTCACACATTAATGTACTGTATTAGCTGCTGATTAATTCAAGAGTTAAGTTTTAAAGTATAATAAACTTACCTAGTTTTACCAACAGAACTGTTTCCTATAATGAGCAATTTGAACATGTAATCGAAGTTCTGGTCGTCTTTGTTCCATTTCACGTCGCCGCCCAGAACCATCTGTGAATAAGTCCGTCAAGTTATTACATAATCGACAGTCAAAATGTAAATTAACTTGGTTTCAGAAAACAAAAATGTGGAAAGATAGTGAATCTTTCAATAGTTCTAGACTTTACAAAAAAACCAAAGATGTACACTTTCTTGCAAATAGGACATAAACAGTAATATCAGAAGTAGTTAAGGCGAAAAAAATATGGTGAAGCTAAAAGATGATTAGGAACAGAAAAAAGCTTTATAGCTATTTTTTAAACTCCAGCGATACCCGAAATCATGAACATATTATTATTATGTGCATGACTGATTATGAATCTGGAAGTTCTAGTATCTATAAATATCAATGACTAATCCACATTTGGAGTCGAAAATTGTAACTGCTATCGGCGATTGGTTTTGGGGAGAATTCGACTGAGAAATGACCGCGTACTGGTACACCCTTTATGAGCAGACTTATCTCAGAATCGAACAACAATTTTATTACAGGGTCAAATCTGCTGCTGCATGAAAAAGGCACCGCTCCTGCATCTATCATGTAAAGGTTTACCCCCATAAGCTAGTGATCGACTAATGTGAGTATATGAGGTCAATATTGGGAAGACCCTCATCGAGACGGGAGTGGTCTGGTTTTTTGTTCTGCTTGAGCTGGATTGGCTCTCTGTAGACCAGATGGATAAGGATAATACAAGGCTGGTCAATATGAAGATCCTTAGAGAATGCTCGTTAGTGGACGTCCGTTAGCTGTCATTAAGATCAGAAAATTAAAAAACGCAACAATTTGAAGTTTATAAAAGTATATGATATTATGTCTTATTAAGCTAAATGTATTATAAAAGTAAAATAAAATAATAAAATATAATATGAATGCATAATAATATTAATTAAATACAAACACCTTCAC
Organism: Zygaena filipendulae; assembly: GCA_907165275.2. Taxonomy (NCBI): domain Eukaryota; kingdom Metazoa; phylum Arthropoda; class Insecta; order Lepidoptera; family Zygaenidae; genus Zygaena; species Zygaena filipendulae. The sequence goes on from OU015654.1 coordinate 10,335,558, forward strand.
TTAAATGTTTATTTTGCAAATACTATTAATTTATTTATTTAAATAGTAGATCCAAAATTTTACGGTTCCACCCTCGGTAGTTTTAGAATTTCCGTGGAAGTTTTGGGAAAGACACAATTCACAAACATTACGTCTTTATAATATTAGTATAGATCAAGAAAAACTGTTTCGTCGATATTTTATCTAATCGAACAATAAACAATATATTTTTAATAATATTTTAAGATATACAAAAATTTTAATAATCATTACCTCTTCGTTTTTAACAGCTGCATTGTTATTATTGTACTTAACATCCATTGTTACTTATTATTATTTTTTCTCAGTTAACAATTATAACGGGTACATCATTGTTCCTAACAACACTTCGTACAAACAACTGGTTAAAACTACCATTTATCGTTTACAACTAAAACGTTTTTACACTGGCAATATTGATTAAGTGAAACCCAACTATATTATCTTTCGTATTAACATTCAAATAAGCCCACATGTGCCTTGTTTTTTTTTTCATAAAGTGACTTAACACTCTATGTTACGCAACGCAAATTCAGCCTTGTTTATGACGTGCTAGAAAATATTTTTGTTTGCTGCTTTGGTAGTTTTCTAGATAAAGCTACTGTCGTCACATCCTATGTTAAGTACCTACTTAGGTACTGAATAAAGTTGGCTAATGAACGCATTTTATAAGTGAACACAGTTATCGGTACAATCAGAATGTTAACTTCTTGAAAAATGGTTTTTGAACCGTAATCTATGCTTCAAGTGTGAAAAAGAGTAGGTCATTTATTTATTGTAAATATATAGGTACAGAGTGTTTGCAAAACATTAAGTTCTCATGATCCAAAGATAGAGTCGAAGTTGTAGAGTTCAATTACGATAGATGTAAAGAAGAAAACAATATTAACAGGATAACGATAATGTTTTGTATTGGTTTCGAATAATAACATTTAAATTGAAATTTGAAGAATTTGGTAAGTATGAAACAAGCTGTATACAGAGACGGTAAATACTAAATAGGTAGTCTTATGACTATATTTATACATAAGTAGGTAAAAAAAGAAAATAATATAAAAAAATGAGCGCTGATAACTGAGTTTTATTATAGCATTACCTGCCGATACGAATAAACTATAGACTCTAATACTTAGCTAAATCTATACTATAAAAAATAAAAAAGTAGAATCCGCGATTCTGTACATTGAATATTTTTAACTAAAATTGAGAGAGGTGATAAAAGAAGAGTAATCAAGCCTAAAAATATAGTTTTTAAAATTCTTTTCTGTTTGTCTGTCTGTCTGTCTGTTCGCGATAATCTCCTGAACGGGTTGTCATGCAGTTTTCAGTAGTAGATTAAGCTAAGTCTAGAGCAACATATAGGCTTTGTTTAATCGAAATAGGACATAGGGGAAAAAGTTATCATCATTTAAACACTTCAGCGCAATGCAATGGTCGAAAGCTTCGATATAAAGTTGCATAAGGAACATGATAAAACTTTTTTTATATTTTTTCTTTTGAATTGATTTTTCGCGAAATGACAGTTTTAAGGCTTGGAGAGACAGATTTTATTTATTTATTTATTTATTTATACACATTTCACTGTAAATACAGGTAAGTACCCAATGGATTACGTTTTAAAAGAGTGAGAAAATCTAATGTCATTACTGTCATTGCAAGGGTTGAAAATTCACGCGGGTGAAACCGCGGGCACCAGCTATAGTTACTAATAATACGCACTATATAAATTTCAAATACTTTATATTTAATAAAAATAATATTTAATAAAAATATGACCAAAAAGCACTTACTTTTTAAATCTGTGTACAAAAACCTGGTTAGAGATAGTGATAAAATTGATTTCGTATATTTGATAAAATCACAGTAAAATGTTCCCAATGAAATGCTGTTTCTGTCTCTTTTACATTCGCATCAGGCAAAAAAGCGGAGCTCCCGGCCACATACGTTTATCGATCTCTCCCGCAAACCCACTGTGCCTTCGACACCTTGACCAGCTTACAGCAATATCAATAGCACAGCACCAACTTCGACCACAGTGACACTAGTAAGTCACTTCTTTTCGAAATATGTAAAAATCGATAATTCGATAACGTTATGCCTTAACTCACTGAACAGATACACTTCATAAAAGTTGTATCGCTATAAACACTTCGATTGGCGTTACACAATTTTGTCTATTTTATTTTATCTGTGTAAGTACGTTTATTTGTTAATATTATCTGATTAAATTAAAAAATACTTCGCTGTGGCGTTAGAAAAAGTGGAATACAGTGATCACAGCTGTTACCGACCAGTAGGTTGCTTGTTCGTGACATGGGTGGAAATCTAAGATGGCGGTGGGTGCGCGCGCACTTGCCGCCCTATTCCGGTATCTCTCCAATTTTCCCCACAAAGCGGCATTCCATTATTACTAATGCCAAGTCACGTAATATAAAGATAAAGGGTGCATGTATCATGTGTACACGCGTATGAAGTGAATGTTTTATTATAATAAAACAGCGCTCCAGCGTAACGCGTAACTTTATCTTAAAAATATTGAATTACATTTTTGTATAATTACGTTTTCATATTTAAGTTCTTACATTTCCTGAATTATTTATTATAAAATGTATCGTATAGGAATAAAAATAGAACAAACCTCTCTACATTCGATTATTAAAGGTGTAAAGGCCTTGTTTAAAAATGTATGCAACTTATTAAACCTACAATTACAATTTACTTTTTACATAATAGGCTACTCGTTTAATTTTTTTGCGCATTAAACAGGATTGGGGACGTGAGTTTCAAAATCTATTTTTAACCTCGTCTCGATAGTCATTATTGAGTTTGTGAACGCGCGTAGGTGTCTTTTAGACTGAAGATTATATTTGAGAATATTGTTACAGGAAAGAGGATATTTTGTCTGAAGAGATTACCTTGGCTTATTTTATAAGGTAACCTGGTTATTATGAAAGAAAATAAATGAAATTTCCTTGCTTGTCTTTGTTTTTGTGTAATAAAATTCTATGGTTATGCCAATCAACATTGTGACTTGTCGACTGAATGCTTCTGTGCGTCGATTACTTTGAAACTAAAATCAACATAAATGACTCTACACTAGAGGTTTTCGATTAAAATAATGCAAACCTACAAAAATTTAAATAATACTTTGGAAAAATTTAATAACTTGCTCTTAGTATAGCCTCTCAGACGTACGCATTGTTCCATAGAAAATTCATCTCTATGCGTATCCGCGCAACGCCTTGACCTTCTTTTGACCTAATTTATACATTCCCTAACTTTTTGATCATGCGCCGCCTTTGATAACAAGCTCACCACTAGAAAGGATAGATACGTCTTTGCCTATAGGGAAATGTTGTAAATATTTTAGAAGATGCTTTATTCATCTATTTTACTGACTCAAGGTAGATAAAAAAAAATTGAAAACATAAGAAAAAAAAATACATATTATGTATGATTATATATTTAGGTACCTATATTTGGCAATTTACGGTGATATATTTTAAAGAATGAATTAAGACGTCTGACACAATAAAAAAAAATATGTGTAAATTATGACAAAAGAATCATGATATTTGTATATGAAATTACAAAATGATATGTGTTAGGTATACTGGTTATTTATAACAATGTTTGTGCATTACCTATTTATCAAATAGTTGTAATAAATTTAAATAGAATAGCGAAAGTGAGTGGGTATAACAAAATACCGATTTAATCCAAAAGACAAAAATACACGTAATAAGTACTATTATTGGTTTGTGCTACCACTGATCGGTTTGAATTCGGTGCCAAGCCCGCATGGGTTGTTCTGCTCACGACAAACTCGCGGCGGGAGTGGACTTAGCCCATCTAATACAGTCATGTACTCCATATTTGGATTGTCACCAACTTCAAAGCGATCAGTGGTAGCACAAACCAATAATAATATAACCTGTATTTTTGTCTTTTGAATTAAATCGGTATTTTGTTATTTTTAGCTTTTTATTTTTGTGTTTTTGGAAGTCGGTTTTAATTTTTTTGTTAAAAATTTTGTTCATTTCTCGTTTTTAAGTGAGCCGGTTTGTAATTTATCTGTTGCCAGTTTGTAAGTTTTCCTGGTACATGTCCATCAGTTTCACTTCGCCATATACATTGTGACGAGCATTAATTGTTTAGAAACCATATTAACCCTTAACCACCTACCCCTTATTTCACTCCCTTAACCACCTACGTGCGGTCTTGGAGACCGCTGTAGATTATTACTTATAATTTGGGATCTAAAAGGTACCAACGGAACATTAAATTGAATTAAATACTTGTTTATACACTATATATTTATTTTAGAATCATTTATAATCAAAATCACATAAAGGTCTTATAAAAATCTCAAAACATGTAGATAATAACAAAGTTGGCACCACAAAAAGCTATTCTAGGTATATGAGATCTGTAACATTTCGAACATAAAATATCAACTTCTTTGTATTTATTTCTATAATTTAACGAAACTAACTATGAAATCAAATTAAAAAATCAACCATAAACTAAAAACTTAAACAAAATTGCAATGGCTAAACATTTTCATTTTTTCGCGGCAGTTACAGCACATTTTCTTTGCACACTCCAAACAAATCAGTATGGGGGTGGAGATCAGGATCTTAAAGAGACTGTACTTATTGGTTCAGATTGAAAAGGTCTGTTTTCCAATTTGACTGGATTCTCATCACCCTCAATTTCAGCATCCGATTCACAGTCTTCAACTTGCACATCATCCTCAGTCACATCAGGTTCTACATCACTACAGTCCTCGCCCGGCATACCTTCCTCATCTGACACCTCTTGCTGAAGCCATTTTAAAATATTTTGTTCGTTTTTATTCATTTTGAAGCTAAAACGATGAGTAAATAAAAAACACGATTAAACAAAAAAAAATCACATAACCACCTACGTGCGGTCACGGAGACCGCAGACGAAACATTTTTACTTACCTAGGCAAAACGCGTACAAGTGTACTCTCGCTGAGTGCAAGCGCGATACTGTTCGATGTGTAGAAAAGGTATATGAACGGGCTCCGCCAGCCAACACGCACTTTTCGAAAAATTTTAATTTGAAAAGTCGTTGCGGTCTCTGAGATCGGAGGTAGGTGGTTAAGGGTTAAAGTTAAAGAATCGGAACTAGTGAAATACCTATAATTGAGTAGTTCCGATGACCATCTGTTACTATAAATAATACAAAAATCGCTATATGTGTGCCTATAGTTTTTGAAGAGTTCCCTCGAGTTCTCCAAGATTCCATCATCAGATTTCGACTTGGTGATAAAGGAACTAACTTGGAAGTATACCATTTCACCCAAAAAAACAATTTTCCAAATCGGTCCAATCGAAACCCGTGAAATACGTATTATTGTTGAGTAATTCCGATGACCATCCGTGGTGTTCACCATCAGTTCCACTTTTTCAAATTTTGCTTTTCGAAAGCAAATGAACGATTTACTATAAAAAATACCTAAATCTCTATAGGTGTGCCTATAATTTTTTATGAGTTCCCTCGATTTCTCTAAGATCCCATCATCAGATACTGACTTGGTGGCAATGGGACCTAATTGGGAAAAAAAAATGCATAATAAAAAATAAAAAAAAAAACTTCCCTGTAAAACTGGTGTTTTAAAACGAGGAACTTTCTCTTAAACTAAACAAAGAAATGTATTGTAAATTGCCTACTCTTACATTAAAATGATGTACGCTTGAATATATTAGGTATTTCTATTTTAGAATTAAAATCAGACAGAAATTAAAGTTGTTGAGTAAAATAAATACTCCAGCATTATAAAGAACATTGTGATCTCAATTCTACGATGATGTCGGAATGCAAAGCAATTTAGCCTGGAGCAATGTCGGATACATGCATGGTTGTGGCAACTCCACGCAAAATAGGTCGACATATTCGTTAACCCACTTTTAACATCAACTCATCTCTTGTGCATTTAACAATCAACTGCATTTCCTATGACCAGTCTTTTCTTTGTGTATGAAATAGGAAAGAAAATTTTATGAAATGTCTTTTTCTTTTTTTTATAGACATCGAGATATTTGAACAAAAGACGAATGACTGAATTTTGCTGTAGTATTTACTTCGTCATTCAAAACAAAAAAAAAACATATAAAAGAAAATTCTAAAGTTTGTAGCTAACAAACTTTGTTTGGAAGGGAGGTACTTTTTTTAGAGGTAAGATAATTCTTCCACTGATAGGAAGCTTCAGTATAGGTACTTGGGTGTCATAGAATGCTTTTTAGAGTTCCCGAGGAAGTTCAGAAATAGGTAGGTACTGATGAAACTGCGAGAGAAGAGTTAGTAAGTAATTAAATATTTTTGTACTGTAAAAAGTTATAATTTTTTTCCAAATCAGCTCTATACTAGTTTTTCATAGAAATATTAATTATACTATGGAGAAGATTTTTTGTAATGTTATTAATATCAGTTATTATCCGTAGGTGCATTATTTTTACATCAATGTGCGTGTATTAAGCTCTCTATCTAGTTTATAAACGCCATCTGTGGAAAACTGGAAAAACTCTTGAAATTATTTTGCAGAGCTTCAATGAGGGTTTAAGGCAAGGTTGGTTCCACGTCGGTTATCTGACGACCAGTGACAGAAACATATACAGAGGTGGCTCTCTTATTAGGTTAGTGTTTTTTACTGTGATAATTTTACTAATTACACAACGTCATGATACATGGTTTTTACTTTGAGGAATTACTTGGAATTACAACTGACTTGGGTTAAAATAAAAAACTTACGAAATAAGCTCCATTCGATAAATACCACGATTATTATTATCATTGTTGTATCAGTTTTGTTCGCTTGAAATAAATCTGTTAAAGCCTTTTAGCAGTCTTTATTCTGGAGACTCCCACCATATCTAATGCACTAATATTTTAATCTTCTTTTTTTCCTCTATAACAACTTTATTAATAGTAGATTTTTATAGTTTTAGTATGTAATATGTATTAGATTCGAAACTATTACGTCAGGTTAAAATAATACTGCTGTGAAAGGTGGTCACATCTAACTAGATATCCCTTTTTCTTTAATTCCACACTTTATCACGAGCTTTGTGTGCAAACTTTGTAACCTCTTCTGCAGTTTGTACTTAATGGGGAGTTTTCCAATTCCTTCTGACTAGTATAGCTCAGAGTAAATATACTAGAGTATAGTATTATATTATCTGTGGTTCCGATTAACTCTAGATGGCGTAACGAGCATAGTTGACCACTCCGTCAAATTCAGGGATGCGTAAAATGGGGTATTTAGAAACCTAAAATAAACGGTGGTGTAATTATTATAAAGTTTTAGTAGATTTTACAAAAAAAATATTATTTTTATTAGTATTCATAATTATTCGTGATATTTAGTTAGTTGCACAAAAAAATATCGTGCTTAATTGGTTACCTACATTGAAGATTGTAAAATAAAATAAATTGCTTTATTTGCTGATAACCCTAAAAAATATAGTTTGGTCTTCGTTAGGACTTTTTTTTTGGGATTTAACGTTCTTTTTTGGGAAATAAATGGACACCTCTGTATAAACGGCACACGAACCGTGTATAGTTTATGCCTAATAATAGTATTTTTAACAATGTTTTTACTAAAGTTTAGTCAGATTATTCTAAAGGTGACCGACTCTTGACAGTGATAGCTCATAATGCCTCTGCTGCTTGCAAGTCGCTTGACAGTATGTTAATAGTATATTTCATTATAAGTGCGGAAAGCCTGTCATTGCAAAGAGTTCCGACAAATGTCTACCCGAGCCGAGGCGCAGCCGAAGGTGAGGGTTGACAGTCGGAACTAGTTGCAATGACGGTTCCGCACGTGTACTGAACAACTATTTTTAATACAGTTACGAAAAAATTAAGCAATTTAATAAAATATCAAAAACACAACAAACTCAACTAAGTTCCAACTGTGATCAAGAGATGGCGCTAGTCGTATTAGTAATGCGAAACCTACGTTTCGCAATGCAAAAAGTGTGTCAAAGTCGTGGCGCCATTTTTGACAGTTGGCAAAGAGAACGCACGAGTTCGGGAAAGGTAAACAAAAAGCTCGAGTATGTAATAGCCCACATCCCGAACGCTAAACGTCCCTGCAATACGCCACTTTTTGAGCAACTGTATTAAAAAAATTTTGTCAGCACCATCTATTATTTATTAACGAACTAAAAATAAGTACCTCTTGGAAAACTCCCCATTGACAGCGCGCGCGGGGTCAGTCGCTGTGCCTGCTGGTCGCTGATATTTTGTCACATCTTCGGACAACAAATTTGGTTTCGCTCCCCCTCCAATCCTCTTCGGTCTGATTAATTTCACTTCGTGAGCTATCATCACTAAGGGCGACCTAGCTTCGCTCGGTGTGATAACTTACCGCGGAGAATTTTTCTTATGTAAGATGTGGCAAAATTAGCTGCAAATATTTATAGGGCTTCATTATACATTATACAAGATAAGCGAAAAAATAATATTTTAAGTTCGGTAGTTTTTCAGAATATGAGGAAAAAAATTATAAGTGATTTAAATAATATTATAACTACATTCATTCAGGGTACCTACACAATATACGTAGCTCACTAATACGTAGGTAAAGGCACGCGCCACACACAGCGAGCGATGTATCAGCTGATCAGCTCAACCGAGATCGTTGAAAAGACCCGCGGCGATGTGTGTGTAAAGCGATTGAGCGACGAGCACCGAGAGCCTTCACAGATTGTTTTCCTTTTTATTCATTTATTTTGACAAGAAAAAATATTTTTATCTTTTTTATTTTATGAACATGTTTAAAATGGTGTATTCTTTCAACCCTGTAAATATTTGCAGCTAATTTTACCACACCTTATTTAGCCATCGATTCTAGAATAGCTAATGACACCTATGGAGTTATACTTAAAAATTAACAACATCCATTGTCATAGACGAAGTCACTGTGACAAAAGCAAAACAGTGGAAATGATTGATAAAAAAAAAGAAAATAATAATAGAAGTATCTTAAAGATTTACTCATTATTTAAAATTGCATTTTTTTCAGGAAAGAGATTCGGAGGTATACGAGTAGGTACGGTTTTTACATACGTATGTTACCTTAAATGTATACTGGTAGGTACTTTTTATGATTATTTATTATTATGACTTTATAGTAGTTAAGATGTAGGTAACAAAATTTATGTGCTGTGTTGTATTTTTTCTGATTAATATTATCTTTATCTATGTCTATGTTTATGTAAAACTGTAAAAACCATTATTTGTTAAACTACCAACCACCACCAAAGTATCGTCGCAGTTTGGTGAATCGTTATAATCATCACTTTTTTATAAAAATGTTGCAGGCAATTTTCATAATTTATAATGATAAAGATAGAAAATTCGTTGTGGTGGACGCTCGCCAGCGGAACTCAGCACCATTTGACTCCTTACCTAGCATAGCGGTTTGTCCGCAAATACTTACTAAACCACTAGCGTTAAACTGACGAATTTGCCTGACTGACTGTTTTGTAAACGGATGGCTTATACAATTTTCCAACATAATGTTTAACATTGCTAATTATAAAGATGGAAGACGTCAGTGTATTATCCGAGACCGAGTGCAGTCTAATTGTCATGACTTGTGACGAGTGTTATCGGATATCTATTTTGGTTGGTAAGACGCGGATGCTGAGGAATTTTTTTTACAATATTAGTGTTGAGTGTTGATGTGTATTTTCGTATGTCGTGCGGTCCGTTGGGTTGAGAATAGACAGTGCGTCGTCGATATTATATAGCAGCGGCCGCGGGGTTAGAAACTTGGTGTGACGTCACGCGCCGTCATGTGATGTGTACCGCCATGATGATTATCTGGTTTTGCATCTAATCCATACTAATAAATACGAAGGTAACTCCGTCTGTCCGTCTGTTACCTTTCATGCTTTAACTACTAAATCGATCATCATGAATTTTTGCATGCCTACACGTTATTAAGGATACGGGAAAGGAGCTCCGAAATTAACGTGGATAAAATCATCGAGAACGGCCTGTTAAAAATAAAATTATAAACAATTCAGTTACAAAGGAAATTAGGCTACTCATACTACACGAGACTGCCGAACAGACAGACAGACGGCCAGGCCTGCAGATAGACTGGCAAAAGATTATATAGCTAAGTAGGTATATTGACTTCGAATCACGTCGATTTGCCATAAGTAGGTATACCAATTTTGGAATCCCTTCGAAGAACTCTTTGTTTCGGGATGAAAAGCATTTAAAAGATAAAAGGTTTTATTTTCATCAGAATTCAGTAGTTCCACAGATTTCCCCGTTAAAAACGCACCAAAATTATTTCTCCTTATTTAGTAGTTCGCGAGCAGAAATAAAAATTAACATACAAGTTTAAAATCAGATTTGACAATATTTGTTTCAAATCATAAATGTGAAAAATGTAGTTACGAAAACAGCTTTATTAAAACGAACGTTTCAATATGCCGTCCATTTAATAAAAATGCAACGTCGGAAATAAATAAAACGAAAATTTTTACAAAGCGCAAAACTTGGGAAACGTAAACGTACTAGTGTTTGCGTTTGGTTTCTGTCTCGCGCGAGTTCACAAATTCGAAGTGCATACGGGAGCGAGGGTGGTCGCTGGCGCGGTATTCACAGAGAAAACTAGATATTAACTAGAGAGGCAATGTAGGAAGCCAGTTCCCATCCCCATCGCGGGTCGGCAACGCACCTGCATGCTTTCTAGTGTTGCAGATGTCCATGGGCGGCGGTAATCACTTACCATCACGTACCACTTGCCCGTTTGCCTCCTATGACATAAAAAAACAAAGGCAGGCGCGCCACGGTTGCATGGGAAGAAAAGTTTTCCAGAACTTTCCCAAAACTTCTTTTGTTCGCAGCCCAAGTATATTTTTCACAATATTCCCTGAACTGTCAATTTTGTAAACAGTGAATAAGTAAAAACGTAACTGAATGGTGTCTGTCTAATACATTTGGTTACGTTATTGAATGTTTGTGCCTGATCAATAGTTTTGCGAATGAAAATCATCGGCGACACCAGTTTTCATTGGTTTTCATACTAAAACTGAGTTGATGCCCCTTCTACCTGTTTTGTGGCGGCACCAGTGCCGTAGGCCAGTGCCAACATGGGCAGCTGATGTCAGGTGGTTCAGTTGCTAGTCGTCAGTCCACAAGCGAACAGCGCGGGTACAGCACGCGTCGCGCCCGCCCAGCGCACTTGCGTCTCCCCGTGGGCTACGAACGACCACAAACTTTACATTATCAACACAACAATAAAATCTAATGTAGCTGCACTTACAAAACGACGAAAAACGAAACGAGACGGGCGAAAAATATAATATAAAAAAATGACACTAAAACTCGCTGTAGAGATAATTTGGCCACTTTCAGAGACACGCAAAACTAGTGATTGACAGTTTTTTTTATTGTTGTTGTTTGTAATAGTGTGAAAAATTTCAAAACTTTCATTCTACTGAAAACTATTACCCAACATGCAATTGAAAGGAAAATTTTATCCATAGCTATTTTAACACAAGAAACGACTGAAATTTTCTAACTGTAACCTTTGAACGAAATTTTACACCAATTTTTTATAGGAAATTACAGTTTGTAGAACACTTTACACCATGCTTTGGATCATTACCTTTTCCTGTAAAATCAGATATTAGAAATTTAAGTGTGACCAAGAACAGTAACTAAAAAAAACTTAAAAAGTGTTTAACGTAGGGTAGTAATTTAAATATAGAGTGAGTTTAAATCCTTTAAATGTAATGTGTTTTATCCGTGTGACTATTATCCTTTATTTTGACTATCTTAATAGTTAAGTGAGTGTCTTGAGTGTATTTTGTATAAAAATCATTGTATTACTCCAAGTTCAACGGACTTTGAAACGGTAAGAACTTCCCTACAAATACTATAGTAGGTAATTTAATGTAGATAATATGTCGTCCCTTATATTATACCCCCATTTTAAAAGACTTAAAACTTAAAAAAAGGTTTTTTGTTCTATTTTTGAAATCGAAAATTTATTTTTATAACAAATATAATTCTGCTCATTCTATGGACATAGATAATGAAATCACCACGATTCTGGATCCCAGTTTAGATGAAGAAACATCAGCCTAATCAATTTTATGGTGTTTAATTATATCAAATCTTACATATTAAACAACTACGAACGTTACTATTATCTAAATGATTTTCAAATTTATTACAAACTAGCTGTTCCCCGCGGTTTCACCCGCGATAGTTTCTGAGATCCCGCGAGTAATCGGGAATAAAAGTACCCTATGTCCTTCTCTGAAAACGTGTGTGCAAAATTTTATGATGGTCGGTTGAGCCGTTAAGGCGTGAGAGCGTAACACACAAACAAACAAACTCACTTTCACATTTATAATGGTAAGGATTTTAACCCTCAAGAGTCCTTAGTTCAGATGACTTCATATTTCTACAGTCATATTTCTGTGATTGAAAAAAGACCTCATTCTCTACGCAGGATACTTGGAGAGTACGTATTACTATTAGAAATACTTTTGGCAACGATTTGAATCCTATATAGGTACGATTAGCCAGATTTTATTTCAAGAAACGTTTTGGATGTTTATCTTCCGTTTGACATTTTAAATAGATTAACTCTGACAAAAATAAAATATAATTATGAGGAAGGTCAGTTGCATCGGCGGCTGTCACTCCAAGGCTGAAATTAGGCGAAAAAGTTCAACTAAATATCTTACCAATAACAATCGTTCAAAGATATATTACGTATATATAAAATGAATGTTTGAACTTTATACGTATAATATAGCTAATATTTAATGATAAAAAAGGAACTTATATTGCACGATGAATGTAGCATAATTTATGTCTGCGCCTATTTAACTATATGACTGTACTAAAATTAGTCCTGAATTCTGATTTGCGAGCTCACCTACAACTTACAAGTCTGGTAAAGTTAGGTTTGAATAGCGACCACAACGCGGGACCTGAGCGAGCGCACCGAGCGTACCGTGGTAGCGGTCAGCGATGAGCCAAAGCCAGATTCCTTTTGGTGTAGGTATTTTACATTAAAAAAAGAAGAAAGATATGGATTATCTGGTGTTTAGTTAAATACCATCATAAACGAATCTAAATATCGGAAAATTTGTAGAGATTTTTTTTTGGTGAAACCTGACATTTTATTAAACTAGGGTTGTAGCTAAAGTTTCTTAAAACTTAACTTATCTACAGAAAAGAGGACTGTCTTTACTGATAATGCATACACTGGATCTAAGTTTTAGTGTGATGTGATTATAAGAACTTTCCTACGACGAGGCTGTGAAAGACAAAATAATAAGAATTATAGAGAAGCTTGTCATTAAAATGTACAATTCGTTCTGAAAGGGGCAATCTTTTATGGTAAGGGTACACTTTACTAATTTATACACTTACCAGTAAATATAAAATAAGTTGAACTTTAATTACCTATAAAGGTTTGGCTTATCTTGAAATCTCGTGAGCCTAAAAGTTATCTTTCAGTATAACTGAATCTATTCAAACCCTTTTCGATTTGCATAGTATTAATAATAATAGAGCGAAACCCATTTTTTCACGAGCTATATCTATGTTGGATAACATAAGGAAACCCGAGTCGGATCCGGAAGGAATGTCCGATCACCAAACCCATTACGATATCCTCATTCGTATTCTCCTCATTAATGTGGCTATTGGCTGCAACTTGGGTTCAATGGAATTATTATAACGTGTCGCTGATAATGAAGTTATATAAATATCTCACATTCATATCCAACAGCTATAAATCGTGATATTCATTACTACAATGACTTAAAAAAATTGCCACAAAATTATTTTTGACTAGGTTTTTCCGGCCCTATTTGATCACGGAACTTTGATCACGGAACTATTTATTTACATATCTTTTTTATAAATCACTATAGTGTCATGTTCTTCATGAGTTAGAAAAAAAACAGAGGTTTAAGTATTTGTATGCGTGTGCGTAAAAAGTGACACTTCATGTGTTTAGTTAATCTTTCTTTCTTCTTTTTTTATGGACTTTCGCATATAATGCATTTAGCCAGTTTCAAGTAAAAACTCATAAACCTTCTCGAGCCCATAAAAAACTGTCACTGTGAAAATTATTGTCCAATATAGCACCTTATAACACAACAAAATCCATTTTAACCAATTTTTATCGATATGGAATAAATAACCGAACCGCCATCTTTAAATGTAAGTTACAAAGTCATGTAATGGTAATACTATACTCTGAGAAAATTCTCGTTGTAGTAAAACGCCACCTGTTAATAACCAATGGAGTCATTTTAATTGGAAAGTAACGAAAACAATAATTATCTGAATGTGCATGTGTATTTGACGTACCTAATGATTTTGTCAACCATATCCAAAGTTCCATTTCAAAAGTTTCACTTAAAAATAATGAGGATTATAACAGCAGGCGCCGATGCTAAATGTGTTCCTCTACTTATAGAAGTATTTTGCAAACAGAGTATCCAATCAAGTCCTCCAGTCAAAATCCTACTAATATTATAAACGCGAAAGTTTGTAAGAATGTATGGATGGATGGATGGATGGATGGATGGATGGATGGACGGATTGATGAATGGATGGATGTTTGTTACTCTTTCACGCAAAAACTACTGGATGAATTTAAATGAAACTACAATAATATAGCTTATATATCAGATTAACACATACGGTACTTTTTATCCCGAAATTCCCGCGGGAACTCTGAAATTAATGCGGGTGAAACCGCGGGACACAACTAGTAAATGATAATTTGCTTATCGTCCTCGTTATGATCACTGAGCTATAATCGTATGATTTCGACATCAGCAAGTATAGCTACGCTAATTTTTTTTTTTAAGTGGCAATAATTTAGTCATAATATCTTAAGATCTTAAAATACTATCGACCTAAATCATAGATAAGTATAGTTTTTAGCAGAAGGGTTCCGTGACTTGTATTTAAAAAAAACTATAATAGTTCTATTTGGTCGTATTTATTTAAATACCATAATAATATTGGTAATATTGCTGCTTTGACTGTACAATAAGAACATCAGTCAGAATAAACATATTCAATTATTGAAAAGATAATATTAGAGGCGACTGATATCATCCACACCCAGTTTATAGTAAAAAATATAATATTCCTCGAGGTATAAGGCAGGTACTCTAAGATTTCTACCTCAAAGGTAGAGAGATTCATGATTTTAAGTATGCACAGCTCTCGCTTCCTAAAACTCGTCTATCGAATAATTCTAGTAGCGTACGGGAGAGTTTTTTCATCATTTCGCGGATCTCCCGTAAAATAATCGTTTTCGAGTGTCCACCGCTGCTCTACTTACACAAATATAGCTTATAATGAGGCCATTTTACACTTTCAACCTTTAAAAATACATACAATGTGTACAGCTGCGCCTCTAACGTCACCCTAAAACGAAATGAAGTTCTCGAACAACGAAGTCATTCAAAGTTAATTAATTTCAATTAGATCACATTACATGTTAAATGCTCGTATTAGGGTGGAGTAATGGTGCGAAAAGTTAATGTTTCAATAATACAAGATTACTACACCTTGACTTTTCTACATTAAAATTTTGAATAAGTGTACCTACTAGACAAATAAGTTACCTATTTAAACTCTGTAGATTTAGTCATCGTGACTGAGAATAAATGTTTTTTATTATTATTATTATTGTTTACTTTATATTTAACATACCTAAGCCTATATGTGGGTGTCCAAGCTAAAAGGTAGGTGCCAGTTCTAGGCATTTAGTTTTGAGATAGTTACCTACCTACTACTCGGTTTTGTAAAGTTAGGTGAAAAAATTGTGTCCGCGATTTTAATTGATATTAATTCCTCAATTTTCTACAATTTCATATATCTTAATCTATAATTATACATAAAAATCTATGTACCAAGCAAGTAAGTGTATTTTTTTTTTTACTCGAACTTTTACAATGCTTTTTCTCAAATCAAGCTTTTTCAAAATTTTTCAACTTCAAATGTCTGATTAAAAAAAACTGTGCTAGTTTTTGAATATTTTTTCAATCCTTCCTATCTAGATACCGAATCTAGTCGTAACTCAATACCCACTACTGGTTCCTTTTTACGTGGACGCCCACATATAAGCAGAAATGGTAGGTACATATTATAAAATTACACGTTTTAACCGATTGATCTAACAACGCAACACAGGTAACATCAACCATTGGGTCTAGAAACTTTATGTTTTGCACAAAGCTTTTTTTCTTAATGTAAGCAAGAAGTAAGAAAGTGATTTTAGAATTTTTACCTCTAAGGGGATGAATGTGGAAGTGGTGAAATATGTGTATATGAATAGTTGGTTTTGAGATTTATATTGTCATGGAAATCGGTAATAAGTCTACACATATTTTAGGGAAACCGCCGAAGAAACAATGAGTACCTAATATTATCGTTAAAAACCATAAAGACATCAAAATGTTTTCCTTCCTTAGTATGAAGCCAGAAAATAGAGGGAAAACCGTTACCGGTAAATGGATTACACATTCTAAAACATATATGCAAGGTAAAATTAATATTATGTTTGAAACAAAGCTATTCCATACTAATATTGTATAAACGACTTTGTCTCCCTGTCTATCTGTAAGTCTGTCTGTTATATTTTCACATCTTAACCCCTGCGGGAACTCCGCAATTAACGAGCGTGAAACCGCGGGCAACTTTTAATAAAAAAATAAGCAATTACTTTTAAAATAAAATCCAACCTAATTTCTTTCTGTCTGCGCTCAAATAGTTTCATTTTTAGTTTCTCATAGAACACGGTTCCCTCATTTATTTTTGTGTCGATAAAAAATATTTTTGTCTCGATTTTGTTGTTTTTTTTGTGTTGGACAATAACTTTCGTAGTGCCGGTTTCTTATGTGCGAAGATACTCATATACGACATTTCTAATTGATCTTCGGTATCCTCCAAGAGCTCCGAAAATTTTCTTGCAATGTAGTATACGTATAGGAGTATATAGTGTCATTCGCTTGCAAATACAAACCATACCTACAACGATGCTATAAATGCTTATAGATATTACACATTTACCTAATTTATTTAGGTATACTTGAAATTGGCTAACTGCATTTTATGCGAACATCCATAAATAAAGAGAAAGAACATAATTGCGAAAATAGTTTCAGTACAAAGTGAAAACAGTAGGCACGTAGAGAGCACACTGAAACAAAGTATTAGACCGGATCTACATATTATGCTTATTTGCGGTTATGATAGAGCTTAATGCTTTTATTAAAAAAAATTATGGGCTATAGTTTTGAGCTGACAAAAGGATATTCTTAAAGAATTTTACAGTAGTTATTACACCATAATACGTGAATTCAGCTAATCTGCTAAGATTGTTTGTAACTTTGGTCTAGGTCGTTTGGTGTTCAAAGTTTAGAAAGTTTAGTTGACAAGGTTTTACTTGGAAAAAATATTTGTGATAGCAAAGAGGAATCTTCAAAATTAGCTCGGCGAGACGTAGTTTTTGCTGAAATCGCTTTGACTGTAACATATTATAATATTATATAACTGTTTATTTTAAGTAGATAATTTTTTGTTAGCTAAACATAATTATTAAAAACACTAGTTACACTTATACACGATAAAATAATAACCGTTTATTATAAATATCACTCAAGAGCAGTGGAGTACCTAATAGGTAATCTATATGTATGCATCTATACATATAAATAAAATTGTTGTGTCTGTTTGTAGTGCCAAATTAACAGCTTTTCACTAAATGCATATGAAAGTATATATATATATATGCCTACGGTACTTATATAAAATAATTATTTTTTAAAATCTTTCTCTGTATGTCTGACGGTCTGTCAGTCTGTTTGTTCCGGCTAATCTCTGAAACGGCTGGACCAATTTTAACGGGACTTTCACGGGCAGATAGCTGATGTTATGAGGAGCAACTTAGGCTACATTTATTAAAAAAAAAATAGTTCGTGCGGGAATTCCGAAACTCACACGGGTGACACCGCAGGGCACAGCTAGTTCGAAAATAAAATAAGCACAGTTACCTCAAGCGATCGTTTTAAAAGCTACAAAATGAAACTCAAACTGGATGAATACAACCATCGCTCACACAGATCGTACGGTAAGTGTAATTGGTTTTTAATGTCAGTTTTGTTTAGTTTCCTCTAGCTGTTATGTACGCAATACGAATAGGTATGTACTAGCATTGGCAACGTCACTGCACTCAAACTACCGGTGATCAGAACACAAAACTTAAGGTAAGTTTACTTAATAGATCGATACTTCTCGACATTGATATATTAAGGAATCAAATTCAAAATATATTTATTAATTAGAATCGTACAATCTTGCAATTATAATCATCAGCAAGCGGTTCTTAAAATTAAGTTGAAATTACTGCCAGTTCGGAATGCGCTCTCTTCTGAGAAGAACTGACAAGAAGCTCAGCAGGGTTATATTTTTTATGATTGGTACCATCAGGAACCTACCTAGTACTAGTAGGTACCAGGTAAAATAGGATTACAAAAACACACTAGATCAGCGATTTAAAAATATTCTCAAAAAAAAATCCGTTAATTGAAATCCGTTAAGAATAGTTTTATCGATTAGTAGGTAAAATTTGATTAAAACGTACGTATTAGCAGATAGTGTACTTTTTAAATTGAAATTGGCCTGGAACTGTGAATCTAGGTAAAACGTAAAACATATTTAATTTCAATGCTTCTTAACGATGGTAGGCACCTACGCTACGTAGCTAGGTATATATATGGTAGGCATTATTTCTGTCACACTCTTATCCTTAATTTCGGAGTTCCAGTTTTAAATAAAATCCTTCCTACGTACCTATAGGTGCAAACAAACAAGATATTTTTTTACAAGAGATGAATGTTCAAATAGGAAAATGAACATTAAAAACCTACTAAAACAATCTTAAAGGCGAAACACTCTCTGATTCATAAATTCCTGTTCAAAATTGGACAAAAATTTATAAAAAATACTTACCTACTCAACTTTGTCCCCAATAAGCTTTTACAAAATTTTATTTTATATCATCCTACTAATATTAGGTATAAATGTGAAAGAGTGGATGTTTGGATGTTTGGATGTTTGTTACTCAATCACGCAAAAACGGCTGAACGGATTTGAATGAAATTTGGCATGCACGTTGTCAAGGTTACAGAGAAGGACATAGGGTACTTTTCATCCCGGAATTCCCGCGGGAACTCTGAAATTACCGCAGGTGAAACCGCGGGGCGCAGCTAGTATTTATATGTATAAACACACAACACAAGTGGCACCAACTCAGCTAAACAAAAAAGCGACGTAGATGATGTTTGTAATGTAGGGGAAAATGAAAATTTAAACACCACATTTGTATTGTAAATTGGCTAAATTATGGATTTAAGTATTCTCAGGCCGGCCGGCGGGGCTTTAACGAGATTCTATTTACCTTGAGAAAAATTTTACAAGCCATGTCTTTCATGGCTATAAGCATAAAACTGCATAGTATAGACTCCATAATTACAGTACCAGCTCGATCCGCGTTTTCAGTGTTCGCTCGGTTCTGCTCGATTACCTACTCTTTATATGTTCCCAAAACGCAAGACTTAAAGTATTCATGTATATACCACAGGTAATTTAATATCTATACTCACTCGAGACGTACAAAAGTTGTCAAGGGTCAGAAAAGTACCTACATAGGATATTTAAGTACTTTTTACCCGGGAATTTTCGCGGGAACTCTGACATTATTGCAGGTAAAACCTAAGGAAACGGCTAGTTACAAAATATGTCCACGATACATGTACCTACGTCTAGGTTCACTACAATTTCTTTAATGGAGAGAATAATAGTCTAAAAACACCTAAGTGAAAAGTAACACTATTCCTTTCACCGACTTTTATATTCTCTTTATAATGGTTGCCACTGAAAAACAGTGTCATGTGTGATTAAATGTTCGTTATAAGCTGACAATGAGTGGTAACTACTGAGTTGTATTTTGCAAATTGTATATTATAATAATAAGATAATACCTTGATTTTACTTTGATACCATTTAATGTTTTATTTTTATTCCTATTGAGTCGTTGGTGTTAATATCCTGCCTAAAGAAGACAGCAAAATACAAAATACTTTTACATAAAGGGAATTCCTGCAATAGGGGAAAAATATATACCACGTTCTACTATTATTTACGTTCCTCAACTATCTTATAGTAGGTAATGTTTAACAAGCACAAAAATCAAATAGAACAGTTACTTTAGATCATTATTTAATAGGCATGTTGACTAATTTTAATTTTTAGTCCGTCTTTAGATTATTAAAAAATATTGGACACGTATTTTTTCATTTTTTACGTAATCAAAAAATAACGGCGATATATTGAGTTGAAATTTCGCGTGACGTCACTATTCTGACAGTTTGTATGGCGGTTTTAGCGGTTAGTGACGTCACGACCCCCTCACCGTAAACTTTAATGCGCTTTATCTCTATATATTTTAATTTATTTAAAAAAGAAAAAAAATACGTGTCCAATATTTTTTAATAATCTAAAGACGGACTAATTATAATTTTGATTTTCAAAAGTAGTCCACATCCCCATTCGAGTTTGTATATAATCCGTTTCAGGATCAAAGTAAAACCAAAGTAAAACATTCTGGGAAAAGTCGTTGGATACGTGGATGGATTGACCTAAATGAAATATCCGCACACGTTTGAAGCTTTCTGATTGAATAGCTCACGTCTGGTTACGATGACAAAAAATAAATATGTAAAAAAATCTTTGAAAATCGATTTTTTGACGGAGTTTTTTGCAGACATCCGGTTGAAATCTATATTCTCTGTGTCTTCCAGGAAATAGATGACGTGTTAACTATGATTTAAGAATCAGTTTGTTGGTTTGAGGGGAGCAGTTTCAAAACTGTTTAGGTAGCTTGGGGCCTTTTGTACATTTTATCAGCCAAGAACATAAGACAATTGTAGGTACTTAATACTCTATTTTTTTCTTTAAAGTAAGTAAATAAGTATATCTAATCTATCTATAATAAGTAAATCTTGCAAAACTCATCTTCCAGTGTTTAATTTTTACTTGATGTGTCTGTTTGTCCTAAAGTATATTTAAATAGTAATAAGCAATAATGTACCTGCCGATAAACTGTTTTTGCAGTTTGGCAGAAAATAGCATTCAGGAAATATGATTGTCTTTAAATAAAAAATAAAAAAAAAATAAAAAAAAAGAAAACAAAAAATCTTAGTATGCGCATGTCTTCTCCAAAATAAGAAAAAAAAATGTAATACCTAAATGGTCAATGCTTATTAGTCTCATAACAATCAAAGCGACTGGACTGAAAGAAAATTTCTTATAATGTTCAAAAGGACTAAGACATTTCATTTTATCTTATGCACCGAATAGTTTACGAGCGAATTGGAAAATTAAAATGGATGAAACCGCAGGCGAGGGTTAGTTTAAGGTTACTAAATCTATGCAAGGTGAACGTATAATGGATCGCCGAAATAAGCATGAACTGAAACGAGATAGTTGTCTGACCCAAAACTCGGGTCCATGTGACCTATTTATTTTTGGACTAATTAGATAAGCACAGCAAAATCCTTTCAGCATTTTGAAAATTGAATTTTAGACTAAATTATATTATTGTAATCCCTGAAATTTAAATATAACAATTGGGAAATTATGATTTATTAAAATGATTTAAAATTAGGGCCCTAATCAAGGGCATCACAAAAACCTTCACTAAAATTTTAATGAATTACGACGGTACCAAATATTATATCTGTGAAGAGTTTAATTAATAATTAAAAAGCATTTGACAGTGACTTTGGGGCTGTTTTTGTTTTTTAAATTTATTAAAAGCTATAATAATGTTTTAATAATAATCATTTGGCCTTTGGCTTTGGCCTGTGACTGTCAATCAATATCGGTCTAGCCGAGAAGAATTCCAAAATTCAAATTTCATAATAATAATGATCTATTTCACAATACACAGATCTACTTGATCCCATACTAATCTGTCACCGTAGTTTCAATAAAATCAGAATGTAGGTTTTAATTTCTATGTCTTTTCGTTTGTTTCGAATACAAAAGTGTTTGAAATGATAACTGAACTCCATTAATACAATAAATAGTAAAATTTAGGTATTGTATGTACATTTATTATATTGCGTTTACTGTACGTTTATACTTAAGTCCTAAAGTACATACGATATATACCTACGTATTTCCTTATATGGAAAGTAGAGCCCAAATAACGATTTCCGCGAACTTGAATACTACTTCTTAATATACTTTTACCTTGCTTTGCGTTAAAGTGTGATTAAGGTAGATTTTCCAAGATTTCTCTCTTATAGTGATTACTTATGTAGGTGAATAAAAGAAGCTTTCTGCCAAATTTAATTTTTTTTTTAAGCTTCATTAAGCTTTCTGGACGTTGATGAGTCATCCATACATCTTCAGAAATCACGTTTATAATATTAGTAGGATGTGCATCAGAGCAAAATTAATTTATAGCAAAAACCAAATCCCCATAAAAGTTTCAGGAAATTGTAACAAGTGCTTCCCAGCTGTCGCATATATCATCAACATTCATTTAGCCGTAATTGGTACTCCTCGTGATTGATAGGACTTCCATACAGCTAATGTAAAAAATCTAACGAGTAAGAACATATAGGTAGATTAATTACCACAACGATTTACGGTTAAGGAATTCTACTAGGTGAACTTAAATAAAAATAAATAGTTACTACAACCATTTTATACTTTACCAGATTATATACTGACTGAAACAGTAAAAGTTCGATACTGGTCCGTTAACGAATAAGCATTAGGTTTATTTTTTAACTGAAAAAAAACCTCGAAACGAGAACAGTCTGTTAAATTCATTTTCAAAACTGTTTCTAAAATTTTGCCTGCGAAAATCCTAACGAATTCAGAATCTTTTTCTTTTTCGAAGTAGCTTTAAAATAACAACGCAGTAGGTACTTTTAATTTACATGAAATTGAAAGGAAGAATCTTTCATGTCATCATCTTTCATCTTCATACGGCGACTAGTTTGTTCGTAAAATTAACCGAAATTTTAATGCTATTCCATGCAGAGGTTTTAAAACATATTTCGTGTGAAATTCATGAGTTACACGTATGTAGATAACTAAGTGACTCAAAGTACGAAGACCGCGTCGAAGTTCGTAATCCCATTTGGTTCCGACCTGATTTCACGTACAGAGTCAAATATAACATAGGTCCTACCTACTACGTATGAATATGACAGGGATTTTTGTGTATCAGTAAAGAATTTAGAACAAAAAACCCTTTAAGTTTAAATTCTTTAGCCTACTAAAAATTAAGAACTTTTTTATAATAAGATCTCCAAAGGGAATCAAGGTGATTAAGTATTATAAATGAAAAAGAAATATGAAATAAAGAATGATATAGTTTAAATAAGATAAAAAAAGATAGTGCAGAAAGAAAGTACATTGTAGGTACAATTAGATCTTCACGTGCGAAAATGAAATATATAAAATAACTTACCGCCGCACTTAGACTTAGTTAAATATAGATTTTTAAAACGAAACTGCCGCAATCAGACAAGTTTAAAAAATTAATGTTATACTACTATTATATTACTGAACGTCTCTGATTGGGGCAGTTTTGTTTTAAAAATCTATACTTAACTAAGTAATCATTAAAGTCGACTCTGAGTGCGGCGGTAAGACTATAGTGGATCACTACGGTATTACATTGCTTTTTTTTATATTTCATTTTCGGTTTCCCTGCGGTTCAGTTGAGCCGGTAAGGCATAAAGGCGTAACAAACAAATAAATGGATAAACTAACATTCGCATTTATAATACATAGTAATTAGTAAGGATTGAGGATTCATAACAATTTCAACTATTTTAATGTAAAGTCAAAATAATTATTTTTAATTCACTGAAAATAACAAAAAATTCCGATTGTCTGCTTAAAATATAAGTACCACTACCACCTGACTGACTGACAGAAATAGGAAACATAGTTAATGTAACTATTAGTTCGATTGGATTGTAATAATCCCATTAGAGCTAATTCTATTCACTACGGGCTAGTGTAGAGACTCTGGACGAAATTGGTCAATGTCATAATAATATCGTTTGCAAGTTATAAATAAACCAAACTTGAAGTCACATCATTTATTCTGTAAGTGGATAGCTACAGACTAAGCCCGCGTCATATCCAGAATCAATCATATCAATTTGCGATGCGCGACGTCTATACAATTCAAATAATTCGACCCCAGTTTGTATTATTTTTATAAAGGTAGGTATATCTATATTTAAGGTTTGATGCTGGCAGAAAATATAAATACGTATTAGGTACTATTTGGCACTCTGTAACCCTTTAATCCTTCAATTTAAATCAAGTAAAATTTCAATTATGAAAATTTCAAATATATATTTGTTTTTTATTCTATTGATATTGGGTTTCTTAAGTTTGTTCAGTGACATGAAATCGACTGACATAAATAAAACAGGTACTCATACTTTCATATACGACTTATACTTACTAATCAAAAAGAACTAGCTACAGATTCTTCATGCACTAACGTAGATTTCTATTTTGGAGTTCTTTTTATGCGATATCCTTCTAAGATGCCTGTGAATAGTTCTAACAGCATCACTTTACCTACAAGTGCACACGTAGAGTATATCTTACGACTAGTCCCGAGGCACAGTCCGCGAACTTCTAACTTAGAAATAGCACAGTTCTAAGAAAGTCGTGGATTTTATTAGATGTAAAATGATAGTCAGTATCTATAAAATTTATTTTAGTTGAATTTCTATTTTATATTTTTATGACGAGACCGTTTAAAAATTCAGTCCTCAATTAATGAAATTATTGTCAAACAACTTTTCACTACAACAACTTGTGCGAATCAAACGATTCTATTTTGCATTTTTGCTGCGATTGTTCGGAAATATTTTGCAATTCAAATTGGAATTATTTAGGGAGTGTTTAATATTCACTTCGTTCGTTATTCTATATAGAGACACCCATGTTAGGTATAGGTATGCCATTCGAAGAGTAGTTCAGTACCTACTTATACGTTACAACTTCGGAGAAACATCTACAAGGAGTAGCAGGAAACCGAAGAGCTGGCGCTTTCCTTGAACACCGCATTAAAAAGTGAAATAAAAACTATAAATAAAAAAAACATACGCGTCGAATTGAGAACCTCCTACTCTTTTAAAGTCGCTTAAAAAGAGGGATCCAACGGGTTAAAAAAGCAATGATATCATATGATTTTTTCAATATAACATGCGTAATCAATGTATGTTGCTATAAGTAGGAGGGTCATAAGAAATTTGCAAAAAAAAAATTACTATGTAAAATCACGAGAAGTATCCGGAAACTATTCGAGATGATATCCCAAAGGTCGCGGTTAGAGGAAATCATTCTGAACAGCTGAGCGAGACCCGGTCGCAGGTGTGACGCTGTATATATTTAGATCGTGAGTAGTGTCCGTCCGTTCATTGTCACCGACATGTGCCAAGGCCTGGAGACAAATAGTTGGCCTGCCGCATCGGCGTAAGCGCACGGTCTGCGAATATGTATCGGTATTACATAATTACACGTATAGCACTCAATGTTTATTCAATGACAATTTGATGGCAGTTCCTTAGTTATTCTCAATTGAATTGGGTAAAACAAAATCAAGTAAGTAGGTAGGAAACGAGTTATAACAAGTTTGGTATCAAAAGAAATTTTAACTTTCTTTTGCTCTGTATGTAGCGCATTTTTCACCAGATTCATATTACAAATTTTTAAGTGTATTTTTTTGTTAGTTACAACACATTGAACGTTTGTAGTTTGACATTGCATAAAAATAGTTCCTTTTTTCGTACACGTAAGAAATAGTGGAACCGAACTAGCATTTTTGTAAACCACTGATTCTTTTCTCTCTGATAAGAACCTGTTGTAGATTGGATTGAATCCCTAGACTCCTTTGACTTACCTAAGTAAATCATTGGACCTATTACACGAAAATGATGGAAACCTACTTGTTTACCATTTTATTCAGCAGGTAAGATAGGTGGACTGTCCTTATATTTACCTTGTTTGATATATCACGTGAACTTTTTCGAATCAACTTTATTTTTCACACGCGACAGTAAAACAAAGTGCTATAATAAATCTTCTTAAAACATATACCTACACGCACACCATTCAATTGGTTGTACGCACTCAAATTAAAATAGACTAGGTCATCCCCCGGTTTCAATCGCGTTAATTTCGGAGTTCCCGCGGGAATGGGCATGTTGACTAATTTTTATTTTTTAGTCCGTCTTGTAGATTATTAAAAAATATTGGACACGTATTTTTTCTTTTTTTACGTAATCAAAAAATAACGGCGATATATTGAGTTGAAATTTCGTGTGACGTCACTATTCTGACAGTTTGTATGGCGGTTTTGCGGTTAGTGACGTCACGACCCCCTCATCCTAAAGTTTAATGCGCTTTATCTCTGTATATTTTAATTTATTTAAAAAAGCAAAAAATACGTGTCTATTGTTTTTTTTTTATTTTCTAACTGACGCAGACGGACTAATTAGAATTTTGATTTTCAAAAGTAGTCCACATCCCTATTCCAGGATAAGAGTACTCTGTTTCCGCTTCTGTACCCTCACAACGTATAGTATGCTAAATTTCCCGACGATAGCTTGACCGGTTAGGGTCTGAAAGCGTAACAGCGTAGCAAACAAACTCACTTTCGCATTTATAATAGTAAGGATTAAGTAGGTAATCATACGTATTTTGGTAACAATTTAGTGAATTAAAAATTATTATCAAAAGTATTTTTTATTTCAAACTATAATTCGTAACAGGAAGTCACTCATTTAACAAGACGTATAGACATTTTTTGTAAATCAATGGATAAATACATTCATAGGTGCCGAGTTTATTCATATATTTCTCCTTTTTACAACGTATATAAATACAGATAAAAAGTATAAATAATTAGTAGCATGTAGTTTTTTTTACCCGACGATTTTTTGTTGTTATAAAGAATGATATTTACTTATATTTAGCAAATAAGAACGTTTCTATTAAACTTTACTGTACAATGTAATAAAATCTTAGAAGTCAATTTTAACCTAGTCCTAGATATCGTATCGAAATTAAATTAAAAAACACGCTGCTATCACGCACTAAAAATAATAAATTAATTACAAGTACGTGCTACATTTTATCCTTGCCTATATTTTAACTAATTTAAATAATATATTAAATATTTTTTTCTCTACAATTATGTATGTTTAATTAACAAATAATAAATCAAAATATTATTTTTTAAACAATTCACTGTGGGTGATAGATACGTCCAGTAGTTAATAGTAAACTTTTCACTTCTAAATGTTTAAAATCCAAAAAGCGTGTAGAGTTTTTGTTTGTGTGTACCTTTAATTTGCTTAAACAAAGCGCATCCCATTTTTTAAATAAATTAATTTATAATATCTAATAATTTAAAAGGAAATTTTAATAAAAGGGCAACGAGTATTTATGAAAATTGAAATTGCAATTCTCAGTGGGTGGCCAAGTGGATTATATTGCATGTTATAAAGTAGGTACTGCTTGAGGAAGATAATAAAGAAATTGCTTAAAATATTTTTAATATTGTAGGTATCATATTTCAAATGTCTAAAATTTAAATTTGTAACCAGCATTCCACTTAAACTAGAGCAATCAATGGGCATGTTGACTAATTTTTATTTTTTAGTCCGTCTTGTAGATTAATAAAAAATATTGGACACGTATTTTTTCTTTTTTTACGTAATCAAAAAATAACGGCGATATATTGAGTTGAAATTTTGCGTGTCGTCACTATTCTGACAGTTTGTATGGCGGTTTTGCGGTTAGTGACGTCACGACCTCCTCATCCTAAACTGTAATGCGCTTTATCTCTGTATATTTTAATTTATTTAAAAAGCAAAAAATACGTGTCTATTGCTTTTTTTATTTTCTAACTGACGGACTAATTAGAATATTGATTTTCAAAAGTAGTCAACATCCCTATTGAGAGATACGAATAAAGCAATGAAGTTGTCTTTTACCTAATAAAAACTATAAATCTGATTGATTAAAAAAAATTACTTTCGGGAATTACGGGACGAAAGTATTCTTTGGTAAACTTAGGTATGTTTCTCTGACAACTTTTGTGTAAAATCACGATGACCGGTTGAGCCGTTGGCGCGATTTTATATATAACAATACATTTGTCTGAATCTGTTACCGGATGTTAGATGAAAAAGGAACGAGGTTAGCTGTTTTATGAAAAATATACCTACTTGTTAAACACAAAAGAAGGCATTCTTTCATGTCACAATACGATTGTTACCAGCACGAGAGTAATAATATTGCTTCGAGAACATGAAATAAAAACAAAAGGTGCGTACAAAAAACTTTTCTAATTCTCATTAAAAGCATATTAACATCACCTGTAGTTTTTGTTTTAGGTGTAGATAGGAATCTCTGCGGGTTACGTGAGTAATTAAATTGTGTGTGAAAAAAAAAACCGGTCAAGTGCGGGTCGGACTCGCGCACGAAGGGTTCCGTCCATTGTCTATAAAAACGGCAAAAATGTCATGTTTGTTGTGAGCCCGTGCGAGCCCCCCTTAAACATTTGTTTTATTTTAATTTAATTATTTATTTTTAATGTGAATATACTATAACTAAATATTCTGAGGATATTTCAAGATATTTAAATTTACCAGTTGCCGTTATCAATATCGAGCAAAAATTCATGTTTGTTGTATGGGAGATATTTATTTTATTCTGTTTTTTAGTATTTTTTGTTATAGCGGCAATAGAAATACATCATCTGTGAAAATTTCAACTCTCTAACTATCCCGGTTCATGAAATAGTCTGATAACTAACCGACAGACGGATGGACGGACGGACGGACAGCAAAGTCTTAGTAATAGGGTCACGTTTCATTCTTTGGATACGGAACCCTACAAAATTACAAACGTAGGTAGGTACTCAACATATTTATGTACAACTAGCTGTTACATTTTTCACTCGCTTCTCACCATTTCCACTTTAGGGGTTAAATTTCTAAATACTCTAAAATACATACCTAGGTATTTCATTATAAGCAAAGATGATACCAGATATTGATTTCGAACACATAACTTTAAAACTAACGTGCCTTTGTGTGAAAGGTCACTGCTCTTCTCACCACAAATTGGCAAAATCCCTTTTAAGTTCTTATACCTAACACCTACAAAAATTCAAATATATGTATGTAATATTATAAATGCGAATATATAAGTTTTTCCACTCGTTCTTACTTCGGGAACTCCTAAAGCAACGAGGGTGAATGGAAAACCTATCATTTGGATCATTAAATCTATATGAAGCCCTAATGGGCAAAACGTAATGGTTATAATATTTCTTGTAGGTACCTAAAGGCTAAAACCTTTTACCAGAACTTTCTACGAGTTCTTAGAGTGTGAACTTCTAACTTAGAGCGTAATTTTTTAGAGTGTAAACTGCAAATATTTATCTGAATTATAATTTTTTCTATTTAATTACAAAAAATACATAACCACATTTAAATTTTTGTAGAAAGACATTAAAAAAAACTTTTTGTAATGTATACGTGACGAATCATAACGCGCGCGGTACCTAGTTTACATCCATTTTAAAAGAGCCAAAGAAAGCTTTAAGCTAAATTTCAACTTTCTATACCCAGTAAATTCGGGCTGCTGCGCACTCATTATTATATTAAAAAAAAAATTCTATATCTATTGTAGAAATCGGGTCACAAAACTTCAAAGCGGCCAGTTTTCACGCCGAAATAAATTTTCTTAACATTTGAAAAATATTGGAAAGATTTTTCCCATATCCCATACAAATCTGTTTCGGGCACGTGTAATCTCCGTGAATATATCGGATTTTCATGGTCTTCTGAATTTTCAATTCAAGTAGTGATAAAATGTGAAAATAACATTACCTATCACAATATTTAGATACCTCGTCTAGGATAAATAGGCTTGAGCATTGAGGCAGGAGTAATCGAAATATTGTACCGAATTTGAAAAAGGGTTCAGAACGGGCTGTCTAAGGACTTCCTCTTTGCATAGAGTAACAAAAAATCTCGAAAGATCAACGCAGGAGCGATCGCATTTAACTTTTAATTTTACTAGCTACATTCTCTTAAAACTCCCGAAGTTTCTGAAGCTCATAGTAGGTATAGCGATAGATAATTAATAATATAATACTATGTATAGCTAATGTAAATGTAGGTATATTGTCGTGGCAATGTAGAATTTCTAATAGACGTACACTATAATCTGAGGAATTCATCCGCGCTATCTCTAGTGGTCTCAATGGTATTGAACAAAGTGAGCAGCTATCATAGCAGATATACCTACAAATAGGTAGAATAGAGGGAATATTATATAAATCTATATCCCTTAATATTGTACAATTTAATGAAATCGAAGGGTCTGTCTGTAATATCGAGATAATAACTGTCTTCTGTTGAGTTTTGAGGGTTATTTGGATGCTATTAAAATATTAATATATACAACCAT
Source organism: Zygaena filipendulae (assembly GCA_907165275.2). NCBI lineage: Eukaryota > Metazoa > Arthropoda > Insecta > Lepidoptera > Zygaenidae > Zygaena > Zygaena filipendulae. Next base: position 10,366,224 of record OU015654.1, read on the forward strand.
GATTTAATCTTAATCGTTTTTCCGTCCTTACCTAGCTGCTCTAATCTTCATTAATTTTACGTTATAGTTACTTACAGTTCAGGAATAGACTCTAATATGCTCTTTATGGTGTATTTATTCCCAGAGAATATAGTTTCTGAAAAAGTTCCGAAATTCGAGCAGGTAAAAGCGCGGGAACAGCTAGTATGTTAACATAATGGTTCGCAGTTAGAACATAGGGTGAAGAGAACATCGTTATTTTTCCTCACACCTTGATCCCGTGAAATATGGATGTAATAAATTAAGTCTCAGTAACAAGCCGCGTGTCAACCGACCACGAGTGTCGTTTTTACTTGTATGTGTAAAATATTAAGAACAATCTGTTTTTTTGCCGACGGCACTTTTGAAAACAAACATTTGCCATGATTTATAGTTTTTATGATGATTTTATTACTGTACTGTAGCTCTACAACTTCTCAATTTTGACCGATTTTATTGAAGCAACAGGGGGTCGATTTTTTAATCGCTCGAATTACTATTCGCACACGGAATTGCAAGATTCACGAGTGAATGCTTAAAAAATGTATGAGGATTCGCACGTGAATTCGCGATTCCGTGCGTTAAAGTAATTCTAGCGATTTCACCCACGTGATCTTCGGAATCATCTCAGAAACTTTTTACTGTACCGTTCTAAAGTTTTATTTAAAATTTATTCATTTCTTCACATAGTATTAAAACGTCTTGACAACTGTGCAGTAAAACGATGCTATGAATAATATAGGTACAATAAAAAAAATACTTTCTGTAATAGAATGGTAGAAAAAAACAGATTGGATACCTTTGTCGTGGTAGTATATGAATATATTTATTTAGGTATATTTATGGTGTTCCTAAAAGTTTTTATGTGTGTTTTAATGTTTTTATACAAGTTTACCTTCTTGCACTTGCACATACCATTCTATATGACAGTTATCTACCTACTTATTTCATAATCCGCAGAGATTATGCAAATTATATAATACACACTCACTGTGAAGCAGATAAATCTCCGATTCAACGAAATCCGAATAAACTATGTAGGTAACTACCAAAACACACAATTTTCATTATTAATAAATTTGCATATTACGAAACTTATACAATAATTATATACTTACCTAATCACCGAAAATATGCGGTTGAACTTGATACTGTAGGTACCAACACCTTTCTTCTTGTGGCAGGTAAATTTTGATCAAGGCTGGTATTGTCACAAGTAACGAATATCTATTAATAATATTGACATCATGCGAGCGCAACACGACAACCCTGCCATAGGTCCCGTAATGCGGAAGACATTGGGAGTAGGAGTACCTCTCTCGCCCCGCTTACCGGACGATTCGATTGCCGTGTCTTGACATTTACGGCGAACCTCTATATTACCGATACGTGCCATTATCTTTACTCTGTGGTTTGAGTAAAATCTTTGTTTTTATTGTTATCAATTGTTACCAAAGACGGTCTTTGGTTGTTACTATCATAAATTTGAATGTGAATTTATTCACTTGTTAACCGACTTCCAAAAAGGAGGAGGCTCTATGTTCGATTATTGTATGTTTTTTGTTTTCTTTGTTTGTCACGCTTTTTTACACCTTAACGGCTCAACCGATCATCGTGAAATATTACATACCTACACGTTGTCAGGGATACAGGATAATAGAACATGGGACATAGGGTAATTTTTGTCTCAGAATTCACGGGGGAACTCCGAAATTAATGCGAGTGAAACCGCGGGAACAGTTAGTCTACCTGAAAATATAACTCATTTTTGTTTGTGTTTTAAGCCTTCAATTTTTACACACACAAAGCTATTTTGTTTATTATTGAAGCTATTCAATTGAAAACGAAATATATATGTTTGAATTTATAGAAAGAAAAGGCCATGTTATGTATAGGGTGCGGACTGCGGGCTACGGTGCGGCTAACCGAGCGAGTAGAGTAACGGTGTTGCGAATAATATTTTATTAATGAAGTGAATGCGTGTTGGGCGCTTGGGCGGGCGTGAGGGCCTCCCCGCCCTACCCTGGGGCACACTGTTTGAATTGCGTTTCGTATTAACCAAGCAACAGCGACTTCAATTTTGCCACTGTATCATATAACAAATTGTATAGGTGACTAATTAAACAAACAATCTTGAATCATTATTTTAATGAACACAATATGTAGAGCCATAGTTTATCTCAGTTTATTTGATCGCTCGAGGCAAGTGAGCTTAACACATGTAGATACTATTCCATATTCCTTACATGTATATTGTATATATTATTATTATTAATAATACAAACAACAATATACAACACACCGATCTATTAAAGCTAAGCTACGCTAAGCTTGCTAGCTATTCCTGTGTTATTTTTAGAGTTCCTGCGGGAATTCCAGGATAAAAGTTATTATATTATGTCCTCCTCTGTACACCTAACAACGTGTATTAAATAAATAAATAAAATAGTTTAGGTGTGAAAGCGTGACAAACAAACAAACAAACTCACTTTCGCATTTATATAATAGTAAGGACAAAATGAAAAATTGTTAGATAAAATAAATACGGTGTTATTTTAGATGTTGTGGGTTGGAAAAATAAAATCTTTTCGCATAAAAATTCTATTTGTGTAACCCAGTTTAGAGTCTAGACATAACATTTTAATACAATGTCTCAGAATTTATATTTATTTAATTTACAAAAACTTAGTGCATATACCGAGTGAGATCCTTTGAAAGGATATTTTAAATGTACCAGGTAGGTACTACTGTTAGCTATGAGAAATATGACTTTCACCGTCTAGAGGACAAATCCCAATTTTAACGTCATATTGTATTTAACCACTTCTTGATTTTATCACTAAGGGATTGGGAAATATATTTACAATATGTGTATAATGTGATTAAAAGTTGACAAATATAAAATTAATCTATAGTATGATACAATATACTTACTTAATTAACAATTTTATTATAATAAAAGTTTTGCTATGGCCATACTAAAATTCTCAATAGTGCATTAAAGACGGGCTCTATAATGCTTCCATAGAATTTCAATACGAAAACACCGTGTATGACTGTTTGTGAAAGCTATTTATACTTGCGCTCGCGACAATAAAACTAAACATTTCAATTACAGGTGCATAGATAAAATTAATGTGAGCGATGACTTAAGTAATCATTAAAACGACTGAGTTCAGCCGTTAATATAAAAAAAGTCAAATGATTTATTATTTATCTGATAAAGTACAGTATCGCTTTTGCAAAAAAAGAATAACCGCATTCCAATTTTCATCTTATTGTTTGTATGAAACATTTATTTATTAAAAATCTAAAGCCGTATAGGTAAATAGATAAGCCCAGTGAAGGATTTAAAACGGTCACGTACGTTTTTACTCCAAAACATTTTTATTTTTAACTTTAACAAAAAAAAAAAATCCGTAACGTAAAAGCTCTGCTTGAATAAATTACTGTCTTTTTTTTAAAGTCAAGTTTGAAAATATTGTTTTATTGAGATTATTTAAATAAAAAAATCATGAAAATATAGTTTTTAATACGAGTAGGTACTTTCAGCAGTTAAACCGTAATTGCCAAGTGGTTACACGACCTTTTCCCCTCCTATATACCTACGATTAATTACTTTAAAAGCATAGTGTATTAAATGTAATAGGTACTGAGGTCAAGGGAGTACTGCGTATAAGTAAGTACATTAAATGGTAATATGTATAATTAAATGGTTTGTTGCGTTGTGCGTATCATTGATAGTAAATTTTCTAATTATTTTGTTACAGATGTTAATTTACATTTATTTATACGTATGTCACGTGCGGATGTCGTCAATTCCAATTATCCTACTAATCCTGCTAATATTATAAATGTGAAAGTTTGGATGTTTGGATGTTTGTTACTCAATCACGCAAAAACGGCTGAACGGATTTGGATAAAATTCGGCATGCACGTTGTCAGGGGTACAGATAAGGACATACGATAATTTTTATCCCTGAATTCCCGCGGGAACTCCGATATAATTCCATGGGTGAAACAGCGGGGTACAGTTTAATAAAATTTACTGAATCTACATATTAAGTCTGATTTTAGTATGTGTAGCAATTTAATAGACTTGAAATTCACAAAACTTATAGTTATTACGCAGCTTTAGAATCAACATAGGCTAATTTTTAACCGACTTCAAAAAGAAATACCGCAGAGAAATCTATAACGGAGCAAACGAAGTAGCTAGTTAACAAAAAAATTGATACGATTAAGTACGGGGCTTTTGTTTGTCTCGTTAAAACACGAGAATGGCTGGACCGATTTGGATAATTTTGATCTTGAGAGATTTGTGGAAGTTCAGGGAAGGTTTAAGAAGTAAGTCCGAAACTCACGCGGGTAAAACCGAACGGGCCTTTTTTTAAAATAAGCAATAAAATTCATTACAATATACACAATGCAATGGTACGAGCTGGAGCTGCCCAATAATAATATAATTATGATCTTTATTTATATTTAAGATTTAAGTGTCAACTTTAGCAGGCAGGCAGGTATACACGTCACTTGTCAGCGTCACTTATGTTGGCTAAAGAAATTTAAATCTCAGTCTGCCGGAAGAAGTTTCACTATTTGTGTTAACTTCATTAATTATTTCAAAGGTTAAATTTTAAGCTTAAGTTGAAATTGGGTTGGGCAGACTTGGGCATTGATATAAAATGCAAGCAATATGGTAAGCCCAAACAAATTGGCTTGGCAAATTAACCGAATATAATTTATTAATAGATCTAATGGACACCTAGCTTTAGCTTTAAAATTTGCCCCACGGGAATAATAATTTTAACGTTGATCGTAAAATGTATATATATGTCATCGTTTTGACCTAATTAAATTGTTGTAGGTATAGTTTTGGGTATTGGATTAGTTGGATTAGTTTTGTGTATTTAGACGTGTATACCTAGCTGATTCTTTGGGAATTCCCTCGGTAACTCCTAACATACGATATAAACCATCGCGTCGATAAAACAAAATACATGTTTATTTATTTATTCAACAACTAGCTTTCCACCGCGGTTTCACGCCCATTAATAAGGTACGTAGTTTCCGCGGGAATTCCAAGCCCAAAAATACTCAATGTCCTTCTTTGTACGTGTATGAATAATTCAAGATGATCGGCATGAAAGCGTAACAAAAAACAATTATGATCAAATTCGTGTATATTTTCGCAATAATAAGGATGTAAAGTATCTATTGTCGCTTAAGAATATTGTAGCTATCTATCAGTGAAGAAATTTTAGAATAGGTTCTGTATTATAGTCCCAGAGATTTTCCCTTACATTCTAACTTACAAACGTACAAACTATACCTCTTCATCTTGTAAATGTGAAAGTGTGGATGTTTGGATGTTTGTTACTCAATCACGCAAAAACGGCTAAACGGATTTGCATGAAATTTGGCATGCACGTTGTCAGGGGTACAGAGAAGGACATAGGGTACTTTTTATCTCGCAATTCCCACGGGAACTCCGAAATTACTGTGGGTGAAACCGCGGGGTACAGCTAGTAATATAATAAAGTATATTTTCGATTTAAGTACGGGGCATTACGGAAACGATGTGGCCGATGTGGGGTTAGCGCTCTCATAAATTATTTTGATCGTATTACCTGTTGTCACGCGGGACATAAGGCAATAATGATTATGAGAGATAATCGGTCCGCTTACGATTTTACAACGCACATTAAATTTCCCGCCACGATAAAAATGCGAATGTGAGCTTGTTTGTTGATTTGTTACGCTTTCACGCCTAAATATAGCGTACTTAACCGATCATCTTGAAGTTTTTCATACACTTTGTCAGGTAGAGGTACCCCTAACAAAGAAGGATATAGTTTTTGTACCGAAATTCCCGCGGCAACTCCGAAATTCAGGACTAGGTTTGTATAAAAGTAGTTTAGAGTTCCTGCGGGAATTCCGAAACTCACGCGCGTGAATCTCTGAAACGCGGTTGGACCAATTTTGACGGGACTTTCACTGCTAATTAGCTGATTTTATAAGGAGGATATTCGACTACTTTGGAGTTCCTGCGGGAATACCAAAACTCACGCGAATGAAACTGCGGGGCACAGCTTGTTTTAAATTAAACAAACACTCTAATATTATGTGTAATACCTATAGTTATATCTCAACTTACACTTACTTACTTAACTGACACTTTTGTTAGTCGTTGAACTTTATTATACATGCGACGACTGTCAAAAGGGCACAAGTGGGAGTCAGGAAAATGGGAACGTTATTACTGCAAATGGAAAAAAAAAATTATGAAATTACTCGAAATACGTAAAATTCATTTACAATAATTCAACTGTCCGGATACGAAATCATAGCCAAACACATAAGAAAATTTTTTTTTTACCTCTAGTCTCTACGGTATAATACACAAGCTCAAATTAGTGTTAAGTAATAATGTCTCATGAAACTTTAAATCTTTGTGTCCAACTTATAATTAAAAAAAGAATTTACTGCATTTATTTTTTAAAACATTAATAAGGTACAATGGAAAAAAGCGGCCAAGTGCGAGTCGCACGTGAAGGGTTCCGTATAGCAGCAAGTAACATAGTATAAAATTTCTTGTAGCTCGGTGTAACTTTGATCGATGCTTTAATAATAGTGTATTTTTTGCTGTTTACGATTTATGACGCATTAAAAAAACTACCTACTTACTAGATCTGGTTCAAACCAATTTACGGTGGAAGTTGCCATCATATTATATATTTTTTAGTTTGATCATTCTCTTATTTTAGAAGTTATTGGGGGGGGGGGGGATATTTTACCACTTTGGAAGTATCTCTCGCGCGAACTATTCGGTTTAGAAAAAAAATTATATTAGAAACCTTCATATCATTTTTGAAGACTTATCCATAAATCTGTACGTGTGGGTTTTATGAAAAAAAAAAATTAAGTTTCAGTTCTAAGTAAGTTCTAAGTTACAAAATTTCTTTGCGCGCAGATTCAATAATCATGAATAAGATCAAATTCCTTTACGATTAAACAAAAATTAAAAAAAAGTACAATTTACCCTTCCGAATATACCTATAGGTACGCGAGTTTCTTTACGTCATTGTAAGTTTGTATCGAGTACAAACTAGCAAGCGTAACAAATTGAGAAATCGATTACACACGTGCAATCGAGCATCGAACCGACGTTACCTCGGATGCGGAACGCTCCGCTGCATCCTCAGGGAAATGAGCCTAGCGCCGGCCACTGATGACGTTTCCTTTGCCTGTCTAATGACAGGTGATACCGGAAAATGCCGCCTATTTGCCATTTCGCTTCCCGCTCGATGCGCACTTGTTTTCTAGGTTAATTTTATGCGGGACCGTTGTGGTTCGTGTTTCAAATATTTTTGTTATGAAGTGCAAATGTTATGAAAATATTTTTTGTGCATTATTTACTGTATCCGACGCTTTGAACGTGCTCTGAGTAGTGGCGTGACTTTTGTAATAATGACGTGTTGTATTTAGGTATACAATTAAAAATATTATGTTAAAATTGCATGGTAAAGCGTTACCTCGGAAAATAGTGTAAAAGTCGTATGATAAGTTCCTGGCTTCGACTGGAAAATAAACATTTTTGCGGCAAAATTCATTTTATTTTTCATCCTAATCTCCTTTCAGCTTGGAATAGGTACAATAGTTTAATGTTTTTCCAATTTTTGGATCAATTCTTGATAAGAGGTATAATTTCTCCTATTACTTAAAATGCGTAGATACGTTCATTTCATTGACTGATTTATTTATTTCATAAATACTATTAATAATTTAATTAATCATAGCTCAATTCCTTTCCATGTTTTACCAAAGTATCTACTATGGCAAAGAAATCGACAAATAGCATAGTCCTAATATTATAAAATATACGAATGTGAGTCTGTTTGTTTTACGCTTCAACCGAACATCATGCAATTTTCCATACACAGAAAAATGTGTTATCCTGTCGTTCATATCCTGTTGTCAGGGAGAGGCCATAGGATATTTTTCATACCGGAATTACCGCGGGATTTTCGAAATTAATGCGAGCGTAACCTCGGGGAAAAGGTATAGGTAAGTAATATAATAAGGATTGCGTTCAAAATTCCAAAAGAAACTAGCGTGAAGTGACGGAACGATTAAAATATCTTTTCTGACGACAAAACATAAACACGTTCATGACAACATCCGCGAGATATGACGCGTGAGCACTGCGAGTAGGTACGTACCTACATGGTTAATAATACATGTTAATTTATTTTTGTCCACAAAACGTTAGATAACACTCCAACTCAACTATTCAAGTACTAACTGTGCCCCGCGGTTTCACCTGCGTGAGTTTCGGGATTCCCACAGGAACTCTAAACTTCTTTTACTCTTTTGCTCCTTATAATAACAAACACAACAAAAAAAGAATTAGTTTAATTGGTCCAGCGGTTAACGCGTGATGCCGTGACCAAGGGAAATAGCATGGAGGATGACATTACATGATTCTTTATCTTTTACTTGGCATAATTTTTTTTATTTATGAACCGATTGACATGAAACAAACACTAGATGTTAAGTGAAGTTTACCACAATATATGAATGAAAATTTCATCTAAATCGGATAAGCCATTTTTGAGATTAGCGTGCACAAGCGCACAGACGTTTGAACAAAATTTGGTGGTGCTATTGCGTTGATAAAAGTCGCTCAATACATATCTCCCATCATCATCATCATCTGTCTGTAGACAGCGATCCGTTACATTTTTATTATATCTATAGATTTATTATGTACACAAATGTAGTACTCGCTTACCTAGCTGTTGTATAGAGAAATTACCACAACATACAGTATGCATTACACTAGCTTTTTGAAAATCCGTAAGTCGTAACAAGTAAAATTTTCTGCTCATTTTTTACCTATATTAAAACTAATTATCTTTTTATTCTTTTACAATACAATCATTAACTACAGTAGAATAACAAGCAATTCCTTTTCTGTGTTCTACTTTAAGAGGTTAATGGGGCAAAAAGTTTTAAATAAATTGCAAGTCTTCAAACAATGTTACACGAAACTTTTGACTTTTTTTGTCTCCAAGTTATTTGGGAACGCCCAATTAAAGTTCTTTGTTTTATTTTTTTGCTAAACAAATATCCGAGGCGAAGTTAAATGAGAAACACAGACGGCAAATGTCATTTTGTAATCACAATCAGCTACGATCTTTTTTACCTCTTCAAATAAAGTTTAAGAAAATTTCATTTCTGTTTTTTTTTTTTTATCTGAAATAGTTTATCCATTTCAAACTTGACAAGTTGCTTCAACATGAGTTTCAATTATCGTAGCTACCTCAAACAACCACTACACAGCTCTTTATTTTATCAAAGAATTATTTATTAAGAATGAATGTTTTTGTCCAAACCAAAGACAAGATTTGAAAGCTTAAAAAAGTAACTACATAATAGAATGAGGTGAAGTGGTATTATACATACTAGGGCGTTCCTTTATTGAAGTATACTTGACCTCTTTTGCTTGGTACAGGTTATTTATATCCTTACAAAGTGCACTTATTATAAGTTAATAGGGTGAGTTACAATCACGATGTTAAAACAATAATGCTGCTCAGTTGAATAAGAATGAGTTTATAATTAGATTAAGCAGAGAAAATACTATCTAAAATCCGAATGAGAGCATTTTGCTTGTTACGTTTTCATGCCTTAACTACTCAAACGAACCAACAAATTATTATTTGTTAATATTTTAATACTGCCTATCGTTTACTTTAATAAAACGTTAGAAAAAAAAAGGAATTACATTCCATAATTTATTTTAAATATTTTATAGCTTTTTAAAATATTTTTTGTGGATAAAATTCATTTTATTTTAACCAGCACTGGGTAATTCAATAAATATATACACACCGGCAGAATTAGCGGAACATAAAAAGGCAGAGTATCGAAATAGTTACATATCTATATTAAAACAAATAATAATTAGACGTGAAGTAATAAATTAATATACATCTTTTAACACTTTAAAAGTTTGTAATTAAATTATTAAATTTTATTTAAAATAATAATAAAAAAAAACACTTTTTCTCTAATTTGTGGGTACACAAATAATGTTGCAAATTAAAGATTACTGTGATTTTAACACTAAATAAATAAACGATTAATAACGTGTGTTTCCACTTCGTGATTCAACTTTTATTTGCAACATGAGTTCTCACAAACTAGAGACTTTTTTCTTTTTTTTTAATTTGGATTAGTTTTAATAAAATTTAACTAAAAACTTCTTAAAGTCGATGTTAAAAGATGTATATTAGTTTATTACTTCATGCCTGATAATAATTTGTTTTAATATATATACGTAATTATTTCTATACTCTGCCTTTTTATGTTCCGCTAATTCTGCCGGTGTGTATATAAGAGCTGAGTATAAAGCTATTCAACTGGTGAAAATTCTATGAGGATGAATTGCTGACGTTAATTTATGTTTGCACAAGAACAGAAGCGTAAAACCAATTATAGCTGTGAATAACCATTATAATTATGATGTTAATTATTTTTGTTATACAATGCCAACGCATAAGTGAATTTATGTCTAGGAATGATTCAAGTTTAAAATTCCTAAACCGAGGTTTAGTTATTTTTTAACGAACGGATGATTCCACATAGGTTCAATTGAGCTACTATTTTGGATTTTTACTATAATATTAATAGTTACTGAAAAATATATTATGAAATCTTTAAAAGACTCAGGAATAAACTAACAAGTTATTATAAAAAACCGTTTAATTTTAACAAAATAATGAACTTCAATCATTAACAAAATAAAACAAAAGCCGATACTCATTTTTAGTTGGTTTGTAAAAGATTTAGTAAATAGGTATATCTTCCAACTTTCCAACTCTCATTTTCTCAACCGAAAGTACCTGTAAATAATAGGGTATATAGCGACTAAGCAAACTTTATGGAATATCGAATATTTGCTTACTCTACTTTCTAAGTAAACAATAAAAATGCAAAACAGGAGAGTTTGTAGAAAGAGACTCTTGTTAGTGGAAGCCGAGGCTGAGCCATTGTACTTGGGGCCCTCAAAGATTGTGCAAACACTTGACCCGTTTATAGCAGCACGCCCTAGATGTTTGTCTGTCTCAACCTGAGATGAACAACCGGCAAAACTTGATTTGGAATTGGTCATATGTAACAGCTTTGATAAACCAACGTTTGCAAATTAATACGTGACTTCAGTATACACGTCATTTTCGCAAATAAGTCCACATAATATACAAATGTCAAAGGCAAAGTGGAAAACAATATTTTACATTATATTTTGACACAAACTATAATAATAAAGGAGAAAGGATATTGACTTCGTTACTTATAGAGTATTTCTGGGAAACAATATTTGTATAGTCAGAATTTGTACCTACTTAGGTACCTAAGTATATTAATTATTTATTTTGAAGAACTTTATTGCACAAATGTGCAAAGGCGGACTTAATGTCTATTCTCTACCAGTCAATCTTTTGGCTTAGCGAGATTTTAGCGGCAGGCTAATTTAATTAATTCTTTGTTTTCTTTTTTGTGTAGGTTGAAGATGTCTTTTATGGACTCGTGGCTTAATACTAGAAGAAATCTCTGCAACATAGTCGTGGCTCAAGAATCCTCTCTTAAACATTCCTTAGCCGTTCTTCCACATTGTTACCCAAATTAACAACACTATATAGACAAACACATTCCACAATTGTTACTATTCAAATTTCCTTTCTATTTGTTACGATTTACCTGTTACGATTGAATAGAGAAAAAAAGTACGAGTCATTTTTATAATAATAATAAATAGAAATAGCTCGAGCGACGCGCGTCAACCTCTTCGGAGGGCGCGAGAGGCCGGCGCGATGCGGCCCCGCCAGGGATGTACGTAATATATCCCGCTGAAGAAGTAGTTTCCCTGACTTACGGCTCGCCTCCGCTGCCCAGGCCTCGGCAGCGTCCCACCCTCGACGTGATTATCGGGCCGCTGATACCCGCATCGAACAGCGCACACCCTCCCCCACCACCGACACTAACTTGCACCAGAGCCCAAATCAAAACGGCGCCCCCGGAGCCCGAGGAGCGCGCGCCGGCCTCGCCGACGCCGTCGCTCGAACGCACCAAGGGCAAGGTGCGTGAGCGCACCAGAGCGAAACTGCTCAAGAGACTTGGCCGCCACGAGGACAATGAATTTGGCAAAATAGTCAGAGCACCGGCTCCAGATGACTTCGAACTGCCCGCACCACTGCCCACTCCCGCTTTCTCGAGAAAGAACATTTTCGACCGCGATTTCGACGCGTTATTTGAGGTTGCGAACACCCCTCAGTTTGCAGCGAATATTCGCGTGACGACCCCAGAGCCAGACCGGAGGTCCGATGTGTCGGCTGCACACTTCCCTTCCCCGTCCACGTCCTCGCTTAGCCTCCTGCCACCTCGCCCCAATTCGGAGCCAGCCCCGTCCCCTCCCTCCACCCGGACTTCCACACACTCATCGCCTACGCCTCAGCGATCGTCTCTTGAAGGTCTCGTATAAAAGTGTGGGTTTTGGATTTGATTGAGTCCGCTTACTAACAGAACAAGAGTTCCGCAACTAAAGGTTGTGCATGATAATCCAATGTATTTTTTTAACCATAAAACCGAGCTTGTATTTTTTAAATATCATTACCATTGAGTGACTTAACCCGAATGGTTTTCTGATATTTTTATTTGAACTAATAAATAAAACTGCAAATATGTCCAATTAGGTACCTACCTACATTATAATGTCTTTGAATAAATACTGAATCATATTTTGTGCTTGTTGTTGTTTGCAGGTTCCAATTCAAAGCCCAAGAAAGTTAGTTTCTTCCGTAAGTTCAGTCGAGTGAAAGAATCCCCGCCACCGCCGCAGGCTCCCATCATGCAGCCGCCCACGGTGGAAATGGCGCTGAGGGAGCTAACACACCCGGCACACAATGACCAGCTGAAAAACCAACAGCAAGTCACCTTCAAACTAGTCAAAACAGGTAAAGGAATTAGTACCTAACCTACGGACGCTTTGAATATTTCTACACCGATTTTATTTACTACTAGCTGTTTTCCGCAGTTTTACCGGCGTTAATTTTGGAGATTCCGGGCAAATTCTGGTATAAAATTAAACAATATCCTTTTCCGTACTCCTGACAACATTTCCTATAAGTACTTATGCAAAATTTAGTACAGTTTCATCCGTGTTAATTTCAGAGTTGTCGCAAGAATTCCGGAATAAAAAATACCCTAAATCGTTTTCTGTACGCCTGACATTGTATATGCAAAATCTCGTGATGATCGGTTGAGCCGTTAAGGCGTGAAGGTGTAAAAAAATAAACTAACTCACGTTCGCATTTACGCACGTAAGAATTACGTAGGTTGGACAGAAGTCGTCACTTTGTTGAGGCAAAATGAATAGGGATTAGGTACCTACCTATCTGTCTTGCAAACAATTTAAAATAGCATACGGTCCACGAAAAGGACTTTTTGTCGATCCAACTTATTCAGATTTAAGTTTTCAGTTAAAAAGCTTAATACCTATAGGTAACATCCTCTTCTATGTGCAAACAAATCTTTGGCGGTATATACATATTTAGCGAATTGATTTCATGGGCGGAAATCGTGTGGAAATTTTTTGTATAAATATAGTGCGGTATTGAATCCTTGTTGTCAATCTCTCATCTATGTCGAATAAAACTCATTTCCCGAGGCTTTAACGTGGTTACCGTACGTATTGTGGTAGAGCGCGCTTGGGATTACGCTTTCACTATACTGAGATTGCTTTTGAAATCTGAATCCGGCTAAAAATCTGGTTGATTAAATTTACATAGCAGAAGATAACTGTCTGTTGATTTTCCGTAGATACTTAGTTTAGTTTAAGACTGTTGCACTAATTAATTACCTCCCATGCAGATTCTGCTTTATCACTCCCGCCAATTTCGGGGTTTCCTTGGGAACTCATTGTTCTTGCTCCGCCTTTTTCCGGGATAATATAAATTATTCTGTTATTTAAGAATAAAGTATAGATCCGGGATAATATAAATTATTTTGTTATTCAAAAATAAAGTATAGATCTCTGTCACTGAAAAAAATTAGGAAACAGTTCTGTACTTCCAGAGATATAATATAAACAAACAAACAAAAACTATCGTCTGTTATATTAGTGTAGACAAATTAATATTATTATTTTTTTACTATGCCTTAATTAAAAGTTCTTTGTAATATGTATACCTAGTTCTACGTATACCTACTTAACTTTTATTTAGTAGTTAGTTACTTTAGTTACTTTTGTTCTAAGCAATAGGAATATTGTTTAAATGAAAAATAAAATTGATAACATTATCGTCTATGTGAGTAGATACATTTTTAATTTATAAGCGGCTCGTTGTTTGAAAGTTTCAGAATAACAATGTTCAGTTTACAAAGAATTTTTCTTATACAGCTTAGTTGAAAAAATTGCGTCTTAAAAAATATTTACCTATCCATCCACCCGCTAAATAAAACTATTCTTAGATACCATTTAGAAAGAAATAAATAGAGAGAAATGTAAAATAACACTGTAGATTTTATTTAAATTAAATATCTTCTTCATTTTCAATTACGGCATCTATAGCGATTTAGGTATCGCATTTAATTGTGCCAATAACAATGTTTTAGTCCATATATTAGACGATTAGTTAGGTAGATATAGTTATAGTTGTTCTACTAAATCTGCAATATATATATTAAGTTTACAGCATGCGATTAAAAACTCAGAAATCACAATTTACCTAATTGCATGAAAAACACAGATTTATATTTTAAAACAATTTTTTTTTTGTGAATTCAATCGTATTTTTTTAATTAAACGCGTGATTCTACATTAAATATATTTACCAAAAGTTAAGACGGGGCGATAAGGTTTTACTATTTAAATGTATGAAAAATCTCTGCGTTTCTGTGAGAAAATAAAGCTTACGAAATTTAATAAAGCAAACAATCAATTTTGTTTGAGTTCTGTTAAAACAATCTAACTTCGTATCAGGGGAGCTATCAGTTTTGAAATATATATTCTCGTTAAAATTAGAAAGCACGTCCAATATTTATACTGAATTAGCTGTTCCCCACAGTTGCATTCGCCAAAGATTCAGTATTCCCACGAGAACTCAGTATTAAAAACATAATATATGACTTCCGGATAAAATTCTATAATTTTTAATGAAAATCGCATCAAAAGCCGTTGCATAGTCTAGAACAACTAAGCGGACACACAGATAAACAGATGCAGATAGTTACTTAGTTTTCTAATCACTAAGATGTTCATTTCGTGTTTTAACATTTCCACCTGGTTTGACGTAATGTGAAAAAGTTTAAAATATGTATGGATTGACTAGCTGTCCCGCGCTGTTTCACGCGTGGCTATTTCGGAGTTCCCGCGGGAAATCCAGGATAAACTATAAATATAAACCTTCCTGATAAATTACTCTATCTATTGGTGAAAACCGCATGAAAATCCGTTCAGTGGTTTTTAGTTTATCGCGAGCAGACAGCGGAAGCGGATTCATTTTATACTATGTACGATGACAAGGTATAAAAAATATTATTAAATATTTAGTAGGTGCGTCAGATACTAAAAAACTAATAGATAAGTATTTTTTGCTTTTTCTAATTATTGAAAAAAGTGGGAAGTCATGACATTATATAACTAATTATACCTACCTACCTAAGTTACAAGGAATTTCAACTGAATGTATCGCCGTTATTTTTTGATTACGTAAAAAAAAGGAAAAATACCTTCGTGTCTAATATTTTTTATTAATCTACAAGACGGACTAAAAATAAAAATTTAGTCATCATGCCCATTGAGTGATTCCCTCGGAATCCCTATGTGTCTCGATGAATAATGTCACTTAAGGATACTTGTACTGCAGATTAATATCAGTGAAAGAATTTTCAGAATCGGTCCAGTAGTTCCCGAGATTATCTCTATGTTTAAACTTACTAACTTTAAATCTTTATCATAATATTTATTTATTTATTCTTTATTGCACAGTGTGTACAAATGTTCTTTGTTGCACAGTGTGTAATATATGTTTGTTTCCAGAATTTATACCGTCGTAAAGGATTATCTAGTTTTATAGTCATATATAGGTAAATGAATCTAGTTTGCCGAAGCTCAGGTTCATGATGTAGCTTTGTTTGAGCGAACAATGGAAATTAATTGCAAAGCATCCCTACTGGTTCAGCGCAGTATTAATTAAAAGTTTTTTCCTTCAATGAATGCAGATTATAACTAATACGAAAACCTATTATAAAATACCATTATTCATGTAAAGTTTTACATGAATAATGGTATGAAAATAAGATTCAGAAACATTATATTTAAGGTAGATTAACCTCTATCCATTATAATGTTAAAAAATATTGGTATTAGCTGTTCCCCGCGGTTTCACACGCAGCCATTTCGGAGGAAACTCCCGCGGGAGTTCCGTGGTAAAAAATACCCTAAGTCTTTATTGTACCTCTAACAACGTGTTTACAAATTTTTATGATGATTGGTTAATTGGTTGAGGCGTGAAAGCATAACAAACAAACTCACGTTTGCATTTATAATAAATTAGTTAAAAGTAAACAAAATGGCGTGCTTTACACAGTATTAAATTAAATTAGAGTTTGCAGAAGGGTGACGTTTCGTACGACTTACAGCCATCAGAATGTTAGTAATATGCACATACAAAGCGTGTAGATACAACTTAGCTCGGCCGATTGAAGTAAAATCTCAAGTTTAAGTCAATGAATAAATAAACTAGACGGTTCCCACGGTTTCACTCGCGTTAATTTTAGAGTTCCGGTAAGCATTCTGGGATAAAAGTCTACATTTGTTACTGAGAAATACTTAGGTACTGTAGTTTCCTGTTAGTGAAAAAATTGTCAAAACCGGATCTGTACTTTTTGAGTTTTATCCATTACAAACACATAATTTTTTTTCTAAGTAATATTACTAGCTGTCTCCCGCGGTTTCACCCGCGGTAATTTCAGAGTTCCCGTGGGAATTTCGAGATAAAAACCTATGTCACTTACGACGACCGTGGTATCATAGAAGTGGAAGAATTCGGTTCAATAGATCCAGAGATTACCCCCTACAACATTACCCCCGTCGACCTCACAACCTCACAATAGGGATGTTGACTACTTTTGAAAATCAAAATTCTAATTAGTCCGTCAGTTAGAAAATAAAAAAAACAATAGACACTTATTTTTTGCTTTTTTAAATAAATTAAAATATACAGAGATAAAGCGCATTAAAGTTTAGGATGAGGAGGTCGTAACGTCACTAACCGCAAAACCGCCATCAAACTGTCAGAATAGTGACGTCACGCGAAATTTCAACTCAATATATCGCCGTTATTTTTTGATTACTTAAAAAAAGAAAATAAAAAGAAAGGAAAAAAAACGGACTAAAAAATAAAAATTAGTCAACATGCCCATTCACAAACTCACAAACTTTACCTCTTTATAATATTAGAATAGATAGATTATAGATGGAAATTTTGTCATAAATGAATATTATATATAAGAGGTTTTGATTAAATGAAAACCATTCATTTATTCATTGAAACAAAGCGTTTTAATTAACTAACTAACTTTTAGTTATTTATTTTCCTGGGGCTTAAAAGGCTAAAATTGATAAAAAAAAACCATGAGATCTTGTGAAATTGATCTGAAAATTATGAAGTAAATTGTAACGAAATTATAAACTGTCAAACTAAATAAATCCATAATACAACATATTCAAAGAAAAATAATAATAATAAGTTTATTTACTTTAACCATTAAGTTAATACAGTATTGCACTAGCGCCCAAACTAGTTGAAACTGTGTTTCAGGCGCCAGCGGCATTTCCAATAAATAGTAGATCCAGAGGATTCCGAATAATAATAATTCAGGATCTGGGGGCACGGCAGTGCCCCCGCCAAGTCGAGCAACAAAAGCGGCACGGCCGTACTATCCTTTTCTCGAAGCAATTCAGGCCATTTTCGACCCCCTATAACTTCGTTGTGGATAAAACTAGAAGCCTGAATTTTTAGTAAACAAGCAGGTATTGTATAAAGACGGTATAATTTAAATTTCATTCGATTTGAACCAGTAGTTTAAGAATTATAACTAGTCAAAGTTTCTTAATTTTGTAGGTCACTCACTCACTCACTCACTCACTCACTGACCGATCATCAAAATTCTAAGACACTTCTAGCAGACATAGAAGTTTGAAATTTAGAATACAATTAGTGTTTATTGTATAAATCAAGGAAAAATTAAAATATTTAGCAATTTCGGTCCAGTTTTCTAGATACACTAACTGCATAAATAACTTTGTAATCCCATATAAATGTATGGAATTACAAAGTTATATATGCAGTTATATGTACCAACTGCACAAATAACTTTGTAATCCCATATAAATATATGAGACTAGCTGTTCCCCGCGGTTTCACCCGCGTTAATTTCGAAGATCCCGCGGGAATTCAGAGATGCAAAGTAGTTAGTACCCTATATCCCTAGGTTTTCTTTACCCCTGACAACGTGCATGCAAAATTTCATGAGATTTCACCAGCGTTAATTTCGGAGATCCTTCGGGAATTCCGAGATAAAATTACCCTAATCTGAATGCTCCAACGATTTTCATGAAATTTTGTATACAGGGGATTTCGGGGGCCATAAATCGATCTAGCTAGGATTCATTTCTGGAATTCCCGCGCGAACTCTGATATCAACGCGGGTGAATTAATTATTGCATACTACACGTTGTCAAGGGTACAGGAAAGGTCATAGGGTAGTACTTTTATCTCAGAATACCCGCGGGATCTCCGAAATTAACGTGGGTTAAACCGCGGGGAACAGCTATTTAAGCCGTTGCCCAGATATTAATAAATAATAATAATAAGTGTAGCTATAGTTACCTACCTAGATATAAAGTGTAGATACATAGTTACCTAGACATAATTATGTTCAAAGGTACAATGGTCAACGGAATGAAAAAGCAAGAATGGGGCATGTGTTTATATATATTATAAAGTTGTACCAAAATCTTTCAAGTTATTAAAGTAGACTAAATTGCTCAAAGGAGGAAGACCATTTACAAAAAGAAATGAGATCCCATCAAAAACAAACTTGTAAAAAAGTCCAAGTCTCGCAACTCACTTCTTCTACAGTAAAAAGTTGTGAGATCAATGTAATACCAAGTCGGTTAATTTATTCAGTGCCTACTTAAGGGTCCTTCTGTCTAAAGTTATCATGTTATAAGCTAATCTAATAACATTTTATAGTGACCATATCAAATTTAAAAACCTTTTATGTTTTAAATAGATTGATTGGCTTGGCGATCACGTGAAAACACAATGTAACATATATATATCACAAGTAATACATATTATTATAATTAAATTAGATTGTTTAGAACCATAATTATGTATTACATGTGAGATATATTGTGTTTTCACGTGATCGCCAAGCCAATCAATCTATTTAAAACATAAAAGATTTTTAAATTTGATATGGTCACTATAAAATGTTATTAGATTAGCTTATAACATGATAACTTTAGACAGAAGGACCCTTAAGTAGGCACTGAATAAATTAACCGACTTGGTATTACATTGATCTCACAACTTTTTACTGTAGAAGAAGTGAGTTGCGAGACTTGGACTTTTTTACAAGTTTGTTTTTGATGGGATTTTGTATATCTGTTTATTAGTATCTTTGCACACGTTTCACGCAATAATCCATTTTGAATTAAAGCGGATCGAATTGAAACAAAAGTTTTGTTTCTAACAGAGGATATAAATTCAAAGAAACGCGTAAATTACTATAGATTCAAAGTCACGTGCGTGTGGGTTCGCGGGCAGTGGCTAGAGTTAATATAAAAAGTTGCCGTTGCAAAATTAAAAAAATATGATTATGAAATCAATCTTTGTATAGTGGATATTTCTGCTTCATCGTGTAAATAGAGGCTTAACTCGCAATATAATTGGCTGGATCAAACCTGCACTCCAATCTAGTCTGATATCACTGCCTTCAACTACTGTTATTGTTTGAAATATACTGCATTAATATCATCGGTCTTTACTGAATAAATATGTACATAAAAGCATACATAAGCCCTGAAATATGTCACTTTAAATTTTTATAAAGTAGAAATTAAATTTGCTATCGTAGGTACATTTAAGTTCAGGTCAAAAGAATTATTTGATAACCTAATATCACGTTTAATAATTATTTTCCGATAAACTATTTAATGTCCATTAATGTTTTATTCAACAGATAATGCATTTATTATTTGAAAATACATTAATAGCATAAAAGATAGTTATCGTTTGTATAAATTTCACTTTGTTTTGTCTGACGTCAATTACCCATACCCAAAACGTACACATCATTATTGTATGGATATAAATTTCAAGCAATTACGAATGCTACCGGTAATGGAATATAATCCATCAAGCGTCATTTTCATTCCTGATGTGCTTGAAAGTGATACCCGAAAAATGATATCTGTGAACGAAAAGCTCAGGAGGCATGCAATTGTGTTTCTGAAACGCATCAAACAAACATGTCGTTATTTGACCGTGCATGGACCCAGTTATTTAGTCCGTAAAGATATTCATTTTATCTACAGATTGATATATTTCTTTATTTATATTTACGTATGGATTATGGCTTACGCAACTCTCCGCAGATCGTATAAATATTTTCAAGAGAACACTATACGTTTTACAACGAGAACCGATTATCTGGAATGGAATACAACTTTTGCCTCGGTTACAGTCTGTGAGATAGCTAATTTCGACAAAATATGGACGTTGAGTGAAATTTACAATGAAGGGCACACGGGTAAAGTGGACCGCTTCATCGCCGACATAGCATACTTCAGTGGCACATGTTTCAGCTGTTTATCTGCCTGTGATATCGAACCGATATGTTCCACTAAATTTTCTGCGACGGCGAATAGTTTCCGTACATCGTGTAAAGATCTCTTTTTGGACTGCAAATGGAATGGAAAGCCTATAAGCTGCTGCAGCAATTTCAAATCAATTCAAACAGAATACGGCAAGTGTTTTTCCATAAACAATAAACACGTTAAAGGTAGAAATTCTCTGTATGTAACAGCTAACAATCGTGAACAATTGGGCACACTCGAGGTTTCTGTCTCGCAAGATAGTGAAATGTTCTTGCACTCGCCTGAAGACGTGCCTTTTTGGAATTCGGAGTACGATCATAGAATCACTGTTCTGTACGGTTCGCAAGCGACTGTCATATTTTCTATACTAGACGTAATGAACGAACCGGACGTATACTTCTCAGCACTGCACGATAGAAAATGTAGATTTCCCGATGAAGTGCCCAAAAGTTACTTAGCATACAATATCTACAGCTACTCTGTTTGCGTCACTGAATGTCGTATCGCTGCTCAACTTAGGCTGTGCAACTGTACTCATCATTTGTCACCGATTCAATACAGTGATAGATACTGTGATTTGGCAGGACTACAATGCTTGACGAATAATTACGTCACAGTTTTGAGGAAACTGAGAGTTCCAGTGGTCAACGATACGGGCTTAGAGTGTAACTGCTTACCTTCATGTAATGAGCCCGAGTATAATATGGTGGTAAGAAAGTTGATTGAGCCCCAAGCTGAGCTGCAAGCTGGTAAAGCCTTGTTTACATTAAGCAATAAGCCTTACCAACGTGTCTCCAGACAAGTGGCTCGGACAACTTTGGATATGGTCGTCGCGATGGGAAATTGTTTCGGACTTTATTTCGGTGGATCTTTACTATCCATTGCCGAAATAATATATTATCTGTGTTTTAAGCGATGGAAATATAATATGAAAAGAAATTAAAGAACTTCTCATTGTGTTTTTAGTGCTTTGATAATCTAATGCAACTAATATTATTGTTTTCTCAGAAGACAAGGAACCTGTGCAAAAGACCCGCGCGTGAAGTTTTATATAATGAAAATCCGTTGCGCAGTTTTTATAGATCTAAGCATACATAGGGACAGACAGACAGCGGGAAGCGACTTTGTTTTATACTATGAAGTGATGTAGGTATCTCTGAAAAAATGTACTTACGCAAAATTTTATGATCATAGTTTGAGTTGTTAAAACGTGACAATTAAACTAACATTCGCATTTACATTTTGTTAAAGAATTGTTTTAGAATTCCAATGTATTACGTATGTACATAATTAGGAAAATTGTATGTATATAATATCTGACAGGTGTCAAGGGCCAAAGTTTGCGGTCACCCACATGAAACTTTGACCCTTAGAGCGCGGCAGACTTACACGATGTGGTTCAACTAATTCATATTATACCTAGGTAGGTACTCTCTGAATATGACGTAACCTATCTGATCGTTAATTAGTTTACTTCGCTCGCAACTACGCGATCAGAGTCCCTCTGATGATGTTGATTTCCAAAATAATGTAACAAAATTACATTTTAGTTTTAGTGAAGAAATGATTGATTTTATCATTTTAGTCTGCTTCTCATTATTGAGAAAACTATCATTGCAAAAGTACATAAAAGCGCATAATCCACGATTGCCCTACTT
Source organism: Zygaena filipendulae (assembly GCA_907165275.2). Taxonomy (NCBI): domain Eukaryota; kingdom Metazoa; phylum Arthropoda; class Insecta; order Lepidoptera; family Zygaenidae; genus Zygaena; species Zygaena filipendulae. The sequence goes on from OU015654.1 coordinate 10,388,856, forward strand.
TTGTAATGAAATTGACTGTTTTTGGCACTTTTTACTTTATGATATCAAATTTATGTTTAGATATTTATTAAAAAAATGTAGGTATTTGCATTATCGAGGCTAACATTAGGTATAAACACGAATGTGAGTTTGTTTGTTACACTTTTTTATAAGTAACTAGGTACCTACGTTTATCTCAGAATTCCCGCGGAATTAATAAAAAACTCAATTCGAACTCAACAGCTCCTTATTCTTGCAAAAATTGGAGAATGGCTAAATCCATTTGTTTTTCTCTTTGTTGCTTTCGGAATTTTAAAAACAAGGTTTTAATAAGGAGATTTTGCGGGAATTCCGAAACTCGTGCTGGTGAAACCACGGGCGCAGCTAGGAATATATAGGTACTAAGCAACTTGCAAACTCCCAGTCAAGAGTACTCACTGTTGTGCCACGTCATTCTGTAATCTCGGCCGATGAGCAATTCAGCCGATAAATAGGATTATCGTGTTGAAATTTTGAGTGGATATAATATCTGCATACAAATTATTATTGATGATGGTATTCGGAATTATTATCTGATGAGCTGTATTTTTCCTCAAAGAATACCATCATATACTTACCAATTTGTGTGCCTGTGTGTGTTGTTTGTAGCTCATCTCCGTATCGACGGACCAATAATAGTATATTATGTATACCTATATATTATAGAGTTAGGTGTTTTATGTCAGATGTGGTAATAAAATGATTGTTTATCTATTTGTCGGTTTATTTGACTTCGTATAAAACAAAAACGATTTTTTTTAAATCTAATTTTGACAAGATATTTTTTCGTAAGTATTATACAAAATCGAAGCGAAATCGAATCCAGTACGATAATATTCTGTAGCTTACTTCATAAAAGATATCTTACATCATCTAATTAATAAGTACAGCTCTACATATAATTAATAACTAATCTTGAGGCTGAAATGAAAATATTCAAATTCAAATATACTTTATTACCCCAAAAGAGATAGTATAAGTAAGACACGTAAAAGAAAAGACACATCAAAAGGCGGCCTTATTGCCAGAGGCAATCATTTCAAGGCATTCAAGGCAGGTGCATGATAGACAGCTGTAGATAGAAATTAGAAGTGGTGGGTGCACAACGTAATTCATATAATTATACCAAACTAGCTGTGCCCCGCGGTTTAACCAGCGTGAGTTTTGGAATTCCCGCAGGAACTCCCAAGTTCTTTTATTCTTCTTCTCCTTACAATAACAAAAACAACAAAAAAAGAACTAGTGAAATTGGTCCAGCTGTTCACGCGTGATGCCGTGACCAAGGGAAAGAGGGATTCATTTTTATATATATTTTATATAGGATAATATAACAGTAATACATAGATTTCCTAAATGTAATACTACTTTAATATGTTTGCAAGATATAATAATCACCGATACCAAAGAACGGATTTTAAAATTCAAGTTTACTAATAGAAAGTTATGGTATGCTTAAGTAACAATAGTACATTGTTATCCTAGGGGTGAAAGTAACTTATTTAGTCCCGAGACGGGGTTTGGCGCCCGAGCGTAGCGAGGGCGCCAATAGATCGAGGAACTAAATAAGTCTTTCTCCCGAGGATAACACTGTGCTTTTCATTACGAATGCAAGGAAAGTCAAAATAAAAATAGGAATTAGCTAAAGAAAAAATGAGTGAAGATCGGATAGTCGCTTGACACTTTCCCACCTATTTCTTTTTCTTTGGCCGGCTAGCTATTCAGCCAGTATTTTTTATTTACATTGTGGCGACCTAAAAAAAATATTATCTTTAATTATTAAGTATTAATTAAAGAAAATAAAAAAATATAAATAGGAATTAGCTTAAGAAAAAGTGAGTGAATTTTATTTTAATTAATACCTACTTAAACTTTACGTTATTTCAATTTTACATCGCGCTGGCTGTATAGAAAGTTGAAACATGGTTCAATAGAAATGTGAAAATAGACCTAGTTTTTTTTTTAATAATTTGACAGTTGTCAGTTGAAAGCGATTCTCCCTAGGGCTGAAAAGGGTTACTTTCAACCCGCTTCTCAGGCAACTTCAGACCTACTTTCCGAGTATGAGTAATGAAAAATAGTTTTTGTCTCGATACAAGGAATTACTGAGTGAGTTTTGAAATTGTAGAACTGCGGGAACGGCTTTTTGGCAGTCGCGAGTAATTTAAGTATTGGAATTGACATTAGTACCTACATACCTACCCCTTTTTTAAGAAAAATCGTATTTGTTTTTTCAACAAAAAAATAGTACTTTTGGAGATATTCGTCAAAAATATAATATCTGCCTACAAATTTATTTTTAATCAAATACTTAGTATTTATAGTCGTATTCGTTTAGTAGGTATGAAGGCATTATTTTACGATAGATTAAAATATCGTACGTTACTATATAAAAATAGAACGGGTGCCAACGCCACTATTGTCTCTAATATTATAATTGTGGAATTGTGTGAAAATGCGTTTATTTATTTGTTACGCATTCACGCCTTATCTATCCTCAACCAATTATTTTTGAATACCACTTTGTCAGGTACAGAAATTCGGGTGAAATCACAGTGAATAGCTATTAATTCGAGAAAATTGGAGAAAAATATTTTTGTTTTATAGATAGATATATGCTCAATATTAAATTCGTATCAAATAACTTTGTCAATCGTTTATTTATCAATAAATCACATTCCATTGCGAGAACATCAGAAGTTAAAACAAATTCTTAATTACAAAGTTAAATATGGATGTCGGAGCAAACTTCAATCGGAAATTTTTGTTTCAAGAGAAAAGCTCTTAGATTGTTTCGTCACAAAATATTCATAACAAAAAAGTGTGGTGAATTAGGTAGCTGCGTAGCTACGGCTACGTAGTGAAACTTCGGCGAGTGGATAGTAGGTACCTATGTACCTACTTATAGAGCTGAAGTTACGATAGTTTGTTGACCACTTACCTAATAAACCATATTAAATAGTAAAATATGCTGTTTTCAATTTTTACAATACTACTAGCTGCACCCCGCGATTTCGTCTTTGTGAGATTCGGAATTCCCGCAGGAACTCCAAAGAAGCCTAATTTACAGTAGTGAAAGTTTCGTCAAAATCGGTTCAATCGTTTCAGAGTCGGGTTGCGTGAGCTTCGGAATTCCCGCAGAAACTGCAAACTTCTTTTATTCTTCTTCTCCTCAGAATAACAAACACAACAAAAAAAGATTAGCGAAATTGGTCCAGCCATTCATGCGTGATGCTGTGACCAAGGGAAATAGGGATTTATTTATATATATACATATATGTAGATTGTAGGTACCTGGCGACGTTCGGTTTTCAGGAAAGACAATATAGTGTAAGAAAATATCTATTGCAATTTGTATGAAAGCTAACCATGACGACGTTAGCAACATGATATAAGACATAGGTATTATACGGAAGTTTAAAATGGGCTATTTGACTATGTTTTTTTAGCCCATCGTGTAGATTAATAAAAAATACTGGACTCGTATTTTTTTTCTTTTTTTACGTAATCATAAAATAACGGCGATACATCGAGTTGAAACGCGTGACGTCACTACCTGGTGCAGGTTTTACGGGCCTTATACCGAATAATGACATCACGAGTCTCCCACCCTAAACTTTAATGCGCTTTATCTATGTATATTTTAATTAATTTTAAAAAGTCAAAAATACGTTTATACGTATTTTTTTTCTCAACTGACGGACTAATTAGAATTTTGATTTTTATAACTAGTCAACATTCCTAATACTCGTAGTCCCTATTATGAATGTCTGTCTTCTTGATATCTAACGCCGGGAATAATAAGTAAACTTTATTTAGCAAAAAATAAACAAATAATAAATAACAAAGAAAAAACAATTAACATTAACAAAAGTATGTGGTTCAGTGCCTTCCTGAAAGGAACTCCACTCAGCATAATACGCTGCGATAGTCACAGCGCTGATTTTCAGTGGAGCCCCAGCGTTCCGCCAGCGAAATTGTCGAAAGCTATACCTAATGAATTTTTATATCTGGATGTGTCTCTTGGTCTACGATAAAAACTCAAATTTTAATAAATAATGAAATAAATAAACATGATTAATTGATTTATATTAATATTGTTAAATGTAATTTATGGAACTCTGAAGTAAAGATTATTATTATTATATTATATTATTTATATCATGTACTGTATGCCTACTTATACATAAATTTAAAACTAGGTATAAACTGCGCTGATATATGCCTATATTTCGGCGCAGTATAAGTATAATCATTAGCGAACTTTTCAATGTATACTCACAACTTTTGAAAGTTTACTAGGCGCGTTGTGAGAGTTAATAGGGATATTCATAGAATAAGGCGCAGCTTATTTAACCGTAGGACTTTAAGTTTAAATATTTCCATAAAGTTCCACCAACGCTCATTAAATGTTAATTGTAATTATTTCGTAACATAAATTATCTGAGTAATCTTGACAGGATTAAAGTAATTATTGGATATTCAAATTTTAATACGATATTATGTAGGTAATTTAGTAGAGTTGGCTAACTTCACAACGCATAGACACATCGAATTATTAAATGATAATTAATTTAAGAAGATATTTTACTGTCCTCTTAGTTCTTTACTCATTTAGGTATACCTAGCTGTTTCCCCCGCGGTTTCACCCGCGTCATTCCATAATTCCATTGAGAATTTTTTTATTTTGGAACGAGAAGTACATATCTGGGGGCACGGTAGTGCCCCCGCCAAGACGAGCCAGCAAAGCGCAAGGGCACTACCTACCTTTTCTCGAAGCGTTTCGTCGTTTTTTTGAACCCTTGTAACTTGGGTCTGGATTATACCAGATAAACAAAATTTTCGGAATATGTTGTCAATAGCAGACTTATTAAATGTATAAAGTTTTAATTGTATAGCTCCCATCCTTTAGATTTTATTGATATCTAAAAAACCTCGATTTCGTCACTGACTCACTGATGATCATCAAAATTCTTAGGGTAATTCCTAATGTCATAGAAAGCTGAAATTTGGTATATAAGCTAGTATTAGTAAACAAACAACAAAAAAATTATAAAACTTGTAACTTTTATCTCCCAACCCCTTAAATTAGGGGATGGAAGTTTGTATGAGACTTCTGCAATTTTGACTTACAAAAAGAAATGAAATCCCAACAAAAACATTTTCATGTAAAATGTTGCCAAGACGAGACCATATGCCAGCACTTTCAAAAAGTTATCAGATCTTATGTAGAGCCAAGCTTCTAACTCTACACGCCTTAACTCTACAAGGTCTAACTTCACAAACTCTACACCTTAGCCAAAATATGTGGCTTGGCCGTTTCGTTACTACAAAGAACTATTATTATATAACAGAAAAGTAATGAAAAATGGACCAATTTTTCACCTTAGGGCCTAAGGGCCATGTGAATGTAGCGAAATGGTCAAGCCACATATTTTGGCTAAGGTGTAGAGTTTGTGAAGTTAGACCTTGTAGAGTTAAGGCGTGTAGAGTTAGAAGCTTGGCTCTACATAAGATCTGATAACTTTTTGAAAGTGCTGGCATATGGTCTCGTCTTGGCAACATTTTACATGAAAATGTTTTTGTTGGGATTCTATATCCTAATCCAAGACCTAAACTATACTCTTATCTTTAAACCGTTCCCGACGTGTTTGTTTACTCGCGTGAACTTCGGAACTCCCTCGTTAACTCATTATTCCGGGATAAAAGAATCCTATGTTACTCAGGAATACTGAAGCTTCCCATCAGTGACTTTTTTTTCAAATCGGTTATGTAGTTAAAATCGATAAATACCTACAAGAGCCCATGAGCCGTGGTAGGCCAGTTTAAACTTAAACTTTTGATTGGATGATTTTTCGTGTGACATAACGATAAGTTCCTTAGTTTCTTTATCGATAACGATAATAGATTGCCAACTTAGCTAAGCGAGTAGATAGGAGAAACTTTGCAGAACATCAGGGAAGACTTGTGCTCCAAGAGTGTGGAGACCTTAATACGACTGATTATTATGCTTATAAAAGCTGACAATGTTTGGTTTCAGTGTCGGATTTCACGTCGCAGCTGTCCCAACTGTACGACCGCCACTCTACTGAGTTGCAAGTGCTCGTTTCCAGCTTCCGGAAAAGAAACAGCGAACTTAGGAAAGAGAGGTGAGTTTAAAATAAGCAAATGCATCAAACACATTGCGTATTCAACTACGTTTCAAATGTTCATTTTTCATATTCGCTTTCAAATGTGGAAATAGAGAAACAGCCAGAAACGGTTAACGGTTTTGTTTTTTTAAAGAGTTTCAAACGATTTCACTGACAACTGGCAATGTTTATAATAGTTTTTTTAAGTAAAACTGTAATTACATGATACTGATAGAGAAAAAAACGTTATGCGTTACAATATGAGGTTTGTTAATGCTTTTCAGTTGTTCACCTACACAATGCGACTTGGACACTGTGAATTTCAATTTATTATATATTTTCTAAACATTTTACTTTTAGTGTTGTTTGTTGTGATTGATGTGAAGGTACCGACCCGTTTTCTTTTTACTTTATGTTGCAAAAGTAATTACTTAAATGCGTCAAAGCGGAGCGTTTCCTTCAAAAGATTTTACTTGTATTTATCACGATTTATACGCTCGGTCTTTTCTATCCTACTCCAATCTATGTCTGTGGAAAGTGTCACAGACCTACAATGTAAAAAACTAAATGTAGGCGCGGGCTAACACTATACTGACATTTCTATGCAACATAAGTAGGTATATTTTTTTTTTATAAATGGACTCCTAATAGTTGTCCTAATGGATTGTCTGTAAAAAGGGTATTTAAAATAATGACTGTTAACTATACCATAAAATGTATTTACACTTCTGATAAATATACGTCATAAACGCCTACACAAAGATACGGAAATAGCTGAACTAACATTATGTACCTATACTAACTACCTATAGGTATACTATTAAAAAAAATGTGCAGGTCTCTTTATGCACGAATTACAAAAAAACGTATAGATGGATTTCATGTCGACACAACAAAGAATTCTCGCAGGAATACTATCTATTTACAAAATGAGAAAATTGTTAAATAGGTACATTTTAACGTTATCACATTGAAATATCTTTACAAATAACGTTTACAAACAACTTGGAAGTTGGAAAGGTAAGAATTTATTTTTATTTTAACCTTTGTCCTAATAAAAGATCTTAAACTAAATGCAAAGAATACTTATGTAATAGGTACAATTACTACGCAAAGGAGCGACACTCTCCTTACCGTGCCCATTTCGTCCCTCCTAAAACCCCACCACAACGCACTGGCACACCTAGAGCTGATATTATATTATGGTGCGTATATGTGTGTTGGAAAATACGTAACAATCAATCTCCTGGCTTGTTCCCGGTTTGGGGTCAGTCCTCCCGATACTTTTGCGCCACTCTTGGCGATTTTGTATCATTTCCGGCGTCAAGCCAGCATAATATCGTCAGCCTTTCATTATCAATGGACGGCCTCTGCCTCTTCTGGCTTCCTTGATGGCCAATACTTGTCTGGTCATATCATCATATAAGTGTCATATATAATTTCGAACTGAGACTCCGTCCCTCGCCGTCTCGGCGCGAGCACTATAGTACGGGAGATACCGATGCTAATTCGGAAGACACTCGAGCGTCGTTGGGACCTATTGGGTTTTGAAGATTAGGAGATATAAACAAAATAAGGTCATATGATATTTTTTCATTCACCGGTGGGTTTAGCTTCTACAGGCTTTCAAAAATGTAAAAAAAAATATTAAAATGGAAATACTCGAGCGCGTCAGATATTGTAGTTTAGATACTCCAAGGTGTCTCTGATATCGAAAATATATTCATCTGCCCATTTGCGTGGTGGGGGTGGCCATCCGGAAGGGGAGAAAATGAAAAAAAAAAACATTTACTCGAGCGCGTCAGATATTCAAAGGGGATGTTAAGTGAGCCTTAAAAATGCACCCCTTCGAAAATCTGCCGATTTGGAGGTGACGCAAGGTAGTAGCGAATTTTTGAAAATGCAAAAAAAAATCTCAATTTTGAAATACTCGAGCGTGTCAGATTATTTTACAGAAGGTTCAGCTTGCAGTCCAAGTTATGTTGGTTTAAAATCTGACAATAATTTTGAGGGATATTATTAATCTGACTGCTAGAAACAAAAATTATGATTTATTTTTAATTTTTTTTTATTTCTGATGTAAGTTTAATAACTTTATGAGCTATTTCTTGATCACAAAAAACACACTTTATATTTCTATGAAATATGTAAAAGCTCACAAAATATTATTCACAAAACTAACTTTAAAGCACAAACAAGCCATTTCGTTTTACATATAATAACATGAACGCGTTGTTTTGTGATGAGCTTTATTATATAATATATATATAATTACATTAAAGTGAAAGGTGAACCTATAGTTTGATGTAATACTTACCTTAACTTATTTTAATATGTATTTTAACCGACCAAAAAAAGTTATAATTCGACACGTTTAGCGCCGTGGTATACTGTGATGACGTTATGGCGACGGAAAGTAGTGTGAGGACGGTGCGAGAGAGTGAGAGATAGAGAAAAAGTAAAAGGGAAAGAAAGACAGAGATATGAATAGGTACATGTTTCACTGCAGCTGCTCGTTCGATTCGAAGACGATTTTTGTTTCTTCGGCTTATGAAAATCGGCAGATTATATTTTTCCCGCTATCCTTGAGTTATTTACTTTAAAATAAAAAACAAATCAACTGCGCTCGAGAATGTCGAAGTTGCGTTTTTTTTTTGCAAGTTTGTGATCCTCTAACTCCTTTACGTCACGTTCAAATGGTCAGATTATTCATATACATACTTCTCAGTATGTAATTAACCCACCATATCTTAATCTGACGCGCTCGAGTATTTCGAGTTATCGATTTTTTTTTACTAATCTGATCGGTTATTCTAGACGCACCCACCAGTGTAGAGGGCCTATATTTGGTGGAGGTACTCAACATGGTGCAAGGTACCCCCCTTATGTTCATCTGACACGCTTTAGCTAATCCACAAATCCCCTCTTGGCGGTCCGTACTACTACGACAAACGCACACACGCTCCATGTGTGCGGACAAGCCGGCCGCCTGTAGTAATAGGTATAAGGTACCTAGTAGGTAATTAAATCGGTCCGCTTGTATGAAGTGTCACAGGTGTGCTATAAGTATCAAAGAATCAGTCACATCTCTTAACTTATGAGCCGATTGAAATACAGAAATACCTAAGTATTCATTTAAGGCACCCATATATCACCATATACATATTACTCGACTCCAATATGTACTTAGGCATAATGACAGATTGCCGTCGAAATTAGGAAGCTGAATCAAATCAAATCTCTTATGAAAAAGATTTATTTACAGAAACTTATTAGGGTTCCATTTACTAGATCAGTGTTTTATAATATATTTATCATTATAGCGAAGTTAAATGATTAATCATAGGTATATATAGTACCTACAGTTACTTACTATGTTATGCCATCAATATAAAATTATATATCTAATATATAAAATTCTCGTGTCACAATGTTCGTTCCCATACTCCTCCGAAACGGCTTGACCGATTTTTATGAAATTTTGTATGCATATTCAGTATGTCTGAGAATCGGACAAAATCTATTTTTCATCCCCCTAAAGGGAGTTCCTGCGGGAATTCCGAAACTCACGCGGGTGAAACCGCGGGGCACAGCTAGTAATAGCATAATATTATAAAAAAAAATAACTAAAAAACTATAATATACAGGAATATTTTATAAGCAATGCGCAAAAAAAATTAGGTGGTTCAGTATCAGTAATAGAACACATTTCCTTTATTTGTTCTAAACTTTTTTATATTTTTTTATCCGGCTTTAAATTAGCAAACTATGGACAGTATCTATTCGTAATAATATCAAAAGCGCGAGTGCCGTGCGGCGTACGCGGGGGTGTTGTAGCGGGGGTAAACGACCTCGATCAGCTGTCGGTACAATTGTAACTCACGTAAATACCTAGCCGAACGAGCGCTTCGCGCGCAGTGGTGGCGGCGGCGAATAGAGAAGCCAATGAATTAATTGCAAAGTATACATCTTTCGTTCACGACATCTTTACTTTTTTGCACTAAGACTTATCAAAATAAAAAAGGTGTTTATTAAAACTCCTTTAAGTTTAATTTGTAAAAGTTTGCGCACTGAATAAAAAATATTCCTGTATACTAATATCGATATTAAATACAGTAACATACAGTGTAGTATAGTACATAAATAGCATAGTATTATTTTTTTCTCGAAAGGGATTTGTTTATGAAGTGTATGCCGAATTGTGATTCATTTTTACCGTAAAAGCTAATTCTATTTGCCTTCACACGCTCCGGAGTAATATTATGTACCTATGTAAAGTTCCAATTCAATAAACATCAGTTTCCACTAGTGAGGAAAGTAACAAGGTTATCCGAGTTATCCTTATTGCTCATGTCGACGCATCTGCGTACCGATCACCGGCACGCTTGCGTTCTTGCCACACTTGACTCACTTCTCCGATTAAATTACTATTCTCAGTCAGTCTGTTACTTGTAACTCCAGTTTCTTATTAAGCTTTTATTTCATCTATTTTCTTAATTAGATAACTTACTCATCTCGAGTAACTTAAATAGACCTGATTTTTATCTATAAATATGTATAGTTTAATTCAGTTTCATTATTTATTATTATTTTAACTTTTTTAGTTAAAATAATAATTTATTAGTTAAAGATAGTTAAATTTAAAGTTAAAGTTAAAATAAATTATTATTTTAACTTTTTTAGCTTCGTTCATTTCTCACCGATAGGCATTATAATATTATTATTATCTGTGTCATCGTTCACGAATAATGTAGTTTTGGTTTTGCTTTCAAAGGCTTAATCAAAGAATGTACAGCAAGTCTTTTATTCTTCTAATATAAGGTTTTATTTAGTCCCAAGTTAGCTAAATAATAATCCATTTTGTAACTATTCTCAATATTATTTCACGTTACACCATCTTCCACGAATTCGGGATGAGCTCCGAGTTTTCGTTGAGTCATAAATGAAATAATAATAAAAGTCACTGGGTTGCCCAGGCACAAATATTAATGTCAAAAGCGAAATGACATTTAGGTGTGCCTACTCAGTCCCTCGAAGGGCGCTGCCGTCTCGTTGTGGTGTTTTATGTTAACAATTACGAATTCTCCTGAGATCACTGAAATTTATATTATCTACATTCAAAATGCTGTGAAACGGCATGATTCTGCAGTCAGATATAATGTAATATTGAAAATGGTTGATCACACTGTTAACTATCACTTGTCTCAAGTTTGTAAACATTTTTGTTGGGAAAGAGCCGAAATTTACATGTTTTACGCCCTACTTAAGTAGAAGCGAGGTGTGAAGTGTAAAATATTGAGGTCGTTTTCGGGTTTAGTAATTATCTTGCGCATATTATGAAGTCACACTCCCGAAGGACTAAACGGGTAATGTTAACCAAGTTTTTGTATAATTACAACACTAATAAAGGTACCTTACCTTTCGCAAATCTAGTGGTACAGTTCGAAAGTAGAATGGAAGAATAGAACTCCGAAAAATCTAGCTATATGATATCTGTTTTATCTTTACGTCAAGAAATTCCCATCATTTTAAAATATAACATGCAATAAAAAAGATCCTTTATTCATCTTGCTTTTATACAATGATATTTTATTTTTCATAGTACGGTATACGAGTTACTATTAAAACCTTTGTCGCGCTGCCATGCTATTTAAGAAGGAAAAAAGGTACAAAACAATAAAAAGAAACGATAAATAAGTGTAATGTGTGTATCGGTGACACGGGTAAAGAGTGAATTTAAAAAAGCATAAGTGAATTCTACAAACTCGAACGTTTTAGCGGTCATCAGCCATAAGTCATTACCATACAGTTACGTAGTTGGTCGATGCTGGGTAACGTTAACGTAAAAAAATCGCCACTCTGGGGGCTGTGCCCAAAGAAAGAAGATTCACTTTAAAAAAATCCAAATTTGAAACAGAAGTCAAGATCAAAATCTCTAAGGTGATTTACAAATTGTAATTTAAAAACGTATACCTACTTATAATATTTTATTAAAAATGAAACAAAATTATAAATTACAGGGAAACCTCAGATAGAAAAGAGGATGCCATTCACTCAGACGAAATAAAAACTCAAGACGGAGCGCTGTCAACAACAAAGTGAAGCCCGTATCGTAAACATGTGAGCATTTAGTGAGTGTTGCCGTGCAGTGAAAACGTATTACCCAAAATTGTTAAGTTCTAGAAAGATGAATGGATAAGTAAATAGATAAGTTAGTATTTTTTTAAGTTGTATACCTCGGTTGTATATTCGAGAACCTTAAAAATATAGGTTTCGAATTTATGATAAAACATGGAAAATAAAAATTAACGCCTATTTACACTTACATTAATTTTATGAATATTAAATTTTTTTACAAAATAATTAAAACCGACTTCCAAAAAACACAAAACTAAAAAGCTAAAAATAACAAAATACCGATTTAATCCAACAGACCAACAACGTAATACCTACTATTATTGGTTTGTGCTACCACTTTTCGATTTGAATTCGGTGCCAAGCCCGCTTACGTCTGCCCACTTGGGTTGTTCAGTTCACGACGAGCTCATGGCGGGAGTGGACTTAGCTCATCTATCTACTTACTCCATACTTGGCTTGTCACCGACTTCATATCGAAAAGTGGTAGCACAAACCAATAATAGTAGGTATTACGTGTATTATTGTCTGTTGGATTAAATCGGTATTTTGATATTTTAAGCTTTTTAGTTTTGTGTTTTTTGTTAAAAATTTGTTAATTTCTTGCTTTTAAGTGAGACGGTTTGTAATTTATCTAAGTTACAATAGCCTGATGTTAACTACTCATCATCTTTTACAAAATATTGCTCTTCTCGATGCAGGGACGTTAATTTTTGAGGAGTTCTCCTGGTACATCACACTCAGTTCCACTTTGCCATATACGTTGTGAGTTGTGACGAGCATAAATTATTTAGGAACCATTTAAAGTTAACGAATCGGGACTCGTGAAATACCTATTATTGAGTAGTTCCGATGATCATCTGTGGTCTTCATCATCAGTTCCACTTCTTCAAATTTTGCTTTCCGAAAGCAAATAAACGATATACTATAAAAAATACTCAAATCGGTATAGGTGTGCTTATTATTTTTGAAGAGTTCCCTCGATTTCTCCAAGATCCCATCATCAGATCCCGATTTGGTGGCAATGGGACCTAATTCAGGTTAAACCCTTTCAAACAAAAAAAGAATTTTCGAAATTGGTCCAACCGTCTTCGAGTAATCGGTGAACCTACATAAAAAAAAAAAAACATACATACAATCGAATGCATAACCTCCTGCTTTTTGGAAGTCGGTTAAAAACTTAAAATCGAAATAGGTAAATGAACGTGTTACATTACGTTCCAGGTCACATTAATTTACCCAAAAAACGGGGACTATTGTGACGCTCACTAGTAGCAACACTTATGAAAGTTGTGGAGGTTTTGTGTTCCAAGTTGTCATAAATTAATAAAATTGATATTTTATTAAAAATGTGGTTCTATCCTGCTTTTTATTTTTCGAAGATTGGTTTTTACACCCTCTCACTACAAAATACGGCATTTTTTCTTTAAAAAATAGAAATTATTACAGCGTAACACTCCGCGCGTCGGAATAGCTTGACTGACAAGGTAAGGCGTAGTTTCGTTATATGTGTGTGCGTGTAACTGTGCATGTACACGCCGAGGCGTAGTTTTACGGCTTCACTTCTTTGTTCACAGCGCTCCGTCTTGAGTTTTTATTTCGTCTGAGGCCATTCATCCTTGATTTGTTTGACGACCCGATTGGCGCAGTAGGTCACCATGCCGCCCCGCTACTAAAGAGGTTCCGGGTTCGATTACCCAGTAGGGGGTGAACTTCATGTGATTAATACGACTTTGGGCGTGCTTATCTAAAGTACCACGTTCGCTTGGTTTCCACGACACAAGCTTATAGCTTAATGTGGCATCAAGTAGGTAGATCTGTGTGTTGAGAAATGGATTGTTATTTTTATTATTATTGGTCGGTGCGCCAGCGGCAGTATTAAGAATGCCCCCTGCGTTGAATCACTTTATCGTCAACGCGTCGACAACATGCGTGCTGAATTTTCTTAAACTTAAACCTTGGATATTGAGTACCCACTTATTTATATCCAAAATTATCCTTAAACTGCCAATTAATATTGAACAAACAAAGGCTTCAGTTCTCAGATTCCATTTCAAATATCGTAACGATAATAGAAAGCCAATTAAACTCCACAGTTACTGCCTTGATGTAACAAGCCAATTGGATTGTTCTTCAAAGAACGAATTCAAAGGTTTATAATCAGACGGCTACACTTAGCGACGACGGAAAGGGGTAGAAATCTCGGGGGTAGATAAATGGGGAGTAGGTACGTTAACTCCTTAGTGTGTACCTTTACAGTGAGTTTCTCAAACTACTCTGATATAGTCGTTGTAGTCACGTAAAAACTTTCGAGGAAAAAACATCATAACCGACTTTTTAATAAAAATTAATGACTATACATATCTATATACAAGTGCTAGGAGTGAATCTCACATTTAAAACACACCAAAATGTTCATAGAAAACCGCGAATCAAATCCGGTGCCCGCCACTATAGTCAAATGTCCAACCATTCGACCCAAAAAGCTTATATTATTTGTATTTATTAGGTACATTAATTGTATAATAAATTGATGTTAAAAAAATTACTAACCGACTATTATTAAAATATGTTCACAAAAATTTACTAAACAACATTTTGCAACCGAAGCAGCGCGCAACGTAAACATAACAAAAATGCTTCGAAAGTGTTGGTCAAAAATAATATAACTAGGTATATGGATATTGAAGAAGAGTAACTAATCTGTCGTGATCGGTCCGACAGAACTAGTGACTGGCTCTCACAGGCTCACTTCTCACGAGTCTTGTCCCAAAAAATATTATTTTTATACAAAACAAAGATAAGTAATTTGAAATATTCATTTTAGTTACTATTATCTATTCCACAAGACTCTATTCTGGTCATTCGGTGTTTAATATATCTAATAATAACACGAAAACTACGTATTATAGAAACTCATGGTAAACTCCTCTCAAAAGAACTCCGTTGAATGCTATGAAATGAAATAAACTTTTTCTACTCTTTCGTAACGATATATCGTTATTGGTTTTAGAAGCAGTGAATTTTTAGCGGTAGATGGTACTCTTATTGTCTTGAGAACTGTCTTTTAAGTATAAAGTTATAGGAGTATAAATAAATTCATGCAGTTTTGATAACAGATCTCGCTACTTTATACTATCGGGCAACACCGTTTTTTTTAAAGTGTCATTTGGGAGTATCATTGGGCTTTATTTTTCAGTATCTGTCATTTCGCTGAAGTGTAAACAACATAGTTTCTGTGTGCGCCGAAAGTATCAACTTTTGTACCGAAAAATGTGTTTTGCGGGGAGTTTTACTTCGTTACTTCACTATAAAGAAAAAGGGTGCCGAAAGTCATCGTATTTTAGTGGAAGTTTATGATGACCATGCTCTAGCAACTTCCCGCGGGAAACTTCAAAAACTTCAAAAATTACCGCGGGTGAAACCGCGGGGCACAGCTGGTTAATCATAAAACAGCGAGTAAACTACATACATGGTGGAGCTCCGGATCGTTCTTCGTCTCTCAAATCAAAATTCCCACATTTAAACTCTGCAAACCACTTCTGACACGTTCGTTCAGCAGACTCTAGCAGAGTGTAGTGTAACATCAAGATCTGATATTCATGAAACTTTGCAAACACGTGTCACGGATACAGAGAAGGACGTAGGGTATTTTTCATCCTGAAATTCCCACAGGAACTCTGAAATTATCGTGGGTAGTTGAACGGGTAGGATTTTATAAAAAAAAAAAACATTATTTTGAGAAACTTTGAGGTTAAAAACGCCGCCTAAACGGTCACCAGCCGACCACTTGGCTCTGACCGTAACCGAAGAAGTTTCAGTTCAAAACTTTTATCCCAAAATTCTAGTTATCGAAGCAAGATACATTTCATTTTTCATTTCATTTTCATTTCGATTGTCGTATTCAAATTGCTCCGACAGAATTAATGACTGGCTTTCACGTATTCCCAACAACAGCTCTTGACCCAAATATTCTAAAGTTAATGACGACCATAACAACATCTTCCCCAAAACGTTTTGCAATCCTCACAAGTCACAAGTGGTTATATAATTTGGAGTCGACAAGTGTCTTTTGACTTTGACACTTCTCCAGTAGGTACTCATGTAATTGTTTACGACTTTAAAAAGGTTTTCCTCTTTCTTCGCTTGCGATGTGAGAAATTCTTAAAAAGGAAGATGCGGCAGAAATGGGATACCATACGAGTACATATTTCAGATATCTTCGTTTCTTGCACTCTTCTATTGTGACGCTAATACTGATACCCGTGCAGGATTGTCTATGAAGACAGCTCAGAATACCTCCAGTTAAGGGGCTCCATCCACTCCATTAGAGTCACTCACTATAGAAATTCATATCGTTTAAGATATTTTAATTTAAAACGATGGAAATATTTTTTCGTAATTCTAATATGTGGTAAAAGAGACCACTGAAATCCAACCTCAAACATAGATCCCTTTATCAAAGTTTACTGTTTAAACTATTGAAAACCATCTAGTTTTACATTATTGCGTCCAGAGGAACACCTATCAATTGTTGGATCTGGCTGGTGTACCTACACAAAAGTACTTTAGCTCAGGAAATAATGAAATCATTTTTACGTATAATATACAGTGACCTTCTGAAGGAAAGAAAAAAGTATTATTGTTTTCCTGAAGTTGAAAAACGACAAGACGTTCGAAAGTTTTGTTATAATAATATATATATATATATATAATATATATATATATATATAATAATATAAGCGAGCGAATAGATGAAGAAATAACTTGAGTCAAACGTTCAGGGTCCTTTTTCACTATGACCATATTAAGACGTCGCGTTAAGCACCACCAGAATTGTTCTTCTCTCGTGATCAAAGACGTTAACTTTAAAAAAATACATTTGCAACGTGTCTCATATCATAGAGAATATTAATACATATTATATTATTATACGAGTAGATACTAATATTACATAATAAACAGGAGGATTATTTTTGTTTGTTTGTTACGATCTAACTCAAAAACTACTGGACAGATTTCAAAAAAATTTTCACTATTAGAAAGCTATACACTATCCCTGAACATAAGCTATATTGTAATCCGGAATTTCCACAGAAATTCCGAAATTACCGCGGGTGAAACCGCGAGCTACAGCTATATGATAACCTTAAAAGAAGTCATCCACGTAAGTCGTAAAGGTTTGGGACGGAGCTCATACTTATATGTATTACGGTTCAACTTCCTAATGCATACTACACGTAGTCAGGGGAACAGAGGAGGACATAAGGTACTTTTTGTTCCGAAATTGCCGCAGGAATTTCAAAATGAACGCGGGTGAACCGGGGGGGAACAGCCAGTTTATAATATTTTTGCATCTGGAGCGTTTGGGATTGTGTTTTTGGGACGCGCGTTACGGGTAAGGAATGTTGGTCATAGTGAATGGCCCAGGGTAGCAGTATGGAACTAAGCGAAGAAATACTGGCAGTTGAGATGTAGGAAGTTTGATCTAATACTTTTAGCGTTTTCATTTCTGTTCTATGCCAATAATAAATGTTTTTCTTTTGTTTACTTCATGTTTTTATTAGTATTAGGTATTATTCCTATCAGCACAGATTATAATGCGTGATATTGTACTATCCTAACTAATATTCCTACTAATATTATAAATGTGAAAGTGTGGATGTTTGGATCTTTGTTACTCAATCACGCAAAAACGGATTTGGATGAAATTTGGCGTGCACGTTGTCGGGGCTACAGAGAAAGACATAGATCACTTTTTATCCTGGAATTCCCGCGGAAACTCCGAAATTAACGCGAGTGAAACCGCGAGGCACAGATAGAATTGTATAAACGCGAAAGTGAGTTTGTTTGTTTGATTGTTTGTTACGCTTCACAACTTAACGGCCGAATCGATCATCATGATATTTTGCATGCAAGTGTGAAGTAGGAACATAGGGTACTTTTTATCCCGGAATTACTGCGGGGGAAACCGCGGGGAACAGCTAGTTGTAGGTACAATAATTCCGGATAATTCGAGCTAAAATACGTAGTTCTTAATTCTTATCATAAGTAGGCAACGACTTAAAGGAATTTGGTCTTACCGCCGCACTCAGAGTCGACTTTAATGGTTACTTAGTTAAGGATAGATTTTTAAAACAAAACTGTCGCAATCAGAGACGTTCAGGAAATTAATGTTAATTGGCATTTAATGAAATGTAACTTAATTAGTTAAATGCCAATTAATATTAATTTATTAAACTTGTTTGATTGCGGCAGTTTTGTTTTAAAAATCTATACTTAACTAAGTAATCATTAAAGTTGACTCTGAGTGCGGCGGTTAGACATTGATATATTAATACTAGCTGTGCCCCGCGGTTTCACCCGCGTGAGTTTCGGAATTCCCGACGGAACTCCCTTTAGGGGGATGAAAAATAGATAGTAGCCGATTCTTAGGCTTACTGTATATGCATAAAAAATTTCATGAGAATCGGTCAAGCCGTTTCGGAGGAGTATGGGAACGAACATTGTGACACGAGAATTTAATATATTAGATATCAATGGTCTAAGATAAGCTTCTTTTTGGTTTGTTCAAATATTGCTAATCTATACAAGAGTTTTAGTTTTAGCTTCAGAATTGAAAAAAAATCTTTCGGATGCTAAATATAGATACATATTTTTGAAACATGGATGAATGGGCATGTTGACTAATTTTTATTTTTAGTCCGTCTTGTAGATTATTAAAAAATATTGGACACGTATTTTTTCTTTTTTTACGTAATCAAAATATAACGGCGATATATTGAGTTGAAATTTCGCGTAACGTCACTATTCTGACAGTTTGTATGGCGGTTTTGCGGTTAGTGACGTCACGACCTCCTCATCCTAAACTTTAATGCGCTTTATCTCTGTATATTTTAATTTATTTAAAAAAGCAAAAAATACGTATCTATTGTTTTTTTATTTTCTAACTGACGGACTAATTAGAATTTTGATTTTCAATAGTAGTCAACATCCCTATTGTTGCGTAGATAGCAATAGACAATTATAAAACTAGTCTATTTGCAGGATACGTTTTATTGTCCTGTTTATTGGGTTCGGTAGTCGAGCAAGAACTTTAACAGGGTTGGTGTTGCCAAGTCCCCAAACAAATAAAACTTGCTAACGTTCGATAAAACGGTTTATCAAAAAAAGTTCCTTTTGGTGTGCTTTGTATAAGGTATATATTGTAACGCGCGTTTGCATGTGCTGAGTTAATAGACATGCGCAAATTATTACCTTGCAGTGTAATGTGATATTGTGACATTACTTTTCCAGACGGGTGATATTACACGGAAATTTTACGTATCACCTAAACACTATTTGACGCGTTCTTAAAAAAACGGACATAGTGTAACGCTCATACCCTTCAAAATCCATAACAAACAATCTGAGATATTATGTTGTACCCATTACTTTTATCTTTGAGTGAGCCGAGTACCGAGTAGGTGTCGGGTGATTGTACGATATTCGTTTCTCTCGCGTAATGTGTGATGTTGCATCACCTCGTTGTGGAATATTACCAGAGTAATATTACGCGCATTACTTACACGTCTATGAGTTAAGGCTTTGCGTACGGTCCGCGTTAGGTCGCCGCTTCGTCGTCGCTTGCATTATGTATGAGGTCGAGGATTGAGCTGGGGTGCCATTGGCTTTCCGACCGCTGATCGCAAGCATGTTGTGTGCAACGGGATCGCTTTTAACACGGTATTAAAAAGAAAGAAATAATGAAGAAAAGGCATCTGTTTAAAAATAGAGACATCAAAATAATATAGTGCATTTATCAGTAGACAAGGTAATGTTTAGCGCCAAAGTACTCGTAACGATAATGTTTGTGTAAACGTGTAGGAGTGAGACTACTAGTCTATATATTCTCCTAACTGATGTCAACATAACCAACTTTTTTCAACAATTTTCAACTTTTCAACTTCATAATTTTCGTTATTCTATTAAGCTTACACTTTAACAGGCATTTATAATTTTGTTTATTAGTTATTTCCATACCACACAAAAAAATATTTCGTTATTTCAATTAGTTAACGTTTTAAAATTTCTATTATTTCGCTGGTGCCGTTTTTGGGATCCACGAAAGATTTTATGCAATTTCTTTTTTTTTATTTGTTTTCTTTTTAATTACTTAATTCGGATGCATTAAGCCAGTTTCAAGTAAAATAAATTAAATAAATGTATAATAATAATAATTAGGAGTTTTTTAGCGGGAATCAAAGATGGTAGTTCGGTCATTTATTTTCATGTCAATAAAAAATGGTTATAAATGGATTTTGCTGTGTTATAAGGCGCTGTATTGGACAATAATTTTCACAGTGACGGTTTTTTATGTGCTCAAGAAGATATAATATATGACATCTCGATCTGATTTCTTCGGTCTCCTCCAAGAGCTCCGAGAAAGTTCTTGCAAGCTATAGTACCGTGGCTTGCAATTTCAAACCGAACAACGAAGCATTTTAATATAAAATACATTGATCTAATTAACTTTACTTGA
Organism: Zygaena filipendulae; assembly: GCA_907165275.2. Classification (NCBI taxonomy): domain Eukaryota; kingdom Metazoa; phylum Arthropoda; class Insecta; order Lepidoptera; family Zygaenidae; genus Zygaena; species Zygaena filipendulae. The sequence goes on from OU015654.1 coordinate 10,409,658, forward strand.
AACTGGCTAAATGCATTATGTGCGAAATTCCATAAGAAAGAGGAAATAAAGAAATCAATAATTAGCATTAAGCATCGTTGTACGGTTGATTTCAAGAACTTTCTCGGAGCTCTTGGAGGATACCGAAGAAATTAGCTCCAAAATGTAATATGTTCTTGAGCATTTTCATATCTTCTTCTGTGAAAATTTTTGTCCAATACACTCATATCGAGAACTTTCTTTCTCTCGTTTACCTTACACCCTGAAGATATAGGTAATAGATAGATAAGTTGGTAGGTAGGTAAGTAGTATAAAAATAGCTAGACGTTAGGTATACAAAAAATGTCTTCTAATCTCTTAAAGTATCCTCTAAGTCGACATACGTGACGTTGAACATAGAAAGTGTTTCTAAAACCTTTTGGAGAGTTCCCGACTTATAAAGTTGGCAAGACTAATCCTAATGTTGTCCATTTGATGTACAACCTGTTAAACTACAGGATTATCTCCATCTGTGCATCACTATATTAATTTATAGTTTTAATTCAACGTACTACCTACTTTATAACGCTTTGGTCAACTGTACTGTAAAGTTATAAATAAATAAATAAACGAATGAATGAATGAATGAATGAAGGAACGAACGAACGAACGAACGAACGAACGAATAAATAAATAAATAAATTACAAATTTCAAATTTCAATTTAACCAAGTTGCAATTTAATGTGTTGTCTCATAAATAAGTCCTTGCCCACTTTGTTCATAGAATATTTATAGCAACACTACTACTTTAAATAAAAATTACGAAGCAAGTTTGTTTTAATATACCGATCCAAAACACTTGTACCTACTGCGCTAAATTTTTTTATTATTGTGCTATTATTTATTTACTGTAGGTACGTAATTGAAATATTGAACAAGACTATAGCAATACTAAACATTAAACAATTAATTACATGCATCCAGTTACTATAATTAAAAATAACTTTTATTTTTTTTTGGGTTTGCTAAAAAAACCAAAAGTTGAAAACCACGAAAATTAACGATATTCGAATAAAAAATGTTCAGATTTTTCACATACATATTATAGGTATCTATTAGGGCTGTCACCTACATAAACGACATTTCAATCACATTTAACCCTTCGATTTCCGCGTTTATTCGTATCATAATCGCAATCGAGAGCCAGGTGACACGACGTGGTCACACTTTATGGCCGATCTGTTCTATTTGAGTGGTGATTGATGGACTGGCGTGCATCCAGCCGGAGCAATTCCTCTAAACCCTGTAGCTGTAGGTAGTAAAAATATTAATCACGAACAGTCCGAAATATGTCTGGCTGTTTATGACGATAAACCGTTCCTGCATTGCTTGTTCTTTAATTTGGAGCTTAGAATTTGAACTGGAGAAAAAACGATATCGCTTCTTCTTTTGTTAGTTGGTTACAAATAGCTAGGTAACTATGTTGATTTAAAAGCTAGCTAAGTACTATCTACAAACTTTATAAGTCTCAAACCTATAGCATTTGTACACTTCAAAGATGACAATTAACAAAAAGTACCTGTACCTGAATTTACTTATCCTCGAGCAAAATATACGTAATTGTTCAGATGTGTCAGTTAACAAATTAAACATCATTCAATGCCGTTAGCTTGGCATTGACAACGCGTGGAATTACAAGCGCTCTGAAAACGAACGTACGATGGTTCATTGTCGGAGTTAATTGCTCGCTTTATTTCGTTTTAATAATAATAACACTTGCCAACACACAGACCTACTTGACCCCACACTAAACCATAGATAAGCTTGTGTCGCGGCAACCAAGCAAATACTACATAATATAAATTTATATTTATATTTTATACTAACTGTGCCCCCCGGTGCCACCCGTGGTAATTTCAGAGTTCCCGCCAGAATTCCGGGATAAAAAGTACCCATGTCCTTCTCTATATCCCTGACAACGTGCATGCCAAATTTCATCCAAATCCGTTCAGCCGTTTTTGCGTGACTAAGTAACAAACAACCAAACATCCAAACATAGAAACATCCAAACACCCACACTTTCACATTTATAATATTAGTAGGATAGTAGGTTTATTATTATTTATAGTTATATATATTCGTAGTATAGATAGGTATATAAAAACACCCAGACTGGAAATTGGAGCTCTGTGTTCACAATATGTCCAGCCCCACCGGAAATCAAACCCGGAACCTCTCAATTTATATCAGGTGTTTTCCCAATAGCTTCAAACGCCGCAACGCCGTGGCTGTGGCGCCGCCCTTAGAGGATGAAACTACCCTATATGCACTCTCATAACTAGGTAATATACCAAAAGCTGTTCTCTGCCGAGTGAGTTTTAGGACTCCCACGAAAACTGTTTCAGAATACAAAGCCCTACTGAGTAGTTATCCTTGTAGCACCCTATGCTATATTTTTTTTTAAATCTGTTCTGTGCTTCTAGCAAACATGGTTTTAAGTGGAAAACCTTCTTTTTATACGTATCTACTAACTATAGGTCTATGTACGAAATCCCTAAATTTTATTAGTACAAATTGCTATATAATATAAGGTTACCGTGAAAACTGACCGCTAATACTAGTCCCTAATCATAATGAATGTTACGTCGTTACTAGACCAAGAACTCCTGGCATTAACTCTATATGTTTACCATTTTATCTTACGCAACAGCATATATTTCACTGTGGATTCGTATCGAAAGGTAGACAGTAAATACTATGTGGTTGTACGTTAGACAGTTAAATTAGTATCATTTATACGGATTTCAAGTGTTTTCTTACACTCTCGTATTGTGTAGATTTAAAGATCGAAATATACATAGGGACAAACATGCGGGAAGTGACTTGGTTTTATACCTACTAATGTAGTGATTCCGGACAAATCTTCGTGATTTTTGGTTTGCTGTTTTGTAAATGTAATGTATATAATTTTGTAAACGCCTTCAGTTTTTTTTTTATGTCATAGGGGGCAAACGGGCAAGTGGTACACCTGATGGTAAGTGATTACCGCCGCCCATAGACATCTGCAACACCAGAAGGCATACAGGTGCGTTGCCGACCTAGAATGGGGATGGGAACTGGCTTTCAAGTGGGGCTGCCGGAACACATCGTTAGGCGCTTGGCGACAGATTTGCAACTTGAAGGTGGTAGCTAGCCAGCCGGGCACTAGAGAGCGCCCTACCACCATGCTATGGTTTCCTCATGATGTTTTCCTTCACCGACAGCTCAAGCTCATTGTTAGGGTTTGAACCTACGACTTGCGGCCTTTGATCCGAACACACCGACCACTTAAACTAACTTTCGGAGACAACTAATTTTACCTCAATAAAATTTATGAGTGTTTACGCTTGCGTTACGTTTACGTTACGTTTACGTTTAGCTTGCTTTGTGTTTTATTAAGTCAACACTCGGTCTTTACAAAAGGGAAATTTCGTTAATTACGAATACAGGAATTAAGAATTAGTAGGTATAATTATAACACTGCGATGTAATAACTTGTGATTGCCCGATGTTTCAGTGACCTTAATTGAGAATATATATAAATATCACTTTCTGCTGCAAGAAAACCTTTTGTATGCGTATCTACCTACCTATTACGTATTATTCCTGTAATTAGTTAATGACGAGAAGGTAAAAGAAAGATTGTTTAAATCGATATAGGTAAATCTTCTAAGATCTGTTTAAAAATATAAATATTCGATTTTAGTTTCGATCTTTTTTTTACAATTTGATCGTGATTCTAAAGTACCTACCTTCTTCTTCATATATTGATGTCGTTAATTCTTCACTTATTTTCGTATTTATATTCTATACCTAGCTAGCTAGAGCTGTAGCTCTAGCTACTGCCTGCGTGGTATTTGGAAGTGCCATGGCACCAAATTCTCCTAAGGTATTCATTCCAATTCCGATCAAGTTTTGGAGTAACGGGCAAACAAAGATACAAACAGTCAAGACAGACAAGTCTGTGAAATAAACTTAAGTCGAGGAAATAATTATTATTTTACCGCAATAATTCGAAGAAATATAGTTGTGTTAAAAACTGGATGACAGAATTTTCATCTTTTATTATCTAAGTTGGTTCAGTTGTTAGCGAAGCTGATTGCTGCGTCCTCAGGTGTCGCTATATCAGTTATACCCGTAGTACGTATACAAGCTCTGCTTTGTTTAGACACATATGGCGCTGTGTGATAATGTCCAAGCAATATTTAGTAAATATTATTATATCTTAAGATTAAACTTTAGGTACTTAGTTCTTTTCTAATACAGTTGATATAATATAAAATAGAAATATAGATAAAATAGTAAGTTATGATATTATATAAATATAAATAGTTTTGAACATCCGTTAATTACTATAGTAAATAGGGATTCTTTTCCGTTGAAGGATCGAGTTGGGTCAGTTCTGAGGGTCTCTCTCCGAAACCCTTCATTATCAACGGAAAAGGAGAAGGAATTGTAAACCTTCTAATGAATTTCCAACGCGTTTTGCAAAGTTTAATACTTTACTTAAACTTACTTTATTATTCGTCTCAGATTTTGAATACCTAATGATTTACTGTTGAAAATATATTTTGTGTCCAAAACATTTATATACTATAAGTAAGTAAATAATAATATCTACCATATATTTGGGTTTACCTAATTTATTAATCGGAGATTCCTATGATGATATAGGTATATTATTTTTAGCCGATTTAATCAAAGGAATTATACGATATGTTTCTTTGTTTTGTGAGCGAATTTTAGCAGTTTTTTTTTCAGTAAGGCACGATTTGCTGAAACGGTAACAGGCAGACAGAGTTACTTTCACATTTTAATATTAGTATGGGTTTAGAGACTGCAAAGTGCAAATGTCTACTACATAATATGATGCCGTAAAAAGATTAGATTAGGTACCTTAAGGATTTCATAGAGCATTTATAGGAACCTGTTGGAATTTGTTTTTTATAATAAGATACAACAATATATTATTGTTATTAAAATACTCGTAACACAAAGGAGCTCGATGACTGTACCCGGAGCACGAATTTTTTTGCTCTCGTCCTTTCGATATCGAGCCTTTTTTTGTATGGAAAATGAACAACGCCATCTATCCAGTGTCGTTCATTTTCCATACAAAAAAACACTTTGACATTACGGCGATATCGACAGACGAAAGCGAAAAAAATCGTGCTCCGGGTACTGTTTACAAATTCAAACAAACGGATGTAAGCTGTGGGCAGTCAAATGGAAAACTCTTCAGCGTAATCTTGAATAGGTACTTTCACGAGTATCTACGTTCATCTAAATACCTTTACGAATCGACAAAATTTGTAAATTGAAATAAACTTTTAAGGGGATAAATTAGATAGAATCCGGCATTTTATTTTAATCTTCTTTGATGCGAACGGAAATGAAAATGATAAAAAATCTATTCAAATAACGGAACATCAAACATGTACATAAATAAATCATGAATAATTCTGGATGATACCAAAGATAATATTAGTGTGAATAAGTATTCAAATATTTATGGCTTACTCGTACATAATCGTCGTAAATATGTATTAATACAGTGGGCTTATAACTTAATTAACTATTATACTATACATTAAAAGATTCCAGTAGCACTATATAGATAATATGTTAGGCATCTATACGAAATACGATTTGTTTCATATAGAAGTAAAAAAAATTGCGTTATAGGTACAATTTAGACAGTATATGACTATTTGATATATTTACATTATTTTACATGTATAGTAAGAAGTATAATTAATACTAGATAATTATATTGTTTAGGCGTAGTCGCTTACATTGTATATATTACCAGCGCAACGTTATGATAGGAATAGCTAAATATATTATGTATAGTGAATATATAAGAGATAAAGCAATTTAGATTTACTCCAAATCTGAGTTTCGAATTGGTAATATTATATCTAATGCTAATTTAATCCAATGCATTTTGATGCCGCCCCGTATATTGGCGTCAGTTGAATCGGAATTTCCGATTGGTACCAATCCACCGCCTTATTCGCCCTGGCGATTTATGCCAAAATTGATATTTCAGTAGGTGATAACGACAGATTGAAATCGAATTTCGTAATAAGTATTTCTTTAAACAATCTATACTATAATAAAAGAGTAGAATCTGCGATTCTGTACTTTGAATATTTTTAACAAAAACTGACATAAAAGAAGAGTAACAACCACAAAAAAAGAGTTTTTAAAATTCTTTTCTGTCTGTCTGTCTGTTCGCGATAATCTCCGAATCTACTGAACGGATTGTCATGCGGTTTTCACAGGTATTAGATTAAGCTAAACCTGGAGCTACATATAGGCTTTGTTTCATTTAAATCGGATGTTGGGAAAAAAATATTGTCATACAAAAACGTTTCATGCGGGTGAAACCGCGGGGCACAGCTAGTAGATAATAATTTATAATGCATCATTATTATTTTTCAAAGATGATTTGTTTTGTGACGATGCTACAGATATCTCTTTTAGTTCTTTGGCAAAATTAATGATTTGAACGTCATTTAAAAGCTTATCAATGTTACCCGCTATTGAGAAAAATAGGAATTTTTTATTATTATTAGTATTATAAAGTAATAAGTAAGTAGTAAGTATTTTTTTCAATATAACTTTTTTATCAAATACTTATTTACTTTTCATCACTCTGACACGGGTATCGAACCCGCAACACGTGGCGTAACAGTCTGCGGGGTTAGCCAAGTTGACATTCTACAATCGTTGACGCATAGAAAACATAAGTAACGAATCGTCATGTCACTTGGTCAGCGAATCAAAACTCTAGTTTTCAAGTGGTCACGTAAAGCTAGAGTTTTGATTGGCTGACCAAAGTTTTCTATTCTAGTTTTCTATGCGTTAACGATTGTAGAATATCAACTTGGCTAACCCCGCTGGTTCGTTTACAACAGAACCAACGGTGGTGTAAATAATGTAACCACCGTATTTATTTCGAGCTCTGTTCGCGTGCGCTCACGCTATTCCAGCCATAACACAATCATCTGTAAAACGTTACAAAATTACTATTGACATAAACTATTTGGTCCCATTCCCGCGGAAGCATGCACAGCGAACCGTACAACCACGTCTGTTACGTGTCGATGGCGTGTCTTATAAAGGAGCGTCGATCGATCGAGTGCTCCCGCTGTTGATTAATATACGTAGTCGAGCAGAGCGAGATCTCTGTTATGCTGTCTCGTTACGGAATTTCGTACGAAACGAAACAAAGAAACACGGGGGACATATTAAAGAGGGATATTCAGTATTCGATTCTCGTCACAAATATCTTAAAGGCATAAGCCTACTTAACGTTAATTTTTAACGTACCTAGCTATCCAATAAACAAAACCACTAGTATAGTATTATATTATCTGTAACAAAACTATTCATGAAAATGATTGTGCAAGTTACCAATGATCTGACGGATTATATACTTATTACGGGCCATTCAGTGCACAGAGCAAATAAATTAACTAGAGAGAACATGTAGACGGGGCAGGTGTGCTACCGTTGCAAAGGAAGTTAGAGCAAATGCTCTAACTTTCCTTAGACTTCTTTTACTGCAATCCCAAGTGTATTTATCACAATATTCCTAAAGCTGTGAATATTGAAAACTGACTGAGTAAAAACATAACCATAAAGCGTTTAATACATTTCTTTACGGTAATGAATGTTTGCGTGCGTGATGAATAGTTTTGTGTGCGAAAATTACCCGGAGACACTGGTTTTCATTTGTTTTCATAAGTTAATATCCTTTTCTATCTGTTATTTTCTGTTCTGTAATCCAGTGCTTATTTCCTTTGTATCCATGCCAATGTATCGATAAATTGCATGTAAAGGTTATTTAATCGCGACAACTCACGTTGTCTGTAATTTGACAATATTTCTATGTATATTTTTGTTAGTTATATATTATATGAATAAATTATTCGAGAACTTGAAAAAAAGTCTGTTTTTGTTTTTAATTCTATAATAATTTCTTCAACTTACATCCTATATTCGAAAAAGGGCTAAGTTAGGTATGTATATTACGATCCCACCGATGATTTTTAAGCAGAAACAATATCGTGCTATCGAAGGTTTTTCTAGTTTTCCTGTAGCTACACCTTATCCTCTACGAGTAAATATAGTAAAATTTGTTCCATCGCAATCGGTATACACTTTATATAGAGATAAGACATATATGAAACCAAGTATATTATGTGCAAAAATAATATAATATGTATTTGATTATGTTTATGTATCGTTGCTAGTTTCGTAAACGAATCGAATCGCGTTCGGAATCCATCCCCTGTCGACTGACTACTACCCAGAGATAGGTCGCCGCTATTCACTAAACTTGAATCTCTCGGAGATCCTCTATTCAAATCGAATAAAGGGGACTACTTGAATACGAAATAAACTTCGAGATGTTTGGAGGTTATATTTGGATTTTTGAATTAGTTCGCCGAATTTGTCTTTTCTGATTTTGCTAATTAATTGGTCCCGCTGCATTAGGAAACTGATTAACTTAGTGAATTTGATAGAGTGCCGAATCAAATAATATTAATTAGGTATTACTACGGCCGTATTATGACTTTGGAGTAATAAAATTAGCTAATAGTAGGTACCAATTAGCATCAGAAATATACGTATTTTTGATAGTGGTTAAATCATTTTGAAATAGTATCTAATAGATTGAAACAATTAACAAAATTGTTTACATATTTTTAATGGTAGGTAGGTACATGATTAAAGGTTTCGGCGCATTTCAAACCATTATCATAATTATTTTAGAATAGATAAAGCTAATTACCCATCAGTGACTGCAAACTTGCTTAGTGTTTATTTTCTATAATTACCTATATAGATAGATTTATTTCTGTTTCTTAGAAAATTTACTTAAAAATTGGGACTAACAATGAAAAGCGCGTGTGTATCTCCTAGTGTAGGTGAGTACCGTGCGCACGTCAAAAGGTATAAATTAATGGATAATAATAATTAGTATAATAATTCTGCTAAAGTGAATTTTGAACGTGACAATGCGGAGATTACTAAAAACTTTTCAGACAGCTGATTATTACTTTTTAAATTTCTAAGCATCATGCATCGGTTTAGCTTTGAGTTTTATAATTAGTTTCGTAATGTGTTTGTATCTTCTGGACGTGGTCTCATAATTGGTTTCTTTAAAAATGTTTCCTACATAATCTTGAAACATCGGTTGATTTAAAATTTAATCGTATAAATGCCTTTTCATATTTTTTCCTTAATGTCAATGTCAATGTGAAATCGCTTGGGAATTTTTGTATACCTACCTATTTTCTCTTAGGCAAAAGCTACACAGCGTCCCGTACTTTATTTAACTAATGAAAAACAAAAATATACCTACTCAGTTTATACAGGTTTATACCTATGTAAATTGACAGATCTTGTGGAACAAACACTTAGCGCCATCTAGGTGGAACTAATTGACAGTTGTCACTTGTCATCCCCATTAGAATACTGGAATTTAAGGCTGACTGTAGGCGGCACTTCCGTTGCTGTTTAACTTGATAAAAAGTACGATTCTTAAAGAAATATTTTCTGTTTGGGGGCCGGATAAAATGTAAATTATATTGATAGAAGTAAAATTAGAAAACGCGATCGTCACTAAATCGATCAACGTCTCATCCATCATAGCAAGACAATTACAAGATGCTTCTGAATTTATTGACAATATTTCTGAAATACCTACGCAATACCAATGCACCACACAACAAACAGTTTCAAGGGAATTATGGAAATTTATAGGTAACTACTTGTGCCCCGCGGTTTCACCCGCGTTAATTTCAGAGTTCCCGCGGGAATTCCGGGATAAAAAGTACCCTATGTGTTAATCTGATGTATAAGCTATATTATTGTAAATTTTCATTTAAATCCATTTAGTAGATTTTGCGTGAAAGAGTAACAAACATCCATCCTGTTAATTGTTCCTCCTATTTAACTATTTAGTGCCCTAAAATTACCAGTTTAGATTTTATGAAATAAAAACACAATGCATGTACTAAGACATTAACCAAGTGACGTTTAATCAAGTTTTTTTTTTTTTTTTTACATAGTGGCATAGACAGACAGATGACAGACAGTATGGAAGTGGTTGCGATTAAATACATAATTATTTAACATCCTCCCTTTAAGCGCAAACCCATAGCTCTTGAACATTTTTGAATCTTCATCTGCGAAGTGGATTTTGTCAGAATATCAGCCACCATACTCTCGGTACCAACATATTTAACTTCTATTTCTTTCTTAATAATTTTCTCTCGAAGAAAATGATACTTTATATCAATATGCTTGCTGCGGGCACAGTAGGACTCTGTACCTGCAAATTTAATAGCACTTTGATTGTCACAGTATATGACAGTAGGTGAAGTTCCCGCATCACTGTGCAACTCGGACTCCAAATGTCTTAGCCACATTGCTTCTTGAGTGGCAGTTGCAAGTGACATGTACTCTGCCTCCATGGTAGATAAGGCAACAGTGCTCTGTCGTTTTGAACACCAGGAAACTGATGCACCCTGAAACATAAAGGTGTAGCCAGAGCAAGACCTCCGACTGTTAATATCTGAAGCCCAATCCGAATCACAGTAGCCAAACACCCCTTTATCTTCTTTGTTTTGGCTAAATATCAATTTATAATCCTTAGTTCCCTTTATGTAACGTAGTACTCTCTTTAGTGCTAGCCAGTGTTGCCGTTCTGGTTTGTTATTGAAGCTACTTAGTTTATTTACTATGAAGCATATATCTGGCCTAGTTCCTTGAGATAAATATAATAAGCTTCCAATAGCTTCTTGATATGGTATGTCTGTTAGTATATTTTTGTAATTTTCTGTGCTGATTAATTTAATACCAGGCTCACATGGCGTATAAACCGGCTTACAGTCTATCATATTAAATCTTTGGAGAATTTTTTCAATATAGGCAGACTGATCAATGCGAATTTCATTTCTTTGTGAATTTTGTTCAATTCTCCATCCAACAAAATGATTTACATGTCCAAGATCTTTCATATCAAATTTACTTTTTAGTTGTTGTTTCAATTTTAGGCCTATTTGTTCATTATTAAAAAACAGTAATAAATCGTCAACATAAATAAGTATAAATAGAATAACTCCATCATAAGTTTTGTAGTATATACATGGATCCAAAGATGTACTTTTCAGTCCCAATTCTTTTAATGCAGACGTAAGTTTCAGATTCCATTGTCTACTTGCCTGCTTCAGACCATAAATGGATTTATTCAACTTACATACTTCTTCTCCATGCTCATAGGAAGGTGGCTGGAGCATATATATTTCTGTGTCAATGTCACCTTGTAAGAAAGCAGTAACGGCATCCATTTGCTCGATAAATAAATTGTACTTGACAGACAGAGCCAACAAATACCTGATTGAAGTATGACGAACAACTGGAGCAAATATCTCGTTGTAATCAATTCCTTTCTTCTGGATGAACCCTTTAATGACCAGTCTTGCTTTATATCGTACCACCTCACCATCAGCATTAGTTTTCATTTTGTAGACCCATTTACACGGAATGGCTCTCTTGCCTTCTGGTAGAGTAACTAATGACCATGTGTTGTTTTTGAGGAGTGACTCATATTCATTATTCATAGCATTTCTCCACTCTTTTGCATTCAGGCCTGAAAGAGCTTCTTCAATGGTGTCTGGCTCTTTAACCAATAGAGCTATTGCTTGTTTTGACTCATTCGAGCATTCACATAAGTAGGTATTATGTTTATTGTTCCTTGGTCTGAGCACTACTTTACGCAATGATATATTACTTATATTTCTGTCTGTAGGTATGTAATCATCATCGTCATCATCATCATTGGTGTTGAAGCTATCATCATAATCAGATGATTCCTCTCTCTTTGTATTCTCATTTGGAGTCATGTTCTCTGAACTCGGAGACTCAGATTTGACAATTGAAGATTCGCCGTGACTATCATCTGATTGCGACGAGGCTTCAGGCTCGTTTCCTTGTAATTCAGAGAGTGGCACAACAACACTTTTATTTTTACATGACGTGTGCTCAAGAAATATAGCATCTCTACTTTTGTATATCTGTTTTTTAGTTCTATCATAAAATCTGTACCCTTTTGTGTACTCACAATATCCAACAAATAACATTCTAATTGCTTTAGGGTCCCATTTCTGCCTTTTCTCTTTGGGCACATGGACCATGGCATCACACCCAAAAATTCTCATATTTTTAATATTCGGCTTCTTACCCGACCACTTTTCATATGGCGTCTTGTAGTCCAGGGACTTGGTTGGTGACCGGTTAATTATATAAGCAGCTGTAGATACTGCTTCCGCCCAAAATGATTTTTCCAAACTGGAATTCAAAATCAAACATTTAGCTCTTTCTACAAGTGTGCGATTCATTCTCTCCGCTAAGCCGTTTTGCTCTGGGGTGTACGGGTTAGTAGTTTGATGTTGTATGCCAAATTTTTCTAAAAATAATCTAAATTCTTTATTTATATATTCTTTTCCGTTGTCTGATCTTAGTACTTTAATTTTTTTTTCAGTCTCATTTTCAACTAAGTTTTTAAATTGCTTAAATTTTTCTAAAGTATCAGACTTACTTTTCATAAAGTAGACATAAACTTTTCTACTATAGTCATCTATAAAAGTAACATAATATTTGGCACCTCCTATAGAGCTAGTCTCCATCGGACCACATAGATCAGTGTGGATTAATTGGAGAGGTTCACAGGCCCTAGTACCGATACTTTTAAAAGGCATTCTCTTCATTTTACCTTCCATACAGGTTGTGCAAGTCTGAATTTTATTTTTTGATAGTTCTACCCCCTCAACACAATTCTCAATTTTCTGTAAGTCTGTGAAGTTAAGGTGGCCCATCCTTTGATGCCACAAATTTATATCATTCTCATCTACTGTTGACAATAATGCTGATGTTTCAGAAAAATCATTCAATACATACATGTTATTATGATGTAAGGCGTTCAAAATTAATTTATTATCTTGGTAAATTTTACAGCAGTCCTTTTCAAAAGTAACTTCACACCCATTTTTTGTCATCTGACTGACAGAAAGTAAATTAGTTGTTAAAGAGGGTACATACAGCACATTTCTAACTTGTATTATCTGAGGTCTGCCTTCGGAGTCTCTTATTTGTAAATTCACATTACCACATCCTGCCACTGCCACAGTCTTGTCATCTGCCACTTTTATATTATTTACTGTTGTTGGAGAAACATCGTACATCCATTTTCTCTCTCTGCACATATGCTGCGAGGCTCCAGAGTCGATGTACCATCTGGTTTTATCCCATGTTTCTGCAACTGAAAAAGCAGCGTAATATCCATTATTTTTTGAATTATTATTATCTGATTGTAGGTTTTTTTTCTGAAGAAAGTAGCAGTTTTTACTGAAATGACCAAATTTATTACAATTGTAACAGCGTGGGCCTTTCTTTTGGTAATTATCAGGTGAATTTCTATGAGACTTTGACATATTTTGAGATTTATTGGATTTAATATAGTAGGCTGAAGAATCTGTCACTTTTACATCCTGTAACAGCTTTGTTTTTACAAAATCGGCAGTAATTGACACACCAGAGCTTTCAATAGCCATTATCATCGGTTTGTAGACATCGGGGAGACCGGCGAGCAGCAAAGTACCGAGCCACTCGTCTCCTACTACAAAATTAATATTTCTAAGCTTATGAGCTGTTGTCATTACTTTGTTAATGTAATCCTCAACACCAGAGCTGTTATCCAAAGTGGTTGAAATCAGATCACGCAGCAAACCTACTTTTCTACCGAGCCCGGAGTCATCAAATACCTTCTCTAACTTTGACCATACCTGTTTCGCAGTAGTCGCCTCCTGCACATGGACATAGTTAATCGGATCGATTAGAAGTATTATCTTTGACCTTGCTTTTGTATCCTTTTTGCTGTCTTGTACATAACCTGCAGTGGGTTCGATTGTATCCCATAGATCCTCATGCTCTAAGTAATTTTTGACGGCAAATTTCCATGTGGGGTAATTTTCTCTGCCCATCAGCTTCTCAATTGTGCCCATAGATATTTGTGAAGCCATATTTTGTTTATATTGAGCTGAAAAAGCTGAAAAATAGAATTCCCACGCGGCGTCGTAGAACTTTTTGAGGTTAAGTTAATTTTATCCAACTGAATCTCGGAACTGTTTCGGTAGAACACTAATTTTATTATTTGAGGAGCAATAATTGCCCATAACCTGTTAATTGTTCCTCCTATTTAACTATTTAGTGCCCTAAAATTACCAGTTTAGATTTTATGAAATAAAAACACAATGCATGTACTAAGACATTAACCAAGTGACGTTTAATCAAGTTTTTTTTTTTTTTTTTTTACATAGTGGCATAGACAGACAGATGACAGACAGTATGGAAGTGGTTGCGATTAAATACATAATTATTTAACACATCCATCCATCCATACATACTTACAAACTTTCGCGAGAAACTCCGAGCGATTTTGATGTTTACTTATTTCAAGCTGATATACATATATTTCTATTTTACTTTCAAGAAAATCTGACACAAGTAGATAAAATCTCATTTATATCAAATACTAGCTATTCCCCGCGGGTGACCGCGTTAATTTCGGACATGCCGAGATAAAAGTACTTATACTACCCTATAGGGTAGGTACAGAAAAAAATATATTTTTTTCTGTACCTACCCTTGACAACGTGTAGGTAGTATGCAAAAATTAATGTTGTTTCACCCACGTTAATTTTGGAGTTCCCGTGGAAATTCCCGGATAAAAAGTACACTATGTCCTTCTCTGTACCCCTGACAACGTGTATGAAAAATTTAATGACGATCGGTTAAGTAGTGAAAGCGAAACAAACAAACAAATAAACAAACAAACTCGCTAGAGATTATAGATTTTCCTTTTTTAAATGATACATAAGCACATCAACGGAGTTGAGATTTGTTTTTCATAAAAGCTTTAAAGCAAATTGGTACCTACATAAGCCCCTCTGATCCACCCGTTACATGGAAAGGGAATATATTTTTATCTCGTTAGGTGGGTTGAAACTTTATTGCGTTTTTATTTCACTTATCTATATATTTTATCCAAAGATACCGTAAAATTTGTTTGTTTGTGTGTCCTCTATGTGCTTCTATACCGTTCATTGCGTGATGAAAGTTGGTTATGGTACGCGAGTCTGACAAAGAAAACAAACTTCAAAATACTTACATAATTTCTTATAAAATTTAACGATCTTATTTACCCCATTTGGGGTAAATAGCCATTCAACACCCGTTCTTAATGGTTAACTTTACCATAAAACTTAGAATAAAATTTCATTTCTAGGCCCATACGGATTTGTCTGATTGTAAATATAAATCCCACCAAAAACAGTTTCATGTAAAATCTTGCCAAGACAAGACCATATGACTCGCACCGTCAAAAAGTTATCAGATCTCATGTAGAGCCAAACTCCAACTGTAACGCCGCCCTAACTTTATAAGGCCTCACTTCACAAATTCTACACCTTGGTCAAAATATGTGGCTTGGCCATTTCGCCACATTCACATGGGTGATAAATGTATCCACTGTTCATTACTTTTCTGTTATACCTACAATAGTTCTTGTAGTAACGAAACGGCCAAGCTACATAATATTTTGAAATGATTAAATAAATTACCCGATTGAAAATGTTACATTTAAAGTTAACTAAGATAAATATATTTGTTATTAACCTCAAAGTACATGAAGTCTTATTGTCTTATTGCTATAAGTTAATTCACAATACAAACTAGTACCAAATACAAACTATGAAATTGGCTACAAATGCTAATACCTACGCGTATTAGACACACAATGTGTATCAAGGTATATAACGAACTTAACGCATGCATTATTTATTTTGTAACAGAGCGATGGAGTCGGATCGATATGTACAAAATATAGTCTGTAATGGCAGTATGAAAATTTAACATGCAGGCAAACGTGCCTTTGGGCGATGGTACAGTTCGATGGCCCCGCAAATGTCGTGTATTTTTTTTTCATTACAGGCAGTGTACGACGTACGTATATATGAAGTTTATGTTTAGATGTACTGTGACTTGTGAGCACCTGGCGGTACTTCCTACATATAAATTTAATTCAATTAACCCTTAATATTATAATAATGACAATTTGTATCAGTGAAAGAAGGGAAAAAGACAGTAAACATGTAGTAGAAAGAATATTTAGAGAATTAGGTAATTGTTCGGTTCTGCATTCTTCACCAATCCTAAAATTACTACACTGATCTTTAAAAAACAACTGCAACTTAGTCAGTTTGTTGTAAAATTTTAAAAATAAATATCGCTTCAAAAAATTTATATAATTACAAGCCGTTCCTCGCGGTTTTGCTTGCGTTAATTTTCGACAAATAAGCTCACATTTACATTTATTGTATAAGTTGCAGTTCGCCGCGGTTTGACCTGCTCTAATTTCGGAGTCACTGCGGGAATTCCGGGATAAGTACCATCCCTTTAAGCTGAAATTTAAGGCAGTTTTACTCGCATTAATTTCGGAATTCCGCAGGATTCCAGGATAAAAATAGGTCCTACGCTAGGTATGTTCTTTTCTGTACTGCAGACAACGTGTAGGTATGCTAAATTTCATAATGATGAGTTGCGCCGTAATGCGTGAAAGCGTAACTGATAACTAAACAAACAAACTTACTTTCGCATTTATGTATCATATCATATATAGTATAGATAGTAAGGATGTTACGGTTATGGTATGTAATGAATCGAGAAATTATTAATAATTGTTGAAAATTATTAACAATCACAAACAAATTATAACATCAACACTATCTAAAAATCCGTAATCGATAATCATAGCCATAAATTGTGTTTTTTAGTTTCAGGACTTTTTTTAAATTACAAGATAAAGGTTCGTTAGACAAAATTGACTCCCTACCTGGGTACGGGGAAAAAAGAAAAAATAACGAGGCATCATATCGCAGTCATAACAGCGCCTACGGTCGTCCTGTTTAGCTGACTTAAGCCGGCTTATGTTAAACTCTACACCTTCGCTTGTATCAGTATATTAATTTGACAAACAAGCGATAGTCAGCGGTTTTTCCGCAGTGTGTTTAAATATATAATATAAGCTCTTCTAATATTAGCTGGAAACACCCATTCGATTGCGCAAGCACCTTTGTTCTCATTAATTGTGGGTCAAAGGTAAAAGGCATTCTATCTAAATGGATGGATAAAACTTAATACAGTCATATAATAATGAATGGCTTATGATCGACGCATAGCTCAAACCGCTGGGCATAGAAACTTGCATATTGAGCTAGGCTTCAACAAACAAATAAAAAATGTGTCGTCTAAGGATATGTCCGAAGATATATTATTCTCTTCACTACGTTTATTTTTAATCAAAGGAGTTAGTTTCTCCACATTACACGCATAAAATTATAGCCTCTCTTTTAGTCGAGAGTTATACTGCATCTATGATCGCATAAATCTCGCCGTCGAGCATTAATTAGTTTGACCTTATAAAGGTTCATATTAGAGTGAAGTCAGAAATTTATACGTAGAGCATCTGTGGTTAATTTTATTGTATTTCAATGTGGCCGATTTGACCAAATATCATTATTTTTACGACGACGTTTTGTAACTTTTCATTTCAGCATACCTATTAGATACTTCTATCTATACTATAATAAAATAGTAAAATTCGCGTTTCTGTACATTGAATATTTTTACCAAAATTTGGGAGAGGCCGATAAAATAGAAGAGTAACCGAACACAAAAAACTGTTTTTAAAATTCCTTTCTGTCTGTCTGTTCACGATAATCTTCCAGTCTACTGAACGGATCGTCATGCGGTTTTTACTGGTAGGTTAAGTTTAGCTTGGAGCAACATACAGGCTTTGTTTAATTTGAATCGGATGATGGGAAAAAGGGTTTCACGCTGGTGAAACCGCGGCGCACAGCTAGTATATTATAATAATGAGTAACTTTATTTGGTTATGAGGTATATTATTAAAGCAATCCTAAGTTAGGAAAAGAAGACGAACGAAGTAAACACAATGTAATTTATTGGCACTTCTAAGCATTCAGACCTCTTAATCATTATAGGTAAACATCAAACGTTAAATTTTTTGATTGGGATAAAGAGCAATTTGAATATTATTCTCGTCTATTTTGTAATATTTTATTGCAAAACTCATATGTCATATTGTAATCGGCAAAGCGTAACAAATTGAAGTGTAGGCACCTTTCAACATCATTAGAGGATCGATCAAACACGAGTTGTGTGAGAATATCAAATATTTACTTTTGTCTTTTATTTGTTTTTTCACAGCATATGCAGGTACCTAGTATACAAAATAAATACATAATATCTATATATTATATCGTGTATATAAAAAGAATTCGTAAATTTTTACACATTATTGTATTACTAAACATTCGAATCTGTTCTTCACCTTTTTCCAGCCTTTGTCAATTGCGAGAATTGTAATCCTTCTTACTTTTAATTTTATTGAAATAAGTTAAAACAATCGCAGTAGGTATAAATTATTTTATTACTTATTATATATGCCTTCTCATTGAGAAAATATTTCAAACTCGATTGGAATAAATAATTATTGTGTTTGCAGAGTTTAATTTATTTACTCGCAGTTCTAAAGATTAAAGAATATTAAAGGAGTTGGAAACGCCGTATTTTAATTAATTAAAATTTAAAACAACTGGGACTTTGTTTTGATTGAAAATTAATAAGAAATACGTTTTCTCCAACTGGTTAATAATAACGATTACTCGTACTTCATTTAATAATTCTTCCGCATGAAATATTGCTTTGATTTTAGAGATTCATCCTCCATGACAATATGGAAGAGTGTGAAGACAGGTATCTATAGTGTATTCGGATGGAAAGCGCATAAATGGCTGAAAAGGTTTAGGTGAAAGGCATACAGATAAAATATATTTCTAAACTTTTATCAAGGTACAAATAGTGCTGTAGAAAACTCAAAAATTCACACAGTGGGCAATAGATAGGAAAGTTCATCAAAAATAGGTTCAGTTTGTTTTATTATCGGAGCTTTTAGATTGGAGTGTTTCAGCTGCGAGAATTTTGGAATGTTATTTTTTAAAAATTGTTCGAACTTCGCTTCACAGGAGCTAGCAACTGCATACAAATGGATGAAATTGCAGATTTGGTGAATTGGATGAATTTTGAATCAGAAAACTCATCCCACTGATAAATTTTATCTTGTGCAAAATTCTAATCGATCAAATAATCTGTTCCCCGCACTTTATCCGCGTTAGTTTTGGTATTTCCTAGGAAATTCTGGAAATGGATTTGTACAAATTTTTTTATGTTAGCAAAAAAATTCATACGTGTAATAAATGAATTTCCTGTGAAATAAATATTAGTATTTATCTAAAAATCTGAAAAAGTTTTTTAGTTTACAAGCATTTGTTAACGTTCCCGCCCCCGGAACACATGATATAGAACAATGTATTCATTCTACATATACATGATTACTACAATATTTTAATTAATCTTAACAAAGTATTCTCAAATTCAGATTTCGGGAGCAAAACTTCTGCAACCGAGTACTTACTTCTTTTTTGTAGAGCCATTACCGTAGAGTACGTGTCAACTGGGGCGGTTCGTAGGCTACGTCTTCGCATACCTAATTGGGTGTCTCATGCATAAGTTAGCAGCAAAAAGACTACCTTATTTTCACCTTAAAATTTATGTTTTTGTAAGTATAAGTTACTTCTTCCCATGTGTAATTTTGATTGTAATACCTTAATAGAGAAATTATTTTGCCTTAATATATCTTCATAATTAATAAGAAAGTTGGATTTCTTTGATCTTACTTAGACTAGGTATATGAAACGGCTCACTGGCTCGTCTCGTCGCCAGTTACCTAAACCTACGATGTGACAAGCTGTATCCTGCGGTAATCTGCGCTAATCTTCCGTAAAATCCTTTCTTATTCATAAACTATTTGCCAGGTGTTTCAGCTTCATAGGTTATATAGTTGTCGAGATTTCTTGTTGAGTCCCTGAGTCAGATGACCTTTAATAATAGAATAGATAGAAGACAGACAAGTATATGAAACGATCAAATCGTTATTGGCAGCACGATAAATATAGATATTTGAAAATAAATTAAGTGACTAAGTTTTTAATAGAACCAATTTATGTATTGTATTTCAAGTTCAATATCTATACTATATACTAATATACTAATCTATACTAATATTATAAAGAGCAAAAATTTGTGAATTTGTGAGTTTATGGGTTTGTGAGTTTGTGACGCTATAGGGGGTAATCTCTGGATACTTACTGAAACCTTTTTTTAAATTCTATCATTTAAAGGAAGCTACAGTGATCCTGAGTGTCATATGGTACTTTTATTCCGGAATTCCCGCGGGGACTCCGAATTTCCCGCGGGTAAAACCACAGGGAAACAGCTATCTATGGATCTACTGAACCGATTTTGAAAATTCTTTCACTTATAGGAAGCTATAGTGATCTTGAGTGGCATAGGGTACTTTCTATCCCGGAATTCCCGCGGGAATTTGTGAGTTCGTGTGTTTGTGAGATTGTAGGTGGTGATCTCTGGATCTACTGAATCGATTTTAAAAATTCTTTCTTTTATAGGAAGTTACAGTGATCCTGAGCGACGTAAGGTACTTTTTATCCCGGAATTCCCACGGGAACTCCGGAGATTGTGAGGTTGTTATCTATGGATCTACTTATTATAGATAGGAATCTAAAGTGATCCTGAGTGACATAGGGTACTTACTTTTTATCTCGGAATTCCCGCGGGAACTCCGAAATTACCACGGGTGAAACCGCGGGGGTCAGCTAGTCTCTATAAAGAAAAAGAATGAAACGTACAGGAAACTGCGGAAACATCTAATTCTACAAATTTCCAAATTCGTACAAGAAACTTTTATTAGGTGAAGCTAGTCGCTACACTACATATTGTGTGTGTTCTGTGACGGTTCACTGATTGTGCAAACAGTTTGTATCTTGAACACGTGTGATAGATCAGACTTATTTAAATGCGTTAAGGGGGTAGCCGTTTGTTCCCCGTGACGCGGGCACTGTGTTACCGTAACTCGCTCGAGTTATTTCCGTGAATTGAATCTTAACACGGAACACCACATTTCAATGTTGAGGGCAAAAGCCGTAAATCCGAGTTCAGTTATACGTACGTACGTATGTACACTCGTGTATCGTATTACGAGAACGTTTATACATATATAGCAAGAACCACTATATAATCCGACTAATTTGATTATGTCTCTGACGTGTGATTAAAGCTGTCAATAATATTATTATTTTTCCTACTGACGGTAGGCATATGTTCCGAGATAAACAGTGGTACTCAGGGATACTGTAGAGAATAATTTTAGAATTGATTCAGCAAGATTCTAGAGATTACGCCTTAAAGACAAACACGCTTAATTAATAATATAATATGTATAGGTATCGATATATAAATAATTGTTTAGTTGTATAGCAAGAAAGTGTTTCTTTCAGCTATACTAATATAGGCTATTTGACTATTTTTTTTTTAGTCCGTCTTGTAGATTAATATAAAATATTGGACAAGTATTTTTTCTTTTTTTACGTAATCAAAAAATAACGGCGATACATTGAGTTGAAATTTCGCGTGACGCCACTAACTAATGCAGTTAGTATGGCGGCTGGTAGCGGTAAGTGACGTCATGAGCCCCCACCCTAAACTTTGATGCGCTTTAGCTATGTTCATTTATTTGAAAAAAAAAATACGTGTCTGATGATTATTAATTTTCTAAATGATGGACTAATTAGAATTTTGATTTTCAAAAGTTGTCAACATCCCTATTATAAAGAGGTAAAGTTTGTTAGTTTTTGACGTTGTATCTCTGGATCTACTGAACCGATTTTGACCCGGGAACTCCGAAATCACCGCGGGTGAAACCGCGGGGAACAGCTATAAGTTGCATTTTTACTAACTCTTGCTCGCAGTTTCACTCGCGTTAATTCAAGAGTTCCTGCGAGAATTCCTTGATAAAAAGTAGTAGGTACTCTATCGTTCTTTTCTGTATCCATAAAAAACTCTATGCAAAATTTCATGACGATTGATCAAGTAGTTAAAGCGTGAATGCGTTACAAACAAACAAACTGTCATTCATATTTATTAGGTCTATTAGGATCGCTTTCACTAATATAAAAAAAAAACAATGAAATAAGTTTGACACAAATACAAAGCAAAATGGATCGCAAAACCAATATAACACCGCAAACTTCGAGGTTTATAGTAAATCGAAACTAATTCGGATGTAAATATCAATGACTCTATAGACTTCGAGGTATGGAAAGAGATTTTATAAACACGCTAACGGCTGAATGGGGCCCGACTTTGAACGCAAAGTTGTCTAAACTTTCTTTATGATTGGATTACAACTCACGACCACGGAAAAAAGACAACCAAGATAACCTCCAGCACCTATTTGCTGCAGACTCAGGAGTAAAAACTATAAACACGCGCTATAAAAAGCGTAATTTTGTTATAAAATATTTTATTTAAATAGAAATCAATTTGATATCGGTAATGCTTGAAAGCGCAACAAACTCTGAAACTTCGAAATAAACCCCGGTGAAACCGTGGGGGTTGCCAAAAAAATAAATAAAGTATATTATCGACTCTCATAGTTACAATATAAAAAAAAAAACACTTTTGATGTCCTTAACTTATCACGAACCCTCGACAAAGTTGACAGGTAATTTCCCCTTCTCACTCGTTTAGCCATCAGCGTTTTCACTGTTCGCCGCTTGAGACGAAGGAAATCTTTCTTCATTACCTCCAATGTCCCAATCAGCGCACAATTTTCTAGAAAACTACTTAACTGATGTTCCTGTAATGTTTACCGACTGTTTACAAAGGCTTAACTACTTGTTATAATATTTCCTTAGATACTAAAGTCCTATTTTATTTATTCCTGAAAAAGAAATATTGTTTTACTAGAGAAACACTTAAAGTAATCAATTTGTTTATCAATTTTAGTACTCACTGAAACTATAACAAAAGATGAAAAAAAAATATATATAAAAAGTGAACGGATTTTATGTACAGAACAAAACTGAAAAAAGATCTTAAAAATTTATCGCTTTCTGTATCATAACTTATGCGGGAATACTTGGAAGAGTATTTAATCTAAAAAAATACTTAACATGAATGAAATATGTACGTTAGAATGTTGTATAAGTAAGAAGCTACTTATTTATTCATAACATTTATTTGCAGAAGAAAATACAAGATCTGATTCTTGGAAATGATAATAAACTCACTAATACGGCACAGGTGTTTCAAACAGGTGTATCGAAGGAAAGAACTCCTGCTTTTTACATATATAAATTAGGAAATAAAATATTGTCTATTGAGTAAAAATAAATCATAGGGTATGAAAAATGGAAAGAGAGAGCTTAGTTTTTAATAAAAAAGCATTTATTTCATACTAGCTGTGCCCCGCGGTTTCAACCGCGTGAGTTTCGGGATTCTCGCAGGAACTCCAATGCAGTCTAATTTACTTCTTAAATAAATAACAACAGCTAATTAGCAGTGAAAGTCCCGTCAATATCGGTCCAACCGTTTCGGAGATTCACCCGCGTGAGTTTCGGAATTTCCGCAGGAACTCCACACTTCTTTTATATAAACCAACAATAAAGAATACAAAAAAAACACCTATCCAATTGGCGATTCATTTTTATTATATAGATTTAAAATATAATAGTTACTTAATTTTTAATCATTAAGATTTTTCTGATTTCAATCTTTTTATATGTCTATCTATGTACAAAAGTATTCGGAGTTTCTAAATCAGCGATGAAGATCTATACGTTACGAAAATAATATTCTCATAGAATCATGTTAAATAAAGTACCTATCTACGCAACCTAAATTCGCTATAACTACATAGTTGATCTTCCAAGAAAATTGACAATGAGCTACTGCGAGGTAATCTACTGTCGAGACATTGATAAATGTTTAAGCATAGATTACATCATTTAATTTTATTGAAGTTTTTATAATTTATCATTGTCTATTTCTGTCATTCTCACGTAAATATATGTAATTTTTTTTTTGTCTTCATACAATAATTATTGTGCAATTTTCAGAGACCATTAACCAAAAATAAATGTAATAACTACTGGAATGGATAGTAATTACTTATATATGACAATAAAAATAAATAACAGCATAGCTAGCTAGTTCAATCAATCACGGTAATTTTGAATAATTTAGATATTTTTCGTTAAGTTTACGTTATCTTTAAAATATTAACGCGATATGAAAATATGGTTTTGTTTTGGCGTGTAGGTCTATGAAAACAATGGTTTAGATAACTTTCTCATAATTATTATATTATATATTATATATATATAGTATATTGCATTAAGCTAATATTACAATAATTAAATTTATGTCATGGATAATAACGACTTAGATAATATTATCATGTAGGTAAGAGTAAATAGCGGAAATTATGGCAGCAAAACCATTAAAGGTACCTAACCTGATGTCAACTATTGGAGTTCGTACCAGCATGTTTTTGACAGCCACTAATTGCTTTATTCAACACTAGCTGTAGCCAGCGGTTTCGTTCACCTACAAACTGCTTTTTTTTAATTATTATCTTATATTATGATGTACCCGGGACTCAATTACCTACTGATATTTTTTAAATTAATAATTTTATTTAATTGGCAATTACGAATAAAAAGTGTAAATTCGTTATGGCGCCTGCCCTCTTAGCCAAGTCGACAATCTTTACCTAATCGTTAACGCATAGAAAACTTAAGGAACCAATCGCCATGTCACGTGGACATGACAGTTTTTTTTTTTATTTTGTTTTTTTTTTTTCTACCGTTTGAACTCTACCGTTTCATAATATGCATGTAGTGAAAAGTTGTAATTTGGAATTACAAGCAGACACTTTAATTTTATTTATATGTATAGACTAGCTGTGCCCCACGGTTTCACCCGCGTGAGTTTCGGAATTCCCACAGGAACTATTTTTTTTTCTTAAATAAAATTAAGCTATCTGCCAGTGAAAGTCCGGGTAAAATTGGTCTAGCCATTTCAGAGATTAGCCGGAACAAACATAGAAACAAAAGACAGACAGAAAAAAAATTTCAAAATTGATTTTTTTATGTGAGTATCATATATAATATAAGTACATACTTACATATCACGCATTTAGTAAAAAGCTGTTAATTTGGATTTACAAACAAACACTTCAATTTTATTAATAAGTATAGACGTAGATATAGATTTCGTTTTGTGAGTGGCGATAGTGCGCCCTTGGTGTGCCCGGATGGAGCCCTTTAAACAAAGTTGTAACGATTCATGTGAAGATCCTTTTACATTCACCGCAAGCGCAATATGATTTTAGCGGCCCGTGTCATCTGACCTCAATTGATGCGGTAAAACTCCATTAAGATCCCAAAACGGTGATGAGTATATTTGGGTCATTTAATGATGGAATAGGTACTCAACTCAGTCGCACTGTGTGCCCCCGTTTTCACCCAGCTTTGGAATTGCCACAGGAACTCCTAATTTTCTATAATATCTATATACAAACCTTATCCTGACAGTTACGAACATAACAAAAAAATATTATTCACATCAGTCGAGTAATTTTCGAATTTTTGCAGGACTAGATAATAGTGGACGTTTTAAAAAACTTGTTATTATCACCCTAAGGGCCTAAAAGATTAATTTTGATGCCTAATAGATTTTAATTTGCAACATCAGCGTGTTAAAATATAACTTAGGTACCATAGCTGTTCCCCACGCGGCAAACAAATGCTTGAAGACAGCATAATATTTCTTTTTCTTCCCTCTATTTTTTTGGCCGCTTGAGTTTTACGATATTTATAATGTACATAATATTTTTATTTTTATTCGCATCGTGTAGCAGAAAAACGTTTTATGTTTTACTTTCATAAACGTCTTTATAACATCTCATAAATAAAATTGAGACGCTACCATTCTTCTGGAATTCAATTACCTGAAGGATGTGTCTTTGTGCTTTCCTAAAAGTCTTTTAATGTAAAAATAGGATAACAGGTAAGATTATTATTGGTATAATTAGTGATATGGTTTTTTTAGCTTAATTTTTTTTTGGTTTAGGTAATTAGTTTTAATTAATCATAAAAATATATCTTTTGAATAATAACACATTTGCATAATAAACTAAAACTAAATTAAATTAAAAACGGTGTTTTGAAATTTATACTTATAGAGTAGTTTCAGAGGTATGAAAATCAAAATTCTATTTAGTCCCATAATTAGATAGGTACCTATTAAAAAAATAATAGACACGTATATTTTGGTTTTTCAAATTAATGAAAAAATACTAAGATAAAGCCACAGGATAAAGCACATCGAAAGTTTAGGAGTGGGGGCTCGTGACGTCACGCGACATTTCAACTTAATGTATACAAGACGAACTAAAAACTAGAATTAAGGAAACTAAAAGCCCAAACGATACCTACAGTTCAAATGTTTCGACCCAATGTAGAAAAAGGTAAAAACTCGGTCGCTTTCATTATGTATGAAGCAAAAGTAGGGAACTAGGGACTTCCTGAATAATAGACTAGGCCCTTGGGAGGAAATGGAACACAGGTAGGTTTAGAAACTAAAATAGTTAACTCGCTATAGTCGTATGTTAGCGTGGAAAACGGACAAGACATGTCACGACTTACGGTGCTAATTTAATTGTACTTACAGTGTTTTTTTATGTATTAGAACTCCTGCTTTATTAGAGTTCAAAATGTAATAAATCCAAATTGCGATATGATTTCCAAAAAACAATTATAGGCTTTGGTGTCATGCTTTGAAATATAAAGATATTAAATTATTCTGAAATCCTACTAATATTATAAATGTGAAGGTGTGGATCTTTGGATGTTTGTTATTCAATTCAAATTTCAGCAAAAACGGCTGAACGGATTTGGATGAAATTCGGCATGCACTTTGTCAGGGGTACAGGGAAGGACATAAGGTACTTTCCAAAATTAACGCGGGTGAAACCGCGGGGCACAGCTAGTAATATATAATTCTGTTGTTCATATTATACCTACATGGATTTAATAATTACACTTTAATATATATAATGAACTTTCAGTTTTTTTTTTGAGATTGCAATATGATTTTCTTTAACTAACATTTCCCAAAGAAGTAATACCTTTATTATCACGTTTCACGTATCATTTTCAAAGGTTTTAATTCATCATAGTATACAAATTCTAACCATTAAAAATCTATTTAAAAATATATTACTATAAGCTACGATGTGTTAGATACTTGTAACCTAATAAAAGAAAGCATGTAAAGACAAATCATTATGTACATATGTAGTCATATAGACAGAATTTGTAAAACCAGTGAATGGTGCAGTATTTTTAAAGGGTGCTACGAAGTGATGTCTACTTTATCACGTCCGTGTCAACCGTGAGAGCTCTCAGAATCCAATATAGGTCCGTCAGCATGTGCTTTACTAACTTTGAAGTTTTTTTGCCATGAATCAATTCTATTTGATTTTGATGTTTGATTTTTTTCTTTTATTATTCACATTAATTGGATTATGAATCAATCATAATGTTAAGTAAGACTTGAAGCTGCTTTAATTTCACGCTGTTCTTTGATTATGATAAACATCCTAGCCGACATTCTAACAACTATGTTACGTATGCTGATGTGTTTAGTATTATGTTAGTTTATTTCAAATGTTAGGACCTATTTTCACAATATTTTGTAGTTCATTTCTCTAATGTTGATGCAGTTTTTCTGTATTGTTTACACTAGTTTATCTTCGCGGTTTCACTCACATCAATATCAAGAATACCAAAGCCTTAATTACTAGTAAATTCTTTTATGAACCAACTAGCTATTACCCGCGGACGCACGTGATACATTTCGAATGTTTGTTCCTGGATAAAAAGGCGCTTGTGTTACTAAAGTACCTATTGTAGATTTCTATCAGTTAAAGAATTTTTAGAATTACAAACAAATAAACAGCCAAATTTTTCTTTCTAATATAGTATAACTATAGTTGGCTATTTTTAGATGACTTCCAAAAAGGAGGAGGTTCTATGTTCGATTGTATGTATTTTTTTTTTATGTATGTTCACCGATTTCTCGAAGACGGTTAGACCAATTTGGAAAATTCTTTTTTTGTTTGAAAGGGTATACTCCCAATTAGGTCCCATTGTCACCAAGTCGAGATCTGATGATGTGATCTTTTAGTAATCGAGGGAACTCTTCAAAAATAGGCACACCTATAGCGATTTTTGTATTTCTTATAGTAAATCATTTATTTGCTTTCGGAAAGCAAAATTTGAAGAAGTGGAACTGATGATAAAGACCACAGATAGTCATCGGAACTACTCAATAATAGGTATTTCACGGGTTCCGAATCGTTAACTTTAATATGGTTTCTAAACAATTTATGCTCGTCACAACGTATATGGTGAAGTGGAACTGATGGATGGAATACGAAGTCGGTGACAAGCCAAATATGGAGGGGGTAGATGGGCTAAGTCAACTCCCGCCACCAGCTCTTCGTGAGCAGAACAACCCAAGTGGGCAGACACCAGCGGGCTTGTCAGCGAATTCAAACCGATCAGTGGTAGCACAAACCAATAACAATATGATGTGTGTTTTTGTCTTTTGTATTAAATCGGTATTTTGTTATTTTTAGCTTTTTAGTTTTGTGTTTCTGGAAGTCGGTTATAATTTTTTTGTTAAAATTTTGTTTTTCATAGCAAATATTACACTTTAGGTGTGTTTTAATAGTTATCAGTCAACGTTATCGTCAACAAAACAATACATCCAATATCGCCGCAAGTATACGCCTACACGGTTATAGCAAGCCCAAAAATAAGCACACAGCAGGTAACAATCACTACATACATTACATAACAAAGTTCTCCGCTGCGTCTGTCTGTCTGTTCGCGATTAATTAAAAATCTACTGAACGGACTGAAGGAAGGTTTAAGTCTATTTGTCAAGGTTTAGTGTAAATTGGTTAAAATATTAAAAATGCGAAAGTGCGTTTGTTTGTTTGTTACGCTTTCATGCCTTAATCTCTTTCAGGGTTAGGAAACTATGATATCCTTCACGGACATAGAATACTTTGTCTCTGAACAAAGGATGCTAAAATTCAACAACACTGCTACCTATTTGGTTTGTAGTTAAGAGCAACTTAGGTCTTGGAAAAGAAGACAGGGTGTACTTGCCTTCATCCCGATATAAAGAGTTCCTGCCAGGATTCCGAAATGAATGCAGGTGAAACCGCGGGTTATCAGCTAGACATATACTCATGCTATAAAAGTTTTATTTTTTATTTTTTGTGTATTTGTTTGTTTGTAATGAATAAACTCAGAAACTACGTAAACGGATTTTAAAAATTCTTTCATTTATATAGGAAGTTACACTATTCCTGACTGACACTCCGAAAGTAACGCGAGTGAAACCGTGGATGATCGACTAGTCTATATACTTATAATAAAACTGTAGAGAGGTCAATTCTGTACATTGAATATATATTCAAAATCAATATTGGAGGATAAATATTGATCGATACTGATTCCAAAAATGCAATCAGTTTTTTGTCTGTCTGTCTGTCTGTCTGTATGTGCACGCATGGGTCAATAATTACTGAAGGGATTTTAACCAAACTTGGTACGATTGTAGTCCATACTCCTGGGCAGGTTATAAGCTATATATCATAACGCTAAGACACATAGGAGTTGAGCAGTGACGTACGTTTATACGTTTACTCAATCACGCAAAAACGGCTGAACGGATTTAGATAAAATTTGGCATACACGTTGTCAGGGGTACAGAGAAGGACAGAGGGTACTTTTTATCCCGGAATTCCCGCGGGAACTCCGCAATTACCGCGGGTGAAACCGCGGGGCACAGCTAGTTTATTATATTTTTGTATCGGTGTCCTAAATCTGTCGTATTGATTGTGACCCCATTCCGACTATCTCCCCACTCACTGTATCAGCGACCCGAGTGTCTGCTCGAATCATATTATAAAAACCTACAAAATTGACTCCACAGTATTTCCTGGAACAAAATCTGTTTATATACCTACTTATACTCGTAGTAGTTTTCTTTTGACTACTTTCTCTTTGTAAAATTAAATTGAAAATTTATTGATTTATTCGTTTTGCTAACAAATCAACATTTACTATTATCTATTTTAACTGACTGTCCCCGGTTTCACCCGTGGTAATTTCGGAGTTCCAGCGGGAATTCCAAGATAAACTATATGTATAAATCCTCTTGAATCATTCTATCTATTGGTGAAAACCACATGAAAATCCGTTTAGTAGTTTTTGAGTTTATCGCGAACAGATAGACTGGACAGACTTGACGATGGACTTTGCTTTGTTTTATTTACGACATGGGAATGTTAAATACGCTATGCCGTAAATATGGATTATGGAGTATAGAAAGCTAATAAACAAAACCAATTTATAATAAAGGAATATTATGTATATTTTGAGGAGATATATTTTCAAACTATTTATTTTCCAAGAAATATGATAATTTAAGCTTAAGCTTAAGTGCATTAAAAGTTCTATACCACGTACTATTTAGATCCATATATTTTATTATTTACAAATTCTACAGCTGCTTAGCTCCTCAGGTTAACCTGTCTGAAGGTTATTAAATGTAGGTACAAACGTTTTTTCATGTTATAAATTCTTTTTCTCAAGGATTACGCTACAGGTTTTATTTTATTTCTAATATCAAACTGGGAAATTTATTACAGACTAAATGCTCTGTTTACAAGGTATAAAAAATGGCAAAAAAAATATTCTGTAAATATTAATGAAATTACAGCAAATTTTTTTGTAGGCACACTAACTTGTTCCTCTCGGTTTCACTCGCGCGAATTTCGAGATACCCTCGGTTTGCGGAGAAAAGAATCCTGCGTGTTTATTCAAAACATAAAATTATCTGTGCATTTCACAGGCGATGTTTGTTGCCTCTTATCACTGAAACGGAAACTATGAAATTTCTAATTATGTAATGATCGTATGATTATTGCCATATTAAAATGGCATTACAGAACAATTTTACTATTACATAATATATATATATATTGTATATTTATGGAACGTTTATGCATGTATAAAGTTTATAGTAATAACGAACGTCACTGCTCTTGGGTTCATTTCAAAGTTTTGATCAATAATCTCGGAATCTTTTTACGAACTTGTCGATTTCATCATTATACTCCTTGCTCTCCGAACGTGACCTTTTTTAACACACGGTAATAGGTAGATTTGATATGCAATGTTTATAGGAACATATTTATTTTTTGAATTCGTTAAATGATTGGTTGTCAGAGAAATTGGTGACTTACGGCCGCACTCAGAGTCGACTTTAATGATTACTTAGTTAAGTATAGATTTTTGAAACAAAACTGCCGCAATCAGAGACGTTCAGTAAATTAATGTTAATTGGCATTTAATGAGATGTAACTTTATTAGTTAAATGCCAATTAACATTAATTTATTAAACTTGTCTGATTGCGGCAATTTTGTTTTAAAAATCCATACTTAACTAAATAATCATTAAAGTCGACTCTGAGTGCGGCGGTTAGCTTTTATCCTGTTATGTTCTGTAACTTTTAATAACCTTATAATCTTCATCTACCTTATCCTCTTACAGAGCATCATGTCCATCTTCGCTTTTCCATACATGGGAGTCGCTGCTCCAGGAAGTGGAAGCCGATGTGGTCGGGTATAGCAATGCAGCGACTTCCTTGGAAAGGCAGGTGGCTGCTCCGCTCATCGACAAAACCTTCCACATGAAGATCCAAGCTCGGAAGCTGTTCGCCCACCGGGAGGGTTGTGAAGTGATACTGGCTAAAGCTGACGATCAGCTCACAAAGGTTAGTTGGATTGCTTTAGTGTTGAAGGAAAATTAAAAAAAAAAAACCGGTGCATTAAGTGCAAAAAGTGCAATTGGGACTCGCGCACCAAGGATTCCGTACAAACAAACAAACAAACAAACAAACTTGTAAACTAATATATGTAACTTTACTTTATGAGTTACCTCATTACAAATTGATTGTTTTTGTATTTTTCCTTTTACTTATGCTATAAGACATTGCTTCTTGTCAAACATGCTTCTAGGACAACGTGAAATATCCTTTCACAGCGTTGACATAGAAGATTGATTTTTCATAAGCTCCAAGGGATTGCAGCTTTGAGTAGATGATATAAATTTCATCTTGATACCCCCGTAGAGGTACGAAAAAAATCTAACACCCAAGAAACAGAGACTATTATACCTACCTATACGTACTTTGGAATTATTTTGTCTATCAAGAATGTTTATCCTGTTTTTGGTTTTCATCAGAATTTCAATTATACGCTCGATAAACATATGAGAATCAAGTGCTTTATAATAATTTCTGAGGATGTAAAGAACTAACCTTTTTTTGTATAGCGCATATCACATTCACATCACATTTTTATCTCAGAGTGTGTAGTAAAATGCGTTTCAAAATACTTTTGTAAGATACCGTATCGGCTTTCCCGTTGTGTTTGTAAAGAACTTTGAGAAGTCCGAGACGGTAACGCGAAATTGGATTTCTTTGCACAATCCGATAGAAAACAAACCGTTTTAGGTTGTTAATTTTTTTTTCCTGTTATGCGGTTTTCATATAAAGCATTTAAGTCTTTTGAGAGACGGATTTGGTGATAAAAGGGTAGGAAGCCTACCGATGTTTGCTTTGACGACAAGACGACGTGACTTATAAGATAAGATAGAGAAATTATATAAAAACATTATTTACATACCTACTTAGCCGAATTTTAGTAAGTAGGTAGAGTTTCGGAGATATAGTTAAAGATAATTCATTGTATTTTTTAAATGTAAGTACCTACCTACTTTTACAAGCGATTTGCAATTTAAAGTGAAAAATTAATCAAATATGTTCTATGAAAAATAAACCTGTTTACAACAGTTTTATTTATGATAGGTACATATTATGTACCTATATAATAGGTATATGGTTTGCGATATCCGTGGTTCACCCCAGCGCTAACTTTTATAACGAATTCACTAAACTTTATCTTACTACTCAAAGCTACTTACTTGACCTATAAAAAACCACTTGATTGAAAGAGGCTGAAAGGGATTCATAACGGAATTTCCGAAGGTATTAAAAAAAAATCCGGGTGAAATCACGGGGATTAGTCTTTAAATTTATATTAGGTTTTAATTTTTTTTTTGGCAATTGTAACACAATTCTGTCTTGTTTGAGGAACTAGCTGTCCCCGCGGTTTTGCCCGGTGGTAATTCCAGGATAAACTATACGTTTATTACTCTATCTACTGGTGAAAACCGCACAAACATCCATTCAGTAGTTTTTAACTTATCGCGATCAGACAGACATAGAACTTTGTTTTGTGATAGTTGTTCACTTAGCATCGCATGATGGGAATGAGTTTTATATACACCTTTTCTTTGTCATCTATAAAATTAAAAAATATAAAACATTGCAGTACCTATACGGGTTAAAAACCTTTTCGATTCAGTGAGCTTGATAGAGAATTATTCAAATCGCTGAACCTGCAGATAGTTAAGCAAATCACACAATTTCTTTTCCAAGAACTTATTCAACCAAAAACAACATGGAACTGCTATCTTTGAACACTTCTTTATGAGCATACACAACTACACAAAAAGCTTCTACTGACATCAGCTATAATATTGGCTTAAAAACACGTAGGCTATAAGCTTGTGTTGTGGAACCAAGTCAACGTGGGATAAACTACATATGGACGCAGATAAGCAATAATAACATGTTATTATAACCCACAAAATTAAGTTATCTATTCAGAACGATTTATTGAGAGTTAGGGAACGTTTTTTAATTATCTGTTTACCCTATTACATTGTTTAACTATGTAACTAAATATTGAACATAAAAAATGTTGAAAGAAAATGGCGTTATAATTTTAAAACACGATTTACTCAAAATTTCTCCAGTGTTGCTTATCTATGTCCATATTATTACTACATATATTATATTACGTAGGTATATATTGAAGTATAGATAATAATTATATAAATACGCCCAGACTGGAAAGTGGAACTCTGTCTTCATCACACAGAGTCCCCCCCATCGGGAACCGAACTCGGAACCTCCTGATTAGCTGGTAGACATGGTGGCCTACTTTTCTAAAAAATGTATTTCATTGATTACTACGCACACACATAGGTAGGTAGGTAGGTACAACCTCGAACGTAATTTCAAAACAGAAAAGTGAAAAATCAATTTCCTGTTCGCATCGAGATTACGAATCTAAAAAACTCACTCAAACTAAAAAACGTCAACTCCATATTGTTTTATAGGGATAAAAAGTACCCTATGTTCTTCTCTGTACCTCTGAAAACGTTTGTACAAAATTTAATGATGATCGGTTGAGCCGTTAAGGCGTGAAAGCGTAACAGACAGACAGACAGAGTTACTTTCACATTTATAAGGTAATATTAGTAGGGATTGATAGCTTACAATAGGCATAAATGTTTTGTACCATACATTAATGGACAAATCCGTACCTACTTATATTCTCTTGACATTCTTGAAACAAATGATTATTGTATTATACCTACTCGTAATTAGCTATTTGCCTGCGGCTCTAGAACCAATTT
The DNA here is from genome assembly GCA_907165275.2 of Zygaena filipendulae. Classification (NCBI taxonomy): domain Eukaryota; kingdom Metazoa; phylum Arthropoda; class Insecta; order Lepidoptera; family Zygaenidae; genus Zygaena; species Zygaena filipendulae. The sequence goes on from OU015654.1 coordinate 10,444,429, forward strand.
GGCTATTCATACAAATTATTGTAAATTCCACATTAATTATGTTTTTTCTATTAATTTTTCACGTCTATAAACAAGCAAGGTGATACAGTATTATCTATCTGTTTATCTATCACTACCTTTAAATGAACAATTCTATTTGAATTTAGTGAAAAGTTGTTACATAATTTGAAATTACAAACAGACATTTCAATTTATTTATATGTCTAGATTAAAACGATCGTAATCGTCGTCGAAGTAATAAACGGTTTTAAACGACTTTTAAACAGTACCGTAGCAGTAACGATGTGATTTTAATAGGTAGATACCTATACTAGACACCTAGGTAGGTACATGAACTATTTAAAGATTAAAATAAATAAACTTTTTCCTAAATAAAGAAATTAGAATTATAAAATCACTTTTTTATTAAAGTTTAGTTTTTTGATCTTACGAAATCTAGTGCCTACCAATAAATTAATGTGGCATAGGAAAAAGGATAAATGAGTATATAGGTATCTTATTATATTTTTAATTAAAATAGAAGTTAATTATAGTACAAAAGTTAAGTTTTTCGACGTTTCAAAAAGCGTGCCGCGATTTTGTTCTCAGGGTATTTAAAATCTTGAAGCTATACCGCGGCTATTTAGTGCGATAAAACCAAATTGCGCGACTTTCAAAAAGGCAACTTTTACGAAAGTTTTCTATATCTTATTAGATGTGTGACGAAAACGGTATTTTTTCTGTAAACACTACTTGAAACCTTAAGAGGTCCCCGTTAACAACATTAGGTTTAGTGTAACGACCTCGTTACAAATATAGCAAATGCTTTTCAAATATTGTGATATATTATGGGGATGACGTTCGGAAGTAATAAAAAAATCATAATGACGTTTCAAACGTGATGGGATAATAGTTAGTCGGTTAAAGAATCTCTCTACGGAACCCTTCACTATGCGAGGTCGAACACGCTCTTAGTAATTTTTTTCTAGTTACCATTGCGCAGATCTTTTTCGGGACTTCCTACATTGTCTTAAAAAAAAGTTAAAGACACATAAATTATTAAATACTAGCTGTGCCCCGCGGTTTCACCCACAGTAATTTCGGAGCTCCCGCGGGAATTCCGAGATAAAAAGTACCCTATGTCCTTCTCTATACCCCTGACAACGTGCATGCCTAATTTCATCCAAATCCGTTCAGCCGTTTTTGCGTGATTGAGTAACAAACATCCAAACATCGATCCAGACATCCACACACTTTCACATTTATTATATTAGTAGGATAAACAACACACAACCTCAGACTTCAGAGTAATAAATATACTACAACGCTTATAAAGCTGCTTGTCTAAAGTTCTGACAATTCCCGGTAGCAGAGGAATCTTTTAATCTTTTCTGGGAAGGCCGAGGCATATATGTATTTTATAGAAAGGGTGTTAGTACCTGTCAATTTAAACGATATTAATTAGGTAACTTGGTTGAAATGTTAACACGACTCTACTAACGCTTTCTATGCATATGTGGGCGTACAATAATTTAAAGTTTGAGTGAAAAATAAAAACACACTTCGACTTGCTTATTACATAGATTTTTATATATCATTGTAGATTAGGATATATGAAATTGTAGAAAATTGAGCATTTATTAATAAATCAATTAAAATCGTGGAAGCAATTTTTTCACCCAACATTACAAAACTGTTTATATTCTGGAAACTAAACGCCGTGGTATCTTTTTGCTTAGACGCCCACATTGTATAATATTTTTTGAATGTGTGGGAAATTCTACGATTGACCCACTTATAATAATTGATAACAAAATGACACTAAATGTAGGTGAACACGGGCACACAGCTGATGGGATTGAACACAGCTGATTGGGATAATGGGATTGAAAAAAAGACGTATTTATTATTTATTTACTACCCTAATAATGGGATTGCATTTTTGGGAAGCGCGTTATGGGCAAGGAATGTTGTTGGTCATACTGAATAAGGATTAAGGGCCCTGTCCGATTTCAGCCTTCAGTCGCGAAAGTTTGTAAGAATGTATGGATGGATGCTACTCTTTCACGCAAAAACTACTGAATGGATTTAAATGAAACTGTACAATAATATAGCTTATACATCAGATTAACACATAGGGTACTTTTTATCCCGGAATTCCCGCGGGAACTCTGAAGTTAACGCGGGTGAAACCGCGGGGCACAAGTAGTATACCATATTGATGTCGAACAATTTGTTTTTCAGAGTCGCCAGGACTACCGGTCAGCGTTCCTCAGCTACTGCAACAGCCCGAACCCGGCCGCGCTCGCCACCTACTACGACTCGCACAACAACTACGTGCAGCAACTCACAGCCACCAATGCCATGCTGGAACAGTACCATAAGCACACATTGCCCACCATTTTACAGGTAAATTATTAAAGTCAGGGTCGAAGAATTTTATTCAATAACTAGCTGTCCTCCGCAGTTTCACACGCGGTAATTTCGAGATTCCCGCGGGAATTTCGGGATAAAGTAAGTATACGTATAAAATTTCCTTTGAATCACTCTATCTAATGATGAAAATCCGTTGAGTAGTTTTGAGTTTATTGCGAACAGACAGACAGACACGGCGGAGGGCTTTATTGTATATAATATGTAAGGATAATAATGATAACACTTCACAATACACAGATCTACTTGACCCCACACTCAGTTATAAGCTTGTGTCGTGGAAACCGAGCTAACATGGTATACTATGGTGGTACATATTATTACATATTCATCATAATATAGATTAATATAAACACGCCCAGACTAGAAAATAGAACACTGTGTTAATCACACAATAACCACCCCCACAGGGAATCGAACCCGGAACGCCTAGGTCCCTACACTGTTTACTTATGGTGTCACGAGCCCCCACTCCTAAACTTTAATGGGTTTTATAGAATTGTATTTTTTCAATAATTTTAAAAAGCAATAAATACCTCTCTATTACTACGGACCTCCTACGGACTAAATAGAATTTTGATTTTTATATACCGTCGTCAGTCATTCCCATTAAATTCAATTAAGAGTAGGTACCTACCCATAAAAATCCGGTCACAGTTCAGTTCAGTTCAGTCATATTTCCCAGTGATATATAGATATAACCGGAGAAAAGAAGCTGCATAACAAACCCTGAGTAAGCACGGTGTCCGTTTAAAATGTAATTAAACGTTATGTACGTGCACCGTAATTGGTCTAATGATTAGCGAACCCGTCTTCTACGCTAAGTGTCGCGGGTTCGGTCCCTGTGTCAGAATAAACCTAACATGATATACATTTGAGTTCACCCTGAAACTGAATATTAAGTAAGAACGTACGTTTGTAAATACTGTAAATATGTATACCGAAACAACTGTTTCTTAACTTATTTAGATATTTCAAGTAAGATACAATACAAGGAACATACCCACAGAGAAAATAAACCAAATGAAATCCAATGTCGAAAAAAAATTGGTCGGGTGTGTCATTATTTTTATTCCCAAATCGAATTGATGGATAAAAACAATCTACCGAGATAAAAAGAAATATCGTTATTAAATCTGTGAAGGACTAAATAAAATCACGCTTCATTTCTATTGCGTCCTGAGTTCCTGACCTCAAAGCTTATATCAATATTACTGCGACAGTTGCATAAGGATCTAGTGTTTCAAAGTGGTTTGACATGTTTATGTATTACATTTATTTATTATTCATTATTACAAAGAAGCTGTTAATCACGATGACCCATTTAATCACATTTAAATTTTATTGCAACAGCTATATCGTTTGATGAATACGACGTCTTTGTTTTAATGTATCAGTAGCTGTCTACTGAAAAGGTTTATTATTTGCGAAATCACAAATCTGAAACATATAGTATCGCAGATTTAGTTCCGTAGTTTCAATGGCTTCCTTTCATCAGTTGTACCTAATCAATTTTTTGGCTATAGTTGGCATTATCACCATAAACTATCCTCTTATTACTTAGGTATTGTCATATCATTGTTTACTTCCTTTACCACTCATTGTTTTAAAGGATGAAGACACTACAGTAAATAAAGGACACAATATACTTTTTAATATAATCATTAATTTAAAAAAAAATCATGATGTTTGAGAGTTCAAGTTGCCTTAGCATTGACGACATAATATACCGCTACCATAGTCATACAACTGTATTTTTTGTTTATTCCTTTCATCATTGGTTACATGTAATCGAGAGCTTGAACTAAAGTTAACTTTACAACCTGTATAGATAAAAGGTAAACTTTATGAATATCTGAAACAAAACAGTTCATGTAAACAATAAAGAATTTTATTAATTGTATTCTAAAACACAATTTAAACAATGATGAATAAGATCATTATTCATAAACTTTGTGCAAAAATCAAGCTACAGTGTATAAATTTGTTCGATTTATTTTCAGGACTTGGAGGAAATTCTGACGGATGTTACCGCGGCCGTCAGCGAAGCCATTTGTCAAGAGGGGGAAATAATTACGGAGAAGGTAATTCTACCCAAAGTAACGGGAAGCAAACGTTGGTTAAATTGGATTTTTATTATCGAGGTGTGGCGAAATTGGCGACTGTTAAAATTTAATTGTCTGGTTGACTTTTTTTTGTGAGGAGGAGAAAATCCCTAACGGACCAGTGCCAACCCTTGCTCCGGGAGTGTTCGACTTGCATGGACCAAAAAGCCTGACCTAATATAACCTAATATTTTGTTTAATTTATTGGTTATCATGTTTTAACTTCCCGGGTGACCTTGAGAAATATTAAATTCTATTGAGCATTGATATTTTTGCCAGACAATGTAATCTAAAAAAATTGTCCCACAACTCTACTAATATTATAAATGCAAAAGTAATATGCAAAAGTCTATCTGTATATCTGTTACGCTTTCACGCCTTAACGGCTTAACCGATCATCATGAAATTTTGTACCTACACACGTTGTCAGAGGTACAGAGAAGGACATACGGTACTTTTTATCCCGGAATACCCGCGGGGACATCGAATATAACGCCCATGAAAGTACTACACGTTGTCAGAGGTACAGAAAAGGATATAGGGTACTTTGTATCCCAGAGCTCCTGCGGGAACTTCGGAATTTCCGCGGGTGAAACCACGGTAAATTTATAAAGTTACATAACACTTGTATTAAAAGTTATAATAAAACGTTATGTAATACCGTTATATGTATTATATCGTTCCTTTTTTGCTTCGGCTTATCGGTGACTAGTCAAGTATAGTCAGTGAGAAAACTTCTTTAAATACTGTCGATATTATATTGATAGGTAACACCGTTGTGGGATAAGACAATCCCTCTGTCCATAGTACATATCAATATATGTTAGGTATGTCTAATAGAACAGACTTCTTATTGATCTTATCGGATAGAGGTCCATCAATACTGCTCTATATTAATTATTTATTCAACAGAATAGAAACTTCGCTGCAATCTGTGTTATTTTTCCGAGACGTCGCCTCTCGTGGGAACTAATCCATTGTTGTTATGTACCTGAAAGCCGTCTATCTTTCTTTATTAGGTATGTTTACTAGCTGTGCTCCCGCGGTTTCACCCGTGTGAAACGCTTTTATGTTACAAGTTATTTCTCGACATCGGATTTAAATTAAACAAAGACTATAATTTGCTCACAGCTAAGCTTAATCTACCTTTAAAAACAGCATGACAAATGAGATTTTCGTGAACAAATAGATAGAAAAGAATTTTAAAAACTTCTTTTTGTGTTTAGTTATTATTCTTTCCATAATTTCGGAAGAAACACCTACCCTATGTACTCCTATGTACTCTGTATGCCTGACAATCTGAATGTAAAATTTAATGGTGATCGTTTGGATCTTGGTTGGATCTTTAAGGCGTGAAAGCTTTACAAACAAATAAACTCACGTATTTATAGTATTAAGGATAACGCTCCGTAGGCCGTATACTGTATAGTCCTTACAAAGTTCGTTTCTCTGCCACCAGTGTAACCACCAGATGCGTCGCTACGAGTCCCTGTGTACCCAGGCGCGCGCCGTGTCCAGCACCGCGGACCTCGCCCACCTGGCCAGGACTCTGCTCACTACGACGCCGCCCACTCGGCCGCGGAAGCGCGCCTTCATGCCGCCCTACCCGCCCGAGCCCGACGATCCGCCTCTAGACGTGCCCGCCGTAAGTTACTCTTTGACAAAATAAACATACTGCAGTCGGACATACATAGTAGATATCCTCTTTGGAAGTTGTTTAAAAAGTGAGAGAAAACTCGGCGACAGCATAACGCCAAATAATACTAACTACTATAAGTAAAGAAGGGACACTTTGCTCCTCGCCGATTCCCCATCTCCCACGCCCGCCGCAATGTAGCGGTAAATCTAGAGGTGATATTCAAAGCGAGAAAAGAAATAGTAAAGTATAATATGAGTGTTAGGTACTATTTAATAGAGTATGATTGAAGTATTCTTTCAAATTTTTGTTTTTTTTTGTTCTGTTTACAGATGAATATTGATCGAGTAGGTATCAAACCATTTACCTACATTTGCATCGCGTCATATTATAATACTTATTTTTGTGTTTTGAACTCCGTATAAATCTTTGAGTAATTGTGCTTTTAGTGTTGTAACTACAAATGAAAAACTTTTAATTTTTTTTATAAGTAGCGTAATCGCTTTAGCTGTTGCTAAAGTATATTGACATGACATATTGTAGTAGCTATGCGCTATTAAAAAATACAATTATTAATAATAACTAGCCGTTGCCCACGGTGCCGCTCGCTCGAGTGATGTTTGTTGCTATCCAATTTGTATTCCCGCTTTTGCCTTATATTAAAACATATTAATCTTATGCGTAAAAATCTGTAAATATTATTTTAAGCTTTTAAGATTGATAGGTACTAAAGTTCATCATTCTCATTTCACACAAAAGAGCCAAAAATGAATAATTATACGTAGGTACCTACCTACAGTCACTTTCTATTATAAATTAGAGTATACGCTGATTCCTTAAAAGCTTTCAAAAATTTACTTTTTGCAAAACTGATTAAAAAATAAAAAATGCCATTAATTTTTTCAAAAATTGCGTCGGACGACATTAACTTTTTGTTCGTGCACTTGCGTCGCTCTTAGGTATATCTACTCCTAAATATGAATTCATCATAAATCTCTAATGAGTAAAACTTGACCATGTGCCACGCATTTACTTGCTACGTCACAGATTATTGGACGTAATAGATTACTATACTTATATATTATTATAATTATAGACGCCATTATTAAAGAAGAAGAAGAAGATTATACTACACTAGCTGTCCCATGCGGTTTTACCCGCGATAATTTCGAAGTTCCCGCGAAATTGTTACATACAAATTTTGCAACCCCTTTTCATCCCCTTAAGGGTTGAATTTTCAAAAATCCTTTCTTATCGGATGCCTACGTCAAAGGACACACCCTCCAAGTTTCAGGTCTCTACGATCATCGGTTCAGGCTGTGCGTTGATCCATCAGTCATTCAGGACAAAGCATTATATGTATATATGGACGCAGATAAGCAATAACATGTTAACCCACAAAATTAAGTTATTGATTCAGAACGATTTATTGAGAATTAGGGAACGTTTTTTTATTGTGTGTTTACCTTATTACATTGCTTAAATATGTAACTAAATATTGAACATAAAAAATGTTGACACAAAATGGCGCTCCTACTTTTAAAACACGATATACTCAAAATTTCTCCAGTGTGGGTTAACACACTATTGCTTATCTATGTCCATATATAGATAGATAACGCTACATCCAGAGTCCATACCATATACTCATAGTCAGCGTAGCAAAATATGTATGACTATCGAATAATTTTTGCTCTTTACATAAAATTTTCTTTTGCGGCGTTTGAACCTTTTAGTATTTTCTCGCTTATAGGTATTTACTTACTATAAACTATTTTTCTCTCTTTAAATTTTTTCTCATCGTCATAGTCTAGCCGATTTAATAAATCATATAAAACTAGTCTTGATAAAAATTAAAAATGCTTTTGGCCGATTAAAAGTTTTAAATTTATGCCGCCCTTTGGGGCTCCAATGGGGCCTAATAAGTATAAGTTTAATAAGTTTTTGATCATTGTACTGTTTGTAGTGCTCAATAAAGTGTTTTTCATTCATTATTTCATTATGATGGATCACTTAATTTTAATTATGTCTTTAGGAAAGTATGCCGCCAGTGCTCCGTGGTGAGATGCTGTTAGATCGCATGGGAGGTGCACAGGCGCGTCTCAGCTACGAGCAATTGAGGAACGATGCGCAGGATCTCGAATTGCAAATCAAACAGCTGCAGGTTCGTCGCTACAGAGCCCTCATTCACCATGAAAAACAACATTCCTTGCACATAATGCGCGTCCTAAAAACATAATCACAAATTCTCAAGATGCCAAAATATTAAAAATTATTAGCTTTTCCCCGTGGCTTCACACGCGGTAATTTCGGAGTTCCCGTGGGAATTCCGGGTTACAATATAGCTTATGTTACTCAGGGATAATAAAGCATTCTAATAACAGAATTTATGAAATCGGTCCTTCAGTTTTTGATTAAATCGTAACAAACAAACAAACAATCGAATCTTTCCTCTTTATAATAATATTAGAAGGTAGGTATAGATTAATATTAGAAATGCCATACACGTTGTAAATGTATTTTTTGAAGAGAAACTTCTTGGAGCCTGTAGAAAAGACCATTTTTGTAACGCGTTATCTTAACGTGGCGTGTTATGATCATAAGGGCCCAACTGGTTAAAGGATTTTAAATTTAAAAAAGCTAAACCCTTATGGTAAGATATGTAATAAAAATACAATACTTAGTTAATATATATATATAACAAATAGTAAATATTTTTTTACGTATAGGACAGCCTGGATTCGCTTGCTCGAGTGCAAGCCCGCAGCCTGGAGGGTAACATGTTCAATAAAGTGAACGAAATACAAGTAAGTCCTTAAAAGCAATTACAATCTAGTAATCGCACACATAACATTAGCACTTACCGCCGCACTCAGAGTCGACTTTAATGATTAATTAGTTAAGTATAGATTTTTAAAACAAAATTGCCGCAATCAGACAAGTTTAATAAATTAATGTTAATTGGCATTTAACTAATAAAGTTACATCTCATTAAAGGCCAATTAACATTAATTTACTGAACGTCTCTGATTGCGGCAGTTTTGTTTTAAAAATCTATACTTAACTAAGTAATCATTAAAGTCGACTCTGAGTGCGGCCGTTAGTATTTATATGCAGGTCTTATCGTCAGGCTTATGTCGCGCTTGCCTCTCATCTTTTTATAATACTTTCGACTTTGTATATGTACAGATAATATAACTTTATTTGCCAGAACACCCACTAAACCAGTATTTTTACTTGATACCTCGTTTAGCATACAGACAAAAGCAACTTTGATGCTTAAGTCTATGCCATTAATTCCTTCACACACAGTGGTAAACTTTACAAATGTAAACTGCCATATTACATAGGAGATCGTAGTCTTGAACAAATATAGATATAATGGGACCGACCTGTAATTGATTTAGTAAAGGTCCTTCAAAATAAATATGATAAAAATATATTTGTATGTATTTTTGTAGTCAGTAACTTACCTATGTACAGATACATAACAACTTAAAATTAAATAATATACTGGAAACTTACGCTGGGTACTTGAAAACCAAAACAATATTTTTTTTACAAAAACATTTTGCAGTTATAGTTAGGTACCCATAGAATTATGGATACCTAACTATAACTGCAAAATGTCAACTTTCACAGAATGTTAACTTTAAAAATAATTATATTATTATTATACGATGGGAGACAATCAAAGTATACTCGTAGCCTTTGAGGACCACTTGGGATACCGCATTATTTACTGACTTATAAACGTCTAGAATGAAAAAAAAACGTCTATACATTCAGAATATTATCCTTTCACCAAACTGCTTTAGTGAATTGCGCTAAATTATACTGAAATCTACCATGCATTTGAAAGTTAGGTACAAAACGAATGTAGCAATAATTTTAAGGTGATTTTCAAATGCTACCTAAAACTTATTTCCTAATTGCAGCAACGTTCCTCAAACATTACTAGGACTTTACAAGTTTACATTTGTAAGTTACACACAGACATATATCTACCTACTCCTATTTGCGATTTGTCTATTGTTGCAATTTCTGCTTGTTTACTGGGTAAGTATAGGTAGGTAACTTATTGTCTTTAAGTATCTTTAAATATAACAGAAAGTTATACACAATAAGTCTAAAGTTGAGCAAATCCTAAATTCACTCAAATTATAGGAATACTAAAACAGTTTTATTTTCTAACATCAGGAAGAAATATCCATGAAGAAATACGACTACAGAGCAACCCAACTCCACCTGGCCGCAGTCAGAGCTCAAGTAAGTGATTGAAGTATTTTAAAATTATCATTATTATTCTCGTATAAATTTTCGCAATTAAAAAAATAGACACATCTATCAGTAATATCAGTGAAGGCATGCCGTTGCTGACAGTACCTAACCTCTTGGACGGCATTACTCGTAGGTTGGGTTTTTTAAGAACTTTTTGTTGCTTATGTAGGTACAAGTAAGTGTCGTTACTTGCGCGTGTACACAGTACATGATAAAAAGTACCCTAGGCCAAATTACATGACGATCGCTTAAGTAGTTGTGGTGTGAAAGCGCCTGTAGTGTTTTTCCTCTTGGTATCAGTTATTTGATCCTCTACAGGTATAGGTCATTAGTATTTACTAATTACATTATTAATTTGATGTTTACATTAACAAACTATTTTCATTAGGTACGCGTAGCATTCAAGTAGATATGTACCTATTTATTGTTTACCTACCTACTAACAATAAGTTTACTCGTGTAATATCATACTGGGATCTTAAATATTACAGTAGGCTTAGAACTTGACCGGCTTTTACAGGTGTTGCAATAATATTATGACTCACTAGTAATTAAAATACTAGGCGTTTAATGAATACATTTCAGTTCAATAGGGTACTTGCATGAAATTTATAATAAGAAATTGTGTCAATATTTCAAAAATAGAGCCTTAGAAAAGCGTTATCGTGAAAGATTTACTAAAAAAATTCAATAGTTTCCAAAATATTCAACTTTTAATTTTGTGAAACGGAACGTTGCAACGAAACACCAATCACAGCCAAGCTTGACACATGACGTCATTTTTATTTTTTTAGGAAACATTTACCTCTTTCAGAGAAGGCAAAAAAAACTAAGTGCATACAGTCAACGCATATTTTCCATTTTCTGAAGTTTTTTTACTTTAAAATGCATCGGTAAGATGCATTCCGATTCTTTACTGGAACTTTTGGAAGTAAATCGACACAGTTCAACCTTAATTTCGCTTTTGGATATTGAAGTTATCTGTCTGTCAGTGTCACATGACCCTGTCAATACGACAGTGACATTTCCATCACAGATTAATAAGGCGTAATTTTGAACAAGTGACGTCATTCCGCGTTTCGGCGGTAAGGTCTAAAGTAGGAACTTTGAAACGCTCTATTTAATTAATTTATGCATATATTTTTTTCTTTTTCTTGATTTGTTTATGTAGGCCAGATATCCATATAATAGACAGAAAAAAAAATTCATGCAAGTACCCTATTACATAATTACATTATAGGTACTTAATGTTTCATTAGTCGTACCGTAAGTACCTACTCCACACCGAGTAGGTTTTATTACTAGTAAAGTCTACCTCTAACTACTTACCTAGTTCTCAAAAAAAAACTCCCTCGGTACACCACCATTTATTCTGTGATCCTTACCAAACATGGAATCAAAATTCTGCTGTTATTGTGCAAATGTAAGTAACTCTAGGTATGATAGAAACAAATTTTTCATGCTTGATGCGTACGTGCGTGCGTTATTTCAATTTTATCTATATGTCAACCTGCTATACGACTGCTCTTGCTGGATGCCTTACTTAGATTTTACAAAACCACTTTACGACAACGCGAAGCAGGGAAGGAGTAAGGACCCGTCTCGATAATTTAAAGTTCACGTGAAAATTTTAAATTCTCAGATTGTTTTGTAACATATTTTCGTTTTAATCTACGTTGAGTCACTTTTTTTTAAATATGGCAATTTTATTGTCATTAATGACATTGTTGCCAGTGTCACGTTAATTTAATTTGAAAATTACTTTTTGTTTTATTTCGTAAGTTTTTTGAACCATTACGCCAAAGTCATCATCTTTAATATTAGGTATAAAAAGTTTAATCATATTTTGATTTATTTATTATACTTGACGAAAAATTTTTTACAAGCGCAAGAGCACGAATCGTCACTAATTAAAAACTGAAGCTGAAGCCAAGTTAAATGAAGAAATATTAGGTAATAGGGTACTTGCATGGATTTTTTTCAGTCTATTTTAAAGATATATGGCCTACTTAAACAAAGCAAGAAAAAGAAATAAAATATATGCATAAATTAATTAAATACAGCGTTTCAAAGTTCCTACTTCAGACTTTACCGCCGAAACGCGGAATGACGTCACTAGTTCAAAATTACGCCTTATTAATCTGTGATAGAAATGTCACTGTCGTATTGACAGGGTCATGTGACACTGACAGACAGATAACTTCAATATCCAAAAGCGAAATTAAGGTTGAACTGTGTCGAGTTACTTCCAAAAGTTCCAGTAAAATATCGAAATGCATCTTACTGATGCATTTTAAAGTAAAAAACTTCAGAAATTGGAAAATGTGCGTTGACTGTATGCACTTAGTGTCCTTTGCCTTCTCTGAAAGAGGTAAATGTTTCCTAAAAAAAATAAAAGTGACGTCATGTGCTAAGCTTGGCTGTGATTGGTGTTTCGTTGCAACGTTCCGTTTCACAAAATTAAAAGTTGAATATTTTGGGAACTATTGAAATTTTTTTAGTAAGTAAATCTTTCACGATAACGCTTTTCTAAGGCTCTATTTTTGAAATATTGACACAATTTCTTATAATAAATTTCATGCAAGTACCCTATTGTTAAGTAAATATTGCATGCTATTGGATTCCTTTCTTTTTTTTAAACTTTTTAGCATAAAAAAGCAAAAGTAGAGCTAAATTATTGTAGAAATACGAAGTCCTAAAAAGTTAGTTTTGATTGTTTTCATTAAAAATTTTCGGATCAGTCTATAGCTAACTGGTTCCCAAGTGTCTCTTTACGCAACCTAAATTACACAAAACTTATGTAAAAGTTGGTGAAATTAGGCTAGGTTGACGAAAGAACCGAAAATAAATTACATATTTATGATATTCTTTTTGTTCTAGTTTTCGTTACATTGTTTTCAAAAACTAGGTCTTGTTTACAATAAACAGTACCACTGCGCATGTCTCTCACCCTTGTCAAAAATTGCACATGCGCAAACAACGCTTCTACAGCATTCAGCACCACACAGATTACAGATCAATATAGATAGGTAATATTGTTGCCCGCCAGATTTGAAAAGGTCACGATTAAATTTAAATTGTGTAAGAATTCGAATACACTGTGCAATAATAATATATTTGCTAATACTGGTTTTAGTCAATTTAAACAATGTGTTGGTGAGTATTTATTGGATTTACCTGAAAGAATAATTGTGGATCGTGCTAAGTATTAAGGTACGGTCTATTTATTTTTATTTTTATATTCCTATATCCATTTCTCGCGTTCTTTAAATTACCTACATAAAAGCATAACATATTGAATATCAATTTTTATCAAAACATTCCATGTTAAAACAAAATAATTGTTAATTTCCGTAGAAAGCGATGTTTTCTAAGCGGGATTGTCGCAATGCGCACAGCATCTCGCAGTCTCGGTAGTCGCTCAGTGCGAGAGTAGATCTCGTGAAACGATATAATATCTTTCTCTGTTCTGTCAAACGTGATTATAAGAAAAAAAAAATTATTCATGCGTATTACCGTCCGTTTTTTGCAAAGATTTGTGATAAATAAACATTTACAAAAGTGGATAGTAAAATACTAAAATTCAGATACAATATGGGTTGGGTCTCTATGAAAAATCAAATCGTAAGTAAACATGATTTGAATAATATTGAATATTTTTTGTACTAATCAGGATCCAGGTTAGGTTATCTAGGCATACCTTAAGTAGGTATGCCTAATCGATATTTTTATATACCTTAGATTATTATTGTTAATTAACGTTTTATTAATATACGTATGGTTTGTCGTATCTATTATCTAACAGTTTGTAATTTGTTTTATATGAGGTAGGTAAGTGTTTAAACAGTAAAGTCTTAAAAAATAAAAATCCTTTTAAGAAAACCTAACGATATGTATAATGTAGTGACTCAACTGATCTTTTTGTTTATCTCACAATAATTTTCGTGATTTTTTTTAATAAATTGTATGTTTACTTTTTTTTTACTCTCAAATAGGTATAAAGAACCTATTTGTTATTATAACTATTATTTTTTTATTTATTTATTAATTTTTATACTATTATCTATGCAGTCCTTAAATGGTATAAATCTGTGCCTAATATTTATGTCTCTTATTGACCAGCATAATATTAAATGCACCTAAATAGGTGCCAACAAGCTTACAGCTGATTTCCGTGTGAAGTTTGGTAACGTTCCCTATTACTTGAATCAATAAAAATGGTATAAGCGGTAGTCTATATCACAGATAATATAATACTATACTAACAATCTATCAGAAAGCTTACTAACATTTAAGTACCTATCGTTAACCGAACATCTCTATAACAATGCGTTACTAAGTAGCAATGTATTATCTAGTCAATCTGGTCCCCTCGGTTTCACCCGCGAAAATTTCAGATTTCTGTCATATAAGGCATTACGTAAATGTGGCCAACATTTTAACGGGTTAACGTGTTAACGGCATTATTAATGACGTTAAACGTTAAGCGATAGCTCGGGTGTCGGTTTTTTGGACGCATCAAAGGGTTTTAGCGCGTTATTTAACGCACTAAGCGGTGTTGGCTACATTAACGCCTTCTCATTCTGCGTGGCGCACGCGCGGAGCAAGACCTTATTTACTTTGTTTTGGCGGGAACAATAAAAATACGACATTGGATTGGTCTAAAACTACAGCTGCTTCTACCGCCAATCCAAAAAAAACAGCTGATTGAAGCTTCGACCTCCATTTTGTGTTAACGCGTTATTTCACTAGCAATTAACGCCTAACGGTACGTTGTAAACTAAATGTAGCCAACACGTATTTTAATGCCTTAATTAACGCGTATTTGGACATTAACATCAACGTTAACGTTAACGCAGGTGGAGCAGTAGCATTATCTGTACCCACGGTACCCACCTACCCCTGGCAACGTGTAGGTACATCGTGTACCTAAATACGCAAAATTTCATGATGTCAGTTGCGTAGATAAAGCGTAAAAGCGTTACAAACAAACAAATAAACAAACAAACTCACATTTGTATCTATTCTATAGGTAGTAATATAAGGTAACTGTAAGTATTTGTCAAAAAGGAATTTTTGAACGCTCGCCGCGCCGTAATCGTTGCCAGCAGCCGCATTATTTAGTACATACTTTTCAAACTCTTTTTTCCGAACGAAATTCCGCGAAACTCCTGCATTTCTGTAGCAATGACGAGTAGCTGGTACTACCACAAACTAGAGATGGTAGGTACCTAGGTAGCGAGCTGCGAGCGCCAAGCAGCGAATCTAGCGACTAGCGCCACCATGCCACAGCGTAAAATTTCAGAACTGATTTGCGTCATTGAAGATATTGGGGTCGCGTGTGTCATGTTTTGTTTCCGTGAGTTATATTATTTATATTTAACTTTATCTGGGGATAAGCTGTGCATAAAAGGTGATATTTAAATATCATGTTCACTGACAAGGTAAGTTTTTTATTATTAATCTTTCGATTATGTAACGGTAACTGGCTCTACGAACTTAGATGATGAGACATATTTTTACCGAATAACAAATATCTAGGTCATTCACGACAACTAAAATGTATTATTAGCTTTAATACTTGGTATTTTACCATTAAAAATAAGTATTTTATTAGGTTATGCCGTAATCAAATTAGTAAATATGGCATAACCTCAAAATCTTCAAAACAACATTATGATGAAAATCGACCACAGTTATTAAAAGTACTTCTAAAGCTAGATAAAATGTATTTAATATTAGTTACTATTCTTAGAAACCATCGTAACTTCAGTCAAAAAGTTACTTTTTATTCAATTTGATGCTTTCCTTGCTTGTAGAAATTTAGGCGGGAAAGATTTCAGTCAGCACAATCATTGAATAATGCTATTCACTTTATACCTAGGTATATAGGTACTGAAGAGATTTTTTTTAATAAAAATTTATGTGTTAAATTATCACTTATTAATCTGAGACTTTTTTGTTTTTGTCTATTTTATGGTTTCATAGTAATGTTTTGTAGTTTCAGATCCAATCAACAAGTTAATTGATATATAAAAACATTTCTGTGGCAAAAAAGAAAATTTAAAAATGAAAACTACAAATAAATCATCTAAGAAAAGTGAAGAAGATAATGTGCGGTATAAAATAAATACAAAATATTTTGAAAATGCTGAAAAATCTTCATCAAAAGTAATAAAAAAACCATTGAAGATCAATAAAGAAGTTGATGATGAAGATACAGTACGTTACAAATTTCCTTCAGTAGCTCTATTAAAACAAACATCAACAAACCTAACCGATGGTAAGCCAAAGCAAAAGCCTAAAAATAAAATTAAAGTCAACTTTTGGAGTAGCAAAAGTAAAGTAAATAGACTAAACAACAAAAATAATATCATAGAGAAGACGGAGAAATCAAACCATAGACACACTATTGCTACTACATTGCCAGAGAATGGAAAGCCAAAAGCTAAAGTGAAAGTTTGCAAACGAGTATCATTCCTGCCATCACCGCTATTCTCAGAAAATCATGTACCTATGGTGACAGTGCCGGATGATTTGACTATACAGTTAAATGAAGAAGAAGCTAATGATTTAGGGGAAGATTTACACCACTCATCACCAAATGGTGAGGATGAATTCAGTAATCACTCTAAAAACTTGAGAGGTGCAAAAAGAAAGATTGAAACCAAGGGAAATGATAATGAACTGGAATTTTTCACCAAGTATGTGGTGCAAAAATTAAGAAAAATGGAAACTGATCAACGGATTTATTCAGAAAATTTGATTAACACTGTCCTTATGCTAGGTCAACTAGGTAAATTGAATGGAAAATCTAAAATAAGAGATGCATAATAATGGGTTCTAGAATTGTGATAGTTTCAATTAAGTGTTATTTAAAGTATATTTGATACTAAACAATTGTTTGTAAATAAAAGCAAATGGAGAACTTTAAATATAAAATATAAAACCTCTAGTAATTAAGTAATAAGTAATAACTTAATATTTGTAACTCTAATAAAGTCTAACATGTTGTATTTTATCATCTAGGGACCATTTTACACTGGCTCTGTTTGGTGAATTGAATGTTAAAATAATGCATAATATGTATCAAGAAGTTACCAACATATGAATTTATAAAATCACACTAAATTTATTTGTTCGTGTAATTTCATATATAAAAACGAGTTTTATTTTTATTTTTAAAAAGATAGCAAATTAACAAATGCACATAATTTTAGTCTTAAAGCCATGAATAAACTTTTGAAAATTATCTAAATAGCTACTTGCATGAGTGTACCTAAAGATAAATGAAAGGCATATTATTTTGACCTCTCATTAGATAATTTCCTACTTATATTGTAATCTATCTTTACCTGCTTGATACATTGTTAAAATAATGAATTGTTGATTATTTTTGTAAAAATTTAGTATAATGTATATTTACATAGTAAACAACAAAATATCAACTAAAAAAAAAACAAATAGTCGAATATAAAACCTCTTTTTGAATTCGGCTTAAAAATAGTGTATGGTATGTACCTATTTATATTTACACTTATAAACTATGTGGTGTGCTGCATGATACATTGTACCTACTGATGTAGGTATACAGATTAACAAAAATCCATGATTGCTTTTTCTACATTTTTTGGACACTCGTTTCCATTCGTTCAATGAGTAAATTTAATTTGTAGTAAAATTGTATTTTGATTATTATTATTTTTATGGTGTTCAATAAAGAGTTTATATAAATTGAATTTGATGGATATCGATGTTCAACTATTAGGTTCGACTATCAAGATAGATAGGTAGTTTACCAATGGTAAATTCGTTTCACGAATTCTTAGCAAATCGTCACTAATTATTACATTAAAATTTAGAATCTATCGTATGTAATGAACGACTAATCCATCTCTGAGTGGTTTTAACCCCTTGCTACAAAAATATAAATTAAATATTTTTGTAGTAAAAGTTATTTGAGCAAGGGGTTTTTTTTAATTCTTATAATGTCACTTGTAAAATACGTATAGGTATAAGTCGTAATTATACCAGTAAACGAAGAAAACATACAACGCGCAATTCACTATAGAAAAGATCTACTGTACCTACCTACCAACATTTTGACTTTACCTCATGTCATGTCGTTTTGAAGTATCGTCAATATCGTATGTGACCCATAGCAGTAGGTACAACGAACTCTAATGTTAGAATGAATAAGGTCGGTTTTCAATTGTATATTCTTAAATCGTTTATATTATAGGAATCATTTTATTTTTGAGTCAAAATGACGTGGATGGTTTGTATCTAGTGCAGTTACCATGGTCCTTAAATACTAAACAGGGTGTAAAGTTGACCGAGGGACTTTTAAATTCTCGGTAACTCATACTTATCTACATCTATACTTAATATTATAAAGAGGTAAAGTTTGTGAATTGTGAGTTTGTGACGTAGAGGGTAATCTCTGGATCTACTGAACCGATTTTGAAAATTCTTTTACTAATAGAATGCTACAGTGTCCCTGAGTGCGATAGGGTACTTCTTATCCCGGAATTCCCGCGGGAACTCCGAAATTACCACGGGTGAAACCGCGGAGGACAGCTATTAACAAGAAACTAATCTTAAAGAACATCTCATTGCACCTACTTGCTAATAAAAATAATATGAATTTACCTAAACGAAGTACCTAAAATTAAAAAAACGTGGATTTACGCGCGTGAATGACATCAGATTAGTCAACGTGATAGAGGCAAAACAAAGAAAAAGGGCGTCAAATAACCATTAGGTTATGATTAGTCAGCTCGTCGGGTATATGGGGCGCTCAATTTTCATGATTATTCTACGTCAAAAAATAATTTTATGTTTTTTTTATACCTATTTGAGACGAGAATCAAATACTGAACACCCTCCCTCAATAAGTCCCTCGTTTAATCTTACAAGGTCCTGTATAATGCAGTTGTGGTCAAATTTTTAAAGACATGCGACTAGGGGCCACTTTGCCACGGTTTCTCAGTTTTTTTTATTCACATACCTTTATATTCAAACATGTTGCTTGGTTTCCACGACACAAGCTTATAGCTTAGTGTGGGATCAAGTAGATCTGTGTGTTGTGAACTGGATAATTATTATTATTAACTATGTCCCAAAATTTGAAGTCAAGCCGTTAAAGGCGGATAGTTCGATTTAACAAGAAAGTAATCGTTAACAGTTGGGACTTTCGCCTTAATCCTTATGTACCTACTTATTTTCTATGTATTTAGACTATCTTATAATGCTGGTATTTTACAAACGACCTAAATCGCGTTTTATTTAAGTTTTATTAAATTCATCCTTACTAATGTTATAAATGCGAAAGTGAGTTTGTTTGTTTGTTACACTTTCACGCCTTAACGGCTCAACCAATCATCCTTGAATTCTCGCGGCAACTCCGAAATCACCGCGGGTGAAACAGCTGGTACACAGTAAATATAACAGGTGAATCGTTTTTCCTAACATTATCAAAGTATTGTAGATACTTATCTAATTATGACTTTGTTCCCAATAACTATAATATGTAATTTACAAGTCAGTGTTTGCACAGAGTTCTTCAAGAGTATTTCTGTTGTGTGGTATTGCTGTGTATAGGTATACAAATCTTTATACATGTTGTAATTAATAATAATTATATCTACTCCAAAGCTCAGACGAAATATTCGTCTGAGCTCCAAAGTTGTTTTTCTCTTTTTACATTTGTCATAGTCTATTTTATTAGTAAGTACTTATCTATCTTTAAGAATAAATTTTCTTAAATATATATTAATCATTATTTTCTTTGTTGTGATGCTATAGCGATTTATAAAAAGTTTCCGTATTTCTATAAGTTTTTTATACCTAGGTTTTTTTTGCATATTGCATGAAATTCATGGTTAAAATCTTTGTATAAAACTATGTAGCAGAGCGCGGAGCCAGCCGTGATTCACTGATTATTATTTATTTACGAGATGACGTGTAAAGATAACACGTCACAAAAATCGTTTTCCCCTAGGTCCCTGAAAGAACAGTCTAATGGCATACAGAATATTAATTTGTGATTTATTGCAATCAAGAGCGTTGTGTTAAACTAAATTGCTTGCTCAATTTGCATGAGAGACGTATGTCGCAACTATTTCCTGCCGTTTTTCATCGCGCGTTGTGCATGACTTTGGCGACCAGATGGATCGTGTTTAAGGCGTTTTCCAGGCACGCCTGATAATGTCGTTGGTCATAGACAGTAGATCAGGGCTCCGAGTCTGTTTGCGAACGGTTGCCCAGCGACGTCTTTAGAGCACCTTCAGCCGCCCAAGCTCACGCCATATCCGATGTGTGTCAGTGTAGGTTGGCGGACTCGCTCGACCAGTCATGCCGCGCTACCCCTAACTAGCGGGTGTCTCGGACGCGTTCAAATCTTACGTACGCCGCGAGTCGTTCATTCAAATAATATTAATAATTATTACCAAGTACACACTTGCAAACCGCATTCTATTTATTTAATGGAATAATATTACTTTATTTATTTTAATCTTAAACTCAATCTAAAAACGTTATTCTCAATAGTTTAATAGATATAGGTAAAGATACCTAATGATTGCTGTGCGATTGTTTAGAAATATATAAATTTATGAAAATTGAAGTGTAATCCTAATAATTAATTTTATTAATCGGGCAAATTTTTAGTAAACTTTAGTACCTACTCAATTACTATATATAAATGAGTTAAAGTTATTGGTGCTTTACACTTGGATCACGTTTCGTACCTATCTAATGGAAACTTAATTTAATTTTCTCAATAATAAACTACGTAGGCAATATCTGGTCGTGACTTTGATCACATAAAAATAAAACTATCGCTTCATTCGAGCGAGTTCAGACTGCGAATTTAGGTACCTACAAGACATTTATTATATAACATTGACCTTGATTTTAAGTTCCAACCCTCGTGTGACGCATCGACAGATATATAAATAATATCTACCCCCGTCGACCTAGTTGGAAAGAATCTTTGTTTCATCATGGACATCGTACATCGTTTGCACTATTTGGTTCTGTCCCAAAAGTCTGACCTTATGACGATGGAACGCGAACAACGAATGCGCGTAAGGCGGCAGTCCAGCCTCCCGGAATACAGCAAGGCGAATAAAACAAGACAGCGCTTAGAGCAAGTTTACTTCAACGATGTGAGTGTAATAAATCTCATTGGCATAATAATATTATCTCATAAACCTCTCGAGAGTGACAACTGACAGCACCGTTGGTTAACGAACCTGTTACCTGACTGATCTTCCAAATATCGCAGGTTCGATTGTAAATAAGTATATATAGCTATGATAGGTACCTACTTAGTCTTTGCCCTTAAAACTATCCTATGTGTTGATATTTATAAGAACATATTTTATCTGTAGGTATCTACGTGTACCAAATTTTTATCGAAATCCGTTCAGCCGTTTATGTGTGATTGAATAACAAACGTCCAAACGTCTTCACAAACTTTCACGTTAACAAAATTACTACTATACCTGTGCCCGCGGTTTCACCCAATTTTCTTTAATACTAAAATTTCTTCTGTAAATTACGAGCACAACAAAAAAAAATGTTCAGGTTACATCGGTCAAGCTATTCTCCAGATTTTGCTAGACTTTTGATCGGGAATATAAAGATAAGATGTAGAGCTAATCTATTAGGCATACTCCAAGGAAAGCTAAAGGTACCTACCAGTGGCGAAGGGTGAAATATTGAGAGGGGAAGCCGGAAATCCACTTTAATTTCAACTGATTAAACTACTAGGTAGCTGTTCCCCGCGGTTTCACCCGCGATAAGTTCGGAGTTCCCGCGGGAATTCCGATATAAAAATAATTAATTAATTATAATTAGTAATTCCCTGTACCCCTGACAACGTTCTCAATTATGGTAGAGAGAGTTGTTGCGTCTGAAGGGAAGCCGGTGGGAATCGGCTTCCATGGTACCTTCGCCACTGGTAGATACCTACTTAAAACTGCACGCTATATTTTCTCTAAAAAAAATCCTATCTAGAACAGCTTTCTAATTTGATTGAACGTCAAAAGTAACTTCTCTGCGTCACAGATCACAATATTGTCTAAACTTATGATGCAATAACTGTCTGCCTCGTTCTAGTCGTTCTACGGAGCATTAGCGGTTATTCAATTCTTTGTTCAATCAATCTCTTATAAGATTATCGAGAAGTTAGATTGTCTGTTAGAATTTTTAGATTAGATTTATTAGATTGAAGTTATTGAGAAGTGGGGCTAACCGCCGCACTCAGAGTCGACTTTAATGATTACTTAGTTAAATATACCTAGATTTTTAATACAAAACTGCCGCAATCAGACAAGTTTAATAAATTAATGTTAATTGGCATTTAACTAATTAAGTTACATCTCATTAAATGCCAACGAACGTTTATGCGTGAAACGTATAAACACGTAAAAAGAATACAGAAAAACAGTATATACAGTAAAAGGAGTAGAATAAACATTGATTTACAAATTCTAGGTATTGTGTCTCTAAACATTTACCTTGAAATTTCTAAACAGATACTTCGGTCACTTGATAGTATAATCTTCTGCTTATTATAATTATTAATTGTAAGTAGATATAGTTAGATTATTGTATTTGTTTGAGAAGGTTTGAATTGATTTTAATTAAATTTCTTATTTGATACATCAATTTGGAGCATTTAACTATCATTAGGCGTTATTTGAGTTAAGTTTGAGTAAGTTTAAGTATTTATCCATCCCTATTATTAATATTATAAGAAAACGCGATAGTAACTGTCAGTTACCTCTTCGCGCTTTAACTACTCAACCGAATATGAAATGCACATACGTTGTCAGGGATACAGAAAAGGACAAAATGATATGAAGCCCTCGCAACTCACACAAAAACTCCAAATTTTACGCGATAAAATGATAAAACCACGAACAACTCGGCTGCTCTACGGAAAAATAAAACAACTGACATTTTTTTCGAAATGTATATACGGTATTTACAATATCTTGGTCTGGTTCCAACAGGGTCTTTAGTCACCGGATAGCAGTCATCGCTTCTCTCTGGGTAGATAAGCAACTAATTCTCGTAATTATTGGAACCACGTGGCCTTGGTTCTGGGAGCAAATATCTTACCGAAATGTTACCGAACAACAAATAAAAAAAACTTTTCCGAAGTGGTATAGCTACCATTAACAGTAGGTGTCATAAAAACTTACTCTTTAGCATCTAAGTTCCCAACTAAGTAGGTAACCTTAAGTCGGCTTAAGTAGGCCCTAAGTAAATTACTTATATGTCATTTTATTTTATTAAGCAATTCTAAAGTTGTGCGACGATGAAGCCTTACGAGTTAGATGATTTTATTAAGTTGTAGGTATTTCTTAGCAAATCTTCATAACGTAGGTCTTCATCTTTCACCGGGAAAATCGGGAAATGTTTGCCGATGACAGCTACTTGTGTAGGCTGAAGTAGATAGATAAATAACTAGGTACTTTTCAACCAAGGGTGTATCATTTAAAGCCTATATTAGGTACTTATAAGTCTTGTAGGTTGAATCCAATAAAGACCCATTTTTATCGACAACTTTAAATTAATTTGTAAAACATAAAGTTACAGTGTGTATACAGCTGTTACAGACTATGTAACATGTTTTATAACTTCTCTTAAGTAACACGTCCGTCCACATCATGTAACATTGATAAACAACATTTCAACGTAAAACAAGACTGTACACATTAGAATCACAATGCAATACTTATAACAATATTATATAACCATTGTCGTTTCTCATTTTTCAGTGCTATGCTATCCACAATGTCGTCACTGAGAGGACGTTTCACTAGCTGCGGCAGTGACTGTTGTATACTTTTAATTAACAAAAGAAAAACGAAACAAAAAACGAACGTGACTAAGTTATAGAACATGTTATATAACATTCAGTGTCCACATGATGATGTCATGTAGTGTGTACGCACCGTTAGTAGATAAAAACATAGTGCTCACTGCTCATTCTTGAAGAACCAAATATACGTATTAAATTAACAAATATAGGAATTTGATATTTTGCCGCTGTTAAGTATATAAAAATTTTGTGCACACGTTGTCAGAGTCAGAGTCACCTTAGCTCGGCGTTTTTTCTCCAGCCGCGTTAAGATACGTGTGTTATGGCATACAGAATGTTAATTTCTAATAATTTGGCATATGGAGCATTTGGGATTGTATTTTTGGGAAGCGCGTTATGGGCAAGGATTGTTGTTGGTCATAGTAAACAAGGGCCTCGGCTGTATCAAATATGTAGGTATGATACTACCTACCAGTAGCTTGCTACTAGTAGACTCTTTTCGGTAGCTGAAGCATTTTCTATGACGTCTGAAAAGAAACAGAAAAACGTACCTAGAGTCTTATGAATAGTATCATACTAGTCGCGGTATAGCCAATACCTAAGGCGGGAAAGTGCACTTAATACCTACCTACTTTTATCTAAACCCATGCCATAAATCCTCTATAAAAGTTTCTGAAACAGTCAGCTTATTCATAGTAGGTAACCTTAATATCATCCGAACGTATGATATAATATTGTACAAAATTTTATTATGGAACTCGAACTCGATCTCTTACTTACTCATCAAACAGACACATTCTCAGTACTTCTCAGGTCTAAACGCTGTATCAATTTGTTAGATTATATTTTAAACATAGAAAATAAGTACTTACACCTACCTACTGTTTCCGTACAGAGCGACTAACGCCCGCATTCAGAGTCGAGTTTAATGATTACTTAGTTAAGTATAGATTTTTAAAACAACTGCTGCAATCAGAGAAGTTCAGTAAATTAATGTTAATTGGCATTTAATGAAATGTAACTTAATTAGATAAATACCAATTAACATTAGTTTATTAAACTTGCCTGATTGCGACAGTTTTGTTTTAAAAATCTATACTTAACCAAGTAATCATTAAAGTCGACTCTGAGTGCGGCGGTAAGCTCTTTAAATAAAGATAAAAAAAAATATTAAACTTACCTTGGATTTACACAGACTTGTTACAACACTAGATAAAGTCTTGTATGCAACTGTACATAATTAATAATTATGTATTAAAACAATCATGTGATTTGAACTTTTTCCTGCATGGAATTTCAAATAACTAACCAAAAGAGCGCATGAAATGTTTAAATTTACCCTAAATACGAGCTATAGGTATGCAACTTTAATGATTTACACGAGGATGGCCAATTATATTATAAGTATAAATATCATTGAAGATGGCACGATTCTTAATCTTAAATGGATGCAGATAAGCAATAACATGTTAACCCACAATATTAAGTTATTGATTCAAAACGCTTTATTGAGAGTTAACAAGCGTTTTTTAATTATGTGTTTACCTTATTACATTGTTTAAATACCAAAAATCATTTAAACAAAAAAATGCTGAAACAAAATGACGATATGATTTTAAAACACGATTTATCCAAAATTTCTCCAATGTGGGTTAACACACTATTGCTTATCTATGTCCAAACAAGCTATGATCACCTGTAATAAAAGGTAGATATCCTTAATTCTTAATTTATAGTAAAAAAGGTTAATTGTAGGTAAGATAGGTACAGCTATTTTTTATAGGTACGAACTCCACTACTCAGCGTAGGTATTTACCTATGTAGGTGCCAACTCTTTGTAGTTTGTTCATACTAAAAACTTAACAATGCTATTTCACAGTTAAATGAGCCAACATTTTAGCAGTTTACACCATTTGCAGAACAATGAATATTTTTACTGCCATTTTCCATTCTTGCGTGAAAACTCTTAAAAAAATCTTTTTCTTTTTATATTTTGCACAAACTAGAACATCTTTGTATTCTTATGCTTTCATCCGGAGTATGTACCTGTACCTATATCAGACACTAGCTTTTCCCCGCAGTTTCACCCGCGTTAATTTCGGAGTTTCCGCGGCGATTCCAGATAACAATATAGCCTATGTTACTCAGAAATAATGTTGCTTTCTAATGGTGAAAGGTTTTTTAAAAATCGATCCAGTAGTTTTGGAGTTAAATCTTAACAAACAAATAAAAAATCAAATCTTTCGTCTTTATAATATTAGTATATATACCTATCCGTAAGTATACTACCCTACCCTAAATATACTCCCACGGTTTTAACCGCGTTAATTTCGGAGTTCCCGCAGGAATTTCGGAATAAAAAGTATCCTATAGTATAGTTTTATATTATCTGTGACCCCTGAAAAATCTGACAATAGCTATGTACTTAGGCAAAATTTCATTACGATCGCTTGAGTAGTTGAGGCGTGATAGCGTAACTAACAAACAATCTCACTTTCGCATTTGTATAGTGTATTATTACCATCTATTATCTACAATCTATTAGAATCTATTATCTATTATCACACACATTACAATCTATTATCTTCTATACATACTGATCTCTATGAAGTCAGTTTAACAATATTGCTAGGTTTAATGGTTTATTTAGTCTAGGTACCAAATTCCGCTGTGGATCATGCGTGTGGAACATCTTCATTATTTGTGGAATTTAATATCTACTAATAATAGCTGTAGAAGTAAATTGAACGCTACGCTTCCAAGCAACAAGTAAATCTGAATCGTAAATCAAGGCTATGGTCGGAATTAGAATTAAGTATATGAACTCTACATATGTCTTATTATATCGGAATATGAACAAATAAACGCGCGAAAAATTGCGTTATTCCAGCATTCTCACTACCTATCTAGATTCTAGCGTATTCTTGCACCAATGTCGTCACTGTCGAAATATCGTAATGTTGTTTACAATAAGTTATAAGTTATTATAAGTTATATATTATATTTTGGTTATGTTATTTGTTACAATTATTTTTTTATATAACACATTTCCAAGGCATGCTTAAATAATATCAAAAGATGCTCTATTTTGCTAGAGTTCACTGTGCTCGTTTTTTTGTCATTAATTTCAATTCTATATTAGTGTTAAGGGTAGGTATACCTTTTACCGTTTCCGTTGACCTCGTTGATAAGTTTTTTTCCGTCGTAAAGCGTAAATCTTTATGCCTCGCTAGCTCGACACATCTTGATCCCGTATCTCTAACGATTCGTGTACATTCGTGTTTCATGACTTGTTTGTTGGTGTTATTGTTAGGTCATAACTCGTAAAATGTAAACTTCTACATTATTTACAAGGGAAATCTTGCGTCTCACCCGCAACAATTTCACGAGCACTTCGAGATTCTATTAAAATTAAATTATTAAATAGACATCTAACTAAAGTCATAAATCATATTACCCATACCTATTGTTTTTGTGCAAAAATCACGTCATTCAGTTTTCAAGGGCAATTCACATCAACGTGCGATTCACTGCATTTTTTTAAATTTATGGTGTCATTCCACAAAAATTACATATAATAATGATGCTCTGACACCAAGGATGACACTATCACCCAGTACACTACCAGAACTTGTACTATAGATATACAAAAAAAAATCGGCCAAGTGCGAGTCGGACTCGACTCAATATATAAAAACGGCAAAAAAAACATGTCTGTTGTAGGTATAAGAGGCCCCCTTAAATATTTATTTTAGTTTAATTATTTATTTTTAAAGTGATAGCATAACTAAATATTCTGTGAATATTTCAAGCGTCTATCTGTTGCCGTTATTAATATCGAGCAAAAACGAGCAAAAAAAAATCACTTATGTTGTATGGGAGCCCCCTTAAATATTTTTTTATTCTTTTTTTTAGTATTTGTTGTTATAGCGGTAACAGAAATAAGTACATCTTCTGTGACAATTTCAAATGTCTAAGTATCACGGT
The DNA here is from genome assembly GCA_907165275.2 of Zygaena filipendulae. Taxonomy (NCBI): domain Eukaryota; kingdom Metazoa; phylum Arthropoda; class Insecta; order Lepidoptera; family Zygaenidae; genus Zygaena; species Zygaena filipendulae. The sequence continues at coordinate 10,472,690 of OU015654.1, forward strand.
TCATGAGATAAGTATAGCTTGGTGACAGACGCACAAACGGACGGACGGAAGAAGTAATAGGGTCCCGTTTTACCCTTTTGGTACGGAACTCTAAACACTGATGTAAAATTCAATATGCTTTTTGTAACGAAATTATGATAGGTACATCTATATATAATAAAATTGTAACAGGTCGATGTCTGTACATGGGAGATAAATTAAAAAAAAAAAATTAGGCGACTATGAGTGATATAGAAGCCAAAAATAGCCTTTTTAGAATTTTTGTCTGTCTGTCTGTCTGTCTGTATGTTTGTATTCGTGCTACGCAAAAACTGCTGCACCAAATTGGATGCGGTTTTTTTTTGTTGTATTGGTAAGAGTCTAACTTAGATACTCATGTTTCGATTTTTCGAAATTCCCATCTGGACCTCGAGATATTAAAAAAATGCTGGTCATCCTACTAATATTATAATATATAAAGCTCGATTACCACTCACTCATTGACATAATTGTTCTCCAAGAAGGAGCATCTCTAGGTTGATATAATGTATGGAACATGTAGAGGGGACGTTTCGGTGATTATGGGAAAACCTCGACATCTTCGATTCCTGCTTCTCATCAGGTAGCGAGTCGACTGCCCGCCGAAACTATCCATCGAAAGTGAAAACGTTTCCAACTAAATTTCATCCACACCTTGGGCAAATTTCAATAGTGTAACTTTTTTTTCAAAATGGCGGAAAAAAACATGGCCGCCGAACAAAATTCAAACTCGATTATCTCCGAAACTAAAAGAGTCAGGTGGGGGGTGCTCAAACAAATGTCATAGAGGTCAATGGGGGCAACCGGACTGGCTACCCATCCACCGCGGACTGCACCTGGAGGCTGAAGCTGATCCTGATCCTGCTGCTGCTGCCACTGCTGAGTTCCTGCGAAGGTGTACGTGCTCCAGATCCGGCTCCCGGCTCTCTCCAACGCGGTCTCGGCGGCGTAATTTCTTGTTTACGCCCCCCGAGCCGCGTCCGTCTTCCGCGCACGGCTTCGTGCAGTGCTGCGCGCGATACCAGGGAGCGGCAACTGAGTTTGCTAACCGTGGTATCGTCGCAGCGGTGCTGTACGGCGCTGCGGGCGGGAGCGGCAGGAAGGTCGCGGCCTTCTGTGGCCTCTCGGTCGAGCCTGCGGCCTAGGGGAGACGCAAACCGGCGGCCGGCGCGCACCGCTTCGGATCAAATGTCCGTAGCGGGGCGCTGTTAGGTGCTGGTGTGCGTCTTCCCTATTCGGAGCGCACAGTGGGCGGGTCCCAACCCCCCCTCCCCCCTGTCGGCCATCTCGCACCTAAGCGGATGGCGGGCAGGGTTCCGTCACGCGACCCGCGTTTAACGCGGGAAGCGCCTCCCCCTCGCGACGGCGACCACCCGCCGTCGCGCTCCGCGGCGACCCAGCCCGGGGGCAAGCGGCCGGCGACTCAGTCGACTGCACACACCCCCGAACTGGTGTCTGCTCAAACGGGTGCCACCGCGGCCTCGTCTCCCGCCCCGCGCGCCGCGGCGGCCAGGGGCACAGGGCACAGTTTGCCCCCGCCCATGACCGTCGCGTCGCGTCCGGCGCGGCCCGCCTTCCCGGGCGCCGTCTCACCCGGAACGGCCCCCCCCTCGCCTGGGGACAGCGCGTCGCGACCGGCGAAACATAGCTCGCCGGCCCCGCGCCCCGCTGCCCCCAAGCCAAGGGCCGCTCCGCCCCCCCGCTCCGCGCCCTCATCCCCTACGAGGGCCGGATCGGAGTTCGGGCGACCGACCCCCCCGCCGGTGCGTGCCCGCACCTCGGAGGGGCTCAAGGAGCGTGGACCCCCGCGCGCCGCCGAGTCGGCGGCGCCTCGGGGGCTGGGGGCATCTAAGTATCCCCCCACCCCTGTAACAACCGCCGGCTCGGCGACGCTCGCGCACACCAGCCGCGCGCCCGCGGCCGATATGCCGCCCCCACCGGTTCAGCTCCCCCTTCACCGCCCGGACATGTCCCCGAATGCCCACCTGGAGGTTGATATGCTCATAACCTCCAGGTTGAAGCAGACGGGGCTTTTGTCCGGGGAGTTAATGGAAGCGATGGCGCGCACGCTGCGGGACCGCAGACGCGCCCTCCACGGCTCCTCGGAGAGCTTGGCCGGTAGGACCGCAGAGGAGGAGTTCCAAGTGCAACTCGCGCGTAAGGCTCCTCTGCACCTACCGGCACTAGAAACTCCCCCTGCGGGGGCGTCACGCAGGCTGCGCGTCCCCGACTCCTCCGATGACGAGGAGCCGGGCAAGCGAGCCTGCCACAACCTGTCGCCCCCAGAGGGCGCTCCGAGCCTCCCTTCTCCCAGGCCGCAACGCGAGCCGCGAGCACGTCCGCTCGCGGCCGCCAGACCGGGGAGCCCCCAGATGGACTCCCCCATGAGCCCTCCAAGGCCCGACGAGAGCCCCGCAAGGGCCCCCCCACGGCCCTCATTCGCCGACGCCGTGCGGGCTGCGTCCCCACCGGCGCCCACGCCGTCGGACGCACAGCCCGCCGCTCCAGCCGCGCCTGCCGGCGGCAGCGCGGGGGCGGCGCGAAGGGGGGACAAGCGCAGGAGCGCCTACCCCCCCCTGGTCGTGGAAAACCTCCCCGACTGGGCGCGCCACTTCCGCGCCCTCAGGGAAAAACTGGGGCGGGCTCCTAGCGCACGCCCATATGGCAAGGGCGTGCGCTTCATTCCGAAGGACGAATCGGAATACCGTCTGGTCCAGCGCTATTTAACGGCGCTGGAAAAGGAGGACCGGACGGTATCCTGGTTCGCGTACTCCCTTCCGGCGGATCAGAGTGTCAAGGTAGCAATAAGGGGGCTACCGATCGACACCGATCCGTCGGAAATTACCCAGGAGCTCGTAGCCATGGGCTACGAGCCGGAGTACGTCCGCCCCATTCGCGCCCGCGCCGGCAGGCCCGGTTGCATATACTATGCCCAGCTGCGCCGCACCCCGAACCTCACCCCGGGCATATACAACGTCACAGAGATGCTGTGCATGCCCGGGATCAAAATCGACGCCTGGCGAGGCAAGCGCGGACCCGCGCAATGCCACCGGTGTCAGCAGTTCCGGCACTCGTCGTTCGGCTGCCACCGGAGGCTCGCGTGCGTCCGCTGCGGCGAGGAGCACGCCGCTGCCAACTGCCCCCGTCCCAAAGAGGAGCCCCCCACCTGCGTCAACTGCGGGGGGGCACACCCGGCCAACAGGGCGTCGTGCCCTGTCTTCAAGAGGGAAGCTCGTAATAAAAAGGCAGGCACGGTCGCCCTGTCCACCGGCCGACCTGTCGCCCCGCAAGTGGCGCAGGTGGCAGCGGAAGCCGGCGCCACCACTCTGATGGCGCCTGCGAACACCCCGAAGCGGCGTGCTCCGGGTGCGGCGGCCCCTCCTTCCTCTTCCGGCGTGAAGAGGAAGAGAAAGAGGGGCAACAAAAAGAAGAAGGGGAGCAGGGAGGGGGCTGCTTCAGCGCCCCCGGCGGTGACCTCTGGTCCGGCCACCGCTCCTCCCCAACCTCCATCAGCAACGGCTCTCCCCGCTGCCCGCAGGCCCGGCGCTTCTAAGCCCCGGGCCCCGGGAGCGGGCAAGAGCAACAAGCTCGTCGCCATCGAGATGGTGATCGGCGTCCTCCAAGATGTGCTGGTGGCCATCAGGGACGACGCCGACCCCATCCAGGTCATCCTGAGCGGGATGTCCCGCATCCTGCAGCAGGTGTGACCTCGCTCAGGATGATCTATTGGAACGCCAACGGTCTTCGGGGCAAAACATCCGTCCTGAAGACCGTTCTGCGCGACCAGCAGATCGACGTGGCGCTGGTCTGCGAGACTCTTCTAGGGCCGACGACTAACGTAACAGTCGCCGGCTACCACGTTTACCGCCAGGACGAAACCAGTCCTCAGGGTCATGCCTATAGAGGGCTGGTAGTGCTAGTCAAGCGAGGGGTCGTTCACCAACGAGTTCCCGCCGTGCAGCTCTCGGCGTTCAGCGCCCTGGGCGTCGAGCTGTGCATCGCCGGCAACCCAACGCGGCTATACGCTGCGTACAAACCACCGCAGCTGAGATTCCAGCCGGGTGATATGCACACCCTGCTGGACTCCAACATCCCCACTGCCGTTGCCGGCGACTTCAACTGCAAGCACACGGCGTGGAACTCGACTCGCGACTGCCCGAACGGCAGACGACTCCTCCGCGACGCCGAGGCCCGCGGCTACGAGGTCGAAGGGCCGGAAACTCCTACGCATTATCCGGCCCTGACGTCGTCTCAACCTGACGTCATCGACCTCATAGCCCACCGTGGGCTCCTCTGCCGGCCCTCTATAGAGGCCCTGCCCGAGGACATGGGCTCTGACCATGTCCCGGTCCTGGTCGTCCTGGCGAACATGCCACAAAGAGTCTCGCCACCAGCGCCGCGCCGATCGATAGACTGGAAAAGTTTCTCCAGCTCGATGGCGACGAGCACCCCCTCGAGGCCCCTCGTCTCTCCGGGGGACGTTGAGCTCCTGGCTTCGGACATCACCGCCTGTGTCCAAGGCGCCCTCAACACCTCCTCGCGCACCATGCCGACGGGGGGCAGGTTGCCCCCGCTTCCCGCCGACATCAGGAACATGATTAGCGAGAAGAGGCGCCTGCGCAGGCGGTGGCAGCAATGTCGCTGCCCCCGGATGAAGACGGAGCTCAACGCCCTCACGGACAAGATAAAGGATGCCCTGAGGGAGCACGAAGCCGACGCATGGGAGAGGCGCATTGAGGCGGCAAGCGAGGACTGGACCAGTGTCCATCGCCTCTGCCGCCAACTCTCTGGCGCCCGGCCCCCGATCAGACCGCTCACAGCGGACGACGGTACGCTGAGGTACCGCGCGGAAGACCGCGCGAGGATCCTCGCCGACCATCTCGAACGCCAGTTCCGCCCAAACCCCACTGACGATGTGGAGCACGTCGCAGCAGTGGTTGCCCAGCTTCGGGAGTACTTCGCGGCGCCGATAGCGCCGGAGGAGGACCCAATCGTGTTCTCCCCCGGTGAGGTGCAGCGGATGACCCGAAAGCTGAAGCCGCGTAAGGCCCCGGGCGCAGACGGTATCACTAATGCAGCGCTGCGTCACCTGCCGTTCCGCTCCATAGCGGCGGTGACGCGCCTGTATAACGGTATCCTGCGCACGGGGCACTATCCCACTGTGTGGAAAACCGGCAGGGTCATCATGCTGCCCAAACCGGGGAAGAATGTCACTCTCCCCGGCAGCTACCGGCCCATCACGTTGCTGCCTACGCTCTCGAAGCTGTTCGAGCTGCTACTGCTGCGACGCATGTCTCCGCACATCACTCCTAGAAAGGAGCAGTTTGGGTTCCGGGCGGGACACTCCACCACCCTCCAGTTGTCGAGGGTGATCCAGCACATGACGGTGGCCCTCAACAAGAGGACAACCACCGTCGCTGTTCTCCTCGACATGGAGAAGGCGTTCGATAGGGTCTGGCATGAGGGTCTTCTGCTGAAGCTATCGTCGTCCGCGCTTCCCCGGCGCATAGTCCGGGTGGTGGCGTCTTTTCTATCCGACCGCCGCTTCTGTGTGGCGGTCGAGGACGTCACCTCGACTGAGCGTCCGATCGGGGCCGGCGTGCCGCAGGGCAGCTGCCTCTCCCCGGCCTGTTATTCCCGATACACCGACGACATCCCAGTGGGGGATGGGGTCGAGTTGGCTCTGTACGCCGATGACGCGGCGTACTACACCTCATCAATGAGCTCTGCGTTCGCCGCGAAACGGCTGCAGCGCACGCTCGACCTCCTCCCGGACTGGCTCTCCAAGTGGAGATTGTCGGTCAATGTCGGGAAGACACAGGCCATATGCGTCGGCAACCTTAAACGCCCACCGCCACCTCTCCGCCTCTACGGGCAGGACATAGCGTGGTCCCCTCAGGTAAAGTACCTGGGGGTCACGCTGGATCGTCGGCTCACGTTGAGGCCTCACGTGAGAAAAGTCATCGCGAGCGCCCGCGCCGCGCGGTATCAGCTGCGCGGCGTGCTCGACTCTCGGCTCCCTCTGAGGGTAAAAGTCGGGGTCTACAAGACCTACATTAGGCCCCGACTCACCTACGCCGCTCCGGCATGGTACGCACTGCCATGTGCTTCCCTGCTCGAGAGCCTGCAATCGCAGCAAGCCTTGGCACTGCGTGCCGCTGCCGGAGCTCCTCGCTACGTGAGGAACTCCACCATCCAGAGGGACCTGAGGGTCGAGCCGCTGGATGAGTTCGTCCAGCGGCTCGCCTCTCGGATGTTCGAGCGGGCGGATGCGTCGGACCACGATCACATCCGTGGTCTGGCCCCCCTCCACGCCCGTCCACCCGAGGGGAGGCGATATCCGCGCGAGCTTATCGCTCGCGATGACGAGCCAACGCAGCCCACCTAGCTTGGCTGACGGAGCCTGGACGCCGCCCTGACGGGCGGCGTCGGCTCCGCCCCGACGATCCACGCGGTCTGTAGACCGCCCCCCAGTTCCTGTCCGTAGTGGCGGACAGCGTGGGATCGCCCACTGCAGGGGGCTCTGCCCCGACGCAGACACCTCTGCTGCCTCCCCTTCGGGGAGGCAGCAAGAGAAGGCTTCGAGCGAGCAAGGGGGGCAACCGCCTGGCGTGGTAAAAATCCAAAATGGCGGATTCAAAATGGCGGCCGAAAAAAAAGTTGATCCGATCCGGGTGAGGTTCGGCATCCGGGGGTTTTTGGGGTCGCTGATGCCGAATATCGAATCAGTTTTTCGATTGCGTCATTTTTCAAGATGGCCGCCGAACATTAGTTGTTTGTATGGGGAAATTGTTTCGGCCCTGGCTCGGAAACTATCGGCCGTGGGTATTGAAAAAAATTTGTACAGTTGGTGGTGCACTATCTTCTTCTATCGGGATATAAATAATTCCAAGATGGCGGACGGATTCGAAATGGCTGGCGAAAAAAAGTTAAGCATAATTGTTCTCCCAGAAGGAGCATCTCTAGGTCGATATAATGTATTTAAGATGTGGAAAGGAGGTTTCTGTGATTGTGGGAAAACCTTGACATCTTCGATTCCTGCTCCTCATCAGGTAGTGAGTTGACTGCCCGCCGAAACTATCCATCAAAAGTAAAACTGTTACTTACAAAGTTTGATCCACACTTTGGGCAAATTTCAATAGTGAAACTTTTTTTCAAAATGGCGGAAAAAATCATGGCCGCCGAACAAAATTCAAACTCGATTATCTCCGAAACTAAAAGAGTCAGGTGGGGGTGCTCGAACAAATAGAGGTCAATGGGGGACAACCGGGCACAGGGCGACCAAGCCCCGCGAGCTGCTCGCAGCTCGCGCACAGGGCGAATCTAGTTATATTATAAATGTGTAAGTGTGGATGTTTGATGTTTGCTACTCAATCACGCAAAATCGGCTGAACGGATTTGGATGAAATTTGGCTTGCACGTTGTCAGGGGTACATAGAAGGACATAGGGTACTTTTTATCCCGGAATTCCCGCAGGAACTCCGAAATTACCGCAGGTGAAACCGCGGGGCACAGCTAGTAATTATTATAAACAGCTACACTCAGAGTAAACACAAATGTCCATCACAAAATGTATACTCTGCCAGCTTACTCTTGACGCAATTGAGTCTGAACGCGGTTGGAATCGAACCCACGGGACCAAGTCTAGTATAGGCAGGTTCGCCAAACACTTCCTACTTTACTAGTATCTACTTACATACCAAACAACCTGACAATACCATATACCTACCTAATCATCCCACCGCGTTTGTATAAAAAACCATTTTCGGAATATAAGTAATATCCTAGATAAATTAGATAGATTATATCTACTATTTAATCTATTTGTGTGGATAGAAGCAATTTAGTCATAACGGAACGTTGGTTACTAAGTTGTTTGTATTCATTGATTCATATACTTATTCGATTTAGTATTGCCTAAGTAGGTACCTACGTATTTCATTGTGCCTATCAGCGAACTAATAAATATTTGAAACACGCTGTCCACTCACATGATGTTCAGAAGTTAACTGTTGCGACTATCTTACCCGTTGTATAGATATAGGTAAATAGGTATTTAATTTTTTTGGTTGAAATTCTCATAGTAGAATATAATAAGATTTATTTATGCAAAACACACAAGAATAATAAACAAACATTAAAGAAGTACCTAATCTAAACCCAAGTCATCTTGCATGCTCTGCCGAAAGGGACACCAACTCAGCATTAGCTGGGTGCAGGTACACCCAGCGCCTACCGTACCTACCTACATGGAAAACTTTTTAACTTCTTAAAAACCATCATGGTCCAATTATGTAACCATAAGATTCTTGAAAATTACCAATTCTTTTTCGTATCTAAGAAGGTATTTATTCCACCCACCTATATTGATATACCTAGCTAGTACCTACCTACCTACTCCATCCGAAAAAAAAACCGTACTACGTAGGTAAGTAGTTTTGATTCTATAAGATTCCTGCTTTATATCCTTTTAAATATTTTCAACGAATTTAAAACTCGCTTCTAGTTACAATTTTACTGTATTGAATTTAATATACATACTTAGATATTGCGTGAACAAAACGCAGTAAAATATGGTCCAATAACCATAATAATAATTTTTCGTCGGTTTCGCGAGTCGCCACGCAATCGTTTCGGTATTTATAAAGGTAGACCCTTTAATCCCTTATAGAGTCTGGTTTTTGTAACAACTACCTACTCAATTCTTTAGTAAATTCACCGGCCTTTAGGTACCTAATCTGGGGGCACGGTAGTGCCCCCGCCAAGACGAGCCACGCGAAGCGCACGGGCACTACCTACCTTTTCTCGAAGCGCTTCGTCGTTTTTTTGAATAAAATTGTTATTTAAATAAATAAATAAACTTGGGTTTGGATTATGCTAGATCAACAAAATTTTCGGGATATATTGTCAATAGCGGACTTATTGAACATATTAAGTTTTAATTACATTAGCTTTTATACTTCAGATTTTATTTATATCTAAAAAACGCTAATTTCGTCACTGACTCACTGATGATCATCAAAATTCTTAGGGTATTTGCGAATGTCCTAGAAAACTGAAATTTGGTATGTAAGCTAGTATTAGTACACAAACAACAAAAAAATTATAAAACTTGTAACTTTTATCCCCCAACCCCTTGAATTAGGGGATGGAAGTTTGTATGAGACTTCCGCAATTTTAACTTACAAAAAGAAATGAAATCCCAACAAAAACATTTTCATGTAAAATGTTGCCAAGACGAGACCATATACCAGTACTTTCAAAAAGTTATCAGATCTTATGTAGAGCCAAGCTTCTAACTCTACACGCCCTAACTCTACAAGGTCTAACTTCACAAACTCTACACCTTAGCCAAAATATGTGGCTTGGCCGTTTCGTTACTACAAAATTCCTAAATTTTCTTTTTTAGTCCGTTTTGTAGATTATTAAAAAATATTGGACACGTATTTTTTTATTTTTTATGTAACCAAAAAATAACGGAGATATATCAAGTCGAAATTTCACATGACGTCACGCCTCGCTACAGTTTGTTCGCACGTTATAGCGAGCTGTGACATCACGAGTCCCCCACCCTAAACTTTAATGCGCTTTATCTGTGCATATTTCCATTATTTTAAAAAAGCAAAAAATACGTGTCTTTTATTTTTTTATTATCTAACTGACGGACTAAATAGAATTTTGATTTTTTTACCCAGAAAACTAGCCTATTATATATATTATATAACAGAAAAGTAATGAACTATGGAAAAAAATTTCACCTTAGGCCCGTGTGAATGTAGCGAAATGGCCAAGCCACATATTTTGACTAAGGTGTAGAGTTTGTGAAGTTAGACCTTGTAGAGTTAGGGCGTGTAGAGTTAGAAGCTTGGCTCTACATAAGATCTGATAACTTTTTGAAAGTACTGGTATATGGTCTCGTCTTGGCAACATTTTACATGAAAATGTTTTTGTTGGGATACCTACTTTCCGCCAAGATTAACTCGTATTCTTTTTAGATCTAACCTTATTCAAACAGATTTAAAGGCAAAGTTAGTCAAATATTATATTATTATCTGTGACCAAAGCAATGGCCAAAGAAAATTTACGTCGCCTAACCCTTGTCTGATTTATCCAACATTTATGTATTTATTAACCTTACAACGTTCGCGTCGTACCTATAAACACAATCGAAAACAAATCAAAATTTACAGAGAATAGATTTGTATTTTTTTGTTGTATATTTGTTTATAATGGATAAAAACGATTGAAAAAATTCTATCATTGATGGAAAGATAAAGTATCCCCAAGTGACATGGTACCCAAGCTTTTATCTCGGAATTCCGCGGAAATACGGAAATTATTGCGGGTTAAACCACAGAGGGATCAGCTGTTTTTTTTGTACCTACGTACCTATATATTAGAGTAATTACAACTTACAAGATCTCGGAATAGCCAATAGCAGATATAGAGTAGGTTCTTTCATGCTGAAGAAAAGAAATCATGTGGGAATTCAAAATTGACGTGGATGAAATCATCATCAACTTATTAGCATCTATAGACATATAAATAAAATTGAAGTGTCTGTTTGTAATTTCAAATTAACAGCTTTTCACTAAATGCATACGAATTAAAAAAACGGTACCTACTAACATTAAAAAAATCTACTTTTAAAATTTTTCTCTGTCTGTCTGTCTGTTTGATCCGGGTAATCTTTGAAACGGCTGGACGGATTTTAACGGGACTTGCACATAGCTGATGTTATAAGGAGTACCTAACTTATGCTACATTTTATAAAATTAAAGTGGTTGTTTGTAATTCCAAATTAATAGCTTTTCACTAATTGTTAATGCATATGAAAGTACTTACGTACCTACTTACCTATAGTAAATTTTTTTTTTTTTTAAATTTTTGTCTATAAGTCTGTCGGTCTGTCTATCTGTCTGTTTGTTCCGGCTAATCTCTGAAACGTCTGGATCGATTTTAACGGGACTTTCACTGGCAAGTAGCTGCATGTTATAAGGAGTAACTGAGGCTACTTTTATTTTATAAAAAATAGTTCCTGCGGGAATTCCGAAAATCACGCGGGTGAAACCGCGGGGCGCAGCTAGTATACAATAAATCTCTGGCCAAGTCAAAACAAAAATGTTTTCATCCCCTTATTTAAAAAATAACTGTTGCTTAGAGAAATTGGCAAAATTCGCTAATTAGTGTAGCTCCAATGCTTGGTGGAAAATTTGTTCACTTTCTTCAAATAAATATTATCTATGTACCTACATTTATGTAGGTATATTATATCTGTTTATTTGCTAATGAGGACTAATGTAACATAATATAATATTTGCTTTCTTTGTTCTTAAATGATTATATCGAGGCGCAGGAATAATAAATTTTAAAAATACCTACCATTATTATGTCTCGTTCTCAAACAATAAACATAATATAGTTCTTCTATAATTATAATTAACTAGCTGTCCCGCGCAGTTTCACCCGTGATAATTTTGAAATTCCTGCGGAATTGTTCCATACAAACTTTGCAACACCTCATCCCCTAATTGAATTTTCAAAAATCCTTTGTTATCGGATGCCTACGTCATAAAAAGAACACACCCTCCAAGTTTCAGGTCTCTACAATCAGCGGTTTAGGCTGTGCGTTGATCCATCAGTCATTCAGGACAAAGCATTTTATATGTATAGATTACTTACACGTTTCTATTATGTATATATAAACTTAAACTTAGGTGACATTAATAATAATCTTTCAAGAAAAATATATTGCTTTTCCAAAGTAAATAGACGATAATAACAAACAACAGATATTCTTACACGATTTTAACCTTGCTTTGATTTTTTACACGTGTTTCTTTTTGATAAAACTAATAATGGTCCCCGCATTTTTAACCGACTTCCAAAAAGGAGGAGGTTCTATGTTCGATTTCAAACCGATCAGTGGTAGCACAAACTAGTAATAATATTACGTGTGTTTTTGTCTTTTGGATTAAATCGGTATTTTGTTATTTTTAGCTTTTTATTTTTAGCGTTTTAGTTTTGTGTTTTTGGAAGTCGGTTTTAATTTTTTTTTTACTTGCCTCTTTTCTGGAATTCCGGCATGAACTCGTGTTATAATAGAGTCACTCAGGATAAAAACATCCTATTTTGTGTTCCAAGACCTAAAGTACTCAAATCATCAAATCAAATAAAATCAAATATTCTTAACTAGCTGTTCCCCGCGGTTTTACCCGCGTCAATTCCGAAGATCCAGCGGGAATTCCAGGACAAAAGGTACCCTATGACCTTCTCTGTATCCCTGACAACATATATGCAAAATTTCACGATGATCGGTTGAGCTGTCTAGGCGTGAAAGCGTAACAGTCAGACAGACAGACAAACAGACAGAGTTACTTTCGCATTTATAATATGAGTAGGGATTGTTACCAAAATAAAAATACATAGTGAAGTAACTAAGACAAGCAACAAAAGGCGGCCTTATTGCTTAAAAGTAATTTCTTCCAGACAATCATAACTAGGAAAATAAAATAAAAATAAAAGTAACTGTATAACTACCTATACACTAAATAGCTGTCCCCTTGTAATTTCATCGGCATGAATTCCGAAATTCCCGCGGGAACTCTTTCCAAGATTAAAAGTAGGTACCTTATAGTTACTCGCGAAGATTGTAGCTTCATATTATAATATTTTTTAGAATCGGTTTAGTAGTTCTAGAGATTCACATCCAAACATACAAACTGTAATCTTTATAATTTACAATATACCTACTTAGTGTGAGCCGCCATCGTCGTTGTTACTAGTGAAATTGGTCATTTACCTTTTAATTGCAATAGCAGGGCTAATGAAATGGGATGTAAATTGACTGTGGACGAGCCACGCCCCTGGGCTGACGCCCTCACCTAGCCTTAAACTACGTAGGTAGGTATACCTATATTATACAGTTGAACTTCTTTCGGTATTTATTTTTTTACCGTATCTATCCAAAAAAGTTTCTTGAAAACTATACCTACCTAGGTACCTAATAAGTCTAAAGCATCACATTACAAAAGGTGAACAAATAATCGATGCAGCAGATTCGGAGATTAGGTGCCTATACGCTATATCATATTCCAAAAAAATAAACTTTTCAACTTAACTTACATAGATATATTTTTCTGTGATTTGTTTTTGTTTTATTTCTATATGAATTCCGATTTCTTTGGTTACTAAATTAAAAACTTTTATTTTCATAGAGAGAGTTGTTTGCGGCCAAAGCGGACAGTGGATCGACAGTGATCGACCGTAAGTTATCACAGTCCTCAACCGGCAGCATGAAGAACAAATGGCTGAAAGCCTTTCGAAGCCTCAAACCGCCTAGCGCACCCCCGCCCACTGCTGGACTCCCAGACAAGTAAGTTGCAACATTTTGCACTAATATAGTAAAGAGTAAATTACAAAAGTGTTCTATCTCACCTTACGATTGATAATACTGTAGGTACCTACTTTATAGGTGCAAGAAAAACTTATGAATTCTGATTTGGATAGCGTGACTAACGAAGTTTATAATGTTAACAAATTGTTTTGTATGAGTGAAATAATTAATTATTCACAAGTATAAGTTAATAGGTAAGTTACTATGTTACTCAGGTTATAGTAAACCTTTATGAACATACTGGCTGTTCCCCACAGTTTCACCCGTGATAATTTCAGATATCCTGCGGAAATTCTGGGATAAAAAGCAACGTGTATGCAAAATATCATATGTCGGTTGAGCCGTTAGGGCATGAAAGCGCAACAAAAAAATAAATTTACTTTCGTATTTTTAATACTAGCTGTTTCCCGCGGTCTCACCCGCGTTACCTAGTTTCGGAGATTCCGCGGGTCTTCCGAGATAAAAGTACTTACTACCCTATATTTTTTTCTGTACCTACCTAGTACTTTCCCTTGACAACGTGTCAGTATACCTAGTAGGTATGCAAAATTTAATGTAGTAGGTATGTACGGCGTTAATTTCGGAGATCCCATGGGAATTTCAAGATAAAAAGTAGCCTATGTCCTCCTCTGTACCCCTGACAAACGTGTATGCAAAATTTCTTGGTGATCGGTTTATCCGTTTATTAGCCGTGATAGTGTAACAAATAAACTTATTTCGCATTTATAATATTAGTAAGGATTAGTAAGGATTGAGAACCTATAAAGTTATTTAAAATTTTCAAGTCGTATTGTGTTATATTTGTTAAGATAAGCTATTACCTCAAGATTACCCCGCGGACTATAATATACGGAACATAACGAAATAATTATTATTTATTCTAGACCATCTCCCGGCCCTTTTGCAAAGGCAGAGTATACTTAATTATCAGAAATTTCATCATTATGATGAGACATGGTTTTAATTGTCGTTTCTAAGCTCTCCAAACAAAAACTCGGTCAACATCGCTTTCGCCGTTGTTCGAGTGCTCGTGCACAGCGGTAATAACGCTTTTAATTTATTGAAGCATCCAAATTTTGGACATTGAACAACGTGAATACTTATACTTCAGAAACTTTGTACATTAGCCTATTATAAATTTTATGAATAGTCGAGGTAATTTAAGAACAGCATTCATTATGTAAGGCAATCTATAACCTAAACTATGTATATCGGGTAGACCATGATTGGACAATATTGAACTCGGCTCCTGTCATCATACTCTGATACATAAACCTACCTAGTTGATGTAGGTACAAGTAACTAGGTTCATACATTGATCGTTACTAAAGTCATTGTAATCGTGTTACCTGATTAAGAGCTTGGTGTATAATGGACCTTAATATCTTTGCAAATTAGATTAGGTATGCCAACTCGAACTGACCGACATACAACTTTTTTATGGTTTCTATTTTCTTTATAATTAAGTAACTCATTTGAATACATTCTAATGTTTCAAATAATTAATGAATAAAGTCTCCTAAAGTTGCAGCAAATATTATGGGTACGAATAGGTAAGTAGCTCTAAAATTGTTTCTATTTAAACTCAGTCATTTGTGATTTTCCTAATGGGAACCAAGTTAAATAATAATCTATTTGTTATTTATATTGTTATTGACTTATTGACTTATTAGTATCATAGATCATGACGGGTGCGATTTCACCATGAGGTGATCACCGATCAAGTTTAAAATGAGCTGTTGTCAGTTTTGAATATTTAGGTAGGTACCTACGGCTTTAAGTGTCCGATACATAGTGTTTATGGGAAGCACGCAAATATAGGTAATAGGTATATTAAACTTTTTATAGTAAAACGAGTGTAGGTATCCAATTTTAAGAGGTAAAGGAAATCTTTCAAAGGTTTTTCTTACCTACTTTACATTAAAGACACAAGCAATGAGCTGCCTTTAATCAATTGAAATATAGGTCCATGAATATTAATTTGGATCTCAATAAAGCACTTCCAACTCGTTGACTAGGTAAATATTTAAATTTTCTCTTGATTAACAGACATGAAAGTACTTACTGTAATTATAACATTGACTTTTATCATTTCACTCTTATTGATGGTTGTTAATAACTAACTAGGTACCTACCTATTACGAGTAGGTAGGTATAAACATTACTCACTTACACATTTTCCAAACCTGAATATTGGTTTTTCTTGCGCCTCTATACGAGTATTATGTAATTAAAAGGTACACAATATTTTGTACTGTCATTTTTTATCATATGTAATTTATTCAATATCCAATGCGATTCCAAAATTACTGCTTTTAATGTTAACATATAAAACGCGTCATATTTTTTCCAGTGGTAGAATTCTAAATTTCCCATTAAAAGAAAAAATGTATCGTCTAGAATAGTGTTTTTCAACCTTTTTCATTAGTATTTTTTATGTAACTATTTCATTACTTTACTTGACGCTACATCTTTTCACAAAGCGAAAATGTTTGGATTCTTATAAGTGACTAAACAAATTCTCTTCAACATAGGTATGTACCTAATGGGTAATATTAAAGTCATATAACTGATCGGGTGATTTTAGACAAAATACAAATATGGTTATCAAAATTGCTTTTCAATTTTTAACCTGTTTTAACTGTTGCTAAAATATTGCTGACAGTTATTTTTATCATATTATAGGAAATTTTCATTTCTTGGTAGACAGATAAATAATTTGCGAATGTAAAATGACACCTTTAGACCAACGAAAATTTAATTTAATTTCACTTAGTACGATTCATGTTTTGATGACTTAACATTACCTTGCAAGAACATTATGTCAGTTATACGTAAATGTGGTCCATATACAATTTGGTGTCGTAACTAACTGACTGAGCCCTATTTGATATCGTGTGCCATGTTCACCTTGGTGTTTCTCTCTTCTTGCATCGATAAAGAAAAAATCAAATGTACCACGCGGTGTCAACGGTAATGGCGATGAGGTAAATGTGACCTGTAGGTGTGAGCCTGTGTTGATAATGTGTTGTGCCCTCTATCCTATCAACATATTGACGTACCTACTGCTCTTACCCTTACACGTAGAATACAGTCACTCAACAGTTAGCATGATAGACAAGTTCGGATAAACTTTGAGTGGCTTACAACTTTAATGTAAGTTCACGAGCTTCCTAGCCCTCTAAGCCTGCACCATATTATACTTAACAAAGCCTACACTAATATAAGTAGAAGTAGAAGCTTTTTAAAGTTCTCGCGGGTAAAATTAGTTTTCGACGAATGAAATACGTGGGTGAATATTGCGTAAAAGTCATTTCTAGCAGAATTACAGCGTCGTCCAAACCACACGCAAGAGCGGTATTGTTATTTGCTATAGAACGTAACAATACTGCTCCTAGCAAAAATACTTAAACTTAAACTTAGTGTACCTACCTATAATTTATTTTTGTGAGAAAATGAAAAACTTTAAACGATATCTACTGTTCATTAAGTAACCACCCTAAAACAATATAAGTAGGCACGCAAACTTTTAATAAACCA
This sequence comes from Zygaena filipendulae, assembly GCA_907165275.2. NCBI lineage: Eukaryota > Metazoa > Arthropoda > Insecta > Lepidoptera > Zygaenidae > Zygaena > Zygaena filipendulae. The sequence continues at coordinate 10,489,644 of OU015654.1, forward strand.
AAATTAAATTTTTTTCGTGGTTCCATCTGTAAACGAGTCCAAATATTACTAGCTAGCTGTGCTCCGCGGTTTCATCCGCGTGAGTTTCGGATTTCCAGCAGGAAATCCAAAGTAAAATTTTGTACAAAAACAAATCCACCCTTATCACCTTGGGATAGGTATGAAATATAGCCTACGACCTCTCAGGCCTACCAAATATACACAGAAAATTTCATAAAGATCGACCAAGGCGTTTCGGAGGAGTTCGATAACAAACACTGTGACACGAGATTTTTATATAAGCACCTACTAGCTGTCCCGCGCAATTTCATCCGCGGTAATTTCGGAGTTCCCTCGGAGGTTGCGGGAAAAAAGTACTCTACGTCCTTCAGTTCCCGAGGGAATTCTGGGATAAAAACTATCCTATCTTTTAAGTTGGACCATTTTATGAATGGTTACAAAATTTTATCAAAATCCGTTCAGTAGTTTCGAAGTCCATCGCGGACAAACAACGTGACACGTGATTTATATATATTAGATATTAGATATTTAGATTTACAGTGCCTAACTGCCTAATATGCCTATTGCATGATACTAATGAACTGTCAGATTATCTTTTCTAAAGACTAAAAACATTGATAAACCTAGTAAATCAATGACTAAAAATAATTAGAAACTAATACTTATATTAATTTTTGTTCCGATTTTTTGACTGTCTCACCAAAAAAACAACCCTAAATTAAATAATGTAGTGCTTAATATAAATGATTACGTTGATTTTTATGCTCAGCCGGTGTTGAATAGCTTGTGAACAACATATTTCTGAACGAATTTATTATTCTGCTTTTAAAACTTTAAAGAAGCTTCATCTACCGGCCAAAATTAAAAAATAAAACCTACAGAACTAATGAGAAAATTTAAATTAAGTAACGCATAATATTTAATCCTCATACCGTTAAGAAACTGAACAAAGAGACAAACTTCATTAAAAGCTTCTACTTCTATGCATACCTAAACAGCTTAGTGCTTTAAGTTTAGTTAGCATGTGACGTTTTATGACATTAATCCAAAAAAACCGTCATTCTTTCGCTTTCATTCTTGAATTTAATATAACCCTATGTATCTCTGTATCGAATCATCAACTAACACGAAAGTTTAGTTAGACCAGTTAGACTAAGTTTTGTAACCACTTCTGGTGATCGTGTTATTGATGGAAAAACCTGCTGTCAACTTTGTGGTATGGGTATTAATTTATGATCTCTCTTTACCCTTGAACTCCGCTGATCAATATCTATGACGTATTTATTTTCCCGCTTAATGTCAATTTGTAGGCTTTACGCCGACAAATGATCCACACTAATTTAACACCATTCGTTTGTATGTATAACAAATCATTCTGACTTTTAATAAAGAACGGTCAACAGTTGAACCCTGATCTAGGTATATTTGTAATGTAAACAGATAGCTGTTGCTTAATATCATTGACGCGGATTGGAGTTGGTTAGTTTTTGGGTAAATACTTCAATTTAATTAATTTAACTCGAATAAAACCATTACCAGATTATTATGGTTATTTTTTTAAAATGAATTCAAAAAGATATATTTGTTTTGTATTATATTCTTTAACGAGAATTTGATTAAACTGCTAAGCAATTATTACTTTTCTCTTCTCCCTTAATATTTTTTGATGCTTTTGGTGTTTCATCAATACTATCAATGTATGGTAAATATTTTAGGAGGAATGGTGCGGCCCGTGACGCAATGCGTTCTGGTGGGGATTTTGAAGCTCACAACTTCCAGGAATATACTTACAAGAAGATCACGCCATGTGATGTCTGCTCGCAAGTTCTAAGAGGTAATCTAATACAGTAATTTAATATTTTATAAACACAACAATCTTCCGGAGGCAAAGGCAAAGACTATCCGTCCGACTTCCGTCCGTCTAACACTTTCATGATTCATGAGGAAGTATATAATTTGTCAAGGTTTTATGTAAATTGGTTGAAATATAACGATAATCGAAGTGTCGCTATAGATTATGAATATTACACGTTGTCAGGGGTACAGAGAATAGATACAAATAGGGTAACCGTTGTCCCAGAATTCCCGCGGGAACGCCAAAACTAACGCGGGTGAAACCACGGGCAACAGCTAGTAGATTTATGTAACGACTTGTTTGAGGACGCTTTCTATTGCCATATTAAGTTTCATAAATGACCAATTTAATTAATTACATGTTTGTAATTGTCAGTCATGAGTTCATTGGTCAGTAAAATCATTAATTTGTGGACTAGTTGGTATATTCAGTAGGTACTTTCTAGTAGGGAATAAGGTACCCTATGTGCCCTTGGCAAAGTGTATACGTTTCACGATGATCAGTTGAGGCCTAAGACGCTAAATCGTAACAAAACATTCGCATTCATAATACTAGTTGGGATTGTACGACAGAGAGTATTATTTTCTTTGGATTGTACCTAAACCTAATATGAAGATAGTGGTGGAAACCTTATTTGGTCCTAATAAACACCGTACCTCACAGCTTATTGTGTCTGGAACAAAGCAACCGTGATTCATGAAGTTCGCGTATCGGTTTCAGGACAAAGTTCGTCGAACTATCACCACTATTAGCTTGATAACATCTATTATACTGTCTGCTATTAAGGTCTTTTAGGTACCTACTCTAGCGAATTTTGACATAAACACGCAACATTTTTCAATATGGACTAAAAGTCACAAAATTACCATCAAATTGACATAATAATATGACAGTGGTGGATACAGATTTTATGGTGAAAAAGTTTGGAATAGTTTTATTATTATTTACATAATTTTCACAAAATAGGAATGCGTTGAAGAATGTCTTGTATGAAATATAAGTAAAACGCCTTTCCACTTTGCACTTTGCATTTCTGTTTTTAAATGTTATATTATACCTATGCTGTTATGTATAATTCTCTTGGGAATTTATGCGTGACTGATAAATAGGTACAAAGGTATTAGGAATCTATATGGATATAGACATTATAATCTATACTAATATTATAAAGAGGAAAGATTTGTATGTAAGTATGTTTGTAACGAATTGGCTCGAAAAGTACTGGACCGATTTTAAAAATTCTTTCACCATTTGAATGCTACATTATCACTGATTAATATAGGCTATATTGTAATCCGGAATTTCCGCGGGAACTCCAAAATTAACGTTGGTGAAACCGCGGAGAACAGCTAGCAATTTAATAATTTCTAGGTAAATTTCTAGGTAGTTACAATTTACGTAACTCGTCTCCAATATTTGTTTTCGTTCTTCCTTTTATTTAAGTAGGTATGTACCTACGAGTACATTGTAAATTATTTAACTGAACTGCGAATTCATTCTGAGGGGCGGATGTAACTTTTACAGCAAACACGTCGAAGCAATGTGATAAAAAGTTCTGCTAACTTTTGCTGTTTTGATGACAATATAACTTTAAGATATTTTCGGGGAGTGTTGTAAAAAATACGAGAATCGGTACTTGTGGACTGTTGTCTTTTTGTTCTATGCTTCAAATAATAAATTAATGTAAAAACCATTGTAAAGTGTTATTAAGGACCTCCTTTGTTAAATAGGTGAACACGACTACTTATCACTTGATAGAGTTTTAACCGACAACCGTGTTTTAATCTCTTAGTTTTTTTTATGTCAGTATTACGGTGGATCCCCAAAACAACGACTTCTGTTTTTCTGTTGTATTATCCTAGCGTAAATAAACGAACCTTGTGTTATTTACCTGTAGAATAGGAGAGGAATATAGTAGCAAATAACAGCAGAAAGTTGAAGAATTGTAATGATAGCTGACTAACTGATGATGATAACATAACACAATGTAACTGAAGGCAGGCAAAGGTATGACCGAGACTATTAGCTGAGCGACACATCTAGAACGAACTAGAAACTATTACAATTAATTGCACCAACATAGTTAGAAGTTATACACCATACCAGATATCCGTAGGGAATACGGAGCAGTGCCTGGGACTTGCGACCCCTGGTGTAGGTTTTGGGTATCTACCCTTTCCAATGCATGAACGCTCACCTTCACTGCCCGTGCTCCCAACTTAAGCAAACCTCTAGAAACAATTAAATGACACAGCACACGGAATAACTGGACGCAGATAAGCAATAACATGTTAACCCACAATATTAAGTTATTGATTCAAAACGCTTTATTGAGAGTTATAGAGCGTTTTTTAATTATGTGTTTACCTTATTACATTTTTTAAATACCAAAAAACATTTAAACATAATAAAATACTGAAACAAAATAACGATATGATTTTAAAACAAGATTTATTCAAAATTTCTCCGATGTGGGTTAACACACTATTGCTTATCTATGTCCAACTATAGCCACTAGATTGATACGACACCGATACGACACTATAACTGCTCTGAACTGAACACAAAGTAACGATGACGCATTTTATATCAAGTTCGAGTCGGGCAATGGAGTGGAGCGGGGAACGAACTTACTTCGATCGCTATCCGATGGCGGGAAACAACAATTATTTTTAATGAAACTACCCTCTCGCCGACATACCTATACTTAGGCTACAGAACAGACTCTGATCGACTGGGTAATAGACCCCTCGGCCCTAATAGGACCTTCATGCAATCGGAGGGAACACCATGGGGTTTTACAGGGTTTTAGCCCACTAAAAGGTGGCTTTTCCTGTAGAAATACTTTGTTTATGATTTATTACAATTGGCTTATAAAAAATGGGTAAATATGTGATAATCTTTAGTTTAAAGCGCGCTATATGGGAAGTGGTGCGAGCTCACTTACCAACAAAACGCATGTGGAATTACGGGCAAAAGCTATAGTGGACAAATAAACAAAAGGTTATGTCTTCTTATCTATTTACTTTTTTTTTGTCGCGACTGAAAATCAGCGTCGTGGGACTAGTTCCATGACATACCTATGCTGAGCGGTAGTCATTTTTGCATTTTCCCTATTTTAAAACTGTTTAAGCTACATAGTGTTTATATTGGTTCCAAATAAAATAATATCCTACTAGCTGTTCCCCGCGGTTTAAACCCGCGTTAGTTTCGGAGATCCCGCGGGTATTCCGAAATATACGTACTTACTACTCTATATTTTTTTCTGTTCCTAGCCTTGACAACGCTTAGGTACATAGTATGCAAAATATCATGTAGTTTCTTCCGCATTAATTTCGGAGTTCCCGATGTCCTTCTCTGTACCCCTAACAACGTGTATATGCAAAATTTCGTGGTGATCCGTTGAGCCGTTTAGCCGTGAAAGCGTAACAAACAAACAAACAAATTCACTTTCGAATTTATAATATTAGCAGGGATTTTAATAATATGTGTCATTTTACTAGGCCACACACGCCAAGGGCTTCGGTGTAGAATGTGCAAGATGAACGTCCACACCGACTGCGTGACGCAGGTGGGAAAGTGCAAGACTAAATCCCGACTACTGCGTCGACAGAAAAGTACCTCTGAAATCGAATCACATCGGGTTCAAGACACCGGCTACGATGAAGAAAGTAAGACTTATAATTTCACACATTTTCCTTTTTTACCATGTAAATAGGTACTAAATTAGTTTTATGAATATAAAAGATATCTCCAATATCGATACTGTTAAGGTTACTACTACTATATTTAGTGCAAAAGAAATCCACTATCAACTTTAATGAGATCTTTAAAGCTCACAACACAATAATCACAACAACACATCCAAATCTTAATATTTGAATCAAGGCGAAGTGTAGTACCTCTAATTTTGCAAAATTATCACTAAAAAAACTAATCACATTCCTAATTTTATTATAACCGCCTATGATGATAGATCATGCTGCCAGAAGTATTGGTAAGTTCTACAATCTGCATTAATTGGATTACATCACTGAAATCGAAAAAATTACGCAGGTCTAAAAAAAAATCTAGACGTCAACTCAATAGAAACTCATATTAACATCTCCACTAATATAAGTAAAGTCTTAAGTAAAAATAACGTTGGCGGAAAATTACAATCGGGATAAAAGCAAGATAACAATAGTCAATAACATTATTATCAACAATAAGATCACGCTCTGAGTCAATTTCTAAACACGCTACACAAAAAACTGACACTTGTTCAGGAGCTGCACGCAATTGGCTGCCAGGACAGAGACTGTCCAGAATCACCTTCGGGGGATCGGTCGAGTTCGATGACGATTACGATAACTACTATGACGAGGGTATGACCACGGAGTGACCCTTCTATATCCAACCAAAGACCTCCGTCGAATACTAACAATTATATTCGACCTCGAATCCTGTAGTTGGCGAAGAATGAATTCCGATGAACCAAACAAAACATTAACTAACATACACACTACCCTCGCCTGACCGCCACACACTTCATCACCCAGGTGTTCGAATTCCCATCGGAGACGATCTCGATTCCCTTGACTAACCGCATTTCCATCGATACTCAGAGGAGGAAGTGGATCAGACCTACCAAGTTCTGAAGCGGGCCAACGAAATAGCGAAGCCGGGCGGCGGGGGTCCCGTAGTGCGCGTGTCGGCCCCAGCGACCGCGGCCGCCGCGCCAGCGTCGGGGTGCGAGCCGCCGCCCGCGCGGCCCTTGGGGGGGCTGGCCGTGGTGGCGCAGCCAATCGCCTCCAGCTCAGGTGCGGCGGCGGGCGCGAGCGCCGACCACGTCCGCAGCTTCACACAGCCCACTCGTTTTCAGTAGTGTCGAGCCGTAGCACGCATTCGGGGCCGGGGTGTGCATAGTCGCGGGCGCAGAGCGGGTCGGTACTGAGCGGTGCTTGTCGATAGGCGCGGCGGCGAGGCCCGACGGCGGCGTGCGGCGGCGGCTGTTCGCCGGCGTCAAGAGTTTGTCCGTGTGGGGTTCGCGGTCGCGCCGCGGCGAGCCGCACCACCGGTCCATTTCGCTGCCGGAAAGTACGCATCGCGCGCCCACAACCCACGGCCTACGGCCACCGCATCGCTGTCTCACTGTCGTGCAGCTGCAAAGTTACGCTTTGTTTGTCCTATCCGCGTCCTTTCCTCACTGGGTTTCGGTGCCACGTTTTTCCTTGTGTGTTCGATGATTAAGTTTTGTTTATTTATGGTTTCGCGATTGCGATGTTAGTTTAGATAATGAAAATAAACTAGATGCAGCTCGATAAACACCTTAGATGCTTGAACCTGTCCTCCCACAGGAGTCGTTCACTTCATGTCATATTGACATAATGACGTCGATCACGTGTCATACCTAGTAGTTCCGAATGTGTAACCCATGTTTATTTATATATTATTTTTGTTTATTTGTGTATGTTTGTTATGTTTTTTATTTTATTTTGTTTATTATGTTTTTTTCGCGCCTTGTCTTTCCAGAGCTGGAGCAGACCACAACGAGACCTTTCGGACAGCCGCTATGTTTCGATAAGGAGAACGGTGATCCGCCATCTTCGATTCTCAAGTCCACGGGCAGCGTCCGCAAGAAAAAATGATTCGGCGCGCACTCTTGTCTCTGTAGCGAGATCACTGTTCAGATCGTAGGCAAAGACTCAGCGCGAAGTCCCGGCTCGTCCGCGACAGCCGCCTCTAGATTGTCTAACGTTAAATTACCCCGAAGCGCCCCGCGTACTGTGATATGTAATATATTGTTACTGTTAAAATAAAATAAAAAAATGAGCCGCTTCCTTTTTATCGTTTTTCCTGGAGATGCACTTTTATTTGTCTCGCATTATTAAACGAAAGCGCTTTTGTCACATTTGAGTGTGTGGAATATACTCATATTGTGGTGCATGGCTTGGCAGAGTGCTGGTGATTGCATGCGTTTTCTCTCGGCGATACGTACCTTATTACTACAAATGTTGAAATACTACAACGTAACACTGTCCACTATTACTTATAGCACAAGCAAAAGCTGTTAACAAAATTCAAAACCACACTCACTTTGCTTCAGTCAAATAGGTCATAGAACTTTACTAACCCAAAGCTAGTCGCTACATTTATTAATAACACATTTAAGTTAAATAAACTAAGTACAGTAAAAAAAGAGGCAACACCGATTTTACATAGCGCCACAGTTTTGTAGATTTTCGCTGGAATCCGCCATCATTCTGCACACCCTTGGGGGCTCGACCGTCGTTCCGTTGTTATTTTGGGAATATAACAAACCCATACCCGTTTACTTGTCCTCACAGGTTCAATGAAGAACTCCAAGAGTGCCCAAATGTTGAGGCAGACAGATCGCACCAGTCCGTGTCCTGGTATTGCCATTAAAAAATCATAATTATATACAAATCCCCGTAGAAAACTTTCATATTGACTGACATTGCATCAATGAGCATTTTGCTATTATCCACCTATACGATTTTACATAATTTCACATTCAAAGCGCCACTCAAAATACGCTTTATCTGAATATAATTTGATAAAAATCATTTCGTCCACCATATTTTATTAAATATTTTAAAAATTTAAATTTTAGGTAGAAATGCGTAGATAGTTTGGATATTTTATGCCAATATTCAAAATTTTGCATCTATTAAAAATATTTGACTTGGTTTCTTACTTTTCTAACGCAACGCTTTTGCACATAACCTTGTGGTATGAATAATATTTATATTATTATTTGTTGTAAAACACTTAGCTTGTAGTGTTTTACAGTTTTTAAAATGTTATCTATATGTTCAATGTTGATTTTATCATTGTTATCGAATTTATTGCAACATAGATCTATACGAAATTCGGGAATAACATTTATCTTTGCTAATAGTGTTATCAAAACTGTTACAAATAATTTTAAAGGCAAAAGATAGATTTGTTCCTGAATTAAGACAAGGAATAATACAGTAAAATACCATGATCATTAAAAATTAGATTGCCCACTATAAATGTTTTATAAATTGCGTTTCACTATCTTGAAATTATATAATCCTCACAATGGTAGGTAATGAAATATTGATTAAAATGGACGGTGGTAAGTGTGCTCATACTGAGTGAATTTTATAGCGCCGCATTCGCCGAGACGACAAAAGTTGAACCTTAGGATGAAGAGTTTGTCGCTGGACTCGCCGGAATGCGGAGAGCTGCGCCGGCGACCGGGCCGCGACCAACCGCCCTCCCAGGGCAGCCGAGTCCTATGTACGAACATTGCCAGTAACAAAAATACCAGAGCCCATAGACCCAACGATATTCTTTCACTCTTCACGCTTTTTTTTTAAATTCACTTACAATAACCTTCGATTTTTGTTTTTCTAAAATTCGCCGTCGGTTCTTTGGACTCCGGTAAACTATTGATGTCGAAGCAATGTTACGTAAAGCACAAGCGATGTTTACTTCTGAAAAAAGATTTTATCCTTCGCCTTAGCTTGTGATCGTATATAGCCTTTAGTCTAAAGGTAACTTGGGTGTTTTTTAAATATTCTCTTCAATAATAAAGAGCTTTCGTCGTCGTCCAAAGATGGTTGGTAAATAGCTGTTGTGTGATTCTCTTATAATTAATTCAATACTTTCCGTGTGTGTATATTCAAGTATGCGTAACTCAGATTGCAATTTCGAGTGAACACTTACTAAACTTACTAATATATGTTTGGAATTATAAATTCTGTGTATTATTATTTTAGATTTTATCTTATTCAATGGGTTTATGGTCGATCGAGCTACATTAACGATCGAAAATTTATTCACAATCATTTCCACATCTAAGGACATTGTTATGTTCATCTGTTTATTCTAAATACAAATGACTTCTTTATTTAAAGCATGCTTTTGATTTTATTTTAACCATGTCTTTTTTCTAGGTGACTACCGATCACTATGCATGAAGCATGACTTTGCAAAAATAAAGGCTAACCCAACCACATATAGAACGAGGTCATGTACGTTAGTTTATTAACTCATTTTCTCTATCAAGGGCAAAGGATGTATTGTAACAGTAGACTGTGTTTACTTTATATGAAAGCTCTGCAGAGTCATTAGAACACTATTGTTTTCATGTTCTCCGTCAATTTCTAGATAATATAAAATATTATTGAAGGATCACATCATACCCTTATCGGTTTACCTACTGATACATGATATTGTTTGTCTTTGGTACGGCTAATATTGACTTGTTTGATAAAGCGTAGCTTCTTTGCTAATACTTAGATAATTGACCTCAAATCATATGGGTAACTTACCCGGCTTGCTGCATGGATTCTGCAAGAAGTTGGATGGACGCAATAAATAATTTTACATCATTCAAAATGCAAATTACTTAATTACCTACATCCATCTTCTATTACAAAAACAGCTTATACGATAAGCGGTCTTCATAAATTATTATACTTACACTATTTTACCTATATGCTAGGTTAAATGAGGGACATATTCAAGTCCACAACTTACTAATAATAATTAAAGAGCAACACATAAATTACTTAAATCCTTAGCGAAAAACGCAATTTTTCGAGGGTGAATGACCTCGTAATTATCCGTCGGTACATCGGTGACGAAAAATCAAAAGGAGTGGAAACGCCGTTGATTGACCTTTCAAAAGGATTAGCCAGGGAAAGAAATCGTGTACTCTAAAGTTTTGGTAAATTGAATACTGAATACCTTCAGTGAGTCCCTCGTTTAACTAAATACCCTGTCTGCCCACTAACAGACGATCGTCTTTGCTTAGTTCGCATTACAACTAATATACCTATCTGTGCATTTGATTTGCTGAGCCGATATTTGTGAGAGTGTTACTGGGATACAGCGCCATCGTCACCAGTACACAGCAGGCGGCTTCTGAGCGCTCGTGGCGGTCGTATGAGCAGCGTCGAACTGCCCGACGAGCCTGACAAGAGCTTGTCTTCGAATAGTGCCAGTCCATGCCCTTCACCCGTCAAGCAACATGGAGTGAGTAGTCACTTTTTGTTTTGATCGTACCTATTCCCTAATAGATACCCCTTTTGGATATTTTATTAGCTGTTGCTTTGCCTGCGTGAATTTCGGAATCCCTCGGGATTTCCAGAATTAAAGTTAGTCTATATGATAATTAAGTAAATAAATTAATTATAATTTCATCGTAATCCGTCCAAACTCCAACCATTTCAGCAAGACGGAGTAACGAACTAGGTACTGAGTAACCACCATAATAATACAAACTTTCGAATTTATAGTAGTAAAGTGTGATTAAAAGTTATTTCATTTAATTTCATTATCACATTTCGTGCGTAGGTAATGTATACTATCTCCCGAACGGGGTGGGAAGAAATTATGGACGTAGGACTCGGGCACAAAAACAATGTAATTAGTGCCTAATAAAAGACTTACATAAAAACAAGAAAGAATTTGTTTGTTGTTTATAAAGATGCTTGAACGAAGCCTGTACAACGCTACCAACGTATTTAATAATGCTAAGTTAATAGATATTGATCTTTAAGCCGTATAAGAACAAACTTATTTCAGTAGATATAATATCCTCCGCTGCCTATGTCGAAATAGGTACGGTTAGACTTATTTCGATGATGATAAATTTTAACAAATTCTAGAAACATCAACGTCTTCTGCCGACGAATCTTTATGTGATCCTGTACAACTTCAAGTCTCGACACGCTGATGAGCTGGATCTAAAAGCTGGCTATAAAGTGACCGTGATTGACACTTCTGACCCTGATTGGTGGAAGGGAAAATGCTTGGGCAAGATCGGATATTTTCCGTCCAAATACTGCACAAAGCTTCAAGCTGGAGAGAGGCCTTTGCAAGTAACCCATAATCTTCAGGTAGTGTGTTATCTTTATTAAAATAGTACTAATGTTTGTTGTTTAACTGCAGTGGTTCCCAAACTTTAATCCCAATCTTTAATCACTGTTAAGAATTTAAGTAAGTATACGTTTTAAGTATGAGACCGTCAAGCATAATATAAATACAAATGCGTCTTAAAAATAGGAAACATATCTTAGGTATAACAATAAACTTGTCGACCTCACATCACAAAAATGCAAAAAGGGTGTGACTCAGCCTCTCCGAGAAATTTGCGCCCGACCCACTTTACTATGTTATCTAATCTTAATAAGCAAAATCACAAGTGCGCTTTCAAAACAAGGTCGTCTTTGGATCTTGTCTTCAAAAGCGCTAACTCTCCCGGAATAATTAATTGTTTTAAGTGAATCAGTGTCACGCTTAGAAAATAATTTAGCGAATTGGTCGTAACGCAAAAGGTTTTATTTTTTATCAACTTTATTTTTCACTAGAAGCGTGTATAAATCGACATTGTATTTCACTTGTTTATTGGAATTAAATATTTGCATATCACATAAACATACCTACAAAGAGAAAACATTTAAATATTACAAAGAATCGAATTACGATCGGTTATGATCAGTTAACCACATTATTTATTCTTATCATCTGATAAAAAAGACAAAGTTAAATCAGAGCGACTTTTTAAGGGCTAATTAGAGTAAATGAATTAAAAAAACCAGTAAACCAGCATTAAGTTAATATAACAATCAGTTTAGGAAAGATTTAAAGATTAAGTAAAGAATAGAAGTTATTGTAAACATATTTTCCCATTTCGCAGGTGTCAGATGGAGACAATGGCCTTATGTTGCTCCGCGATCAGATAGTGATACAAGTAGGGGATGAAGTAGACGGGATGGTGATGATTCGCTCCGGTGACAATCGCCAGGGAGTGTGCCCGGTTAAGTTCCTGCAGGAAGTGTGACGCTTTAAGCTGCCCAACTACAATGGTTTCGCGTTTAAGGTGAGAATTAGCTCACGACTCCCGAGTGATATTATCTATAAGTAATTTATTATTATTCACAGGAAAGATTTGATTTTCAAAAACATTCACAAAAAATTAACTTATGTATAAGAAGTTACAGTATTCCTGAGTTTCATAAGGTATTTTTATCCAGGAATTTCTATAGGAATTGCTACGAAGACTAACTACGTAATCAACGCGAGAGGTTTACTATAGATTCACTAGTAATATCATAAAAAGTACCTACCATAATCTAGGAGCTTGATATTTATGGGAAATTGCTCAAATTTTGGAAATTTTCTTGACAATGTAAAAGTTATTGTATAATTTCTCATGAATAAGAACAATAAAACTATAAAATAAAGAATGAAGAAAAAAATTCCATTTACAATCTTGGGAGAAATATACGTAATATATCAGGCACGTTCATTCGTTACAAGAAAATCAACTCGAGTTCTTAAGGGCTCTCATCTTGAGACGAACTCTCGAAAGAAAACGAAGATACAAATATTACCTAATGTCTACGGAGTCTACGTGCTTATGTATGCACTTGTTAATATTGATTGTTAACAAAAAAAAACGTATACTCACTTTTTGTCTATCACTGGTTAATTTTTGCGTCAGTATTAATTTAATGTTTTCTCGCTTTCAGAGACGAGATTCGGTATCCGAAGACAGTTTTGCATCTTACCTACCAAGATTTGTGCATAGCGCGCCCGTTACACCGTGCGAGAGTGAAAATTCAACGTGGTCGAACAAAGTGAGGTCACACACAACCTACGACTTCGGGTCCGAGAGGGCTTATCACACAAGACCAGTCGCTATTAATGACATCTCCTCCGAAAGATCTTACAACCTAAAGCCTGAGAGTGCTTACGATTTTGGGCAAACAAATTTACACCATTTCCAGTCGAAAAAAGTATACAATGTTGGACCAGAAAGACCTTATGATCTCGGATTCGATACAAGCTTCGCTTATGATCTAGGCTCGGACAAAGCTTACAACTTAAGACCGGTAGAAGCTTATAGTATTGGACCTGAGAAATCTTACGAGACGGTACCTGAAAAATCTTATAATGTTGTCCCAGAAGTTTATGATGTCAGAGCAAATATGTCTTACACGGGATCAGATAAAACTTTCTTGGGGTTAGATGAAACCTACACATGTTCAGATAAAAACTATATCGACCTAGACAAAGATTACCATGGCTTAGGTAAGGCTTACTCGGGATTGGATAACGTTTACACTGGTACTGATAAAGCTTACCCTGGTGTAGAGAAAGCTTACATTGGTACAGATAAGGTTGACACTGGCTCAGATAAAGTTAACACAGAGTCAGACAAGAGAGATTACGAGGTCAGTATGGAGGGGGTGTGGTGGTGGCGAAGACCCTTGGGGGTGCGGAGGACTCAGTGTCGTCGGTGTGGGGCCAGTTCGGCCACGAGGCCGCTGCGCATGATGCCGTGCGCGGGAGTCGCTCAGGAGGAGTTGGAGTCGCGGCGCCCTTTGATGTCACGCGATCGACCGCTCCATCTTGTACGCCAGCTGTTCTTGTAAATGTTTGGTTTCATTTTTTTTTTACAAATAATTTGGTGTTGTTTGCTCTTTAATTCTATTTCCGCATAACTGCGACATTATTTTACTAGGTTACCACAAATTCTTCTTCAATATAGTTTTCTTTTTTTTTCAATAAAGAGGATCTCTGTATTTTCTCAGGTTTCCGTTAACTATTTACCAGTAGGTAATTCACAAAAGAGGTTCTTTGAAATCATACAATTTCATAGCGACGTTATGTAGGTAGGATGAATCACTTATTAATATTTATGTTTATTATAACTGTGTGCTCAATTATTTAAGTAAGTATATAATTCTTATTTTTCTTTTTATTATAACCCAAAAAATAATTAAAAATTTAGTTAGTCTGCATCGGTGTTAGTTTTAATTGCCTTTTATATTAAATATCAAACTAAGTATATCCATCCATATTTTTTTGTACCTCTTTCTAATATAAACATTAAAATTATAGTTGAGGTAATAGTATTAAAATATATTTATATATATATATATATTTTTTAATACTAGATTTTAGTTGAATTTCCTGAATTAAGTATTTACCTATTATTAACACTACTGCAGCTTACTCACAGATAAAAGTGTCCTATATTTTTATCAAATTTAATGTCATAATATTCGTAATTTGATAATTATTTTCACATATCATGAAGATAATATTTATTTCGACATAAATATATATTGTGATGTTAGATAATAGTTACGTGGTAAAAATTGTGGCATAGAAATAAAATATCCACTTAGGCACTAAATAGAATTATATGTTAATTAAATTATCATATCTAGTGTTATTTTAAAACGACTTTTTTAATGAGTTAGGTACCTTCTATTAATGTGCACGAAAAGCACTGAATATATATTATATTTTTTAGTTTCGTCATGTTTAATATTAAAAATATCCAAAATGTCTCTGAGGATCTGGACAATTTAATATTCACTGAAACTACATATTTATCAACTGAAAAAATAAGCAGTAAGTCGTCCGTCTTTTTCATAGCGGTTATGTTGGATAATATCCTATCCTGATGTCTCATAATATAATTATATTTAATTAGTAATTTAAACCGTCCCTTTAAAATATAATGTACTTAAAAATTATATAAGTACGAATAATTCAGACATCTCATTAAATTATAGGGTATCTTAATGTAGGTCATTTTTTTATATTTTTCTAACCTTGCTTTACTAAATGGTAGTGTCTACACAATCCTTCATTAAATTGATAAGGTTGGAATTCTATTTTATAGCAGTCTACAGTGCATTGCTATTCCATTACAACACCTAGTGCTCAAAAAGTTTTAAATACAGGTGGTTTTATTTTGCGTCTTTTTGCCCACAGGCAGGTAGAGCTTTTCGTGTCCACAGTAAAATCGTGAATAAGTCCCGAAAAAAAGCAAACTTTTTGTGCTTTATTTATCAACGTGTTATAAGTACATTCCTTCTAACAGTTCTCAAACTTATCTATGCCTACCTTGCATAATATTACAATCTATTTTGGCTTCAAAATAAGCAGACTTCAATTTCGGCAGTGAAATTTCTTTACCAGGAGCATTTTTTTTTCTCCTATGTATTATGCATTAGGTAATTATGTAACTAATGCATCATAGGTATACATACATAAATGCTTAAATTAAATATCTATACTGTAAGAATAAATGGTATTAACTCCTTCACATGTAGATTGCAACCGATTTTTATCAACATAGTTCAGTTAGTTCTGTCTATATGTATATACCTGCCACAGTATGTATCTAAGTATATATATAAAGATACATAATGTACCTACTCATAAATAAAATATATATATCAAGATAACTGCTTTCAAAACAAATCAAATCCGTCTATTTGTCTGTCCGGGCTAATCTTCAAAATAATTGAATGAATTTATAGGAAATTTCGAAAAATTAAATAAAAATTAAATCATTTCACTAGCCGTTCCCCGCGGTTTCACCCGCTTTAATCTGAAGTTCCCGCGGAAAAGGTTTCCTATATTCTTTTCCCGGGCGTGAAAACGTAACAAACAAATAAAATCACATTCACAATATTTTCCCTGCAATTTTTCTTTTCATATGAACCTTCCTCGGACTTCAACGAATATTTAGAAAAAAAAATCCAAAAAGAATGCCAGCGATGCGGATTGTCTTCAGATAGTATAATTTAATGATATATTATAAGTATCATATCATTGGTAGGTATAAATATATTTATGACATTATTGATACACGTATAGTATTTATAGGTACGTATTTGTTAGTCACACGGATAACCAATTAATTATAGGATAACCACAAACACAGTGTTTTATCGTTATATCATGAAAATAACCATAGAAATAAATTTACTTGGTATACAATAGGTTAGTAGTTATACCTATGCGAATTAAAATGTGGATAGATATGAGCAATAACAAATAACGGGTGAATGAATGTTCCCAGAAGAAAATAATAAATAGCATCCAGTAACTCATAAAAGTGAAACATGAAAATATAGATATTTACTGTCGTCAAGATTATTAATATTAAATTTATTTACCTAACTTTATGCGATGAAAAGTTTAACGAGAAAATATAGTTACTATAGGTACTAGTCTACCAAAGATATATTATATTGGAAGAGATCACAGTTTATTTATACACAATACACATATATCTTATATTACTATTTACTATCAATCACTTTTATAGATATTGATAAACGTATTTATATATATTTTTGTGTACCTATACCTACCTATTTATTAGTAAACAACAACACTGCACTACATAAGAAATTATATTAATTAATTAATTTTATCTATCTATGTACACTAATGGCGATTTACCTTCGCTAGTCCGAATTGTTAACGCTTAAAAACCATTTTAAAAACGAGCTTTTACTTAAAAACTATGTTATTATAATATTGTATTTTCACCAGCACTAAAACTGTATTTAAAATTTTAACTCGACCCGTAGAAGGTGCCGCAAAATCGACTAGGAATTTTTAACCGGAAAGAGCGTAAAAATATGAAAGAACATTGCAAATTTAAAGCTTGTTGGCAGGTACGATATAGGTAATCTGTTACATAAAAATGGAGGGAGCTTTCATAACAAAGTTTTTAATAAAGACGACGTGAGTAGCTTAAAATATTAAATAGTTATTTGTTTAGCGTATTAGGCGTATAGTAGTATAATGCAAGGAGTATCTAGGGAGTGTCACGAGGAAAAGATTTTTTTCATTTCCCACCATTATTTTGTTTTTTGCTACCTATGCAGCCAAAATTTGAGCTATTTTAAGTAAATTTAATATTATTATTATTATCATAGCGCTTATTTCTAAATTAAAAATATGTATGGTTATAATATATCGACAAGGGATATAATTAAATATATAAATGGAACCAAAAATACGACTTATGTAAGGATTTATAAAATTTAAATTATTGTATTGTTAAACCCGCTAAAAAATTCCTAAATCCTAAGTGAGATGTTTTTATGGACGGAATATAATAAATCATTATTGTGTACTAATTCGTAGATATTTTATTTTATTAAAAAAATAAAATCCATATCCCTGTACAACACCCATTGATCTTCTGAAATAAGATCGTAGGTAATCTATTCTATCAGAAGTGGGATAAGACCGAAAGTCGTAACACGTTAGACTACACTTTGAAATTAGTTGTTGTAAGTATACTTATATTACTCTGTGTCTTTAGCGTATAATATTATGATGCATGAATGAGGAAAGACGTAATATGTATTTATAGCATCATATACTTATTCCTACTTTATCTCGCGATTTACTATAAATCTGTGTGGATAATGTTTGGGTAATTTGTATCGCATCAGTATTAGAATTTAATAGTCTAGATCTTTAGACCAATCTTGGTGTTGTCCAATAAGATCGAATCGGAAATAAGGAGATCTGTTAAAAGGACGTGGTAACCAAGATTTACCGAATTGAAAAGTTTAAGCGACAGCAGTACATTGCTCGTAGACGGTAGAACTGACGGCTATTGGAAAAGAAAGGTTCTTGAATGGTGACCACGTGTTGGAAAAGCCGGTATCGATAAACCTCCCATTGCAGGATGGGACGACGATCTGGGTTGCGAAGGACCAGTTACCTCAGGAAGTTGGGCTTATGTCCAGCAGTGGACATCTATCTGATGAGAACGAAAATAATGACCTTGTCGAACTTCCACATCGGCATTCCATATTTTTGTGCTAGATTCATTCAGCGCCATCTAGTATCCTTCGGCGCCATCTTTGTTACTGTATTTAAGTATTAGATACAAAAAATATTCACAGATGGCGTAAGTCGTATTCATTCGCGTCAATTTCCTACTCAAAAGTATCTACTACGCGACGTAACTGCGATTGAGCGGGTTCCCACGAACTTCAAATATTTTCTATAAAAAATCTTTTCTTTTATTCACCTACAAATAAAAATTAAGTCTAAAGTAGATATTATATATTCAAAATACTTACGTAGGTGCCTATAGTTATATTTTATTATTGTAATATTTTATTTTATTGTAGCTATGCCTCGAGCGTTAATTACATTTATTATCATCTTATATATGTATGTAGATAGGTTTGTTCACCTATTTATATAAAATCAAGGCTGGCACTTTCAAGTAGGTACCTATCTAAGTTCTAAATTTCTAAGTAGATCTACTTTAAAACGCGTTTTTGTCCGGGAGGTAGGTACCTACGCATGCATACTTAAATAAACTGAGGTCTGAGACTGTCGCTGGCAGTGCTTGCGGCTTGCAGACACATCACACAACATCAAGCGATCGTCTTTTACCCATCCTTACAATAGGTACAGACAAATTAAAATGAAGTTACATAGCCAATTAAACACCGAATCTTAAGCAGTTACGGTGTGCGCACATAGACATGCGACTTGCGAGCCATTACGAGTTATCTTGGCGAGGTACTGTATGAGCCAAGTCAAGTGAGTGCCTGAGTGGCGACCACAGTTCTCGCCTCCTCGCGATGTGTCGATAACCCTGCAGAGTGCAGACGCGTTCTGCCATCACGCCTGCGCTACGCCGTGCGCCGCCACGCCAGTGACGTCTCCCGTGCGCGGCCTTAACCTGGACGCATTCCAAGTTCCAACACATTCTTACGTCAACTGTACTAGGTACCACTTTACTTTCCGATTTCATAACTTACTGAACCAAATTGTACGAATTCGATGCGAAACCATTGACTCTTATGAAAATTTATAACAGTTTAGAGTATTTTCTAAAAAAAAACATATTTTATTTAATTCTAAGGTGATTTAGTGTAGCTAGAGATGCGCGCTTAGCTCTCTGCGCTCCAGTGTGCCGCCTCTACTCACGATTTAAATTCCTGCACATAGATGGCAGCACTGAAAATATTTGACATTCCTCGCATTCCGATCGCAGTGGGCTCGGCTCAGCTCAAATGTCAAACGCGATTATTTCGTCAACAGAACCGTGGCGCGACAGTTGGATTTTGTAAAATTAATCACAAAATATTACAATAGTGCGTTTAAATAACAATGGTTAATAAGCGATAGAAGTTGGTTAAATTTTTAAGTCAAAGTTTTTTGTAGGTACTGCGTGGTGTCGTTCGACTGAGTGAAGACTCCTTGCGATTCGCTATTGATTTTTATTAGTTCTTCACCGGGTTAAGCGCTGTTTTGAAATCTTACGAATATTATTTAATTTCCTTTAAACAACTCCGTTTTATAAAAGGTGTTAATAAAAAATAAAAGATATTTTAACGACTTTTTAAGTGAGAACACTACCACAAATTTTAAGTCTACAGTGAACCGTGAGAAAAGAAATCTGTTAAGGTATGTTGTAAATGATTTTTGTCTGCTTTAATGTTTAATTATAAATAATTATTACGTGAACTGCCTTCCTTGTTCACATTGTTTACTAACTACAATTATTTTCAGTGCGTAATCTTCACTGAGAATCTAACATTAAAAGTACCTAGTGCAATGAATATACAGATTATACCTACGTACTTTTCATCTTTAAATCTAAAACAAGCTGAAACATCGTTTGGGATATCACCGCTTATCTACTGAATATTGTAGTGAACAACAAAAATATAGCATTTATAATCTCCATAGAGTAGGTAACCAGTGTTTATTATTGTAGGTACTACTTAACTACTTTAAGAGCTCGACAGTATACACGGACGGTCGTACCTACTTCTACCGGTTTGATTTGCGAACAGCGAATATCCAACAAGCAAAAAATTTCTCCGCTACACCAACTAAAGGCAAAGGCAAAAGGTATACAGCCAGCGACCACGGCATCGATCTCGCGAACATAATAGCATGGAATGCGACCGATAGCTGCGTTGATAATAATATGTATATAAACACGCGCATATGGCCCGCCCGCGGTCCGCCCGCTCCCTCGCCCGTGATAACAACACGATAAAACCAACGCTCAATGTGACTTTGCAGATTTGGTAACATCATTATACTTATAATATTAATTTATCTAAAAGCTATTAGTATTATAAATGTCTAGATTTCATACCTAAGAAACAAAAAATAAGAACAACCATTAGTAGGTACTTAATAAGTAGATAGAACCATAAGAAAATATATAGGTAAATAATTACCAGTCTAAGCTTTTTAATATATGTACTAACATAAAATCAAGCAATGATTAAACGCATTAAAAGTGCCGAGGTAGGTAGGTAGGTACTTTGAAAGATCCATGACCAAAACTTTTTTGGAGTCTGGTATTTCGTATTTCTATTTTGGAGCTCGGGTGAGTGTTGTAAAAAACTTTATGGCCACCCTACGACAGACAAATAAACCGAAACATCTGCCGCACGCTCCCTCGGTCTGCGGCCCCCTTTAAAGCCACGTGCGCAAGCGCACAGCAGGGGTAGGTAGTGAAGGAACACTCGTAAAAGAACGCGACGGATACCCCAAATATGCGGGCTTCTCGGTACACTCGTAACAGTCATTCCATTTTGAACGTTAAAACTGACTTTCAAGGATAAATTTCGAACACGAGAGCCACTTTTACCGAAATAGACCATTATTTTTAACATTTGGAATGTCAAGGTTCAACCAATGTTGGGCATTACAGACTGGCAGGTGACAGTAGTTCGCTCACACCTTGTCTGATTCGATTTACCTACTAAAAAAAAATTAACTCAAAGTCACATTCGGAATAAGAAATTGGTTATTTGGCAAAAGCACCTGGCGCAATTTCATACACCTTTAGCCTAAACGCAACTTTGAATGAGAGTAGAACCTCTCTCTATATTATCTTTAAAAAAAAACAAAAAAGAAAAAAGTCTAAATAATCGATGTACTTACTAACTTTATTGCTTCCTTATGCGAGTAGCTCCCTACCACGAAGTACTACACAATTACCTACCCAATAGATTGAGTGATCTGTAAAATACAGGAAGGTAATAACTAACAGATGTAGAGCACATGTCTCGTGTCGTGAGTCGCGTGGTGTAAGTAGATAGTTTTAAAGTTCGCTTACAACAAAGAAAAAGTTTGTACTTTATATACCTACATTCTTTCACAAATATGGTATACTAGCTGCTCCCCGCGTAAGATCCCGTGGGTATTTCTAGATAAAAGTACTTAATACTCTATATATTTTTCTGTACCTGCTCTTGACAACGTGTAGTACCTATAACAACGTGTGTAGTATATGCAAAACTTTATTGTACTTTCTGTACTTTCTTAATTTCGGAGTTCTCGTGTGAATTCCGCGATAAAAAGTAGCCTACCTGAAAATGTGTACTACGCAAAATTTCGTGGTGATCGGTTGAGCCGTTTAGCCGTGAAAGCGTAACAAACAAACAAACCTACAAACAAACTCACTTTCGCATTTATAATATTAGTGAGGATGCGTAAGTATAGTTCGAAAAATGGAGGCTAACATCAGAGAAATTGCTGATCCCAAATCATTATGGTCAATGATGAAGTCAACCGGATTATAATGATGTTCTATATTATTATACTTTCGTCGACATAAATGATGAATGTATTCTTACACGCGAAATAATAAATTCCAGTGCGCAAAGAACAAATGTAAACTTTGCAATGAAAACTGTTTTGTCAGACAAATATTTAATATACTTACCTAGAGCGTACAATCTATGATGTAAATAAAATTCATAGTTTACAACATGTTTTTTCTACAAATATGCGGAACGGCCATCACCTAAATAATTATATTGAAAAATTAATATAGATATTGTACAATACTATAGACTAGATAATTTAGTAACGTAGACGCGTCTTCATGTCGAATTATTTATTTACCACCGAACGTCCGTCAAGTAACGAATTCGTGTCTCGCCTCAGGCAACAAAAATTCTATTGTGGTTATTGTACCAAATTCCTCATCATTAACGTAGTCATCGCCATAGTCACATCTTTGTTTGTCTTCCCTTTATACTTGTATATTATGGTAGATCTATGTCTATAAATCTTACCGTGACATTCGAAAGCATGATGGCTAGTTAATCTTCACATTCCAATAGTTGATGCACATATACACAACGTACATAATACCTATACCTAATTCTACTAGCAACAGGATTTGTTACGATGTTTCTAAAATTTTTGACTTAAATATTTTGTAACATCGATTATAAAAATAATATTTCGGCTATTCTTATAACGGCTATTCTAATCCTTACATACTGAATCAATCAACTTTTGTGTTTTGTTAAAACGCGTGACTGTCACAGATATTTCTTAATTCTCACAGAAATTTTTGTATGCGGTCCTAATTTCATATTTTAGTTTTTTTTTCTAACGGACACCTTTTAGCTTATTATGTAGATTAAAAATGAAACATTACCTAGTTCGTCTGAAAAATATTATATACCTATTAGGCATTGAACTAATATTACATTAGGTAACTTTTTGTCTCTTTACTATATGGACCATCGCACTTAGTGCATTTAACCAGGGTCAAATTGCAATAACTGTTATTTTAGCCTCATTGTAGGTAGGTACGGTTCATACGGTTGTAATTTGTAATTGCAGTTTGTATATAGCAATATGAACTAACGATAATACTGCAAAATAATTTCTGGAGTTCTTGGAGGACATTGAAATGATCAGACACACGAAAATCACTGCGACTTTCCGAAAACCACCGTAACAACAAAATCCACGCAAATTTATTATGACAAAACTTACGTAGATCTAGATAGGTAACGTACGTGGATAAAATAAAATCGATGCATATTAACATTTCAATCATTACTATGTTGTGAAAGTAGCACTACGAATCTATTTAGAAATCGTCAACTCCTATATACAAAAGTGTCTAAATGTGTTCGATCGAAACGAATATGACACAAAAATTCCCAAACAAACCTACATACTCGTAATACCCACCATCGTGCTCAGTATCGTGATCCATTGGCCGCGTTCCCGACGGCGCGCGGCGCAGGCGCATGGTATGCGGCGGATCCGCACGTTTCACAACTCTTTGTTTGCCCCGAGCACAATCTCTCTCCGTTCCTCTCGATATAATTATATACGTGTATAATACGTGGACACCGCGGGTACGGCGTCTGTCCAGTGTCTAGCCGTTTACGTGACAAGAGGAAATACTGCCAATTCCCAAATCGCATACCATTACCATCATAAATGTTTGCGTCTGCGACATTTTCACGAGCGAGCCAAATATTTTTCTCACGTCCAGACACGAATTCCTTTGGTTCCGGTGAACTCTTACCTACCTATCGCGCCTAAACTAGTTTAAAGCCAAGGTTTTACGTTTTACGTTGTTATCAAATTATGCATTTATTATGTTCGATATAAAAAAAGCCAATGTTTCTCGTTTCTCTTAAATACATAATATATTATGTAGTTTTCGTGAATTCCCAAATTTGTGCCTATTATTTTATTATCTTTACATTATAATACAGCTGGTCACATGGTGTCTGTTCATTAAAATATTTTTTTGAAAATTATGCTCTTGCAAAATTTGCAATCATTCAAGTTTTTTGTTTTAGGAAACAACTTTGGAGAATGTAAGAAAGAGGAAGTTCCGTATATAACGTGGTTGAAACTGCGGGTATAGACGATAATATTATAACGTATTCATCATTAATTCTTAAAACATCGTAATTTATTTTCATCTAATTCTATACATATATCAAAATCAATTGGTGTTAGTTTCACAAAAACTCGTAGATATAGCTCGACCGATTTTAATATTTTTTTGTTATGTTCGTAATTGTCACGACGAGATTCTTAGTATTGAAAATCAGGAGTTTTATAGTGGGAATACCAGGATCCAGACTTATTCTTCTATTTTTTTTTTTCTAGACAAATATGGAGAAGATGGAATCGGCGTTAGACGTGCTCTCACGTGCAGCGACAATGGTGCAGCCTTGCTCTGCCTACCCCGCTAGCGACACAGAAAGTTTTGGTGAGTAACTGACCAAACGCAAAATATAAAACTAACATTGCTACGTACGACTCATTAAATGATTACTAAATTATTTTAATTTAATTATTTATTAATTATAAATTATTTAATCGTGTACATTAAAATAGGCTCGCACTGGCCATTCCTTGCAAACGTTCACGTTCACATTCACGTTTCACCCTCATATTGAAATCGGAAACGGAATAATACGTGTTCATTTATTTGAATAGAAAAGCTCCAACACCAATATCCACTAGCTATAACTTTCAAAACTCACCCCTTTATCACCATCTTATTTGATTTTTCTTAGTGCTTACCTAGTAGATTATAAAATGACGCCTTCTTAACGGTTTTTGCTGCACATTCAGTTAATGTGCAGCAAACTGACGACATGGGCACCATGTCATGACTTATATTGTATGTAGGTGAATAATTATGAGCATTATAGGTAGACTAGGTGTGGGAATCCTTCGGGAACTCTTTGTTCGGAGGTAAAAATTATTGCTCATGTCCTTCTTAAGAACGCAATCTTTCTAGATTTTATACTACGTGTATTTTATTTAAATTTGTTCAGCTGTTTTGGTGTGAAAAGGTAACAAACGGACTAAATGCGAATGTAAGTTTGTTTTTGTGTTTGTTACGCTTCCACGCCTTAAATAGTCAATCATCATAAAATTGTGTATGTATAACGTTGTCAGAAGTAGAGAGGGCATAAAGAACTTTCATGCCAGAATACCCGCAGGAACTCCGAAAATATCGTGGGTTAAACCGTAGGGAACAGCTATTATTAGTACCTATGTACTATGTATTAGTAATTCATATTACTTATATTATCCGTAGATTCCAATCGAGGTGTGTGCTCTTCATCGCTTCATAGTTACTGATGGTCATTTGTTCAGTATTCAAGGCGCAGATAATAATTATAATACTTGAAAGGCCATACGGTATTTACGTGCTACCGAAGTCACACCTAGATAAGATGGTACGCGTACCTACCTACTGGTAGGCGGGTCACATTCCAGATTCCGAGTTACATTGTTTAATAAATACTCACCCACGGCGAGGTCAACGCTTCAATCGGTCACTGCTTTAGAATCATTATTTTCGTCTATTACCTACACGTAAATCCATTTGAGTTTCTATATTTAATTTTATTCAAACCTAAATTGTTGCGCTTCAGAATATCATTATTCATTAGTTAGAAAATTGAAACTCTGTATATAAATAGGTACGTTTGACGGCGACAAAACCAGCTTCTGAATTACGTTTGTAAGGTGAACCCTGTTGTTTGTCACTTAGAAGGCCTTTGAATAAAAATTTCAATTGGTCCTTCGGTTGACATAGTAAAAAGAATTTTAATTGGAAATATTCTTCTATTAACATTGTCTTGGCCGAAACAGTTAATAAAAATAGAATTTTAATTATTCTTGAATATCTTTCTTTCTGTACACGAATTAATTTCATACTCTAGTTAGTTCTTGTATTGTATGTCACGTTACACGTACCTCAGTACCTAGCTACATATAAGCACATAGGTAAAAATATCAAAAATTATGGGAAACTAGCTGTGCCCCGCGTAGACATAGGGTATTTTTTAACCCGTGGGAACTCCGGGATAAAAAATACCCTATGTCCTTCTCTGTACCTCTGACAACATGCTTGCCAAATTTCATCCAAATCCGTTCTGCCGTTTTTCCGTGATTGAGTAACAAACATCCAAACGTCTAAACATCCAAACATCCCTACTTTCACATTTATAATATTAGTAGGATGTAGTTCTCATATGCGCATCTAATCTCTTTGGCATTGAAGCTTTTATAACTATATTTTCCATAGTTTATCAACGGCTATCAATTGGTTCGGTGCTGGCCAGTTTCTTTTCTACTTCACCATTTGTCACAATAGACACCATTGTTGGCTCGTACTGGTTCTTTGCGAGGTTCCGTCTAGTTTGGCTGGTTGAATGCACTCCCTCGTGATTCGCGATCCGCTGTCGCCTTCGGAATGTGACCGTCACTTCGCGGTGATCGTTTTTGAGCTGTTTTTTCATTGTTACTGCGACCGGCGCTCAAGCGACACATCCGGGTATATAAATGCTGCTATTTAAACATTCGCCACTTCTTAACTCACTGTTTCAGCTATAAAAATGTAAATACATTCCACCAACTATAGTTAATTCAGGGGATTTGAAAAAATCTGCTGAAAACGCCAACATAGCATAAATAAAACGAAAATTATAACCTTCCAAATTTCAATCATTGAATAATATATTTGAATGCGAAAGTTTGTGAGTGTGTGTGTACGTTAGTAGGTATGTTTGTTGCTTTTTGGCTGGATTGTTTTGGATGAAATTTGGCATTCCTATACTAATGAAATGTGTTCTTAATCTTGGGGGTATTCCGAAATTCACGCAGGTGCAGCCATAGAGAACAGCTGCTTCCTGTTTTGTAAGAGTAATGTGAACTTCCGCTATACTTAGCGGATATTCCGCTCAGCTGACAACACTAGATACCTTCTTAAGTAGGTACTCATCTATAATGCACTAAATCCATCCAACTACGTATGTTTATCCTCTGATACAACCTATGTTGTCTTCATGGTTTGAATCACCCACTCACATTTCATTAACTAATCTACGGAATATAAGATTTTAGATCCAATCAAGTTTTTCCTCTGGTAAACCCAAAGTATATGGTTTTCATGACTCGAAACACACACATTTTATTAACTATACTACTTGATGCAATATAACATTTTAAATATACAATATTTTAAGAGCTAAAGAATCTGAAAACTTTTAAATGGACATAGATAAGCAATAGTGTGTTAACCCACACTGGAGAAATTTCGAGTAAATCGTGTTTTAAAAGTAGGAGCGCCATTTTGTGTCAACATTTTTTAGGTTCAATATTTAGTTACATATTTAAGCAATTCAATAAGGTAAATACATAATTAAAAAACATTCCCTAACTCTCAATAAATGGTTCTGAACCAATAACTTAATTTTGTGGGTTAACATGTTATTGCTTATCTGCGTCCAAATACTTTGCAGTGATATTATAAATCTTTTGATAATTAATTATTATTTAAAAAAAAAAATGGATGAAAATCCCTAATGTAAGTTTATGACATCTAATAGTACCTAATAATAGTACTTACGAATAAACTATATACATGTAAATACTAAAGTAGGTATATGTAGAGATATCTGCGAAAGCTTAAGCCAAAGATATTGAAAGAGAATAGATTGACAATACGCTCGGCCGCTAAGCTTTCCCCTTGAACCCTTAGCGGTCAAATGATCTCATGCTAACAAAATGCCGTTGGCTAGCAGAGACTATTGTCTATATTCCACCACTTGACGGAAAGCGATGTGATTGGCTATTTGAAATGTACTTTGTGGTGACTGGTATTTGTTTGCGTTGCATCGCAGCAATGTGATTGGTTTTTATTTTCATAATTCCCCCCGTAAAAATTGGTTCACGTGGATTGCATAGTAAAAGTTAGTATTGTTCGTCTATTTTTTTATGATGTCTTTGGTTTAAGCATTCCAATCTGAAGTTGCGCGACGAGCTAATGCAAAACGCGTCCCGCGTGATTTTCAAACACCTTCTCTCAACGGTGTTCGTTAATAACGAAAACACCTCGTTTGTGATCGAATTTATCAAATACCAACAGTTTCCCGCGGGTTCACTTGCGTTAATTTCGAAGCTACCGCGGTAGCACCGGGATAAAAGTATCCTATGTTTTTCTCCACCCCTGAGAATGCGTAAATTGTATAATGAACGATTGAGTACCTACTTATTCAAAACGTGATAGTGTTACAAACTAACAAACAAATAAACTGATATTCTCATTTATGCTACGATGTCACGCAAATACGTAAAAGATTTAGTGCCAATCAATATAAGATTTTCAACTGGCGAAGAAATTCAATCATACTAAAATATACTGCTCGGATATAGCGTTTACGCTGCGACTATAATATGCTAGTATATTATGCTGCTTTTCCGCTCTTGGACAAAATTGGTTAGTTTTCTCTTCCACCCACCCTCACTTATACGTATCCCTTCCAATGCGGTTTTTTTGTCATTGTTTGATTTTAAATTGGATGTTTGAAAACTTCCGGTTATACCTACTAGACGAAGGTGATATTAATCTATACCTACGAATATTATAAAGTGGTAAAGTTTGTATGTGGATTGTGAGTTTATGACGTTGTAGAGGGTAATCTCTGGATTCTTTCATTTATAGGAAGCTACGGTAGTCCTGAGTGACAGGATATTTTTATCTCGAAATTCCTATGGTATAACTTCAAAATTACCGCGGGTGAAACCGCGGGGGACAGCTAGTATACAAAACATTAGAATAAGATTTAACGAAAAAAATTGTCTCAGTATTGAGCTATGTGCACTAGCGCAATTTTTTAACTAATTTCTAGGATATGCATAATGTAGGTACCTATACAGATCACTGTCTTGTTTTTTATGTTACTAAATTATGATTATGCTCTCATTTCTAAACGTCTCAAATAAAAAAAAACAAAAACTAATGACGTCATTGTTCTGCCAAACAATGATACCAAAATATTTATTGATCATAGACAAAAAATATTTGAACAAACGTATGTATCAACTAGCTACATATGGGCTAGCGGACGCTGCGTGTAGATTAGTGCACGTATCCTAATCAAAATACAGTCACGCAATTTGTTCGGCGATGTATTCTTATTGGTTGACTGTTTACAAACATTGTTCGCATCGCGGGCTGGTAATTATGCAATGCGATGACAGCGATGCGACCAGCGATCGTTTGGCACTCACTTTCAATGCTTTAGCAATGCGTGCGGAGCGACGCGACGCTACGGGCTCGCTTGCGTGCCTTCGACGACATCAACACCAGAGAAAGCGTTCAGGAATTCGCCCTGATCACTAGCATTCACTATATTCACCTTTCCATAATCAATCATAGACAACAAAGTGTTCGAGGTGCCAACATTTGAAAATTAACCACATTCGAATCATAGAATAATACATTTTGAAACGGGTATGCAATTTCCGAGCAAAAAATTATATTTTTTTGTGTTTAATATTAATCATAACTACATTTATGATCATATACATAGGTATAAACTGTTTTGCAGCTCTCTAAAAATGCAATGCTTGGCATTCTAACAGATGGAGAACGATTGTGAGTTTTATCGTTGTAGAAATTAGGACTGATGTTAGCTTGCGATTGTTATATCCGGAACGCAGAGGCACCGTGTTACGGTTTCAAAAAGAATGCAGAATGTAGGTTGCGCTGTGGACTACAGTTACATACATGTATTCTTATAAGAATGCATATTCTTTGTATTAATCGCAATTGTTAGAACAATACTATTTGTGTCCGAAATCAATGGAACAACATCGTTATATTCAAGGCCGCCCCTTGGCATTATTAGATGGTAATGGATTATGACATTACCAACAAGTAGCATGCGATAGGTACTGCTGTGAAAAAGCACTAA
This sequence comes from Zygaena filipendulae, assembly GCA_907165275.2. Classification (NCBI taxonomy): domain Eukaryota; kingdom Metazoa; phylum Arthropoda; class Insecta; order Lepidoptera; family Zygaenidae; genus Zygaena; species Zygaena filipendulae. The sequence continues at coordinate 10,519,851 of OU015654.1, forward strand.
ATTGGTCATCACAAATTGCTGAACAATTTGATCGTGCTGCTCAAATTGTTAGAGGTACTTTTTGTCTCTACATATTTTTTAAAAACATTAAGCGATGTAAATACATACCTAATTTTTCAATACCAAGTATATTCATTAAACATTATACAGTATACCTACATAAATGTGGCAATTTAATGAATTATTAATTACAAAAACTAGTCTTCATAACGGTGCTGTAAAAAAATTGGTGATACCGAAAGCCTGTAATTAAGTTAAATCATAAATAATTGAATCGACAGATGTCGTGCGTTGCAGTGACACGCTGGTCGCTGACAGCACTCCTAGCCACGACAGCTGATCGTACAGTATAGGCCGACACGCACTAGAATGCTATCCATTAAAATTATGAGAAAGTTTATGACGATGATGAATATTTGTTATTCAATCACGCATCAACAGCTGAACAGAATTAGATGAATATTCCGTAGGAATTCACGTAGGTGAAGCCGAGGGGAATAACTAGTAATCCATATTATTTTTCCGAAATAATATTGTTACAGTTCTCAAAATAATTGGGTTTAATTCGATTTATATAACGATTTACGTTACGCAGATGTTGAATGTTTTCTTCGTGTGATTAGAATACATACGATAGAGTCAAAGACACTTCGGCAGTTATGTATTTTTATTATTTTTAACCGACTTCCAAAAAGGAGGAGGTTCTATGTTCGATTGTATGTATGTTTTTTTTATGTATATTCACCGATAACTCGAAGACGGCTCGACCGATTTGGAAAATTCTTTTTTTGTTTGAAAGGGTATACTCCCAATTAGGTCCCATTGCCACCAAGTCGGGATCTGATGATGGGATCTTGGAGAAATCGAGGGAAGTCTTCAAAAATTATAGGCACGCCTATAGCGATTTGGGTATTTTTATAGTAAATCGTTCATTTGCTTTTGGAAAGCAAAATTTGAAGAAGTGGGACTGATGATGAAGACCATAGATGGTCATCGGAACTACTCAACAATAATACGTAGGTATTTCACGGGTTCCGATTGGAGCGATTTCAAAAATTGTTTTTTTGGTTGAAAGGGGATACTCCCAAATTGATTTCATTGTCACCAAGCCGAGATCTGATGATGGGATCTTGGAGTAATCGAGGGAACTCTAAAAAAATTATAGGTACACCTATAGCGATTTTTGTATTTTTTTATAGTAAATCGTTTATTTGCTTTCGGAAAGCAAAATTTGAAGAAGTAGAACTGATGATAAATATGGAAGGTAGATGGGCTAAGTCGACTCCCGCCACCAGCTCTTCGTGAGCAGAACAACCCAAGTGGGCAGACACCAACGGGCTTATCACCGAATTCACACCGATCAGTAGTAGCACAAACCAATAATAATATTACGTGTGTTTTTGTCTTTTGGATTAAATCGGTATTTTGTTATTTTTAGCTTTTTATTTTTAGCTTTTTTAGTTTTGTGTTTTTGGAAATCGGTTTTAATTTTTTTGTTAAAATTTTGTTTATCACAATTCCAAGTGAGATAGATAACAACGTATAAAGCGGTGTTCGAGGCGTGTTGTCTATAGATCTACATTTTAGAACCGGCTGGATTACGAGTGAACCTGATATAATAAACGAAGAACTTCTTCTAACTGCTTTACAATATTTAATAGTAATAGAATCTATTTCGCTGGTATTTGGGCTTTGGCTATTGGCAGCGACGAGACTGATACTAACTATTCCAATTATTCGGGCCGAGAACGTATTGTTCACGATATAGTCTACTAACTGTCGTCTAGGATTATTTGCTCAACAAACATTTACAAATCTAAAATTGTTTCTATCAATTTGTTAATAGTAGGTATTGGGTGGTATTATTGTAACATGATGTTATGCTTTGACGCGGTTCAAATTGTGTGCAATATTTTTGTTTTTATTCCAATGTTATTTAAGTAAGCACTAGCTGTTCCTCGTGGTTTCATCTCAATTAATTTCGGGATTCTAATGGGATGTCCATGATAAAAATTATTTCTTAGCGTGACGTTTTCTGACGTCTTCTGCCCATAAACTAAATACATGCCAAATTTTAGCTTCATTGGAGCACGTAAAAGTGTTCATTCATACTTCGAACCCATATTTGACTCTTATTTTGGAAAACCCTTCCTTGCACGCCTACGCCGTACCTAATGAAACCTATAAGTACTTATGACAAATTTCAAGGTTCTAGATTTAACGCCGCGGGCTGTGCGATGATATGTCGATCAGTTACATAATATAGGGACGCAGATAAGCAATAACATGTCAACTCACAAAACAAAGTTATTGATTTAGAACGATTTATTGAGAGTTAGAGAACGGTTTTTAATTATGTGTTTACCTTATTACATTGTTTAAATATGTAACTAAATATTGAACATAAAAATGTTGAAAAAAAATGGCGCTATAATTTTAAAACTTTAATTTACTCAAAATTTCTCCAGTGTGGGTTAACACACTATTGCTTATCTATGTCCATAGATGAATTTTAATATTAATAAAAATAACAGTAGATACTATGAAGATACTACAGACTGGGGTGGATAATTATACTTATTGTGCTTTGTTGAAAGCAGAAGTAACAAGTCTGTACATTGTAACGGCGATAATAATAGTTACAGTTAAGAATCGACCAACGTTAAATACAAGAATGTAATTTAACAATGAGACGCTGTCCAATATGCGAACATTCGTATGCAATCGTCAACACCATAAAATTAGCTGAAGCTGCATACTTACCTACTACTAAATTCAGGCAGTTATAGGTACATTAGTTTACCAAGGCGAAACCACTAAGATAACAATGAAATATAGATACAATAAACAAAAGCCCTACCAACTCAAATCGAAGGACTTTATTGTCTAACATAAATCAAGATTTTTTAACAAATAACAATAACTGTTTGTCCTTGAATTGCACAATACTCAATCAACCTGATATAATTCTTCTAACAAACTCTTCAAACCTTTAAACCGCAGAAATAATTATATATTCAATATAGTCATCAATTCCAGAACGTCGTCTTGTTCAAACAAGTTGCAATTTTAATAAATCAGTATCTATTAATTAAAAAAAAATAGCAAAAAAGTTAATTGGCTATCACAAATTAGTTCGTTTATCATGCGACAACATTCCACAGATCGCGCCTCGTCCGATAGTGACTTTAATAGCAAATAATATATCTATATAATTATAATATAATATTCCTTCTTGTATTCAGACAAGACTCAATTTATTTGTGAAACTAGATCATGACGTGTCCTGTCTGGAAATGTAATAATAACCTTTTGGAGCTCAATTCTTCTGCCGTAGAAACTTGTTTTGAGATAGCTAGAGCAGTATTTTATTATCTATGGCTAAAGTTACATCCAGCAACTGCATACCGAATACCGATACAATGAAACTACTAATTTTAATTAACAAATCTTAACACAATAGGGATGTTGACAATTTTTGAATCTAAATTCTAATTAGCCCGTCAGTTATAGAAAATAAAAAAATTATGGACACGTATTTTTTGCTTTTTTAACTTAATGAAAATATACATAGATTAGATATAGTGCATTAAGGCGCATGGAGTCGTGAAACGATCATTTTTGAGGCCCTAAAGCTCATAAATTAGCCTACTGACGATTCCAGAATTAACATATATTAAAGATTGATATATGAACTTCAATCTGAGCATTTAAATAAATTGTAGTCTACAAAATACTATTAAAAAAAAAACATTGAAATGAAGCTGTTTTCAACTTGAAATACGCTACTGCTTCTAAACTACAAGTGATAATTTCACGATTCTTTCAGGAAAAGATTGCTAACTTGTTTAACTTAAAACTGAGCATTTATCGTTCCAAAATAATACATAGTTTTGACGAAATGTTTTTTATACCACATTCACTACAAATGGTCACGAGCGGGTCCGTGCGCGGGCGACGGGAGTCAGTCTGGCGCTGGCATTCAAACGGGTAGGCTGTGCGTCGCGCTGTCGCAATCCGCTTGGTTACGCCAAATTAATTTTGTGAGCAAAATAAGGTAGCGACATCAAAAATGCCACGAAAAAAAAAGCTGCAAAAAGTTGGGCAACTGGACTTCACTGAATTTTAATTATTGGTTCATTGTATTTTTTTGTAACAAAAGGCAATTTTATAAACACATTTTTGTTTTATTACTTTCTTTTACTAAATTAATCAATAAATTAATAAAAATAAAAATATACAGCTACAGCATTTTAGATATCGGAAAATATACAGCAATTTTCTATCTGCATACAAATCGAAGAATGCTGTAAGTAGTAAAACCTGTTTCCTTGTAACTTTAGTGAAAATATTTTAATTGCAACTAACATTAAGGTGGGTCTAAAGGTCTAGTTTTCATACAAACTGCCGTAGCTATATTAAAGGCATTCCGCCTGTTTTTATTTATTAGACTTCATTTAATAAAATACTACTACTTGTTACGATAACGCACAGCCCAAAATCTTTGCATATTATAGTGAAGAAATAACATAATTACAATCATTTCAAAATGAATTAAATTTCGGTCGAACCTTTGCTTGTGTGAGAGAACGAATACACTTATAAGTGTACGAAAATGGCGGCCCGGTCTATAAACAGCTGTAGTTAGGCTGTAGACTGACAAGTCCCCCGAATGCAGTAGTTTGTAGTGAATTCCAAAAGGATCACAAGGTGGCGCGGCGTTGTGCCGTGAGTTTTGACAATTTTGCCTACCAAGATAATTTAGAATTGTATTTGAAAATATACCTATTACTGATGTAGTAGGTACCTATTAGTAGCCGAAGCGAATACAAATAACTTGTGGAAAGTTGGAAAAGACGTTTTGGTTCTGCGTCACGTACGATGAGGTATAACGTAACTTACGGGTAAAAGTATTTTATATTTTTGTGTTGAATAAATTCTTGCTATCTCTTTCTTGTTTTCACGATGAGTAAAAGAGAGAGACCATATTTTCGAAAGGTTGTATCTCGGCCTGGGGTGATAAAATTCAGCGTTTATCTCCAAATTCTCCGATGCAATGAAAATAATATTTTTATTGTGTCTTATGTGACCACGTGATGCAACGTGTGTTCCGAGATATAGTCTCGGAACTACAAGTTACAGACCCATCGTGTTGGTACTCAAACGTCATGTTTTCGTGATATCTATGTGATCACGTGGTCAAATTTCCAATAACCTATATCTCGGAAACTACAAGTTACAGACCCATCGTGTTGGTACTCAAACTTCATGTTTTCGTGATATCTATGTGATCACATGGTCAAATTTTCAACAAGCTATATCTCGGAAACTACAAGTTACAGACCCATCGTGTTGGTACTCAAACTTCATGTTTTCGTGATATCTATGTGATCACGTGATCAAATCTTCGATAGCCTGTATCTCGGAAACTACAAGTTACAGACCCATCGTGTTGGTACTCAAACTTCATGTTTTCGTCATATCTATGTGATCACGTGGTCAAATTTTCGATAGCCTATATCTCGGAAACTACAAGTTACAAACCCATCGTGTTGGTACTCAAACTTCATGTTTTCGTCATATCTATGTGATCACGTGGTCAAATATTCGATAGGCTATATCTCGGAAACTACAAGTTACAGACCCATCGTGTTGGTACTCAAACTTCATGTTTTCGTGATATCTATGTGATCACGTGGTCAAATTTTCGATAGCCTGTATCTCGGAATCTACAAGTTACAGACCCATCGTGTTGGTACTCAAACTTCATGTTTTCGTCATATCTATGTGATCACGTGGTCAAATTTTCGATAGCCTATATCTCGGAAACTACAAGTTACAGACCCATCGTGTTGGTACTCAAACTTCATGTTTTCGTCATATCTATGTGATCACGTGATCAAATGTTAGATAGCCTATATCTCGGAAAATACAAGTTACAGACCCGTCGTGTTGGTACTCGAACTTCATGTTTTCGTCATATCTATGTGATCACGTGGTCAAATATTCGATAGGCTATATCTCGGAAACTACAAGTTACAGACCCATCGTGTTGGTACTCAAACTTCATGTTTTCGTGATATCTATGTGATCACGTGATCAAATTTTCGATAGCCTGTATCTCGGAAACTACAAGTTACAGACCCATCGTGTTGGTACTCAAACTTCATGTTTTCGTCATATCTATGTGATCACGTGGTCAAATTTTCGATAGCCTATATCTCGGAAACTACAAGTTACAAACCCATCGTGTTGGTACTCAAACTTCATGTTTTCGTCATATCTATGTGATCACGTGGTCAAATATTCGATAGGCTATATCTCGGAAACTACAAGTTACAGACCCATCGTGTTGGTACTCAAACTTCATGTTTTCGTGATATCTATGTGATCACGAGATCAAATCTTCGATAGCCTGTATCTCGGAAACTACAAGTTATAGACCCATCGTGTTGGTACTCAAACTTCATGTTTTCGTCATATCTATGTGATCACGTGGTCAAAAAGTGGAATCGAAATCTAAGGTTTGAACACAAGATTTTCACGATTCATAGTTTACAAAAAAAGACGCACACCACCGAGACTCTTGTTGAGGTAGCCAAATTACGAATCCTAATCGTCTAGTATTAATCGATTTGCATGTGTGTGTGACTACGTTTCGGCCAGTTATTCGATATTTTCGTGTAGTTAAAGGATAATAATGCGCGTAAAGCCATATAAAAATTTTAAATTAAAGATGTATTAAACACTCATCCTCTCGCAGCCATCATCAAAATCTATTTTTTAACCTTGTGATTCTCTGTAAATTGAGAAAACTCTTTTATGGCGCCGTCCGCGGCCTCTATCGGATAAGAGCTGCATAATCTGGCGGAGCGCACCCTTAACTTAACAAAACTATGTACAAAAAAAATCATAATTCTGTCAGTTCTTGTTAAAAAGTTGCTTTATTTTCAATTTTATAAAAAAAATGTTTCTGGTGAAAAGTTGGTGTTTTGTTACTTACAGCAAATATGTTTTCTTACGGCGAAAATTTTGATTAGTCTACTACTTTTTTCTGGGACGATATAAATTAAAAATAAATTCGGTACCTAAAGGTACCAAATAGGTACACTAAATATGTGAAAAGAAAAAAATCAATTTGTGTATAGGTACTAAATTGTACTAAATAAGTACTAAATTGTAAAATAATAAATTAATTTAACTACCTATTTAACTACGAATTTGATATCATTAATCCTTTATAGTAAAATTACAATATAATAAAAATAAACATCAATAATTATTTACCTTCATTATTAAAGTATTAAAATAAAACATAAAAAATACGATATAAAAATATTTGCATGACTCAATGTAATATCAATTAAAATAATGATAGATTTGATGGAGTGCCGATAACTGTTCCACTGACCCTACGTACATTATCGCGCGATGTTTGGGTGCGGGTAGCGGGGGCGAGAAAATTAGGCCACGCCTCAACGCCCAAGGTCGTTGGCGACACCACGAGCCTTAAAGTTAAGGGTTGGGGCTCGTGACGTCATTAACCGCTATACGCCCCCATACAAACTGCACCGGATAGTGACCTCACGCGAAATTTCAACTTAATGAATCGCCGTTATTATTTGATACGTGAAAAAAATACGTGTCCAGTATTTTTTATTAATCTACAAACCAGGTTAAAAAAATTGTCAACTAGCCCATTAATTAGTTCTCTGATTATTTCTAATCACTTGGCTTTTTCATTACACACTTCGTGAGACTAATTCCTCATTGTATGAATCATGTTATGGTTTTTATGACTATAAATAATTATGTTTATATCCACGTAGTTTGGTACTTGAGTGAATTATAACTTGTAGGAACAAATAAAACTATTAATTGGTAAGGAATGCCAACAACTTCGTGCGCGTTTCATTTTTCGTTTGACCTCCTTGTAAAAAGACGTTCAATTCAATCGAATACCTTCGTTATACTTTATTGGAAGTGGTTGTAGGTACACGATTGTATTGTAACACTGCTCATATTATATGAATTGAATGTTTATTGAGTAGATACGTATTAACAGTATATATTTTCTATGATTTCACTACTTTCATAGACATAAATGTCTTCCAGCATTCTGTTTATTATTAAAGAAACAAACTTTTGATGATTTAGCTTTATTATTATTAATTATTACGACGAGATGATCAAAATAGCAGATTGCCCGACATCGCTCATCTGTAAACAACACCCGACTACATCGATTTTATACAGATTCTAAGGATAAAGAAGGAACGTATTGAAGGAGGGTATTTAGTATTCCATTCTCGCCTAAAACAAGAAAAAGTATTTTTTGACGTAATTATTTATAAAAAAAATTCAAATGAACGCGCAGATTGCCGACGTGCACGGTGTAGATCGACCCTACAGTCATTTTCTTCTTTACGTCGTACGCCAATGTTTCTCAGGGCTTAAAATAATATCTTCTTTTTTTCAACGCCCCTTTCCTTTATACTGCCGCTGATGCGTAGACAAATCAAAGGTCATAAAGATTACTTGCTTAATAGGTACCACGCTTTTTAAGGTTTTCTCCGTGATTTATTAGTGTTTTTCTTCATGTATATTTTTATTGGTTACATGTAAGCACGAATTATCGAGGACTTGAATATAATAATATTATGTCTCATTTAAAATTACAACCGACAACAACCATGACAACCGTGATTAGTAATACCTACAGACAGAACAACAAAAATTATGCAATTCGGTGCAATGAGAAGCAAGTGCATTCCATGGAATCCACGCAATCTCCACTCCACGTCATCGGTGATACGAATCCTAGTCACGCCCGGAACAGTACGGATGTGTGATAAATAGCAGAAAGTGTTGCAGGATGATCAAATCAACAGACTTTGCTCATATACTCGTAGGTACACTTGCGCATTTACAGGGAGAGTCGAAAGGGGATTGTTAAATTTTTTACCTTGCACGTTGTGTAGATAAAGTCGAAATTAGGATTGAGAAGACCAAGACGATGTAAAGTTATATTATGTCTGTTATACGAATTGTGACGATCTAGGGAAACTTTCATATGAAAAGATATAAATTTAATGTTAGATTTACGTATCAGAATGCCTAAGTCCTGCACCATGGACTTCCAGATAGACTTGTAGAACCGTTATGCATACTTCATGTCTTTTGTTGACAGTGCATTTGAGGAATATTAATTTAAAGAGCACACGTCACCACTCGTCCTACGGCGGATATTAGAATTAAGCTATTTTTACCTTAAGCCTAATTTACAATGTGAAACACATACGGTTCATCCCACAGTTATAAATTTAACTACTACTTACTTTTTAACTCTTCTGCACTGTTAAGTGGATGCATTTGCAATGGATGCTGTAATTTGCATAGATACTTTTTGTTTTTTTTTTTGTTTTTACTGTTTTTCTTTTTTAATCTCAGCTATCATACTATTATTTTTTTTTGGTATGTAGGTATGTACGTAAAATTTTTCTTTTTTTATTTTCATTTTCTGATTCCGTCAATATACTCTCCTTTTTTTACACAAATGATTCTGATAATTATATGTTACATATTTTATTGTTAAGCTAAAACGCAGTGATTAAATTCTATAATTAACTTGCAAGCAAGCCAGTTGTTTGCATTTATTGTTGCAACTACATCAAAATATTTAATATTAAACGACACACCAAAGAAAACCTCTTACAAATCTGGTTTGGTGAAGGATGTCGTACACGTTACGTATCCCGTACAAATCTTCAAAAGTTTATTAGAAACACATTACTGGTAGTTGTTGAACCTTATTGCGTTTGCGATAAAGTCTAACTGTCAAAAGTGAAAACCTACTATCGAGGTGAAATATCGAAGGTCTTGCGTAGACTCGATGTCCATACCTATTAAAGACATCATAAAAATTTTAAACTATGGTTAGTAGGTACTTAGTATCGGCGTCCGCATAAGGGATCTCCTTAGTTATCTTGCGATTCAACGAAGCGTGTCAGGGCTGCCACGTACAAGCGTACAGACAGACCAACATTATGTACGTGGTGCTATTTTGTGTGAAGCAACTGCTTACCTACTTTGTGTCATAGGCCATCTATGTAAAATCCCCGCGAATTTTGAGACTCGCCCGGGAATCCCTCGAAAACTCTTCGGTGATAGAAATAAAAATGCTTATATCACTCAGAAATACTATAGCTTCATATCAGTGAAAGAACTTTTGGAATCGGTTATGTAGTTCCAGAGATTATCGCCTATACCTACAATATCTAAACTTACCTCTAGTTTCCTAAATTTTAGTTTTAGTTCGTATGGTAGATATAAAAAAATATTAGACACGTATTTTTATTTTTTTTGCACGTTGTGAGTTGTGACGTAACGAGCCCCCGTCCTAACTTTCGATGCACTTTAAGTATTTATTGATTAATTTGAAAAACCAAAATATATATGTCTATTATTTTTTTATTATCTAACTGATGGACTAAATAGAATTTAGATTTTCATACCCCGGAAACTATATACCCTATTACAATGTAGATAGAATTTGATGATTTTGGGTGTATTTATGCATTTAACTATTATGTAAGCCTGGGAAACGCATAGGTATTACAGTTTACGTACAATAAGTAAGTACGTAACATGAATCTGCGCGATAAAAATAACGTTTGTACTTATTGAAGATCGGTATCGAAATAGACTGATGGTAACGGAGTAAAAAGATACCGCCAAAGAAGATAAGATACTTATATCATGTAGTTACGATACTTTTATAAAATGCCAAAAGGATCGATTGTACCTACATATAAGAATCAAATTCTGAAGTTTTTTAATATAATTTTTAACATTGAACATAAATTTATCATAATTTAATAAAGCTTGTTGTTGCTATTTTTGTTATCGTATTCTGAGCGGTTTAAACCAGACTTTTATTTACATAAAGTAAATGAAATACATTATTTTAACATAAAAAATGACATCTTGGTCTTCGGGGGTCACGGACGGCATACACTTTGCGCACCTGAGCGCGGCGCGCGACGGCACGAATCCGTTATGCTCCAACTAAATACTGAGGGTAGACGCTAAATTGCAATTAAAACTCAACTACATAGACCTGCTTCATAGACCATGACCGAACTGTAATGTGAGGTTTAGGTATATTTATGGTTTGTGGGTTGTGAGTAGGGTTGCCACCCGTACTACATATATTAGATAATAGACATTGTATAGTATCGTACTATAATTCAATCAATTGTACCTACTAGGTATATATTATTATAGAAAAATATAACATGGTACGAAAAATACTATACTTTTATCTCTAATTCAACTGTCACGCTTTTTATATTAACTGTGACTACTGACTGGTCTGGAACGCACCCGCAGCGCAGCACGGAGAATTTCAGAACGAAATGCATACGCGGCAACAAAACGTAAACTGTAACTAAAACTAGCAATATTCTGTAGATGAATGCTGCCCGATACATAATGATAAAAATAAATATTTACAATTTTTTTCCCTGCATTTCCCAAAAGTTTTATCTTTTATCGGAAAACAATATTTTTTTTTCCAAAAAAGGTGGCAACCCTTGTTGTGGGAAATGTAGTTAAGTGTCCCTAACTAACTTACACTGCTATAGATATAATATTCGACGTCTTTGTATTTTTATGAATTTGAACAAGAAAATAAAATAACTAAAATAAGTATATTTGACAAATAAACGCTTAAAAATAATCCAGAGCGTATTTGTGTGTGTGAAACATTTTTATTATTATAACGGACCTATAGATATTCCGTAGGTAAATTATTTAAGTACCCACAATAAAATTGCAATATTAATAAACCTATCCTTTATAAAAAGTTTAAAAAACTGAAAATTTTATTCATATAATTATAATTGTTAATTTAGGAGGAAGTTAGGTATTTCCTAAGTTTCCCAATAATACGGATTTTATAGAAATCTTGTCAGTCTCACTTCGTATGTACAAAGCACTCTTGCTGCATTTTGTACGGATTGCATTGTGATTTACGGCACAAAATCAACCTAACAACCTACTTGGGATTTTCCCAGAATAATCAATAGTAATAAGTCCCCATCTGTGAGTGATTGCTGGTACAAACAAGCACCTTTCTATTCCCGGATTCCCGGCGTATTCTCGCCCACGTAGGTGGCACCACTGTAGCGTTATTTTTTTAATACAATCATAGCACCATAGATGTCACTGGCATATCTTCAAAATGTCATCCTCCATGTCAAAAAGGAAACAATAATCTCTCTTTTTTTGATAATAATATTAAATTATAATTTAACGTTTTTAATTTTAATAATATGTAGTAAAATATAACTAACTATGCCCCGCGGTTTCACCCCCGTGAGATTCGGAATTCCTGCAGAAACTGCAAAATAGTCTAACTTACTCTTTATAACATCAAAATCGATCCAACCGTTTCAGAGAATCACCCGCGTGAGTTTCGGAGTTTCTGCAGTAACATTTTTTTTCTAAAATAGAAGTAGGTACCTACTTAGCCCAATTTACTCCTTATAACACCAGCGATTTTAACCGGTCCAGCCGTTTCAGAGATTAGCCGGAACAAACAGACAGACAGACAAAAATTACAAAGTAACGATTTTTTTATGTATCGTTTATAGGTACTTACTTTCATATGCATTTAATGAAAAGCTGTTAATTTGGAATTACAAACAGACTGCACTTGAGATGTATGTACCTATAGATGTATTACTATGTATAATTATCTATACCACGTTTGTTTGGGTACCACGACACAAGCTAGACAAATCACGGTAGATCCAGGACCGCTTTTTAAAAAGCAATTTAATGCATTTTTAATACGTCTTTATTGTATGACCGTTACAATGAGAATGAATGCTTAAAACTAACATTAAGACTAACATGAGTACATGAGTACATTATTCTTAATTCCTAGCACCTTATCTCTATAGGGCGGATGGACTTCGCCGTGTAGCGGGAATGCTTGCTCAGCGTCTGTGGCTGGCCACCCGGTCGTTGTCACAGTATGATAATATTTATAATATAGAGAAATTATTCAGTACTTGGTACCGTCAACATGACTCGTCCCCCCGCAAGTTCGAAATTATTCAAATTCGCAGGATTTGAAGAATTTCGATTTCCGCAAAGTTTCATTGTTATAGTTTCGCGAAAGTGAAACATGAAGTAAATTAAAACAATGCCTATTACTAAATACAATATAACTGTCCAAACGCTAACACTTTTTAATGATACGATATTATTTTCACTTATATTATTTTCACTTTTCACATCACTTTTCTTCAATGCGTATGTAAGATACTGTAGGTTACTGAAATCCACTCCTTCCAGATTGACAGGCTTTCTTTCAGCATTTGTAAAGTTTATCAAAGGCAAATTTACAATGGGTAGTCCTGTATGAGTTGCTTCCTTTAAATCGGACTGTCTTAGTTTTATTGTGAAACCACCAATTTTCACGAGACAATCGTCATCTATTGTAATTATATAAGTGCCTTGAATATTCTGAGGGAAGACTTGGTTTCGACATACTCTTCGCAATAAAGTGTTTGATCTCGCATATAATATCCATTGATTGGGTTGAATTTGTTGTATTTTAATATCTTCAATTTTGATCGGAATAACGTCACAGGTGCTAGTATTCTCTATGAAGTTAAATAAATTTGCAATACAGTGATCTTGGATAGACTCGTATACATTTTCTGCGGAGCACACGAAGTAGGATTTCTCGCATTTTTGACATGGTTGTGAGAGTGGCTTCGTTAGTGATCCCTTTACTAATAGGTAAGGATATTTGGGTAATATTACAAAAGTATTTGGATCACGGAAAACAGGTAGAGGGTACAATTTGAAGTATATAAAAATTTCTTTTCTTACCAGTGGTACCTCTAACAGAAACGCTATCTGATTATCATGGATGAATGACTTTAATGTAATAGTTTGCTCTATTTTTACAAGATTTTCCAAACTTACTGTATATGTTAATTTTTCATGTTTTTCAATATCACTTAAAGCTAATAACTTAGTAGAGTCTATAATGGATTGATGTAGAGTTCCTAATTTACTGAAAGCAATCGCAGTTTCAATTTCATTTAATTGGGTGAGAATACATTGGAAATTATGTAAAAGTAAATAATATGTATTAATAATGTTATTTTCTATGAAATCCTTTTGTTCCTTTATTTTCAAATGGTCCAATTCGCTTTGCAAGATTTTTGACTGAACATCAAGTTGTATTAAATTATTGTTTATAGATTTAGTAACATTCGTTACGCTTTGAACTATTTCAGAGATCAACGTTACCCTTTTATTAAGGTTTTGTTGATTTACTTTAATATTTTCTATAATTTGGTTATATTTAACAGCGTCTTCGTTGTCTAAATTTCCGGTTAATATTTTTATAATAGAACCTAAAGGGTTTAAAAGACCTCTTTTAACTCTAGCGATTGGAAATAATTGTTTAAGCTTGCTTAATGTTAAATTTTGTATGTACTCTACTTGTATCTTATAATTACATATCCTATCGTAAGGAGTACTGTTAAAATTAAGCTTAACTAAGGAATTAAGTTGTATATATTTATTTGAATTTGACATAAGGTCGTCTTGAATAATTTGTAGGTTCAAGGTTTTAATAATGATCCACTTATCATGGCTTACTACGGCAGTTCCTTGTTTCAGGGGTAGTACACCAGGGTTACTATCAAGTCGGTGCAGTTGAAGGCCTTGACATTGGCTCGTCGTCATCAGTAGTAGGAGAACGAGCTGGCCTTGCCTGCGGAGGGCGTTTAATATTTTTAATTGAGTTTTTAGCGTTTCTCCTTTTAAGTCGTACTGCTACTACATTTCGCCGTATTTCCCCGGTTACCACAGTTTTTTCATAGTGAGGTTTATCCTTACTACGTCTTATATTTTTATCGTCTAATTCAACCTTAAAATCGGATTCAGATGAAATTTTTATTGGGCTTTTAGGGTTCAAATTACTATTTTTATTTCCTTTTCGTTGTCTTTCGTCCACATTTACGACTAATGAGCTTGAATAATTTTTATGACGGACGTTTAATTTTATCCTAGGTAAGGTATCGGCGTTTGTATTTCTTTCTTCGTCATTCATGTGATCTAAACGAAGTCTTGTCGGATTGTCAACTAAAATTTTATCTGTCTCACAATTATCATAGTCAAGTTTATTTGTTTTCAGTGTATTACTAGAGTCATACTGTTCTGTTTGTAATGGTTTGCGAAACTTTGTTGTCCCTACTTTGTCTGATGTATTTTGAATGACAGTATAAGCTAATCTATTAGTACAATTAACAAGAGGACGTGGCATCCGAGCTCCTAAACCAAAATCGGTTTTCTCTAAAATTTCCTGACCGTGTCCTAAGGTTGTAGGTACCTTAACGCGGGTTTCGCTGTGAGGATCTAATCGAATTTCATGTATTGGTTTGTACAGAATAGGTATGTCTGTATCGCACGTATGTAATACTTGATTTTTCATATCGATAGTAGCGTCTAGTTGTTTTAGTAAGTCTGAACCGATTAAACCATCATATCGATCATCTACTTGAAATATGTAAAATTTGTGCATAGTGTTGTTTTTTAACGTCTTTAATGAAGGTATAAGTATAGCTTCATTATGATGGCTGCTAGTATGTGCACTAACTACCTGAAATGGTTCGTAAATTTTATAATTTGAAAAGAACTCGTTAGCTTTTGCGGGACTAATGAAAGATCGCGTGCTGCCCGTGTCGATCATAAATCGTGAATTTATTTCGGGGATTTCTATATGTGGGAGTCTCAGAGTACTATCGAAATTAAGATGTATTGTTACGGGCTGTTGGTATGTATCTGAGGCCGTTTCTAGATAATATGTCTCAAAAACTTTCTCATCATTTTGTACCGGTTGTTCTTGTTCGTATTCAGCATACTGGTTCTCATCATATTCGTTGTATACAGGTATATCATTATTGTCACAATAATCAGGGCTATAGTCGTAGTCATAAAGTTCATTATTATGAAAAACATTTTGCTGTGAACCTTCGATAAAGTTTTGTTTTAGTGGTGGTGCAGTACGCATCGACACATCAGTATTATAATCTAGCTTTTGAACAGGTTTATTGAAGTGAGGATTATTATTTAATTGTGGGTGGTACCCTTGCGGAATACCAAATTTAAAGTTTGGGTTATTATTATTAAGTTGTGGGTGATAGCCTCCTTGTGGAATGCCAAATTTAAAGTTTTGATTGTTATTGTTAAATTGAGGACGATATCCTCCTTGTGGGATGCCGAATTTAAAATTGGGATTACCATGATTATTATTAAATTGAGGTCGGTATCCTCCTTGTGGATGGTTAAAATTGTTTTGGTTACCATAAGGAGAAAAACCAAATTTAAAATTTTGCTGCATCGGTAGTTGCGATGCTGGTATTTTAAAACCAAAATTATTATTTATTGGCTGCGCAAATTTAGCATGATTTTGATAAAAAGAAGAATTTTGTGCTGGATTTGACGGTTGAAAATTCTTATAATTTGGTCTATCTTTATTTTTTGAATCGTATTGAAACTGAACATTAACTTCTTCTGTTACTATTGATAATGCATTCTCTAAAGTAAGGTTAGGTGGCGTCAATCTTAACCTTATAAGCCTGATAAATTCTTTTGGCAAATTAAAAAGAAAAACATCGAAAGCAGCTTGATTATAGATAATCATCTTTGCGGCTTTAACACCTTCATCTACGAGTAAGTTAACTTTTGAAAATAATGTACTGCGTACGTTTTGTACCCTTTTGCAGAAATCGATATAAGATTCGCCATTTTTTATTTTTAATGATTCCAACTCAATTGCGATACATTCCTCTGAACGTGGATCTCCAAAATGTTGAATGAAAACTGCTCGTAATGTATTCCAACTATTAATATCGTCCCTCTCGCTAAGGAGAGCGGCAGCTCTACCAGTCAATCTACTTGTAATACATTGGAAAAAGTAAGCTAATTGTACCGGATTATTTGGACCACCAAAGTTAATCAAAACGTATTCACATTTTTTAATAAAAAAATTTAGCAAGTTGGGCTCTCCATCATATTTTGGTATTAAATTTAGAATATCTTTCGGTATCACCTGAACACTTTGAGCCATTTTTTTAAATTTATATTCACTTTAACACAACAAGTACTATAATAAAAGACACACAATTTAATTCTTAACGCTAAAAATTATTAAAATTATTTCATAGAGATATAGAGTGATAGAGTCACAAATTGTTTAAACAAATTTAATATAAGACCTATATATTTTATTTTAATGTTGTATTTTGTAACTAAAAATAATTATTCAAACAATTTATTTTTAATTTAATATACCGATTCAGTGTAATATCTTAAAATCCTAAATATAAAATAGAGCAAAGTATTTAAAATCAAATAGATTTGTTATTTGATTAAAATATTCGTAATTATGTATCGATGAAGTGTACGATCTATAAAACTAAATTATACCGATGTAGTGTATAAAATAGAGCAAAGTATTTAAAATCAAATAGATTTGTTATTAGATTAAAATATTCTTAATTATGTACCGATGAAGTGTACGATCTATAAACTAAGTTATACCGATTTAGTGTATGTTTGCCTATTTTTGTGCAATCAGATAACGTTACTTGAGCGATTTTCTGTCTCTATAGTAACATTTAATATTTGGAAGTCATAGGGAAAGCAAAGGAAGTAAAGGTTGTACTCACAAGCCACCCATGTCTTCCAGCAATGGTCCTGGTCCTGGTCACCTTGGAGTCTTATTTATTTGGTTCGTATGGATACCCTTTCACACGCCGAACACGCACTTCAGACCGATTTTTGTGTCTTCGAGAGCACGAGCACGACGATAGGATATAGAGGGTATCCTACCGGCTGCGCCAGACAAATCACGGTAGATCCAGGACCGCTTTTTAAAAAGCAATTTAATGCATTTTTAATACGTCTTTATTGTATGACCGTTACAATGAGAATGAATGCTTAAAACTAACATTAAGACTAACATGAGTACATGAGTACATTATTCTTAATTCCTAGCACCTTATCTCTATAGGGCGGATGGACTTCGCCGTGTAGCGGGAATGCTTGCTCAGCGTCTGTGGCTGGCCACCCGGTCGTTGTCACAGTATGATAATATTTATAATATAGAGAAATTATTCAGTACTTGGTACCGTCAACATGACTAGCTTATAGCTTAATGTGGGATCAAGTAGATCTGTGTGTTGCGAAGTGTTATTATTATTACATTCCATAACCAAAATAGTGTGCAAAACACAAATAATACGCTCGAAATCAAGCAATGCGGAATGTTAGCGCTATCGGTTCCCTCACTTTCGCCGCAAACATCCGCCTTCCGCCCGCTCGGCTCGCACGGCGCGGCGCGGCGCACCACCGTGCACCGTGCACCGTGCACCGGCGAAGCATAAACACAAATCTACTAATAAGTATCTATCTATATAGTCAATACGCGTTACTAATAATTTGTTGACTAATTGTCAATAACTTTACAATCAGACTCAAGGAAATCAATTAACAGACGTCATAACCACCCTTCCAGGTTCGTGGATCGTCTTCAATCTCCACTGTTTTTTTAAAGGCTCTTAATCTCCATTGTGTATCCTATAGGTTTGATATAAGTTACCAGATGACAGGAATGTTTCTGAAATGTACGGAATTTTACTCCTTTGCCACGGGCGGGATACAATGAAAAAGTAAGGAATTCCTAAATTAAGATATAGGTACTGTGGGAAAAGGAAAGTTAAATAAAAATCCATATTTTTAACAAAAAGTATTTATTTAAAAAAAAATATAATTAGTCATCAAACACGTACCTACCTACTTTGTATTGCTGGAACCGCAGTTGTTCCTCTTTCATTATTATTAATTTAATGGTTGAACTTAAACTATTGCAAGAGTAATATCTAAAAATTTACAGTCAATATATTTCCCCTGGGCTTTTATTATTAAGAAGATTATTAAGAAGATTTGCCCGTTATTGGATCCTTGTCTCATTCGACATAAATGTATATTTAACTGTAAAACCTTTTTCTCACATCTAAAAACGTGACTTTTTTTGGGTGTTAGATACTTAATTAACCATCAGTTGCTTATCCAAAATAGGTTTTTAAAAATAAATATAGTTACATTGGCGTATCTAAGGTTATTTTTCAGGGGGGCCTTGCCCCTGACATGACGTCATGGCCGCCGGTCGATGTGAGATTCTGTAGGCACCAACAACAACAAGCTTCGTTGAAAAATAAATAAATAATATACTCGGGGGGTTACGGGTGCAAACTTTAAGTCTATTTTGAAGAGTCGTCTGAAGTTAGTAATCAGTATTATAGAATTTCGAATCGGTAGCCCAACATCCTGGGATGGGCACTAGACCATCCTGGGGTGGGCACGGCCCACCCGGCCCCCCATGTACCTACTTATTTAGTTATTTAAAAAACTCTTGTATTGACAAATAAGTAGGCACATTGTTTCAATATTACTTACGACAACTTTTAAACCCCATTGTAATGTAACATTCAACATAGGTATCTACCTGTTTTTCCATTTCACTTGAGGTTTCGCAACAGTAGGCAGGTACCTACTATTGTTATATCAAACTGTTTAAAAAAGAATCGAATATTGTTTTGACCTGTGGTTTCGACCAATCAGTTCTAGCTACCAATTATTTATTTATTAAAAACAATACTAATGACCCTTTTTTATACAAATTTTAATTTTTAAAGGGCTAGTCTACTTTTGCATAGGTATCCAATTAATATTTTGACGAAAATGTGATGACAATCAAAACATGTTAGATTTGCACTAGATATCTACTTATACGATGTTAAGTAGGTATATTGTGGGTTAGATCCCAAAAACCCTTTCCAAGAAAATTTTACTTCAAACTATGTAGGTATAGTTTCGATACAGCAGTTACTTCGAAAAGTCTCTCGAAACTCAGTAATTTAAACATTTATTTCCATACTTATCTAACTCCCGACAATATAATAATTGTATCGTTATTAAAATTGTAAATGAATTCAAGCGGCTACCGACTGCGGGTTGAGCGTTCGTGTTGGTACCGAAGGCCTCCCGGCTCGATGCGCAGACGCCGCCCGCGGACACGGACGCTGCTACCGGCTGAAGCCACGCAAGCTTTATCCACTTCGTTATTTTACCTTTATATGTATTTATATATTATGTAGTTGCTCAAAAATGCTTTATTACGTAGATATTTAGCAGCGGAAGGTTTAACTTTGATAATTACGCACTAGTGCTCTTCACTTCACCAAAAAAAAAAGGAACTGTCAAAATTTAGTTACTTCTTTACTCTTTACCTTCTCTTTCTGTGTAACTATGTAAAATTTTGTCATAATTATGCAAAATACAAAAAAAAAGTACTGTCAAAATTTTCATGTTATATAATTCTTAGTATCTATTTTATTTTTCACGCAAATGTATTAAAAACAGTCGTTCAATACACGTGCGGGACTGTCATTTCAACTAGTCAGAACTCGCCATAAAAGGTAATACAGATTTCCCACACACATAATCAAATGTACCTACTTATTATAAATAGATGTGTTATAATCTTAATAGGGAATTTCGGGATAAAAAGTACCCTGTCACTCAGGACTACCGTAGCCGTACCGTAGAGGAATATGAGTGAAAAATTTTCAAAATCGGTTCAGTAGATCCAGAGATTACCCCCTACAACGTCACAACTCACAAAAACAATTCACAAACTCTCCAACTTTTTACCTACTACTTTATAATATTAGTAGGCATAGATATACGTATTTTGTATTTAGTTCATATTTAAACTCGCTCGGAGACGTGCATGCGCTTACGTGAGTTTTTGGTTAAAAAAACCTCTGTTTTTAACCGACTTCCAAAAAGGAGGAGGTTCTATGTTCGATTGTATGTATGTTTTTTTTTTTTTTTTTTTTTTTTTTTTTTTTATGTATGTTCACCGATTACTCGAAGACGGTTGGACCGATTTGGAAAATTCTTTTTTTGTTTGAAAGGGTTTACTCCCAATTAGGTCCCATTGCCACCAAGTCGGGATCTGATGATGTGATCTTGGAGAAATCGAGGGAACTCTTCAAAAATTATAGGCACACCTATAGCGATTTGGGTATTTTTGATAGTAAATCGTTCATTTGCTTTTAGAAAGCAAAATTTGAAGAAGTGGAACTGATGATGAAGACCACAGATGGTCATCGGAACAACTCAAAATCAATACTTATTTCACGGGTTCCGATTGAAGCGATTTCGAAAATTGTTTTTTTGTTTGAAAGGGGATACTCCTAAATTGATTCCATTGTCACCAAGTCGAGATCTGATGATGGGATCTTGGAGTAATCGAGGGAACTCTTCAAAAATTATGGGTACACCTATAGCGATTTTTGTATTTTTTATAGTAAATCGTTTCTTTGCTTTTGGAAAGCAAAATTTGAAGAAGTGGAACTGATGATGAAGACCACAGATGGTCATCAGAACTACTCAATAATGGGTATTTCACGGGTTCCGAATCGTTTACTTTAATATGGTTTCTAAACAATTTATGCCCGTTACAATGTATATGATGAAGTGGAACTGATGGTGATGTACTAGGAGAACTCCTCAACAATTAACGTCCCTGCGTCGGGAAAAGCAATATTTTGTAAAAGGTGATGAGCAGTTGACATTAGGCTATTGTAACTTAGAGAAATTATGAACTAAGTCACTTAAAAGCGAGAAATAAACAAAATTTTAACAAAAAAATTAAAACCGACTTCCAAAAACACAAAACTAAAAAACTAAAAATAAAAAGCTAAAAATAACAAAATACCGATTTAATCCAAAAGACAAAAACACACGTAATATTATTATTGGTTTGTGCTACCACTGATCGGTATGAAGTCGGTGACAAGTCAAATATAAAGGGGGAAGATGGGATAAGTCGACTCCCGCCACCAGCTCTTCGTGAGCAGAACAACCCAAGTGGGCAGACACCAGCGGGCTTGTCACCGAATTCAAACCGATCAGTGGTAGCACAAACCAATAATAATATTACGTGTGTTTTTGTCTTTTGGATTAAATCGGTATTTTGTTATTTTTAGCTTTTTATTTTTAGTTTTTTAGTTTTGTGTTTTTGGAAGTCGGTTTTAATTTTTTTGTTAAAATTTTTAGGATTGATTAATTAACGTCTAATGTTGGATAAGGATGTAGATGTCCGTAACGGAAAGTTTAGACTTGAATAAATTCTAGAAACAGAATGAATACAAAAAAGCGTTTATTTATTTATTTTTTGTGCTCACAAAACAGGTAACAATCGGAATATTGAATAAAATAGTAATAAAAAGTTGTAGAGCTAGACTTTAAAAAATCATTGTTATATATCAGTGATATTGTTACGTAGGTATCTAGAACATAATTATCTAGACCCACATACAAGTTAACGTTTATCATAACTAGCTTTCTGCAAACTTGGTTGCTTTGAACTCATTACCTATCATCGCTTTGAAACAGACCGGCCACATTCCGAAACGTTGTCATGTAAGCGCAGAAGAATTCAGTCTCAACCGTACAGTCAGTAACATAATACTGGTGTACCCGACTCACGCGTTTTAACTTCGAGAGGTACATACGTCTCACCAAAACTAATAGGAGTTGGTACATGTACTGGAGGAGATTATTGGTTATTATTATTTATTTATATCTGAATCTCGGAAACGTCTCCAACGATTTTCATGAAATTCGGTATGCAGGGGGTTTCGGGGGCGATTAATCGATCTAGCTGGGTTTCATTTTTAGAAAACGTCTTTTTATTCGTGTTTTCAGGCAATGAAAAATGAGTGTTTTTCTACGTAAGAACAGATGGCGCTATACATAACGAGCGAAGCTCGGTGACCCAGATATTTATTTATTTATACTTACTATATAAATGCAAAAGTGAGTTTGTTAGTTCTGCTTTCACGGCCTTAACGGCTTAACCGATCTTCATGTTTTGCATACATGTTGTCAGGGGTACAGAGAAGAATATAGGAATTTTTTTTCCCTGAATTCCCGCGGGAACTTCAAAATTAACGTGGGTTAAACCGCGGGGAACAGCTAGCACTAAATAAAGACTTAAGTAACTGGAAGTCGGGTAAAAATAAAAAAAACTAAGCACAAGCTAAGCAGAATATTTTCCATTTTCTGTAATATTAGGGTATTTATACGTATAAAATTTTAAATGACGACGTCCTTCTATCCTAACTTATAAATGCGAATGTGAGTCTGTTGGTTATGCTTTCACGCCTTAACCACACAACACGTCATCATGAAATTTTGCGTACACGCTGTTTGGAGTACTTATAGAAAAGGACACAGGGTACTTTTTATTCTGGAGTACTCGCGGGAACTCCGACTTTCCCTGGGTGACACCGTAGGGAACAGCTTAAATTTGCAAAGTAAATATTCAGTTTGATTGTTTGATTGAAATTACATTTTGCAATTGAAAAATAAGTACCTACCTATACCCTTCTTGCCTTTGAAGATTTTTGTAATTGATTTGGAAAATCATCGGCGAACTACAAATAATACGCAACTGACTGTACCGAAACACTTATAAAGGCGGTAACATTATTCACAATCATACTTGCCAACACAAACCAGAACCGAAATACCTCAGTAATGTGGTAACCGAACGGACGTTTATATAAATGTAAGAAAAGTATATACCTACATAGTAGGTACGTATTTACATGAATTGTACTCTTAGGATTCTTTCGCAGGATTTATCGATAGGCGCGTCATTGTAGACTTGTGAATTGATTGCTTGCGTTGTCAATAGCATGTCACGTGTTTTATTTACAGTCTTCATGGAGGGAGGCCTTAAGGCTTAAGTTTTAAAACTTTTGGCGGTACAACGCGAATATTCCGTGTTTTATCTCTTTCTTACATTCTCTATACGAAAGAAAGATAACGCGAGTGCAGTTAGGCAACCTGCAGTGTTAAGCTATATTTTTCACTCTCGCAAAATGTCCAAAATGTTGTAGAGTTTCTGCGGGTATACCAAAACTTACGCGGGTGAAACCGCAGGCACAGCTAGGGTATCACATTTTCAATGATTTGCGATCGAAGCCGCGGGTCGAAGTATTGTAGATACTTAAACAGATCTGAGGGGCAATTTAAAAATGATCAATACCTACGCGTGCAAATAATCGTTGGGCGAATAAATTGAACATTATTATCGGAGCTCAAACGGATGCCAGCCCTCGGGCACTCGCGCATGCTCGCTCACTGAATTACACACTTCCTTCCACCCCTCGAGCTGTGATTCTCATCTCTCATTCCTCTCAACAACCGATAAAAAAATTATCATACACTAGTTTTTAGTTTCACTCGCGTTCATTTCGAAGTTCACGCAGGAATTACTGGATAAATAGTAGGTACCTTAGGTTTGCAAATCAACTTTGCCAGCAGTACAGAAAAGGACTTCTTTTTCTGTACCGCTGGCAAAGTTGAGTTGATCTGATGATGGAGTCGGAAGAGGGCCATGGGAAAACGTGTGCGCAAAACTTCATAATGATCGGTTGAGTAGTTAACGCGTGAATAGATGGCTAATACACAGACAGACGGAGTTACTTTCGCATTTATAGTATAAGCAGTTAATAAATGTGCTTCCTTACTGACAAAGTTACTGGAGCTATAAAAACATGATTATTGACCAGCAGTTTCCTTTTGCTAAATGAAAACATACCAAGGAAGAAAATCTAGCGCCTATAATGTAAAGCGGGGGAGGAGGTTGAATACTTTTGTGGAAGTACCGTCAATTTTGCCTTTGCATCATTTTCAATGGACCTAAATTATTCTCTAAAACTGTCTATACTTACATAATTATATGTTATATAGGTATAGTATAGACACTAGACAGCCTGATTATTTCTACCTCTTTTAAATTTTATTGATAAGTCCATCCCGTTCCGATCGAGTGGTTAGCGACGCGATCGACGACGAACGCAAAACGAAACACAAAACGCTTCACAAAGCAACTACGGCCCGTTTAATTATAGTCCACAAAGAGGCATAGAAATAATCCTTTGCCTGTTGGATAGAGAAAATGTGAACAAACAGTGCGTGAAACTAGATACCTACCATGTACTCGCAGGCTTTCACGGCTCGTGCACGCTCTATTTTTACTCAAAATTAAATATAGAGATCGTACGAAGCGAAATTACTAACTAAATCATTTCATTATATATATTCACTGGCTGTATTTAATTAAACCAGCGGCGCCAAACTCTACCTGTCGGCGAGCCTTTGCCTTTCCTATGTTAGACAATAATAAAAAAACCAATGCCTATGCGCCGATACCGGCCGCGCGGCAACTTCTCACAGTTCTGCCCTCCCCTCTCGCGCCTCAGCTCCCCGCATCAAAATAAAACACAACCTTCCAAGGATACAACCACCGTAATTTAAAAGTCAATCTTTAGAATGAATCGCAAAGTCAAATTGCACTTTACTGTGTCAAGAATAGGATCCAAATTGTCGTTTTATGATTGCGTCTAATGGTATCCGTGGTACTGTGTGCAAGATAAGACTCAATGACTTGAACGCTACGGCTCCTTATCGTGAGAGTTATGGATGTAGTTAAGGTTGTAAAGATGAGGGAAGGGAGAGGAGTAAGGGGTTCATTAATCCCCGCGCCCTGCGCTCACGCACTTTCATGAATGGACCGAACAGGTTGATGTATACCAAATACAGGATGTATTTATTCTAAAGAATTTTATCTATAATAATGTTATATATGTAGATCATTATAAAATTATAACTAAACGAAGGTATGGAAGAAAAAATAAAATAATAAAAGATTGAAGTGGTCCTAACTCCTATCCTGACCTTATCTTTTGCAGAATCCGATCTGTATTTTCATCATCATAATATTTTCCTAATTATTAATTATACAAATCACGCAAACATCATAATGGAATTGAATGCGGGTTTTCGCAATGACCTTTCCTTACTCAAAATATAGACTTTTTATTAAGTAATCATTAAAACGACTCTGAGTGCGGCCGTATTATTGATGTTCAAGTTACGAGTTGCCAACAAGCTAAATTTTAAATATGTAGGTACGCTAATATATTAATGTTATGTGCACTTCACAAAACCAGGTCACCGATTACGATTTCAAAAACATTTTTGTCTGATGCAGCGAAATCTTGCTGATTTAGTTTTTTTTTGTTATTGTTTTAGTTGCCACATTCTTATTTGGTACAGTACATAATATTATGATCAAATATTTAGTAACGACAGCTACTCCCTGTGGTTAGTGCCTACCCTTTCTTACATGATAAAAGAAAAGGAGGAAAATTTTGGAAAATTGAGGAAAATTCTAATTTTCTTGACTTAGTTATTTAGGCTATAGATTGTCTGTGAAATATTAACATGTAAATAATATTATTGTATAGATATAGAAAGGGATTTAATGGTAAAAAATGTAATTTGTGATCTGACTTATGATATTAAAGTAAAACATTGTAAAATTAATTTAAATAAAATTTTATAATAATCTGCGCCGCATTCCTTTCTTGTGCACCTTCTACTTGTTTTATGAAAGAAGTGTATTCTTATTATTACTTTGTTAAATATTGAATTGAAAAGCTTTTTAATTTATCTTCAGAAAATAATTTAAGAAAATCAATGTCTTAAAAGATAATTACATATTATTATCACTGGTGGATACTTTAAAATCTTTGAAGGCAGCAAAGTAAAAAGTTATGACAGTAAATATTTTGTCGTCTAAAAATAAATTAGCGAATGTAATACAAATTAAAACCAATGAAATATTTTCACTGTGGAGTTTATATTCGAATTCTTTATCATCATTTTCATTGTTATGTCCATTAACAATGATTTTCATTCTCCTGATGTCATTTGTGTATCAAGGTTGCTGTGACATCAGTAAATTTCATTTGATCATTGCTTTTCTGTCTCAGACTGTGTGCGTTGCGAACATCCTGTGAATGGAGGGTTCGAAGGAAGCGCCGCAACGTCCGGCCCGTGGATGTTGCGTGTTGCTTTTTTTTTTTCTTTTCTTAGTTTTTGTTCATCTCATTTATTTATTCCGATGTAATCTCCTCCCGTTCGTTTTTATTCAGTCAGCCTTCAGTGTTACCTGTGCTGGGACGCCAGTGATTTGTACCACTAGCATCTCGCGTCTTTGCTAAATATTCAAATATAAAACAGTTGTAGCGTTACTAACGTCAAGCCTATTCTAATGTGTTTGTAAAGTAACAGTCAAAAATCTTGTGGAGAGTTTTTGAAGTCATTATTTATTATGATTAGTGTCTTGACTTAAGTGCATCAGTGCTCAGTTTTATATGCTTCTTGCCTGCGTGGTATGATGGTGGAACTACCGGGTTATTTGTTACTTCTTGCTCGGACCTCGTTCAATAGCCTGCAGACATTTTCCATGGAGCCTCCTCAATCGCCAAAATTTAACATTCCTCTATGGCAGCCTTGGATTTCTTCACCACAGAAAGGTATTTTATATTTGAAGCTTATGTCTATTGTTTTATAACCTTATAGTGTTTCCAAATTGGCAATCTGCATAAAACATTAGTTAAAAATCCACCATCGATAACTACATATATTAGGTACTCGTACCTAGGTATTTACCTGTAGAACTTTATGGTCAGTTTTTTTAGTTATTTATTGACCATTAATTAAATACAAGCATTGAATTATTCAAAACGGCCTTATGGTTATTACAAAATACTTGTCTGACGAATGGATATGCGATATCATAGTCTTCCTTATTTTTAATTTAACTTCCGTCTAAGTTATTGCCTCTTTTAAAGATTTTATCCGTATTTGTGAATAGACGTTTGGCAACTGCTTTGCCAACTTTTCTTTTTTTTATCTCTTTTATAGAACTTAACATGCCAAAAATTGTAAAGATGTTTTTCAATTTACAAAGAAAACTTGTTATTTAATTTTATTTTTATTACGTAATAAAACAAATTTATCTTAATATTTAATAAACTATACAAGGTACAAAGTTACAAAGACATTGATTTAAATAGGCTTACTTATACTAATAATATAATACTTGATTAACAATTTTATCCCTACTAATATTATAAATGCGAAAAAAATTCTGTCTGTCTGTCTGTTACGCTTCCACGGCTTAACGGCTCAACCGATCTTTATAAAATTTTGCATACACGTTGTAAGGGGAGGACAGAGAAGAACCAATGTAATACAGAGGGGACTTTATCCCGGAATTCCCGCGGGAACTCCGAACTCGTGGGTGAAACCGCGGGAACAGCTAGTTAATAATATTTTACGAATATTTAAACGTCATTAGTCTGCTGGTCTTATAAATATTTAATTAAAATAAATAATTACTTAACTGCTATAAAAACAATTATGTAGGTACAGTATGAAATAAAACAAAATAATGATGCTGTTGGCATCATTATAGGTACTTATTTATTATCAAAAATTGATGTTTTGTGGATTAGTTCCTTAATAAATAATAATGTACGTACAAATGTTTTTTTTATAGTTTCAGAACATTTATTGTAATTAATGAGGAATAAAATGGAATCGACTTCTATACATAGGTACTTTACCAAAATAATAATCAAGCGTTTCGCTTTATCTTAATTCTCGCCGCTACATTGGTTAATGCAAACAAAGATTTATTTGATTCCTTCAAAGGCAGAAACTTGATTAATTTATACAACGTGTTAATGAATTCACCAAAAACCCCATTTAAAAAAATAAACAATAATATGATTAAAATTTAAATTATGTCGAAAAAATTAACAGTCTAAAAGGTATTAAAAATTAGTTTGGAGGTGACCTATCTACGAAATTTCAAGCGCTACGCCCGCGCCTACGTGTCAATGACCGATTCGTTTTTTTTGCTACGGGCGGCGTGCGTACGCGCCAAATATTGCATTATAAATAATTTAGACAAGTGCTAGTAAAAATGAAAAAATATTACCTATATTAAAACAGGGTGCGATCGATTCGGAAGTCGATTCTGAACAAACTACTTTCTAGTTTTCAGTCAATTCATTAACACGTTGTATAACCCTATCTTAATTCTCAAACGCAAAAAGTGGGTCAAATCGTGGGAGAGCACGGTTTCACCCACTTTTTACCCCTGCCACTGCAGAGAATTCCCGAAGAGGAAACTCAAAAATCATGTAAGCGAAACTGCAAGGAAACAGCTAGCTAGGTGTTGATTTCCGAGTTCCCACAAATATTCGAGGATAAACTGTACTATGTCCTTCTCTGTACCCTTGAACACGTGTATGCAAAATTTCATGATAATCTTTTGAGTAGTTAAGGCGTGAAAGCATTGAACAAACAAACTCACAATCGCTTTTATACTAGGACTAGATGTCCCGCGCGGTTTCACCCGCGATAATTTCGGAGTTCCCGTGGAATCTTTCCATACAAACTTTGCCCTCCTTTTCACCCCCTTAGGGGTTAATTTCGAAAAATCCTTTCTCATCGGATGCCTACGTCATACAAAGAACACACCTTTCAAGGTCTCTACGCTCAGCTGTTTAGGCTGTCCGTTGATCTGTCAGTCAGTCATTCAGGACAAATACATAGATTATGGACATATGTATAGATTATGGATATTATCTTAAAAATGGTAGTTCAATAATTTTCATGATGGTATTTCGTCTTTTAAATTGCAGAAAGCCCGAGCACCGTATCGAGCGGCGAGTCCGACGGCGACCGCGACCGCACACTGTCACCGGAGGCGCCGTCGACCCCGCAACCCACCGACAGGCCCTCCACAGTCACCGGCAAGTGGCGCAGGGAGAGGCGTTCCACGAGACTGCCCGAATACAGGCCTAGGTAAAGCTCGTGTTCTGAAAATCTTTGGCCAAGTTCAAGACAATCTTAAAATTGTAGACCTGGCGTGTTTGAAAATGTAAAATAATGATACTATAAAACGATTTGAATTAGATATAAAGTAGGTTATGTGAAACTTAAATCTTGCCCACATTTGAAATCGAGTGCAAATCTAAGAAGATGCATGTGGAGTTAGTATAAGCTTTGATAGAGAAAGGAATATAAATGATTGTGTGGTGAAAAGTTATAACGTGGATCTGCAATTTATATTCTACAATCTTAGATAGAACAACTAGTGAGACTTCTAACGTCCCACTGCTGGGGCATAAGCCTACCCTTTCGGTGAAGATGTGTGAGCGATAGTACACCGTGTATGGGCTCTGGACCTAGGAATCTACTACTTGTGCAAGTTTCCTAATGATGTTTTCCTTCACCCCAAAGCTCTGTTATATTCGATATGCGTAGGTAATTTTCACGTCGATCAGAAAACATCACCAGCCTAGGATGCAACTTCCGACCCATGAAACAGACCATGGCTTACAAGTATACATAAATAGCTATTAACGAGTGGCATACGGCCGACTCGTTACAATACTTCGGCTTGACAACGATGTCTCACCTTTCGTGTTACTAGAATATTAAGGCATTACTTAGAAGTTAGAAGTTCGCATTATCATTGGGCTCTGCACCTATGCCCCAGTGACTTTGTGCTATAGGGAACGTGCAGGAACTATAGGTGGCAGCACTAAATCGACAAAAGAGACACTATGCGGACAGTAGAGGAAACTTATTAGACCTGTCATCATGCTTTCGGAAGGAAGATAATAATTGAAGAGATAGTTTTGTTTTCATAATTATGTAAACAAAACTATCTCCTCAATTAGGTATATTATATTTTTGAATAGGTATGATAAAAGTTATAAAATATGGGTTCCAGTCTATCTATATCTAGGTATACTTATACTTATAATAAAACTGTAGAGGTCAATTCTGTACATTGAATATAATATATTCAAAATTAATATTGGAGAATGAATGGTGATGGATACTGATGCCAAAAAAGCAATCAGTAAATTTTTTGTCTGTCTGTCTGTCTGTCTGTATGTGCACGCAGGGGTCAAATACTAGTGAAGGGATTTTAACCAAACTTGGTACGATTGTAGTCCATACTCCTGGACAGGTTATAGGCTATATAATAATTATAATATCATATTTTATAATTATAAATATATAATATAACGTTAAGACACATAGGAGCTTAGAGGTGACGATAAATTTTAAGCAAGTCGGATGAAAATGCGCTTTCGAGCTCTTATCCTCGCATACGTTTACTCAATCACGCAAAAGCGGCTGAACGGATTTGGATGAAATTTGACGTGCACGTTGTCAGGGGTACAGAGTAGCACATAGGGTACTTTTTATCCCGGGATTCATGCGGGA
This sequence comes from Zygaena filipendulae, assembly GCA_907165275.2. Classification (NCBI taxonomy): domain Eukaryota; kingdom Metazoa; phylum Arthropoda; class Insecta; order Lepidoptera; family Zygaenidae; genus Zygaena; species Zygaena filipendulae. The sequence continues at coordinate 10,551,192 of OU015654.1, forward strand.
ACTCCGAAATTATCACGGGTGAAACCGCGAGGCACAGCTAGTCATCATCAATAATATAATAATTAATGATCGTCAGCGTGGCCAAAATATGTCAAAATGTTTTTAAGCTTTTGAGGCCGGCCATGTATTGGAGGTTGAAGAGATGAGGATGAGGAGGATGATCTAATGAAGAACATGAGGCTGTGAAAACTAGTAAAATTGTCGCACAAACTAAAATATCCAATGTTTACGATAAGAAAATAATCCTTACTAATATTATAAATGCGAAAATGAGTTTTTGTTTGTTTACTTGTTTGTTTCGCTTTTACGCCTTAACGGCACAACCGATCATCGTGAAATTTTGCATACAAGTTTTCAGGGGGTTTATTTACTACTAGCTGTTCGGAATTCCTGATTTCCATATTGTCCGGATCTCCAAACAGCTAGTGGTAAATAAACCCCCTGAAAACTTGTATGCAAAATTTCACGATGATCGGTTGTGCGGTTTTTTTTTTTGTTATTTTTTGTCGATTATTGATAGTTGATACATCCAGAAATACAACAATGGATTGTGATTAGCTAGAATAATAATTGTCACTAGTAAAATTAATCCTGTTTACTTGTCATAAATGTGAATGGCAACTATCAATTGATTCGGATTGGCGACACCAGTCGGCAGCACCGTCGTTGTGCACGTTCCCTATTCTATTGAGTGTGTGTGGCTTTAATATACTGCCCACCTCTGGAAAGTTAAGGGGTTAATATTATGATGTTGGTTTTACAGAGAGAACGGCAAGATGGCGCTTCGTTCGCAGTCGTTCAACGAGCGACGCAGCGTGGCGGCGGTGGCGCGTGCGCAGCCCCACAGCGACGGGGAGCTTTCTGACGAAGCGGAGGGTGGTAGCTCGCCTGTTAACGGCAGAAGTTAGTGTTCTCAAAAATATGAAAAATTAAGAATAAATTATTTCGAAAATACATACTCACTCAGCTAAACTTACGGTAAAGATAGATTCGTTATTTTAATTTTCGTTACCACCCACCTATATAATCTTGAAAAAAGGGTAGGTACATAAAGTTGTAAACCCTATTAATTTCTTGTATGTATAAAGAACAAGCTTTAAAGAGCATAAATACAGTCAAATTCAAACCCTAATTTTCGAGTCAGAACTTTTTTTGTGGGATATTTTTATAACGTGGTAGCTTATCTAAGCTTAAATGACGCGCCCATCCATCGGGCATACGCACACGCACAACCGTTAAAATATCGATACGGCACATATAAATCTGGTTTTGCCATTCGTCCTCAGTTGCCGCATAGTGTCGCCGCACTCACACTATTAAAGAGATATTATCAATACATGATCTCGCACATGTAAAATGCTAATTAAGTGGTGGGGCGCGTCATTTTAGATTAGACAAGCTCTGTTACAATGAACATAATTAACATTTTATACGTCGACTATAACTAATCTGTAGTTAAACCTGATTTATTTATTATTGTCTTCATAGATGCCCCTCCCGAGTACTCAAACAACAGGAATGAGGCTCCCATCGACATGAGGCTTCGGTCCCGGCCAGCTCCGCCGCCCTACTGCCGACCCTCTGTCATCAAGAGTAACGACGCGCCACCTGGTGAGTTATATTGCCACTTCCTAACATCTATCCATTTAATAACTAAACGAGCTACTCGGCAATTTCTCCAACAATTTCATAGCTTTATATCTATATAGGTGATTTGCCTGAAAAAAGAAACGTGATTTTTTTAAAGCTGCCTCATAAAATTTGAAGCACTTAGCTACATCATTACTATTGGATGTTATTGCCTAACTAGATACTCTTACTTCTTGGACACTAAACACATTTTACGAATTATGGTAAAATGTGTGGTAAAATGTACCTGATACTTACCAGATTACTTAGTACTTATAATCTCAAATCGGACATAGACTCATTTAATCAATCCAAGTTTGCATTTAAACACAAGTTTTAAGAGTAAGTGTTGCAATGCAACTGCGTTTGATATTATTTATTATAAAGATTAGGTATAAAAATGGTTTAATTCAAAGATCAAATTCCCTATACTATAGGTAGGCCTAGAACGTAAGACTGTTAATTTCATCCATTGAAACATCATTACCCACTGTCTATAAAGTCGAAAATACAATAAACAAAATTTAGATGTAAGATTACGATAAGAATGTTAAGCGGGCAATGATACAGGAGGAGAATGGTATAGGGCCCAGTTGGTATTCATTTATATTCCTAGCAAATATTCAAGCATTATATTATTATATTTTCATTTCCAGGATCGGTATCTATGTGCGACCCTGTAATAGACGAGCACTTTCGGCGGTCTCTCGGCGACAACTACATGAATCTATTCAAGAAGAATCAGGATGATGCCCAGCCTGGTCCCAAACCTAACACAAAAGACCGAGCCAGCAGTCCTATTCAATTCAAAACAGATGAACCGGTGAAACCTGCTAAAATCATCGCCATGGAAGTAGACGACGCCAGTCTCTCGGTAGACGACCACTTTGCTAAAGCTTTAGGCGACACGTGGAAGCAAATCCAAACGTCCCGGTTAAAAGACAACGATAAAACCCATCCGTCGAGCAAAGTCGTCGACGATCATTTCAGCAAAGCACTAGGTGACACTTGGAAAAAAATACAGACGTCCAAAGCGAAAGACGACAAGCCAAAAGAGAGTCAAGCGACCAAAATCATCTCGAGGAGCGGCGTTATAATATAAAATCGTTGAATATTTGTTTACTGTGGTTCCCTTTGCTGCCGTAAGGTGGCATTATTGACTTTTACTAAAATATACTTGGCTGTTTTTATCTTAATTTGCATTTCCCTTACGTTTCTACTATAATCTAGAAATGCGAATGTTCGACCATTATGTAAAGGACTGCTCGAGGCTAAGTTTAAACTAATATTGGGGGAGATTGTTCTTTCTTATTTTTTTAATAAGTCCACGCTTGGATAGCTTCCTGTGTCAATAATAATTTTTTTTTTTCCTGAAAACGGGGCGTCAGTTTTAATGAATTTAAAAAGTCCTACAAAAATCTAAATCTTGTTTATTACCTAGTAACACCTACTGACTAGGTTAAAATCAAGTTAAAATGAATCCACCATTCACTGAACAATATTTGAAATAAATAATATGTGATTACAATAAATATTTGGTTAAATAACTTCCCATTTTCTATCGATGATTTAATCCATGACAAATTTTGTTACCTATCCTTTTAGGTAGAATATTTTTGAGTTATTTTCATCGATCTCATATAAAATGTAGATACACAGTCCCATACAAAAGTTCACTTAAAAACTGTCCACAGTCGTGTTTACGTAGTTACCTATAGCTGTGGTTATACTGATATGTAATATGTAATTAAATTTGTGTTAAATGTAATGAACACATAATATGTAATATATTTATGCTATTTTTTTACTACAATAGGGATGTTGACAACAATTGAAAATCAAAATTTTAATTAGTCCGTCTTTTAGAAAATTAAAAATCATTAGACACGTATTTTTTTATTTTTCAAATAAATGAAAATACACAGAGATAAAGCGCATTAAAGTTTAGGGTGGGGGCTCGTGACGTCACTTACCACTACAAGCCGCCATACAAACTGCACTAGTTAGTGACGTCACGCGAAATTTCAACTCGATGTATCACTGTTATTTTTTGATTACGTAAAAAAAGAAAAAATACGTGTCCAATATTTTTTATTAATCTATAAGACGGAGTAAAAAAAAAAAATTAGTCAAATAGCCTATTGTACCTAAAGCATTAGGTGAAAACGTAATAAATACTATACGGTCTCGTGACCTGATTTAAAAGCGCACCCAAATGCTCAAGTGGGCACTCATTTCATGAGGACATTTTTTGACGCTGATTATGTATGAGATCGATGGTTATATTGGTTATCTTTTATTTTATAATACCTACATTATATAGAATAGTAATAGTGCACTTTAGATAGTCAAATTAGGATTCACCAGTTACAATAAGTTTACCTCATGATAAGCGCTTTGCACTGTTACTACACTTAGATATTATTTTAGATTGTAAATAATAGTCATTTGAGGTGATGTGTGTATGCTAATAATGTGTATTTCATTCTTGTTATGTTCCTTGTGTAAAGTATAATATTATAAAATATAAGCTACACTTATAAGATTAATTGTTAATTTTAAGTACCTATTTAATATACCATAAGTAAATATATATAGTATCTTATTTAACACTACAACAATGAATAAGCCCATCGAAATTACTCGAAGATGCTATTTTGTTTCGATTTTTTTAATAAAATCGAAATGATGAGTATTTGTTTAAAAAAGAATTCGTTAAAATACACAGTGTATAATTTAAACATCTACCTAATAAATGTGAATAAAATTGTTTTTTTAGTATTTTATTTTGACGCCTCATACTTAGTTATCCTTTCAAATTAGTAATGTGTAATAAATCAAAAAAATAGGCAGGTACTAAATAAGAAATAATTTGAGATTTCTTAGCAAACCTTACCAGAAACCTTAAACCTTCTTTGGGTACGTCGATCGAAAACTCCCAGAAAGATTTTGGAGTAGCGGGAAAATACATGTAATATTGTAACTTGAATATCACTTTTAACGAGAGATTCCATGTAAACGAATTACGAGTCTATTGATAAAGAGAAGTTTCAGTTAGATACCAATTCATTAGGTTTTGACTTTGCATTAGGTTCTAAAGCAACGTCAAAAATTGTCCCCAACCAAGTGGAAGTATGAAGAGTGAGAGAGTGAAGGGCTTTATTTCGTACACGGATAGGTAAGTCAAGAATTAACACATAAATTAATACTAATTGATTTATTAAGTTATCAATTGATAGCTAACTAACAAGTCAACTTAATTTTTTACAACATAATGTTTAATAAAGGATAAATATTTTTTTTTTTATATAATTTGGAGAAAATAAAGTTGAAACTTAGATATTTTAACAGAAAACAATGGTCGTAAATAATGTCATCACCAAAGAAAACTAAGTTATCTGATAAATTAAATATTTATAAAGTTCTATTATTATTAAAAAATCAGTATCTAGGTACATATCTATAAGAAACCATATATTGATAAAATTTCAGTAGATCATCCACATTCGAGCACTGAATTCGAATGGTGCTAGAGAATTAGAGCACTCTATCCACACACTCGAATACAGTTGTCAAATTATGGACCGGTGTCGATGTACGATGGATGCTGATAACGTACCTAGCTTTATATATCTTAATCTACAGTTATTTTATTGCTTTGGCGACTGATTCCTGACGATTTGCCTGTTATTGACACACTGAATAGAATAGAAATATATTTATTGAGACAGAACATAAAATAAAATAATAGAAACAAATATATTTATACTTACGTATAGAATTCTATAGGTGGGTTCTGCTATACTATGCATAGTCCAACTAAAAGGTTAATAATATTCAAAACTAAAACTAAACGAATAAGGTTGTAGGTCTACAAAATTCAGCAGGAAGCCGTGAATTGCAAGCATTGATCTGAAAAAAGATAAACAAAACATTATTACAGTAAATTGATTAAAGATTTAAAAAGAAAAAAATGTTTTCTACAGATTTCACTTGGTGAAAAACGCGCCAGTGAAAGTTAATTGTGTCCTAGGTAGTACAGGTATGCTAACTCCATTCAAATATAAAACTTCTATACAGCAGCGATCAGATTGAAACATAAAACTCCACCTGATTAAAATAAGGAACTTTGTTCCAAAAGTTTTAGTATCGCTTCAGAAACTACTCGAATGAAAAGTGTTCAATAAAGAAAGAAAGAAGGAAAGAAAAGGAGTTTATTAGCGCATAATCATGTAGATGAAATTATCAAGACAGAGACCACTCAAAGAGATTGAAAAAGAGGTTTAGAACAGTTTTGAATGTCACCCATTTCACAGCCATATCTGTGGGTTTTATTACTTTCAGCCCATTCCAAAAACAAAGGAAGATTTTCTAAAATTAAAATTTAACTTTTTTAAGTTTCTCTATATTCGTCATATTTGAACCGATTTCGACGGTTCTTTTTTATCTGTGTTCGGTCTCATTATTCAATTAAGTAGGTTAGGTAAGACTGAAGACAGTTGGTTTTAACATTTTGTCGCTAAAGTCAAGATTTTTATCGAGTGAAAAATAAAATAAACTGTGAACGTTCAATAATCTCTTTTATCAATCTTATTGCATTCGCATCGAGTGCTACGAACGCTACGCCCACGGCTACGAGGCATCGTGGCTAGCTATATTACTACATGTAGGTATCTACGAATCAGATGCAGCGCATTCAGCGGCAATATCGCACCTTCACGGTAATAACAGAGTTTTATATGCACAATAATATCTAGTATTTACTACTTCAATGGAATAAGTTAAAGTCATGGACCAATTAAACATATTGGTCCATGGTTAAAGTAAACTAAAAATAAATGTTTTATACGTAGTTTGGTCTTTATTTGGGTCTTTATCATATATTATATTTAACAGTCTTCTATGAGAGATTTTCTGTATTCAGTAGGTATAAATTTGAATTTTACGTATAATTACAGTGAATCAAAACAGTTGGTGTACCTATACCAAAAAATATTAAACTAAATAATATGTTTCTTGTGTTTTTTTTTATTGAATAGCAATATGTAAAAGATGAGTGTAGAAAGTTACTACCATAAATACCGAACGTCTTTATGTCTCAATTAAAAAAAAAGAACAACGGAAAGATGAGAGAAACCAGTTCGCAGTCCGTAGCGGTCAGTACGTCACGTGGCACGCCGGATGTTGCGATGCTGTAAGCCTGTAAATAAATGACTGCTATTGACATTTAACGCCAACGGCCGGTGGGTGCGAGCGTTACGTATAGATTATTTAAGTACGCGGGGCACCTGACCACGGTATTGATCCGGTGGCCACGTGCTTCAGCCTTACACCCGCTAGAACACCGTAGCCTACACTCGTTAATTAGCTTCGTAGACAAAAGATTAGATAATAATGACATAAATCAAATAACGACGTTGTTATTATAGTAATGTCTCTGTATTTTGTTACTTGTTATGTCAATTAATACGTCTTATTGATAGAAAGGTATTAAGTTACTCATTAGGCTGCAGGCATAATTATGTACCTAAGCTTACCCGCTTATTAGTGTTTTCGGTTACTGTATGCCTATTCGATTTTTTCTCGGAAAAGGTATTGTGAGTAAAATGATGTGTTATTCTTAGCGAATGCACGCGTATTGTTGCACCACAGCAATTTTATTTACTCAGAGTAAGCAACAGGTTTTGATAAGAGAACTAAATTTTTTTGGTCGGGAAGCAAATCTCACTGAAAGATTTTTTTATATTTATAACAAGAAATTTTATTTACATTATAATTACCAAACTACCTATATAAAATACTGTGTAAAATAAGAAAAATTCAAAAAAAACATCTTTAAATCTTGTTTCTCTAATGCTTATTAAGTTTTTGGGCAATAAAGTGTACCTATTTGAATTTGAATTCAATTAAAATAAAATTCAATGTTAAGACAGTGTTAAGGTTTAGTTTAGATTTTCTGTATAAGGTAGATAATTTTTTTTTCGCTTCAGTAGTTAAAACATGTAGGTTTTGCTGCCTGAAATCAGTGAGACAAAGTAACTTTTTAATTTTTGTTTTTAGAACGCGGCGAATATCTTATTCAGCCTTGGCTTAATCATACAATTCGAAACATTTACACTCTATCTCTTTCCCGCCATTAGAAAGAGAGAGAGACAAAGACCAGTCCTGTTGTTTTTTATGTTCGCCCCTTCTGGGACAGGCGAGGCCAAGTCTTAAGTAAGTAAATTCAGAATCCGAAAAAGACCAGTCCTTTCGAAGTTCCGATTTTGAAATCGACCCCAAAGATAAACACGTTCGGAAATTTGTACTAACTAAAGAAATTTTTCAAAAAGATAATTATGTCTTTTATTTATTGAATTTTTAACTTATTGCTGTATTTAAACGAAAATAAGTATTTACTGCAAATAAAACTGATATTTAGCTTGTAAATAAATATTTTCTCCTAAAGTGTTCTCGCTACTGAAGTGAAAACTTATGTGTGTTACACGAGGGCTTAGTTTTTTGAATCTCGTGCCTTTGAATCCCTCGCCACACTCAGGATTCAAAATCAGCACTCGCAGCAAAAAACGACTTTGTTCTCTTGTTGCAAAAATAACTATTTTCTCTCTTCTTTTCGTCGGAAAGGTGTTCTAAATTCAATATTTAAAAAAAAGAGAAATAAATATATGTCATTGTTTTTCTGTCAAATAAATAATAATCGATAAAAATTAAATGGTCTCTCATCAAGTAAATTTTTGGTAGTTTTCTTATATAGTCCGCAGCCACGTTCATAACAATATGAACATACTAATAATATATCTAATTAAATGTCATAAATATGTCAGTGTGACCTTCAAAATTGTGAGATTTCAAAGTACTTAATATATTTCTTTACACTTTATACTTTCACTGACCCATTGTAGATAGATACATACATAATATGTAAATAGTAATAAGGGTCTTAACTCCTAACTCGCAGCACTCGACCCTCGCAGTGAGAGGTATATGGCCGGATCGGGAGAATCCCGTTATACCCGTACAGCCAAAGCTCCCTAACTTTTGGCCACCCCTTCGCATTATTTCTCCAACAATCTGCGCAAAGTTTCCCAGTGCGCAAAGGAAACCGCACCGCTTTCAACTCGTGTTTCGGTGAGGTCAACGTCCTGTTAAAACGAGGGTGGGCCCGTCAATTTGGGATGGTGGTATCATCGCTCAGCGTTGTCACGGCGACAGTGAAAGAAGTAAAGAAAGAAAGAAAATAAATTTATAAGGCCCACAATTAACAATAACACAGTAAAGTATATTTGAATTTGAATAGTAAAAACCACAAAGAAATAACAATTGAACAATATAATAAGTGAGAGAGAGGGAGAAGACTGTGTATAGCGACCAAATTGGTCTCGTCTTAGCATCAGTACTCAGTGCAGGTTCGCTCATTGAGTATATACCTATTGGTCTTAAAATTATTTCTCTTTATTAAGGAATACCTACAGCTTATATCTTGACGTCCACGTCGTCTTAAGATGACGTCCATATCGTCTTAAGGATACAGTACGGAAAATTCATTGCAGAATTTTTATTTAGTTTCCGGCCGCATAAGTATGGCACATACGCCTTTGCAACTCAATTTCGTCGGAGATGCTCAAACCGCTATGGGAGCCTGGATTCGTATAGTGGATATGGAGTGTGTGGAGGTCTTTATATTTGGGGGGAGGAAATTTACATATCGAATGTACGATTGTCCTCCAGTCTGGGCCTTGATTCACTATGGACATAAAGCGCCTCGTTACGCTTTTTCCTAAAAAATGAAGTTTTTTTAACTCTGTATGCGTAGTTTCATTTCAATAAAAAATACGTAAACAACGTAACCGTACGTAGGCATACAAGGTCTTGAAAGATAATTAATTATTTTTACTGTCAAAATCGTCTGCGTAGGTACAAATAAAATTTACGTTACGTGAATAACAAGTAAACGGGTGGGAAATTGAAATTTTATTTTTAATCACTACATAATATGTATTATAAAACAAAGTCCTCCGCCGCGCCTTGTCTGAACGGATTTTCATACAGTTTTCACCAATAGATAGAGTGATAAATGAGAAAGGTTAGGTACCTATTTAATTTGTCGAGGTAAATTTTGGTTTCCATCACTTTAGGTAACGATAGATAATAATTTATTTATTTATTTATTTATTTATTTATTTATTTAATTATTGGAAGTGTCGGAAAAAATCAATCCGTCTACGTTGTCAGGTGTACAAAAATGACATAGGGTACTTTTTATCGCGGAATTCCCGCGGGAAACTCCGAAATTAACGCGGTGAGATTACGAGAAATAGCTAGTGCTAAATATTATTCATTATGTCAACAATAGAATCGTCGCCCGGTGTCGACTAATCCTCTTATTGTTCAGCAGCTACCTTCGAGTACTTATCGTTTGTCGCGATTAGTGTGCTGTCAAAAAGTTGGACCGATACCTTTATCCCTATGACTTATTCCGAATGACCGGTCGTACGAAACGAAACATTTGCACCCTAATAGGCTGGATGACTAAATTTTAGTTTTTAGTCCATCATGTAGATTAATATAATGTATAATTATGTAGTAAAAAGATATCGACGATATTTTAAGTTCAATAAGTTGCGTGATGACACAAATTGGTATATAGTATTTATTCATCAGTTAGAAAAAGCAAAAAATACATGTATATTGTTTTATTATATTTATTAATAGATATTATAATCTACAAAACTGACGGACCAAATAAAATTTTGATTTTCGGCACCATGCTTATTCCGTCTGTTCCACTAAGCAGTTTAAAAAGCGACGCCGATGTCTTCACCAACAATTTAGGACTAAAATCAAAGGGTCATCAACATCAGTCACAAAGTTTATTTAAAATAACATTTCGAAAATAATTCAAAATAATTGTATCTTTTATTAGTTTCGTTTCGTACGCTTTCAACGCTTTGGACGCGTAGGTACGCTTTGGAATAAGATTGGGTTGTCATGTTTTCAACGTTCCTTTTGTGCATCGGTAATGAGACGTAGAGGGGAAAAGCCGATACCTACTTATTTAACTTCACATAGAATCGAACGTAGCAATGTATAATAATAATAAACACACTTTCTTTAGATAAGAAAATACACACAAAATAAAAATATGTTAGTTATTTTTTTCGTTACGAAACGGGCAAATTTAAACGAAATTATGTATGTATTTTTATTGTATTCTGTTAAGTAGATATTTAGATACTATACGTTATCTAATTTCTTATTCAAGAATATCATTTTGTTCAATTTACAAAGTAATTCAACACGGTGGTGACAATTTAGAATTCAAGCCGGGATTCGCGTCAACTTGATCTAAAATAAATACCGAGGACATACAGTCAGCATTAGAATTATGTAAACAGTTTTGTCAATTGTTGAATTCTATTACTATTACATTAGGATCCAACGACAGTCAAAGTGATTACATATTTCTGATGCTGACTGTACTCTACCTCTTTATGCATTCAGGGAGCTCAAGCGGCTGCTTCACCGCAAAGCCTTTGCCAACGCTTTGTTGACTTTATTAGAAAAGAAGAAAGGAAATTAAACTATAGACAGACACTATTTCTCCTTACATTAAAGGTAACACGGGGATTATACTCTCTTCGTCTTATATATTGATACGTAGAATAAACAACACAGTAAAGCAGCTTTACCTAACTTTTTCACCCACGGAGATCAAGCACAATTTTCAATACTCTCAGACCCCCAGGGATCCACCGACCTCGGGTTAAGAAACAATTCAATAAAGGTATATCTTTTAATACTCGATGCTCCCGGTAGTTCACTAGGATGAATTTTGGAAAAACATACATACATAGGTACGTTTATCGAGATGAAAATGGACGTGAATGGTCAATTACGAAATTAGATGAAACTTTTGAATATCATATTATTATTAGGGAAGAAACATAAATGTTGATATTAATGTTAGTGAAAATTTATCATAGGTATTTACCTATCTACTTTTCTGGCAATATAATAAATTATCTATATATTATTTATATATTATTCGTCTTATGTAAACTTTATTAGACTTTTTGATAGCTTTTTTGTTTATGTAGACTAATCTTGCCTTCGACGAAAGTCGGGTAGAAATAATAATATTCCACCAAAAACATTTTCATGTAAAATGTTGCCAAGACGAGACCATGTGACTCGCACTGTCAAAAAGTTATCAGATCTCATGTAGAGCCAAGCTTCTAACTCTACACGCCCTAAGGCCTAACTTTACAAACTCTACACCTTAGTCCACATCGCTACATTCACATGAGTGAAAATTTTTTCCACTGTTTATTACTTTTCTGTTATAAAATAGTTCTTGTAGTAACGAAACGGGAGAAAGCCGAGAATCTAGGTACTACATCTGTTAATAAATAGAATCAAAATGTTAGTTTGTCGTGACAGTTCCTTCTACTGAGCTTATTTATAGAGGGTTATTTGCATGCTACTATAATATAAAATACTATAATAATATTTTTTTAATGTTGGTCTGCGTCCGGGGTATACTTCGGAATGGCTGAACGGATTTTCAATTTGGTATAATATTACTTTAGGTACAGAAATAGGACATATTGGGATACTTTTTATTTGGATACAAAGAGTTCCCGAGGAAACCCCGAAATCTCACATGAATGAAACCACAGGGTATACAGGTATCTGTTTAACAAATTCGTTTCATAATGCAATGAGTCGCTTGTCGTTTGTAATTTTATCTCGTCCCCGTCCGAAGTGAGAGCTTAACTTGATGTTGATTTTAATTCAAATTTAAATTTAAATTAATCATACCATTAATTTATTAACAGGTACAGTTTAGTTAATCTGCATGTGTAGGTACTGTCTAACCGCCGCACTCAGAGTTGGCTTTAATGATTACTTAGTTTCTAAAACAAAACTGCCGCGATCAGAGACGTTCAGTAAATTAATGTTAATTGGCATTTAATGAGATGTAACTTAATTAGTTAAATGCCAATTAACATTAATTTATTAAAGTTTTCTGATTGCGGCAGTTTTGTTTTAAAAGTCTATACTTAACTAAGTAATCATTAAAGTCGACTTTGAGTGCGGCGGTAAGTGTTTTGAGTCCCGGTAAAATCGAATAATAATAATTATTGGACATTTACACACAACGCCACCTAGTCTAAAATAATCAAAGCTTGTAATATAGGTAACGGACAAATTATGTAATACTTATTTACATTTCAATCCTTTTCTTAAAATATACATATAATATATAAGTGTGTACCTATTTCCAACTTACGAATAAAAAAGGCTCAAAAAATCACTCACAAAAACTTTGATGCACTGTAAGAGGTACAGAAATGAATAGTGCAGCAGTAACTGCCGTCACATTACTGGTGCAAAGTTGTCGAAGATAGTTATATAAGGCATAGACAGGTTACGCTCTGGGTGTCCAGGACAATCACACGCATCCCACATCCACCGGTCCATAGACAAAGCCTGTAAGGAGACACCTACTTCCTCTGACGAATAGCGTGGCTCATTCTAGGATCGCTGCTCTAGTTCACAGATGAGATCTGATGTGATGACGTTGATATCAATTTCTATTGCATTTATAAACGAAATACCTACTGCTAAATATTATATTCTTCACCTCACCAAAGAACACAAAAAACTATTATAATTTTTTTGTCTGTACCTACATGCTTATCTTCGAAACTGCGGAACGGATTTTCATACTGTTTTACACAGGTAAATTAAGCTTAGCTTCGAGCCACATTATAGGCTTTGTTTAATGGAAATAGATATTTAAAAATATCTTTTCACTTCTCATGCTCTGAACGTGCTTGTTTGTGCAGGATATAGGCTGCACAAAATCGATTTTTATGCGTATATTATATTATATACGCATAAAAATCGATTATTATATTATATCGATTTTTATAAGTTATTTTGCATTAACGTATCTACTCATAAATAATTCTATATTAGGGCAAAGAAAATGAGCCATACAGCCAAACATAATAAGTTCGTAGATAGACTTTGTTATTTTATAATATTTACTTTAATTTATTTGCCTTGTGTGTTTTTTAAGACATAAATATCTACCGTTAATATGCCGGGAAAAACAATTTCCTTCAGTATTCAAAACTATACTAATTTTACTTTGAATTTTAATTAAAGAAATATTATGTTATACTACTGTATTATTTTCTCGCAATCGAAGTGAAAAGCAGAGTTTATAACTATCCACAAAACCATTTTATCCCCGACATTACTATCATGCTAAAAGTCTCGGTTAAAAATTGTTCGTTTTAAGCACTTGTTTTAAAATCTATTATATATACATATTTCTATCTCAGAATAAGAAAATAAGAAAATTTAATTTTAAACTAGCTATTGCATTGAAAATTCGGGAACTCTTTGTGTACAAATAAAAGTGTCCTATTCGTGGAGCTAAAGTAACTACTAATATGACTGTCCTAAATCTGATGAAAATCAGTTCAGCTGTTCCAAAAAAGACAAACAGACAAAAATTTTGTTAGATGTTTGCTGTTACCCTCGGAGACTTTCTGGCATTAGGTTTCTCAATATTACAGACAGATATTTAAATTTCATTTATATATTTAAATAAGGACTCTGATTAGGTATATGTTATTTCGTCTGAGGGTATTATGTATAATGTACATCCTCAGAGGTTTACCGAAAGTGGATACCTAATGATGGTTGAGCTGGGTATTTTCGATTGCAAAACTAATTCTAGGTATGTAGGTATACTTAAGTACATCGATACTCGTACCTACTGCTTACAACTAAAAAGCCGTTAGGCGACATGGTCGATTATTTACCTACTTTATCCATCGATTACCTAGTATTTGCGGCTTTTCGATATCTTGAATAGTTAGCATTTTATTCGGTGATTCATAAGATTTTAGAAACACTGATGATTAACTCCTAAATAATATGTAGAGTCCTGTACATAATCGTTCTAAATCTTAGAGGTGCACTAGTTTTAAATTCAGTTAGTACTCTATATTTTACTGATTAGTATATTTTACTGATTATTACATATTATTATATTAAATTATATCTACCCACAAAATTGTTATAGTTAAATTGTGTCTATCTACTGGGTAAAATAGCATCTTTTCCATCAACCTTAGTGGTTTCTTAAGTGCTATGTAAGATGTATTTTTTTATTGTAAATTTTGTTTAGTAAATAAATTTTAAAAAAAAAACTAAAACGCAAAAAACGTTTTATCTCGAACTATATTATGTTTACAATATGACAAGCAAATCATTCAAAAATATTTTACATGATCTATTTTTGGTATCCTCAAGTATCGGTATATAGGTTTTATGATTGTCAAGTTACACCGGTTTAAAAGTTTTTTACGTGTTACTCAAAACAAGTGTTTGGTTGATAAAGCCATTATAGATATAACACGGCGGGATAGATTATTATCTGTATTCTGTAGGTACGTGTTCAGTATATGAAGTGGGTAAAGATACTTTCATGTACTGAACATCAATTAATATGAAAATTAAGGTATGAAGACAAATACCTAGAACAAGATACACAAACATGAAAGTATGAGCCGTAGGTACTGATTAATAAGTATATTATGTAGCCAGCCAAAGACATTAAAAGATAATAGACGAACAATACAAACTTTTACTATGCAATCCACGTCAACCAATTTTTGCGGGGGGATGATCAAAATAAAAACCAATCACATCGTTGCAACGCAAAACGCAATCAAATACCAGTCACCACAAAGTACATTTCAAATAGTCAATCACATCGCTTTCCGTCAAGTGGTAGGTATCTATAGACAATAATCTCTGCTAGCCAACGGCATTTTGTTAGCTTATGATAATTTGACCTCTGCGTGGTTCAAGGGGAAAGCTTAGCGGCCGAGCGTATTGTCAATCTATTCTCTTTCAATATCTTTGTAGCCAGCCATTGACGTCACAGCAACTCCTTTGTATCCATGTAGGTGTGAGTGAACGTTCACACTCCTACCTTTTAGGTAACAAAACATTTTGTATCGATTTCTAACAATTACAATTAATATTTTCCTGATTGTCTCGTTAGTAAGTACGTAAGTCATCGGTGAACTTGTAGCAAATAGCTTCCTTCCTTAATTAAATAATCCGTGGATTCACCGCTGAAGCGGTCGTGGATCCAAATAGATGGAAGGATTTGGACTGATTTTCACTAATCTGATCTTTTTCTATACCTAGGTACTTTAACAAACGCCAATGAGTGGACATGAGGAAACACATTCTTAGATAAAACTAACAATGTTATTTTTTTTTAATGAATCTGTTTAAGTTGCATTCTTACTTAGGTATAGGTACGTAATCTCAATAAAAACTTTTCTCTTACAATACAACAATTATATAATTTAGATAGATTTTTTTATTCTTATTTCCTTACATTAATATTATTTTAAGTACCTATACATATACCTAGGTAGGTACATAATTATTATTAAATTAACCTCACCTGGCTTTTAAATATGTAACTGATATTGGTATGATTTATTGTACTGTTATATCCTATTGATGATTAGACATACACCTGTCTTATTTTTTATATTTTTTTATTCCGTCAATCTTTAAACCGCGTCTTGAATAAATTACTTGGAAGACAAGATCGTCTTTGTTTGTACCTACAGTCCTACACCTAAGTAAGTACCTATAAAATCATATATTGTAGACAGAGCATACTTTACAGCTATGTAGGTAAGTATCATTCAACTATATACACGCGTAAGCTTACTAAAAAAACGTTATTGCAGTCACTTCAGCCGTGTTATTAAAAAATTATGACGATAATAATAATTGTGATCTTTTCTGCTGCGCACCTACTTATGATCTAATTACAATAAATTATTTTGAAAGATATTTCAGATCCTCATTTGATAAACCAACGTGTTAAAGGAGACGACCAGCAATATCATACACCTTCATTCATCAGGCGCCCAACATAGCTGGCGCCCGACAGGGAAGCCTGGCGCCCAATATAGGGTAGCCTCGCACCCAACCATGGTACCGACCATCCATGGCATGGATTATTTCCGCTGGTCCGCATTTCATGTGATTCGACAGGGAAGAAGACATTTTGTACACGAATCCACACGGAAAACAATGGATTCATTGAAAAACATTGAATATTCTCAAAACAATTTACATGTTTGATTGAATGGACTGATGAACGGTGTGTCTCTATAATTTAACTGAAACAATACTTCATTATCCCTGAAGGCCTATTCACAAAATAACTGGCCTGTAATGAGTGTTACTGTTTGATAAATTAATTTAATGAAACAAGTGTGTTCAACGTGTCTGCGTGTATACAAGCGCAGAAAGGGACTTTGTTTGTATTAAAACACCTCCTATTAACAATAAACAAAAAAAAGTCACGGAAATATTCTAAGGTGTAAGGAATAACCCAAGACCCAACGTAAGTTTTATTTTTATCTCATGCAAAGAAGTTTCACTTCAAAAGTAGATTTATATGTATAAAATAAATATATAGTTTTTGGCGGGAATCGAAGATGGTGCAGTAGGATCCTTCATTTACCTATATTTGTGGCCATAAAAAATTTGGAAAGTGTTTTGTGTTTTATGGTGCTGTATGGGACAATAGTTTTCACATTGATTTTTATTTACCTACTCAAGAAGATATTATGACATTTCGAGCTGATTTCTTCGGTGTCCTGCGAGAGCTTCGAGAAATCATATGCAAATATAGCAACACTGGTTGTACAAAGATCATAAAGCCCAAGTAATATAAATGCGAATGCGAGTTTGTTTGTTTGTTACGCTTTCACGCCTTGACAACTCGACTGATCGTGATGAAGTTTTACACACACATGACACCTGGGCACAGAAAAGTACATATTTTTGTCCCGGAATTCTCGCGCAAACTCTGATAATAAGGCGAGTGAAACTGCGGGGTCCAGGTAGTAGTAAAAGAAATACAACATTCATTCTATTTTACTTGAAACTGGCTGAATGCATTATGTTCGAACGTTCATGAGAAGAAAAAAAAGAAAAGTGTAAAGTTTATTGACCCTTGAACAGCGTGGTGTGCATTCGAATAGGTGTCGTTTGCGTGAGCTTTGTCATACGATAGTCGCCATCTCGTTGAATATGACACTCGTCCGGGCGCGAACACCGCAGGCTCACTATTTCCTACCTCTAAGGCAAACACACACCGTAGTGCGGTAACGGTTCATGTGGCAGATTAAATTTCTCGACACGAGAATTACTTAAACACGGTCATTGTAGAATAATAATAGTAATGCTTGGACATTATTATATCACACAGCGCTATATAGGTACCTGTTCCCGAACTAAGCCGAACTTGCACTATGGATACCAGACAGCTGTCCCCCGTGGTTTCACACACGGTAATTTCGGAATTCCCGCGGAAATTCCGGGATAAACTATACACGTATAAAACTACCTCTTGAATCACTTCTATGTTCTTGTTTCTAAATCCTAGCAGGTAGGTAATTTTAAAAAAATCTAATTTTGATTACTTTTAAAGCAAAAGATACAAGACTACAGATATGGTATAATTTGCGATATCTATTTACATACCTAGATATCTAGGTATGTAAATAAAAATAAATGCTTGTATATGTTTGTCCTCTATATAGGCAGGTACGTTCCTAAACCATGAATGCAGATCGGTTATTCAGCGTGGGCGTATGAAGAGCAGGCCACGAAAGCTCCTGATGTAGAAAAATCCTTCGAAAATTCCATAACTCAAAGCCTAGCACAACAAAACGGAACGGTTTTGATGTTACGAAGGAGCTGTCATCCTCTTTCGTTCGGAAACTGATGCGAGTGAAACCGTGGGCATCAGCTAGTGTATTTTATTGCAATTGTTGGTGTAAACTATAATATTTCAGCAATAACACAACAGCAATGAACCTCATCGAAGCACAGAACTCACTGCTCGCTCATGAGAAAAGACAGCACATAAATTATAATAAACTAGCTGTCCCCCGCGATTTCATCCGCGGTAATTTCGGAGTTCCCGCGGAGGTTGCGAGAAAAAAGTACTCTATGTCCTTCAGTTCCCTAGGGAATTCCGGGATAAAAACTATCCTTTCTTTTAAGTTGGGCCATATTATAAATGGTTGCAAAGTTTTATCAAAATCCGTTCAGTAGTTTCGGAGTCCATCGCGGACAAACAACGTGACACGTGATTTATATATATTAGATATCGCTGCGATATCTTCACATCTCGCCAACCTTCCGAACAAAACAGGGGCATAAACAAACAAACACGACAAACAATAAAGTGGGACGTGTAAATAGGTGTCAAGTATTTCGGGAGGAAACAAGATGCTCTTCACACGAGTTTTAGACGGAGAGAGAGTAAAAAACCGAAATGTTATCAAAGTGTCCATAAATATTGCTGTTATAATGTACTACCTGTTCCCCGCGGTCTCACCCGCGGTAATTTTGGAGTTCCCGCGGGAATTCCGGATTACAATATAGCCTATGACACTCACAAATAACGTGACTTTCTACTGGTAAAAGAATTTTCAAAATCGGTTCAGTAGATCCAGAGATTACCCCCTACAACCTCACAAACTTTACCTCTTTATAATATAACTAGCTGTGCCCCGTGGTTTCACCCGCGGTTATTTCGGAGTTCCCGCGGGAATTCCGGGATAAAAACTATCCTATCTTTTAAGTTGGATCATTTTATGAATGGTTACAAAGTTTTATCAAAATCCGTTCAGTAGTTTCGGAGTCCATCGCGGACAAACAACGTGACACGTGATTTATATATATTAGATATAATTAGTATTATTATAGATAAATAATATACATAGATACCTATCTGGAAACTTTTCGACAAAGAACCAATTAAAAATAAATAAAATAAAATAGAAATAAGTCAGTATGACTTCGAGAAGTAAATGCCTACTTACGGTTTTGAAGATTATAAGAATAGGCTATTTGACTATTTTTTTTATTTTTAGCCCATCGTGTAGATTCATAAAAAATATTTTTTTCTTTTTTCACGTAAGCAAAAAATAACGGTGATAGGTAGTTAGGTACGTTGAGTCGAAATGTCGCGTGACGTCACAAGCAGGCACAGTTTTTAGTTGCGTTAGACGTTACGAGCTCCCACTCTTAAACTTTAATGCGCTTTATCCAGGTATATTTTCATTAATTTGAAAAAGCAAAAAATACGTGTCCATTATTATTTTTTTTTATCTAACTGACGGATTACATAGAATTTAAAAAAAAAAAGTAGTCAATAGCCTATTGTGATCGTGTTTACACAAATTGAAATTATAGTAATAATAATACATATCTTGAAAACTTTGTGATAAAGAACCAAATAAAAATAAAGAACATAAAAATAAAAATAAGTCGTTATGACTTGTGCTATGTAGGTACAATGAAGCCGAAAAATACACTTCAGGAAGGTTGTTTGAATAGCGCAAAATAGGTTAGTCGAATGGATTAGTATGGAACTTTTACTTCGCTGTTCTTGAATCTTGAAAACAGAGAATTCCATACAGTCACGACATTCCTTTATTTATGGAACCCGTTGTCGTCTAAGTGGCGCCACCATAATAAAAGCTTCCGTATGATATTTAAGTTTCAAAAAAACATTCGATTTGTTTATTAGTATAGAGTTCTTAAACAGGTACTATTTTTTTGAAAATATTAATTTTAAAGTGTTTGTCTATTTTATTATAGTAACGCGAAATATAACAGCGTATAGACAATAATATGTAAGACACAACTACATAGAACAAATATTTTTACGTAAGTAGGTACAGTTAAATACATATTTCCCCTACGAAACTTACGTAGCCAAACGCTTTACCTTCTACAGCACATACTGCACCAACAATCAACATTCCAGCAAAGAAATATTATTATTATGTTGGCAAGAACTTAAAATTTCTTCGTCGCCACCTTAACCTTATATTATTAAAACCTTATATTATTTAAACGACTGTAGTCGGTGAAAAGCTGAAAGTACGCAATATTTTTACCATAGTACTTTAGCCTTATGGTGGAAAATGGGAACTTTATATAATAAAATTCAGTAAATTTTTATCAAAGACCAAAGTAGGAACCAATTGCCGACTGTACCGATAGGCCTCTCGGGCTGGCCGAATAACTTTGTAGGGAACATAACAAAATAAGTAGGAAGTCTATACACCTACCTAGGTTTCTATCAAAGAACACGGAATTAAGTTAAGCAAGTCTCTATATCATTACGTTTCAGTTGGTATTTTCAAGGAAATAGCCTTGCCTGCTACATTCCAGTAAATTGTAACCGTTCGACAGGAAATAGAAAACATTTCGATTCCAGTGTTAAAAGTGAGTCAATATTTTACTGGGTGTGGACCTAAGGCAAGCAAGCAAGGTGTAATTTGGCGACCCGATTGGCGCAATAGGTCACCGTGCCTGCCCGCTAATCAAGGGGTTCCGGGTTCGATTCCCGGTAGGGGTGGACTTTGTGTGATGAACACAGGGTTCCATTTTCCGGTCTGGGCTTGTATATATATCTATATTATAATAAATACATAATAACATGTAGTATATACCACGTTTGCTTGGTTTCCACGACACAAGCTTATAGCTTAGTGTGGGATCAAGTAGATCTGTGTTTTGTGAGGTGGATTTAAAAAAAAATATTGGTAGGGCCGGCCGTGAAAAATTGACAGTTTTTGTTTCGTTATGAATAAAACTTTTTGAAATAATACATGTAACATAATATATTATAATCATAATTTTCATTGAAAAAATCTTAGTAAAATATGTTAATTAATTAAAAAATAAGGGAATTCCGGAATATAAAATACTCTATGACACTCAGGATTACTGTAGCTTCCTATAAGTGGAAGAATTTTCAAAATCGGTTGAGTAGATCCAGAGATTACCCCCTACAACGTCACACACTCACAAACTTTTGCTCTTTGTAATATTAGTATCTAGACTAGTATTTAGTATTTAGTTTCCGGTTCTCGTAAATTTTTATCGCGTTCCACACGACTAAAACCGAGTAAAGTGGCTAATTAGGGTAGGTATATTAAAATTATGTACGTTTAACTTGTTCAACCTCCAAATATAGCACACCGCACAAGACAACGTCCGTAACAAACAATCTCTATAGTGAAATCTCATCGAGCAAACAGTCCTAGAGATGACAATACGATGGAACAATGGATCCTTGGTAAATACCCTTTATCACATCTACCGTAAGTCCGCATCCTCATTCAGTACACAATGCTCCTCAAATCTCGATATAGGCACAATACTGTTCTTAACCACATTCTGAGGAAATTCATTAGGGGTCCTTTTTGCGAATCGCATATTTCGATACTTGAAACTTGAAAGTAAAAAAAAATAATGACACACGACACAAACAAATGCACTACGGGCGAAGTTCATTAAAATAAAAAAATCATGATCACCAGACTAGATTACTATTGCTATTGGTACTGTAAGGAAAACTTTGTTTTTAGGAGTTTTTTTTTTTTCAAGCAATCACTAACACACCCACCCACTCATTACACACACACGTACACACACACACACACACACACACACACACACACACACACACACACACACACCCAACACACACACACACACACTTACATACAGACATAGATATATATATTTTAGATTAATTTTAGGTTAGGTTAAGTTTAGATTAATAATTATATAATTTAAACATTAAAGATCTTAAAACACTATAAGATGATAATTATACACATATATAGAATATTTGGTAAAGTTTATTATCGTACCTACCTGTGATAAAATTTTATATTTGGCTGTCATCTACTAAGTATAAGCACCAGCGCAGCGAGTGACCACTGATCCTCATCTCACAGGTTTTTACCTAGCTTGAGAGTCAGGGGACACTAAAGATGACCTAATACAGCCATGTAGATTTAAGATCAGTAATTGTTGCTATCCTTTTTTTTTGTACTGACTTTGCAAATAAACTATTATTATTATTATATCGATACACCTACGTAAATAATTTAGTTTTAGTTTAAATCTAATTACAAATGTGAGTCTGTTTGTTTGTTACGCTTTCATGCCTTAATTACTCAACCGATCATCATGAACTTTCCCATGCATGTTGTCAGGAGTACAGAAAAGGATATAGTGTTAGCAATTCTATTGGCTGAGCAGCGCAGCGGTGCCAACCGTCTGAAGTGCCTAGTAGGTATCAAAGTCGCTGACTGAAAGACATAACTGTAATTAATTAGTGGTCATTTCCTTGGTATTGTATTGAGATCTATAAAGGCTATAACTGATACTTGTATAAATAAACTAAAAATAAGAATAAACAGGTATGTATTTTCTTAATTGAGGGAGAGTTTTGCTTAAAATAGGGTACCTACCTACCTTCTATGATTCTATCAACGGAATTCCAACGGCAACTCCAAAATTAACATAGGAAACAGCTACATGTACATACATAAATCCACATATTCCGCACACGTACGTCACTACTCAATGTCTTATCAACGTTTTTACGCGCTGTTACTGTAACTGTAGGTACTGGACGGGTAGCTGATTGACGGGTGCGTACAAATTAGCCCTTGGCCACAGTCTCGGCGGCGGCGGTGGCGGCGACGGCGGCGGCAAAAACAAATGGTAGACAACATACGAAGTCAGCCACAGCTATCAGCGGCGTGAGCTGTGGCCGACTGCTTATGTTGTCTACCATTTGTTTTTGCCGCTGCCGCTGCCGCCACCGCCGCCGCAAAGACTGTGGCGCCGCCCTAAAATGCTGGCGATGGCGTTGTGTGTTATCTTTGCCGCCAAAATGTCTCGCCGCACTTACCTGCGGGTGTGCTCGGCTGTAGAATGTAGACAGCTAGCTACCTACCTACATTGGCTACCTATGTCACTCACTATAAACAGGGAATATGACGAACTGAACACACAAAGTACCTAAGTCATTAACAATTATCAGAAATAGGTGTATGTATGTATAGGCACAGATAATATTATAATACTTATAGGTACGACTTTTACTGTCTTCAAAGTTTTATTTTACTAGCTGATGAGCGATTTCACCCGCAACACCCTTTTGAATCTGGGTGAATCACCAAAAGCCCTGAAATATAATTAATTTCTTGTTTAAAAATAAAAGCAAAAAAAGAGCTCAAATACCTACCGATTCCCATGAAATCTAACTTGAAAAGTAACGATACGTCCTTACCTACTTACTCACCCCTTTCTACCACCTTTTATAGAGTTTTAAAAATCCGTGTGCCTTTCATGGTTTTAGCCTTTTAGCTTCAGTAGCCAACAAATTGCTTACCTATCTACTGGACAGTATTGCAAGATTGTAACCCATTTGAGGAAAAGTAAGTAGTACCTACCTACCCTACTAATATTTCTTAGCATAATATAGGTATTAAGTACATTAACAACATTGATATAAGCGTCCTCATTTTAGAGAAAAAATAAGTTTTTTTTTTTCAATCCCAGATAGTGAAGAGTGAACATAGAGCACATATCTCTTTTTCTTCCATGATCTGTGGCCAGAACCTACGTCATCGGTCACTGTGTGACCTACTTAGTAAAGTAGGTATACTAAAATATACAGAAATAGCAAGTCAAGTGTGATACTTAACTGACGCTCGCAAAATATTAACACTCACCGTTTTGTTGATATCCTTGCTTTTAATATACCAAATTAACATACCTACACATTATGCTAATATACTAGCTTTCTTTAAAATGAATAATACCGTTATAATATGTATTTTTCAGCAATGGGATGTCTTTACAGTGAAATATTTCGTTACGACGCGACGCAACGGGCAATTTTAGTACTCACTGCTGTTTTAAATTATGTCATTGAATAGGTAGGTAGTATGTACCCACTTTACTAAACTTTTGTACCAGGAAAAAGTGTTTTATAATTTTATAAGCTGTTCCCCACGGTTTCATCTGAGAATTCTGGCATAAAAATTACCCTGTCGTTTTTTGTAGATACCCCTGACTGTTGGAATTATATACAAAAATTAATTACAGAGTCGTATTGTACTTGGCTAGTAGTACCAATTCCCCTTCCTACAACCATAAGTATAAAGGTCGTGTGATGTAGCCAATGCTCCCTTACTACTCTCCTTTTGAATCAGGATATAGACGTGTGTAACTCAAGTGTGAATGAGCAAATAAATACGTATAATCTTTGTTCAGTCTAAACGTTTTCTTTCTTTCACATAACCAATTTCAATAGGTTATGGGCCCAGTCTAACGTAATAAGTTAAAGTTATTCTGCGTTTGTGTTTCTATATTTTTGGTTTAATCAGTGAAGTAATTTTATGGAATTTACAATCTAAAATTCTAAAGTAAAGCATAATATATTAAACCGACAAAAGTATAGTGTCTGGAAGTTTAGAATATACCTACGTTCGTTGTTAAACTAAATCAACGTTATAAAAGTGATTAACGAAGATCCGGCTGTGTAATGTGAAGAATGACAGAAAAATATATATAATCCAGTTGTCAAAAGTATTAAATGTTGAAAATAAAATTGATAACAACAAAAGAAGAAAAATCGAAAGTGCGAAACCTAAATCGCATCACTATAAAAATTACTATTATAAAAACAAATATTTGAAGAGACCTAATTTGGTTAAATGTTTTCATTGTGAGCGCAAAGGGCACTTGAAAAATGATTGTAAAATGATTGTTATCGTTACCAAAAGTCAGTTCAGAAAACCAACACAGCAAGAACTGTTGAAGCTGTAGAGATGACTCAAACACCATCTACTATAAATTATTTTTGGGATTTGCCTTTATGATCGGCAATTACAAAATGATGGTCACGAAAATAAAATATCCTTTTATGGAATTCTGGCGCATCGGATCACACTACTAACAGGGACGGTTGATTCAATAATTTTACGTTTTTGAATCCTCCTTTAAAAATTTCAGTTGCCAAATTAAGTCATTTATTTCATTTCAGCTACAAAAAGAGGCTCTATAAAGGTTACCAGCAATTTGGGCATTGAAGATATTTTGGAAGGTGTACTTTATTGTCCTGAAGTTCTAAAAAGGTTACCAGCAATTTGGCATTGAAGATATTTTGGAAGGTGTACTTTATTGTCCTGAAGTTCTAAAAAGGTTACCAGCAATTTGGCATTGAAGATATTTTGGAAGGTGTACTTTATTGTCCTGAAGTTCTAAAAAGGTTACCAGCAATTTGGCATTGAAGATATTTTGGAAGGTGTACTTTATTGTCCTGAAGTTCTAAAAAGGTTACCAGCAATTTGGCATTGAAGATATTTTGGAAGGTGTACTTTATTGTCCTGAAGTTCTAAAAAGGTTACCAGCAATTTGGCATTGAAGATATTTTGGAAGGTGTACTTTATTGTCCTGAAGTTCCATATAATTTGCTTTTGGTTTCTAAGATGCAAAAGGCAAGGTATTATAAAATTATAATCAAGGAACGTGAATATGTAAAGAAGGTAAAACCGTAATAAAGGGTGAGTCTAGAAATAATTTAATTTTCTAGTCTTGTAATGATAAATAATTTATGTGAAGCCTTCATAATATATTGGAAACAGTCGCGATTATCCTTTAATCTTGCTAAAGATAAAAGTTAAATAACTCGACCACTTTATGTTGTGCACTCAGACGTTTGCGGTTCTATCACTCCTTCTACCGTTGACCATTAAAAACTATTTTGTGTTATTTCTTGATCAATACACTCATCATTGTGTTGTTTACTTGTTGACTTATAAATCAGATGTGTTCTCGGCTTTTGAGGATTTTGTTACTAAAAGCGAAGTGAAATTTAATTTAAAATAAGTCTGATACTGTAATATCGGTGGGGAATATTTATCTACCGAAATGAAAGACGTAAACAAAAGGGCATTGCATATTATTTATCAGGTCCTAGAACAGAACGATGTTTAAGAGCGAATGGTACGAACTATTACTGAGAAAGCCCGGTCTATGTTATGTGGTGTCAAGTTAAACAAAACATTTTGGGGCGAAGCTGTTTCAACAGCGGTCCATTTAATAAATATGACACATACTAAAGCTTTGAAACAAATTCAAACACCAAATTTGAGTTGTGGCACACCTAATAAAAAACCTCAATTAAAGTATTCAAAGGTTTTTGGTTCGACTGTGTAAGTTCACAACAAAACCAATAATAATAAATTCGATGATAAGTCATGGTAAGGAATATTGGTGGGTTATGAACCAAACGGTTATAAAGTTTGGAATGAAAACTGCGAAAAGTTTGTAACTGTCAGGGATGTTAGTATTAAAGAAACTAACTGGTCTCCAGGCCTCTGGGAGGTGCTGAAAGGAATAGTGATGAATATTCCTATGACAAAACTGATATTATAGACGGACGGTCAAAATCAGTGTCTTTAAAGTTTTTAACTGACAGATTAAAATCAGATACATTGTTCGAAATCTGATGAGCGTAAACTCGCTAATAAAATTCGCAAAGGAAGTGTTTTGAAAAATACCTATATAAGTTTCGAACGATACACAATCTTAGTGACTACATGGTGACAATATTGTTTTTAATTTGTAACGATAATAAACCTACTGTGATTGCAATAAGACTCATTATTCAATGCATACAGTTGTTAATATTCAATGAAACGTTAAACACTATTTATTTATGCCATGCAATATAAGTCTTTAATTCCATTGCCTAAGACTTAATACATTGTCGTTACAAGATTAAAAGTAACATTGCCTACTTCTAATAGTGACGTAGAATCTCAAAGTTCTGTTATGCACATTGAGTTACTATAATAATAGTTCAATGGTTATGCCAAACATAAACAAAATTATTTTAACGGTTTAAGGATGAGTGACAGGCTTAAAAACCGCTCTACTATTTCTTGATGATGATTACATAATGTGTGTGCAAACTATTTTGTCTGAAATTTTGATGAAATAAAAACTAGATAGATAGAATTGGATTCACTTTCAGTAAATAACACGTGGACATTAGTGCCACGACCACAGAATAAAAACATCGTAGATTGTATGTGGATTTATTCTCTATCAAACGCGACAAGTTTGGAAAACCTTGTAGGTATAAAGCGCGTTTAGTTGCTCGAATATCAAGAATATCTAACGGATTACAATGAGACTTTTGCACCGGTGGCTAGAATTGCTAGTTTTAGATTTTTAATTAGTTTTGGAAATCAGTAGAATTTATTAGTTCATCACATTGACGTAAACCTGCATTTAAAGGAATTTAATTTAAAGGAACATTATGGAAATTCCTAAAGGTGTAAACTATAAAAACAATTATGTCTCTAAATAAAATAAAGCGCTGTATGATTTTGTTTTTAAATTTAAATAAAGCGCTGTATGGTTTAAAGCAGGCAGCTAGATGCTGGTTTGAAATCTTTTAACAGTCATTGAAAGATGAGGCTTTCAAAACTCATCAGTAGATAGATGTTTATATGTACTTAACAATGGGCATATAAATACAAATGTCTATGTAATACTGTATGTCGATCACATAGTTTTGGTGTGTGGTATAATTCAAAATTTAAATGAGTTTAAAGTTATTTAATGAATTAATTCAAAATGTTGGCTCTTAAAGAAATGAAGTTATTTCTTGGTATCAAAGTTACTAGATACAATGTTAAGATAACATTAGTTTAAAACTCATACATAAATACAGTGTTAAATAAGTTTAATATGAGTGACTGTAATCCAGTTAGTACTCCCATGGAAAATAAGTTAAATTATGAAGCTTTGGATTTAAATGAAAAATATGATGCCCCTTGTAGAAATCTCTTGGGATGTTTGATGTATGTCATGCTATGTACTCGACCAGATCTAAGCACAAGTGTAAATATATTAAGTAGGTATACTTGTAAAAATAATAAGGAATTGTGGCACTGTCTGAAAAGAGTACTTAGATATTTGAAGGGTACAAATAATTTAAAGTTGACGTACAAACGATGTGATTTTAATGATATATTATGTGGTTATGTAGACTCTGATTGGGGTGGAAGTAATACAAGTGATAGAAAAAGTACCACTGGGTATTTATTTAAACTGTTTGATAAGTGTACAGTTACTTGGAATACAAAGAAACAAGTGTCAGTAGCAGCCTCTTCGACTGAGGCGGAGTATATGGCATTATTCGAAGCTGTTAGAGAAGCTTTGTGGCTAAAGTCTCTAGCACTCAGTATTAATATTAATATCACAAAACCTATTATTATTTTTGAAGATAATAACGGCTGTATAAGTATTGCAAATAACCCAACCAATCACAAGAGATCAAAACACATAGATATAAAATATCATTTTTCTAGGGAACAGATTGAGAAAAAGGTAATAAAATTGTGTTATATTCCCACAGGTAAACAGTTGGCAGATGGACTAACTAAACCTTTACCAGCTGCTTCTTTCCAAGCAATGCGAGCTGATATGGGCTTGGAATAACAGTATTATCTGTTCCATATTATTATTATGTTGTTCTGTGTATTATTTGTTTGTTTATAAAATATTTTTTTATTAACATGATCTGATTAGGTTTTTCTGGGTTTTCCCTAATCCTGCGCAGCGAATGCTGGATCATAGTATTGTTATTCCCCAGAGTACACTATGAAGTTACATGCGTGCTATTTTGTGTTTATTGAATTGTATAAATATCCTTGTTATATGGTATTGGCATTTGGCATACTTAAATTAATTTTTGAGGGGGCGTGTTGGAATTATATACAAAAATTAATTACAGAGTCGTATTGTACTTGGCTAGTAGTACCAATTCCCCTTCCTACAACCATAAGTATAAAGGTCGTGTGATGTAGCCAATGCTCCCTTACTACTCTCCTTTTGAATCAGGATATAGACGTGTGTAACTCAAGTGTGAATGAGCAAATAAATACGTATAATCTTTGTTCAGTCTAAACGTTTTCTTTCTTTCACATAACCAATTTCAATACTGACAACGTATATACTTACTTATAGAAGATTCAATCATGATCGGTCGAGCAATTAAGGCGTGAAAACGTAACAAACAAATAAACTCTCATTCGCATTTACAATATTTACAGGTATAGCTGTTTTATTACGTAAAATGATAAATTGGACTTTCTACCTAAGTTAAAGTCCACCATTTCGCTCTGGTCTCGCGTGGTGGCCTTGCCTTCACACCCTCAGCGTTTAGAAGACCTTTAATACCTACCGTTAAAAGACCTGTACCCCAGTAGTGGGGAAATTAAAAAGGCTGTATTAAAATAGAAATAGATATTATGTAAATGTTAAAAAATATAATATTACCATAAGGAAGTCTTATAAAACGATATAAGTATCTATCTTTCTTTCTCAGAAACGATGTTTGCATTTAGCTAATGTTTTACTTTTGATCTAGGTAAGTTATCTTAGGTATTCCTGCGGTTAGTTAACTTTTATCGCTCACAAATCACAATCAGATATTAGGATTTAAACGGTCGGTAACAAAAGCAACTAGATCCAACCTTTGAGTTATTCCAAGATAGCAAGTTCATCGATAAAAATGTTGGAATTATAATTTCGCTGCTTTCTCTCCGACTTATAATGGCGTTATAGAATTGTCTCGAAGCAGTTTCTTGTTAATAAAGGGTTCGTGTTTCTCCATTAATGCGAATGTCCGCCGACTGTAACCGCTGAACAGGTGTTGACTTTCCTACCTAGATTCCGAACTACGAAATGAATTTTACGGAACGATACATTTTAAAACCTTTTTGGCGGATACGGATAGGACAATGTAGGTACGTATTTGATATTTCGATTACTTATCTATATGTGACCAATATAAAAAAATAAACATTTTGATTGAATGAAGAAAGAAACTATATGTATTCCGACTAAACGAGACATACAAAACAAAAGTATACGGTATTTAGATATACCTACCTATATTATAGGCAAAAAATATTTGCAAAAATGGATCTCGACAGGCGGAAAAATAAGTTATCCTATCAGGGTTCCCTTTTTTCTTAGGCACGAAACTCACGAATAATCAAAATGTAGGTACGGTTTAGGTGGTAGCTATGTAGCTTCATGTCCGATATTACTTACCTACCTACTTATTTAAGTCTATCCCAGTCTTAGGTATATTTCTAAATTCATACGAGTAGGTAAGACAGCAATGAAGAACGTTTGAAAATCAATGTGAATATTACCGACTCTAATTAGTTGACGATGTAGGTATTATAAGGTGTGTATTAAAATAATTACATCGCTCGAAACAAGTAAGGGTTCACAATTCACATGTTGGGCGATGTAGGTAGGCAACTGAGTTGTTGGGGGGCACATAAAACTGCCTTTGACAGACCGCAAACGTGGGCTTTTACTTGTTTCTCTACTTACCGAACTCGCTGTTAAGAGTTTTGCTAACGTCGCATTTAGTAGGTATCCACCTACTTATATTTGAAGTAGCTTTTAGCACGAGGCACGGTGTGGAATAAGAACAAAATTTCGGACATGGTGTTTTTATTACAGAATTGGGTAGTCATTAGTAGATAACAAAAGAAAATTACTCAACTCACAAGTAAAGCGGATGGAGAGAAGTTATGCTTTTTCTATATTAGTAGATATGAATATTAGTATATTATTATATCATAATACAATTACATTATTATTTAGGTACAAAGATAGGTCAAACAAGCCTTTTTTACTTTCGAATATTACCTATTTGAAGTTTATTTTCATTTTTCAAAGTGTCCAGATTCATAGTCATCGCTTTTTGGTACACCAAAAATAATTATCTTAAATTTTGAACATAAGCAAAAATGGATATTCAAATTTTGTCTGCAGAATGAAATATTAAGTCAACAATAAAACTCACCCCTATAGCAGTTCTATTCTGGTCGGGCCTGTCATTGACCTAGATCTACAAGGCAGCTAGACATTGGCTAGTTGCAGCCCGTCTTTTATTACGCTAAATTAATTTGAATAAAGGTGAAATGGCCGTGCCAGCCGGCGAGGCGCCGCTAGCGGCTCCCACCGGACTTTCACTCAGTTTCCTTACAATTAACTGCATTAATCAAATTATCAATGTTTTTAAAAGGTTATAGAGTCTTGTAGAGCTTTTATAAAGTGCAGAAGTAGATAAAAAATTCGTCCGATAGCATGGTTTAATTACGAGCAATATGTTATAGACTTCGATTGTAACTATAGGGACAAATTACTGTGTAATTTTTAAATAATTGATTCCCATTTTTAAGCGACTTCCCAAAAAGGAGGAGGTTCTCAATTCGTCTGAATTAAATGTTAATGAATGTTGTTTTTTACAATTTAGTTACATGTTAGTGGTCTTTGGAAAAGGGAAGAAGGCATAGTAGTAGGTATAGTAGGCAAGTGCCACTGATAAAAACCAGCAATAAGTTTTTAAAGAAACTGTGTTAGAACCCGTGTCCGTCTTGTAAATTAATGAAAATATTGGATACGTATTTTTTATTTTTTTATTTATCAAAAAAATAACAGAGATACATTAAGTCGAAATGTGACGACGTCACAGTTTAAAGCAACGTTGTGACGTTACTATTAAATTTTAGATATGTTTTATCGGAGTATTTTTTTATTTGAAATTTTTGCAAATTTGAAAGACCAAAATATACGTGTCTATTATTTTTTTATAAACTGACGGACTAAATATAATTTTGCTTTTCGTACCCCGGAAACTACCCTATTTGAGCCCAGCTGTTTTATAAATCACTATAGTTTTCGCCCGCTAAAACTTATTTCGTTTGAAAACAAGTCTATAAAAGTTCCCGAAAACATTTAATTTCAATACACCGCATTCAGCTGGAATTCGTGCAAAACTGTGTTCAAATCGAGTCTAGATAGATAAAGAGGAACGCATTACCATTAACATTTGCTTAATAACATGTCTGAAACAAAATTGATATTTATTTACTTTGAACAAAACTTTAAATTACAACAACAACCTTGACTGGTTACTGATAATCCATTTGTTAATTACTTAATGAAGTAATTATTCAATGGAATGGCAGGGTAATTGTGATGTCATGCCAATGGACAATCTACAGGGCTGTTTTGTTGCTATCATCGTAACAATGACTACCGAACTCCGTAAATACACCTATTCACTAGGTATATACCTACCCTGCGCATAAATTAGACAATGGGACGAATAGCCACAGTCATAATAATTGTGCCTACCTCTATAGAGGCTGATGATGATAACAGCTATTTAAGTAGAAGACTCATTTCGTTTGATTAAGTCCCTACGACATGAATAACTCCTAGGAAAAATATTTGACAATATCCAAGCAAAGACAATGTCAGAAAAGAAAAATTAAAAATAAATAAATAAATATCCACCACCAATTTGATAAGCAAAGGAACTGTCTAGATCCAAAATAAATACGAAAAATAAAATCAAATAGATTCAATAAGGAGTTTTTGGTGATCGACCGAAGGACTCGCACGTTGGTGCCATCTTTTATTAAAAAAATATTAAAAGTGGACTTTGTTATATATTCACTATTAAGACCAACAACATTACTTGCCCATAACGCGCGTCCCGAAAACAAAATCCCAAACACTCCAGATGCCAAGCATTAGGATTTAGGAATGAATATTTTGTATGCCATAAGACATGTTGTATCTAAATGTATTTTTTTGAGGTGAAACTTCTTTGAGTGCGAGGGAAAATCAATTTTCGTGGCGCGTTATCTTAACTTAACGTTAAATAAGGACCCAGTACTGAAGTTTCACAGTGCCGGTTTTTATGTGTGCGTTAAATTAATGTATTTCTTGTCTTGCTGTCAATCGATATATCCGCGACTCCGCGTTTAACTATAGTTTTAAAATTATACAATACTAGCTGTGCCCCGCGGTTTCACCCGCGGTAATTTCGGAGTTCCCGCGGTAATTCCGGGATAAAAAGTACTTTATATCCTTGTAGGGGGTAACCTTTGGATCTACTGAACCGATTTTGAAAGTTCTTTTACCAATAGAAAACCACGTTGTTGGTGAGTGTCATAGGCTATATGCAACCCAGAATAGGGAGGGATGTTGACAATTTTGAAAATCAAAATTTTAATTAGTCCGTCTTATAGACAATAAAAAATCATTAGAAACGTATTTTTCAAATAAATGAAAGTACACAGAGATAAAGCGCATTAAAGTTTAGGGTGGGGGCTCGTGACGTCACTTACCACTACAAGCCGCCATACAAACTGCACTAGTTAGTGACGTCACGCGAAATTTCAACTCAATGTATCGCTGTTATTTTTTGATTACGTAAAAAAAGAAAAAACAAGTGTCCAATATTTTTTATCAATCTACAAGACGGACTAAAAAAAATTTACTCAAATAGCTTATTCCAGCGGGAACTCCGAAATTACCGCGGGTGAAACCGCGGGGAATAGCTAGTCTATAATAAAATATAAATGATTTCATCATGATCATAAGTAGTATATTTACTATATACTACTTATGATAAATTCCATTAGATAATGTGAGTGGAATAATAAAGTTATATCCCAAGACGGCCCAAACTTTACGGCTGCCCACGTCTCAAGACGTTTGCTCGGAGATTATCTAAATCTTGTCCATCACATCGAGCCAAGAGCGCCGCGTTGTAATGAAGAAACTCAATAGAACAAATACCGCGATGAATGAAAATATACACAACAGTAGATAACTAACAACAAAATCTCTTACTAATATTAAAAAGATATGATTTTTTATACCTACACCCAATTTTACAGCAAACAGCTGTACCTAATCGAAGAAATTTTACATAAAAATGCTATAAATATTACCTATAGTTATTGTAAAAACAATTTTACAAAACTAATGGCTAAATGCTTATACCTATACCCCTAATCATACGTACCTAGATTACTATATCACGTGAGAATCGAGGTACTTGAATTATGCTAATGGTGATCATCTGTTGTTGCTATTATAATGTCGGCTCATAAGAATAAGAAATAAGGAAGTAATGCTTGTCATTACAAAGCTGTATATACTTAAAACAGTGAAAAAGCTGTTTACTACAATTTGCATTTATTATTATGATAACAGCTGAACACAGCGAGCCGCTTAGTCAAAACTGGTCCCTTAGCAGACAAGTTCTCTTTTGTTTCATTGATATAACGAAGAAGATGCATTATAATTGCAGAATTTTGATGACATTTCCATTTAGAAGGCTGTCGCTAGTCTTCGTTTTAGTTTATCGCGAACAGACAGACAGACGTGGCCAAGCGCGGATCTATGGTGGGGGCAGTGGGTGTATTTGCCCCCCCTGACGACTAAAGTCGGTACTGTAATCTGACCTTACAAAAATTTCTGACCCTGTAGGTATAATCAATAAATTTCGTGGTGCAACCAAAAGTGTCTACCAAATCCTAGACCCGCGCATAGACGCGGTAGAGGACTTCATTTTATAATATGTAATGAAGTATAGATGGTTAAAAAAAGGAGTAGGTACGTCTCTATCATTTTGTAAAGAATAAACGCAGCCTATGTTTCCTCTTGAAATAACAACACGAGTCTACTGAAGCGAAGACAGCTGTTACGAAGGAGACAAAGTAACAAAATCTTGTTATCAGGTATAAGTATTAAGGCTTTTTATCTGTGAAACTTAGATTTAACATGTACCTATGTAGGCGTATGAAAGAATTTTCTCATTCTGCGACAAATTCGCAGACCAATGGGCAAAGGTTCGCAATCCGCAATTTTATTATTACTTATAGATGATTTGTTTTGTGTAACGCACATGTACGCTCCAAGTAACCTTTTCGTTTGATGTTAGATATCATATGCCTAACGTAAATTTCCCTGCATTAACTAGCTAGATTAAAAATCAAGTTGAATACGGTAAATAACCCTTATGCCACTTTTACGTATTATTTATGAAAATGAATATATCCAACTAATATTATAAGTGCGATAGTTACTCTGTCTGTCTGTTACCTTTTCAAGGTTTAACTACTTACTTAACCAATTATCATGAAATTTTGCATACACCTTGTCAAGGGAGAGAGAGGTACTTTTTATCTAAAACGACATAGGGTAATTTTTATCTCGCAATTCCCACGGAAATCCGAAATTAACGCAAGTGGAACCGCATCAAGAAAAGTTGCGTACATGTGACTAGGGGTACAGAAAAGGACATGGGGTACTTTTATCCCGGAATTCAAGCGGGAACTCCAAATTTAACGCGGTTGAAACCGCGGGGGGCAGCTAGTTTAATATTAAGTTCAAGTTATTATAAGAAATTCTCTTCTCCCAAGTCGCATAGAAACAGTATGGTCACGTGGGAACGGACTAGCTGGTTGGAGCTGTAACAAACTTTCGTATCTCTTGACCTTCGAGCTTCGCTCCGACCCGCCGCGTGCAGAAGCCAGAGCCAAACTTATTTTATTAAAGTACAAAACTTATTTTTTAGTTAAAGAGATAATTATCCCAGTGAACGTTATTTGATACAAAAGCGGCAGATATTGTTCGCAAAGTTGCGTGAATAAGGTAAAGCTGATGGATAAACAATGTTAACGAAAAAACAAGAGAATAGTTATTTTTCTGTTACATAAATAAAACTTAATATATATTATGACATTAAAGAAAACCAGTATTAATTTACTACACTATTTATATTATAAGAAAATATTTTTGATATTGGCTAGTTATTACCAGCAAATCAAATTTTTAGAAGGGTAAGATTTGTTGACCTTACAATATAAAAACAGTAACTTGTTTACAATAAAGAAGATAATTTGATCAGCCAAAGATGTAAGATAAAGAGGGAATCATCTGCCTTATGTCTGAACGTCTGAACTTACCCGAACATACTCTCTACCCTTCAAAGAAGACAGCGTTAGGGATTAAGCATTGCGTTCTACTATTGCAACAAAATGTACGTACAAAAACATACATACAATCGAACCTCCTCCTTTTTGGAAGTCGGTTAAAAATGAAAAAATAGGGTCGTTAGTTGCCTTCACAATAATCTTGTATAAACAATAGGTTTCGTGCTAATCGTCACTTGCCCGTCCCGATCGCTAATTGAATTTACATTTTTACATCGATTAGCGCGCGCGCGAACCGACCTACCGCTGACAAAAAAACGATGACGTGTCGCACGATTCGTTAAGAAAACATTTAGGTATGTACATTGTACATTGTACATAATGCTAACAATATTGGGCTAGAGATTTTTCGGGTCGACTGTTGTTTTAGCGTTCATCGATACGGCTGGCGTCACGCAGCCACTGGGGTGGCCTGGGGTGGTTACGTTCGGTCGGGGCCCTCGGGCCTCGTTCACTATGACCAACATTGGAATATAATTAGGGTTGCCATTCGTACTATATACATATTATATAGAAGATATCGTACTTTATTTCAGTCAATTGTACCTACTATGTATTAAAGAAAAATAATATAGAACGAGAAATATTATATTTTATCTCTAATTCAACTGTCTCGCTTTTTAGGGTTCCGTATCCGAAAGGTCCAAACGGAGCCCTATTGCTGTCACTCACGTAGCACAGAAGCGATGCGGGAGGCGGCGCGGCGGCGGCGCGGCGGCGGCAAGCCACTGGCTACGGGCCTACGCGCTTAACCGCACAATAAAGTTGGTAAATTATAAAATTTCAAAGAAAAACATCGATTTAGTACGGAACCCTAAATGTGCGAAGTCCGACTTTCAAAACAAAACGAGTAATAAAACATCAACGGTCAAACGACAAACGGTAACTTGTCAAATAATTCTGCTCGATACTTAATGATTAAAAATAAATGTGTGCTTTTTTTGCTGCATTTCTCAAAAGTACTATATTTCTGCATCTTTTTTTAGGAAAATACTTACTATTTTTTTTTTTAACAAAAAGTGGCAATCCCGAGTATAGTGTACATAATACATTACGTTAAGTTAGTAGGTAGGAACATAATAGCTCGATGAAGACCAACAACAATCCTTGCCCGTGACTTGCTTCCCAAAAACACCACCAGCCCTCAAGATGTCAAAACATTAGTTAATATTCCGTATGCCATGAGACAAATTGTAAATGTTTTTTTTTTTTTTTTTAGTGAAACTTCTTTGAGCACGAGGGAAAGAATTTTTGTGGCGCGTACTAACGCGACACGTTATGGTCGTAGTGAATAAGGGTACTGGGGTGCGATCCGAGCTGAATGCTGAAGCCCGTAACCCGTAACACCGCACGCCACGGCGTCAAGCGGTCTGCGTCATTTCCATCACACTATTTATGCGGTTTATGACCTATAAATCGCGATTAGATGCACTTCAGTATTAATAGTAGTAAATAGGTAGATATACGTCGTGTCGATATACGTATACTAACGTTCTCCGTTTTAAACATGACGATGTCATACACACGATTATAATATTTTCCACGGTACCTACAGGAAAATACGAGTGGTTGAGCTTTGCAAATCTAAGTTATTGCGTTTAATTTGGCCCTTCTACGGATCTCCTCAATCCTGATTCGATCTCGGAAGGAAACTATAAATATTGGTCTCTCTATTGCCTTTTAAGTGACTTTTGTCATTTTCTGTAGATACCGACTACCGTAGCGTAGGTACCTATCTATATCGTAACTGACAGCACATATTATGTAGTCAAAGATTGTTTTATCGAGTCAGATCACTACATATTTGGGATGAGAAGATGCGTATGCAGCACGTCTGTATACATGTGCTTCTCATAACAATTATATTAATAATAATAAAGTTTGGACATTATCACACAGTGCCATCTGGTTCCAAACTAAGCAGAGCTTTTATGGGTACCAGACAAGTGATATAATACTGTCTTTTTTATAAATTCATACTTATGATACATACATACCTACCTACCTACTACTCAGACTCAAAACGCGAATGTTTATCACATCAATCTTTACCCCGACGCGGGGTACGAGACGGCCCCGCGACACCTGGCGCAGTAATCATAATAATCATTTACCTTTACCACTACACCAACAGTGCTGTCAACGTATATGTAGATATATTTATTATAGACTAGCTGTTCCCCGCGGTTTCACCCGCGTGAGTTTTGGAATTCCTGCAGGAAGTCCAAAGTAGCCTAATTTACTCCATAAAACATCAGCTAGTTAGCAGTTAAAGTCCCGTCAAAAATTTTCCGTTTCAGAGATTCACCAGCGTGAGTTTCGGGATTCCCACAGGAACTCCTAAAAATCTTTCATATTCTTCTTCTCCTTACAATAACAAACACAACAAAAAAGAGTTAGCGAAATTGGTCCAGCCGTTCACCCGTGACGCCGTGACTAAGGGAAATAGGGGTATTTTTTTATATATACATATAATCATATATCGATGTTGATGAAATAATACATATCATTATCTTCTCATAGGTAAGTCGACAGGTAAACTCAATAAAGATGGCTGACGCCTTTGATATGTTACTCTTACGCTTAATATTGTACCTACTTATAAGTAGCATTTTTAATTCAACTCTTGAGTAGCTTCAAACATAAAGCCACGCTTTAGTCACAAACGACAAAACGTTCCGCGGGCACTTATGACATGACAAGATAAGGCACGCACGGCCGCGGCCGGCACACTGCGAATATCATCACGGCCCACCCTTGTTTTGCTTTTATTTAATTTCGAGGGGAAAAATAAAAGCAATGTAGAATGTAGGTAACGCGCTGCGTCGCTCGTAACACTGAATTGTCACAAAATGTAATTGAGAATGGTAGATATAGGCCGTGTATACGCGCTTACGTACGAGTGGCTGTTTGAATGTATTTACTGGGTCACATTTAATGCTTCCAGCGGACCGATTCAGCTAACAAAGTTGGTTAACTAATAATAATAATAATCCACTTCACAGCACACAGATCTACTTGTTCCCACACTAAGCTATAAGCTTGTGTCGTGGAAACCAAGCAAACGTGGTAGGTCTATACTACACATATTATTACATATATATGTATTATACTATACATATATATATATACACACCCAGACTGGAAAATGGAACCCTGTGTTCATCACACAAAGTCCACGCCCACCGGGAATCGAACCCGGAACCTCTTGATTAGCGGGCAGGCATGGTGACTATTGCACCAATCAGGTCGTAACTATAGAACTACTAGCTGCCCCCCGCGATTTCATCCGCGGTAATTTCGGAGTTCCCGCGGAGGTTGCGAGAAAAAGTACTCTATGTCTAGTTCCCGAGGGAATTCCGGGATAAAAAACTATCCTATCTTTTAAGTTGAACCATATTATAAATGGTTGCATAATTTTATCAAAATCCGTTCAGTAGTTTCGGAGTCCATCGCGGACAAACAACGTGACACGTGATTTATATATATTAGATTGTAACGCAATGGAACTGACCGCAGCTTTTGACTGTTTATGTGTGCTACTGAAACATCCAGCAGGTACTTTAACGCGTTATATTTTAAAAACTGTTCGTTTGTAAACCAACGGTATTGTTGTAAAATTGCAAGGACAAAAAATTTGTATTGGTGGGTGCTCGAACATCAGAAATGAGTAGGCACCTGCCATCGGTAACCATTTGACCATGTTGCGGTCACAGTTCAAACCTAACCTGACCTAGCGTGTCGGAGCAACGCAAATAAACCAACGACGACAACCACCTATTGTACAATCTAACGGTTTTTACAATTTAGCGGTGGTATAATATAGACTATAATATAGAGCTCCAAAAACCGGCCCCATGGACACTTTTGTATGCAGACGATGTGGTTTTGATAGGGGAATCGTTGCCAGAAATTCAAGTTACTTTCAACAGTTGGTGTAAGGCTTTGAAAAGCAGTGGCCTGCGAATAAGTCGCAAGAAAACCGAGTACATGCATTGCAAATTATCTGGCAATGGCAACAATACCCAGCCAGCGCCTACTTTAGATGGAGTTCCCCTAAATCAAGTTGAGGAATTTAAGTATCTTGGATCCATAGTCAACCATAAAGCAAGCATAGATAGAGACCTGGAGAACAGAATCAAGATAGGCTGGTAGAAATGGAGATCTCTTTCTGGGGTCCTCTGTGATTTAAAATTACCTATAAGAACTCTATCGGGGAATAAAGAAATGCGAAGAGTAGAGAACGCATGTCACAGAGATAAAAATGCGACTTGATAAAGTTCAAACAAATACATACGAGGAATCTTCAAAGTAGCCAAGGTACAGCAAAAAATGCAAGAAAACCACCTGCGTTGGTTTGGGCACGTAATGCGCAGAGATGAGGAACATGACAGACAGACAAGTATTGGCAATAAAGGAAGGCAAAAGAGGAAAGAGGCCGCCCACCATCCAGAATGACATGCTGACGACGGGCTTGACACCGAAATTGATGCAGAATCGCCAAGAGTGGCGTTAAAGTATCAGGAGGGCTGACCCCGAACCGGAAACAAGCCAGGGGATTGATGGATTGATTGATAATATAGACTATATGAATAAAGAGTAGGTAATTCAAAAGGAATCGGCCTGCCGTGCGACCGAAGCGTAGTCGGTGGATTATATAATTTTTTTTTTGTTTTATTAGATCAAACCTCAATTTTTCTACTAAAACAGTGCGGGTCTTTAAAAAAGTAACTAATAATAATAATAACTACTAACATACTGTGGGCTAACGTCTGGAAATGTAAGATATTTGATTTTATTATTTATTTATTCAAAAGCAAGACAGGCTTACAGGTAGTGCCTAATACCCAAATCGTCTCTTGTTATACGAATTGTTTAAATCAAAACATATGTACACTATGGCAAATACAGTCTAAATATTCCCTAATCAAGGGGTTCCGGGTTCGATTCCCGGTGGGGGTGGACTTTGTGCGATGAATACAGGGTTCCATTTTCCAGTCTGGGTGTGTTTATATATCTATAGTGTAATATATATAAGTAATTCTATGTAGTATATACCACGTTTGCTTGGTTTCCACGACACAAGCTAATAATAGCTTACTGTGGGATCAAGTAGATCTGTGTGTTGTGATGTGGATTATTATTTTTATTATTATAGACGGGGACAAGGATTAAGTAAACCCACTAAAGCAGGGTTGATGACAATTTCGTTCTGCCTTTGAATTATAGTGAGGTCACGTTGGTCTGATTGAAAGCGCACAATCCCTATTCAAGCTTACAGCAGTACAAAACTGTTACATAATACTAGTAAATAAAATATGAAAACGAAAATGCGAGTATATTACTACTTAAGTAAACTAACTATTGTCAAAACGGCATGTATTTCGGTTAGTTGCGCATATAAAAAAACCGCTAGATAATAATAAAGCAATAAGTTAAGTATCTAATTTATAATTTTAATTTATAATTTTTTTTTTTTTTTAGGTACAGATACTACATTATTGCATGGCTTGACTGAGTGGTTAGTGGCTGATTCATGGTTTCAAAACTAAAAATTTTGCACAAGGCTTTTGTGTAGGGAAGCACCACTAGACTTTTTGGGATTTCAAACCCTAAAGGAGTAAAAAGGGGTGGAAGTACCTACCGTTAGTTCTTAAGTTAGGCTCATAGGGCACATGTTTTAAGATTTTTTTCAAAGGTTTTTGGAAGTTCAAGTCAGTTAGCTACGGACGTTATTGTCAAAATGCGTATCTCTATAAATAATCCTAAATAATATTACAAATTCTAATATGAGTTTGTTTATTTATTTATTACGCTTTCACGCCATAACTACTCGACCGATCATTATGCACAGACGTTGTCTGGGGTACCTACAGATAAAACACAGGCTTTTTGTTCCGGAATTTCTGGGGGAACTTCGAAATAAATGCAGGGAACAGCTAATATGCAGCAAACATCTCCAATTTTTCAATGCCAATTTATAGCTTTCAAAAATCCATCCACCTCCAACTCTAGTCCATCCAACTATTGAAACGTAGGTACATCTACAATCTATACTAATACTAGCTGTCTCCCGCGATTTCATCCGCGGTATTTTCGGAGTTCCCGCGGGAATTCCGGGATAAAAACTATCCTATCTTTTAAGTTGGACCATATTATAAATGGTTACAAAATTTATCAAAATCTGTTGAGTAGTTTCACTCCCACCATCCTGACTTCTGCCAGCTTTAATTTCACTATTTACGAAACGTATTCAATAAGATATAATTGATGGCAGAAACGCTAGTACAATTTAATTTTTTTTTTTTAATTACAATTTCAAAATTATTTATACAACGTGTTAATTAATTAACTGAAAACTAGAAAGTAGTTTGCTCAGAATCAACTAGCGAATCGATTGCACTATGTTTTAATATAGGTTAAATTTTTTCATTTTTACTAGCCTATGTCTAAATTATTTATAATACAATATATGGCGCGTACGCCGCTCGCAGCAAAAAAAATCGAACTGGTAGGCGCGGGCGTAGCGCTTGGAATTTCGTAGATAGGTCACTTCTAAACTAATGTTGAATAACTTTTAAAGTATAAATTTTTTCGACATAAAATATATTTTAATCATATTATTGTTTATTTTTTTAAATGGGGTGTATCAAGTCCAGACTACATTACGTCTTGGAATCAACGACGCCGACGATGAAATCATATACCTAAATTGCCGCCAGCTCCGTAGCTAAGTAGCTATATGTATACTTAAGATATTTTGCTACACTACCGCATTGGTCCTAACTGTAAAGATAGTTGTAAAGTGATTTTTAAATAAATAAATAAATTTTTGTGTATAGGTATACATGCTCCACTTATTTTGGACCATGTAGCGTGATGATGTCTAAGCATTATTATTGTACTTACATAAAAATAAAATTTACTGTCTGCGATAAAAACTTTTTCTGATAATTATCTACCTATAGTGTCAACCGTCAACACAATCATACCCTTTAACATCTACAACTAGGGGCTAATAAAACAAGCTGTCAACACCTCTAGCTGTTAATGTCGACCAATATACGAGCTGCGACAAACAAAGAAATTTAAAATGTAAAAGTAACTCGTATATAAATTACATTTTCCGAA
This sequence comes from Zygaena filipendulae, assembly GCA_907165275.2. Lineage (NCBI taxonomy): Eukaryota > Metazoa > Arthropoda > Insecta > Lepidoptera > Zygaenidae > Zygaena > Zygaena filipendulae. The sequence continues at coordinate 10,594,811 of OU015654.1, forward strand.
ACATCAAACGTCGCGAGCGGAAATGAAATTGGGGTAGGTACATAAATAAATCTATAGGTACGTCACAGCATCAATGGAGCTCTACCGAACCCAATAGGTAGGTACTTAACGTTGAACGAAAGATTCGGACTCATTTCCATACTTTATTGGAATCTTTGTTACCAAAATGTATTCTACTTTCAGGTCTCACTTTTTTAAATACAGTTAAGACACTATTTAAACGGATTCTAGAAAGCCTCAAAAATTATGAAGTAAATACTCTTTATTGAACAGTGAACACCATAAAAAAAAAAACAAAAAACCTATTTTTACGACAAAGTGTAACACCAGGAACGAACTCCTCCAGAAAATTACTAATATCTTTATTGTTTTATCTTAGATAGATTGGAGATATCCATACCTACTACCTATATTAACGCAAAATGTGTCTATCGGTTACCTTTTAACGGTGAAACCCCTAATTCTACTTTTTTATTATTTGATACTAACCTATAGACATACAGATAAGCTTAATCTTCGTGGAAGGACAACCTACTCCATTTTTTGTAACTCCTTAGGGAGTTCCATCTCCCAAGCATAATGTCTTTGTCTTAAGCATACAAAGGGCAAGATTGTCTGTACTAGCATAAATGAAAGGTTTACCTTTAAGATTTTCCTTTTTTGCCGTAGATAGCATGCCTAGCCTAAAATAACATGCAGCCCATGTAGGTATAATTTAGTGAGTAGGTAGTTTTGGTGTCTTTGTGTAGTTACAAGTAGATAACATGATAGGTACTTTCAAGTTGAGCCAGATGAAAATACGAGTACCTATAGGTATATTTATACAAAATACCTACACACACTCTACTTCGTTATGCAACATTCTTTTGGCAAAATATATCACGTAAACAGTAACTTTCAGTTTGATTCGCCAACCGCGTTATTGTATGAACTTGTAGAAATCTAAGCGCATTTGAAATATAAGCACCTACTTCACATAAATAAATCACGCTTTTTTGTTTCGGATGGAAGTTCAAGCACGGTAAATAATAAATATATGGTTCAAGGCTCCGCTCCCTAAAATACCGTGAAACCACAGATAATCTAATACTATACCTACTGGTTTTGTGACAGTTTTGTTACAAAAACTATAGCATTTTTTTACAGTAGAAAAACAGTATCATACGTATTATAGGTAATTCTAAACCTACAAGAGAAGTAATTTGGTTTTAATTTCAATCTATTCTAATTAAAATAGACAAGGAAAAAAATGTGGAATAGGTATCTCTCTATTTTTACCAGTTCTTAAAATAATTGACAATTTATAATATTCTCTAATTTCAAAAAGTGACATCGAAACTATTTAAATAATTGAAGCGGTTTCAAAAAATACTGTACCTACTCATCAAAAAGAACTAATGGAATACAGACTCCGTCTTTTTTTTTTTTTTTTTATGTCATAGGGGGCAAACGGGCAAGTGGTACACCTGATGGTAAGTGATTACCGCCGCCCATAGACATCTGCAACACCAGAAGGCATGCAGGTGCGTTGCCAACCTGGAATGGGGATGGGAACTGACTTTCAAGTGAGGCTGCCGGAACACACCGTTAGGTGCTTGGCGACAGATTTGCAACTTGAAGGTGGTAGCTAGCCAGCCGGGCACTAGAGAGCGCCCTACCACCATGCTATGGTTTCCTCACGATGTTTTCCTTCACCGACAGCTCAAGCTCATTGTTAGGATTTGAACCTACACCTTGCGGCGTTTAATCCGAACGCACTAACCACTGAGCTATCATCGCTGTCTCCACAGATTTCGTCATAGGTTTTTTTCGTCGCTAATAATTTTAGGTGTCTTGGGTGTCTTAGGTATACAATAGTTTAATAGTACCTATTCATGTACTAGATAAGTCTAGTATATTGATACCTACTATAAAAAAATTTGATTTTAAAAACTTTTTGATAATATCTCTTTTTTGAAAGGTCCCTCAAATTAGCAGAGCGAACCATAGGTACATAGAAAAACCATTAGCGGACCCTGGAGCCTTAAGCAGAAATTAATAGGTTATAGTAATAGAGATTATTTTGTCGGTAGCATAGATGTGAAATAAACACAGAGACTCGAATGTGTAATCAGAGATGCTATAGACTATAGAGTATCCAATATCAAACAGCCTCCATGCCCTAGGCCACAGTCTAATTCAGACCAAGCATGTGCATTCTACGATCTCCCAATTATAATAATTTGAAGTCAATTTACATGATTATGATATAACAGAAAATCTAAATGAAAAGAGGTTATACTTATTAAGTATTAAATAGGAAAAGTTTGAATGGAGATGAATGAAATTGTTGCAGATATTATTATAATTACCTACTCATTAAATGAGAACACATAATATGATATATTATGATCGAAATGAAATCGAAATGAACATTTTATTTTTTTCTCCTCTATGTTTTTTACACACACATTTAATCACCAATCGATGTGATTAAATATAATTCCTACAGGACTCTGATATTTGAAGCAGACTGTAGGCCTTCTCTTGCTGCCTCCCCGGGGAGGCAGCAGAGGTGACTGCTTCGGGGCAGAGCCCCCTACAGGGGCAATCTCGACGCAGATTTTTTCATTTGCTAGTTTTCAATCACAAACCCGTGCAAGGGTTCTTCAAGGTCCCAAGCGTTACAATAAATTTATTTATGGTTTTTATCGTTCTTTTTTTTATTGCTCATTCGAATACATTGTGTTAATAAATCATATAGGTATAACGATACTTTTTTGCTTAACGATTTTTTTTTACTGGTAAAGTACAAATCTCTACGTATTTGTTGGTTATAGGAGAACGTTACTTTTTGGTATTGGTGTGAGAAACTTAGCTCAGACTAAATCGTTTAAATGAGAGAAATGTACCTATTCCACCCTTATGATTTATATAATAAGTAATGGCTGTTGTATTATCTATACGTATAATTGCGAAAATACCATTTGAATGCTAAAAATATCGATGAGAGCTCGAGGTCATTCATGTGAAACTTTAGTTCAGGATTTTTCAATTTGTTATTGCAATCCCAACTAGCAAGAACTTGGCTTATAAAGCCAAAAATAATATTCTTATAAAAGCCCTATTATCGCTAATAAGGGTAGGTATATACCATACAAAAACATGAATGTAAAAAAAATATCGTAGTTTTCTACGTAGAAAATATTTTTATCCGAACTACTCTTATTCCGATCTAAAGCTTGTCTGCAAAACAATTCGTACGAATCGTTATGCAGAGATCAAGCGAGAAGAATAAATATCTGCAAACTCGACTCAGTGAATACTTAATCTGTCTGTATCTAGATTCTACTAGGAAAACAGTATCATTTCCAATATCCCATAATCCTCGAAAATTGACAATATTGAAATCTAAAATTAAACTTAACAAAAAATTAAAACCGACTTTAAAACACACAAAAATGCACTCAGATTACAAATGTAAAGTCTGCTCCCACCACAATTCAGTCACGAGCGGGCTTTACTGACTTCAAACCGATCAGTTAGTTAGACATTTATTTTTTAACTTTTCGATGTCGGTTTTAATTTTTTTTTAATTTTTTTTTGCTTTTAAATAGGTTGGTTTATCTATACTAATATTATAAAGAGAAAAGATTTGATTTTTTATTTGTTTCCGGAATTCCCGCAGGCACTCCGAAATTATCGCGGGTAAAACTGCGCGGAACAGCTATTCTTAAAAAAAATCATCCACATAAAGTTTTGGGACGGAGCTCATATTATATTACAGCGCAATCTCCTTTTGCATACCTTCTACACGTTGGCAGGGGTACAGAGAAGGACAAAGGGCACTTTTTGTTCCGGAATTTCCGCGGGATCACCGTATTTCCCGCGGGTAAAACCACGGGGGAACAGCTATCTCTGGATCTACTGAACCGATTTTGAACATTATTTCACTTGTAGGAAGCTACAGTGATACTGAGTGACGTGCTTTTTATCCCGGAATTCCCGCGGGAACTCCGGAGTTTGTAAGTTTGTAGGGGGTAATCTCTGGATATAATACTGAACCGATTTAAAAAAAACTTCACTTTTACGGAGTATCTAAATAAAAACGACGTATAAATTATAAACAAAATTGTAGGTTAGAATAATGTTAGTTGTTCCCTAAATACAACGTCCACTAAATTGATCGCTATCTGATCTAGAATTAGCATTTATATTGGCCTAGCCGTAAATCTCAACAGTACGTCATATTAACGCCTCGGACATGGAAGTTTAAATAAATATCCGGATAGTGGCGCTTGAGTATTCAAAACTAGACAGTCATGATAACTTTGTTAATAATTAATTTTTCATCCTATTTCTTTTCTACTGACATGAGAAAATTTGTGAAGATGTTTAGATGTTTGTCACACGGAACCAGAATCCTAATATGGTCTCCATTAAATATATTTAATAGATACATACTTACTTTTTATTCCATCCCATTATTGAACTGTTCCCGTGGTTTCACTCGCGTTAATTTGGGAGTAGCTGTGGGAATTCCGGGAACAAGTAACTACCGTTAGGCTTTCACGCCTCTTAACTACTCAACCTATCATTATGAAATTTTGCGTAGATACACGTTTTCAGGGGTCAGGAGGTTTTCGAAATACTTATGTAATTCTGGGATAAAAAGTATTTAATCCCAGAATTATTCCAAAACTAACGCGGGTACATAAGACCCCGGGGTATACCTACACTCTACAGTTAGATAGTCTATAATAAGTTTCCTCATGCGAACACTAATTCTAACTCTCTACAATCTACATAGTTACCTAATTACATTTATCATAGGTATATCTAGATATTAAAATTAAACTTTATTGTTTGCCTTTATTATATTCCCCTTAGAGACACAGCGTTAATTAATCTAGGACGTTTGACATGGTTGTAGGCTTCTGCCGTCTCACCAACATGGTTAGGTAAATATAACGTATCTACTGACAAAGTAGGAAGTTACGTACAATAGTATCTACATATCTATCTATAGATAATGAACTACGTTTAAACGATTAATTATATTAATATATATATCATCACCATCCATTGTTAAGTAGCTTTAGTGTTGCTGTGTCGGTTAAAGCAGTACCAAACACTCATTTTTCATTGCCTGAAAACACGGATAAAACGACGTTTTCTAAAAATGAAACGCAGCTAGATCGATTAATCGCCCCCGAAGCCCCCTGCATACTAAATTTCATGAAAATCTTTGTAGCCATTTCCGAGATTCAGATCGTTAAACTGTGATGATAAAAATATGTAGGTACCTATCTACTTACGTAGGTACAAACTGTAAAATTACCAAAAAAAATACCGAGCAAACCTTATATAACTAACAGAGGACCAGGTGCTATTTATATAACTAACAGAGGACATAAATTACTTTTATCCCGAAATTCCTGTGGAAACTCGGGATTTGAAGTGGGTGAAACCGCGGGCCATGACAACGTGTATAAACGCAAAATTAGAAGGAAAGATAGAATTTAAAGAAAACGCATTTTATTTGGAAGTATGTTTGGGTTGATGTTTCAGGATTGTACGCACCTACCTACTTTGCGATCGGGTACCTTACTCAGTACGTAAATACTTCTTTAGGTAATAATAAAGTTATAACTTAATTGTGGTTATGCCTTTTGCATTTCGTCGTTTTTTTCCTTAAAACTAGCTGTTCCCCGCAGTTTCCACGTTATTTTCGGAGATCCCGCAGGAATTCTGGGATAAAAGTACCCTATATTCTTTTCTGTACCCCTGACAACTTGAGCCGTTAAGACGTGAAAGCGTAGGTAACAAACAAACAAACTCATTTTGTACAGACAAACTCAACTGATACAGACTAGTAGGTAGGTACGAGTGCGACTTTGTAATTGATACTACCAAATCAACTCTGATTCTGAAATTAATGTGAAATTGCAACAGAATGGAGCCCGCACTTGGAATGTTTCACGAAGTTGCTTAGTTTATTAATTTACTAGCTGTTCCCCGCGGTTTCGGAGTTCCCGCGAGAGTTCCGGTATAAAAAGTATCTGTACCCTCTCTGTATAACTGACAACGTGTAGATTTATCAAATTTCATGATGATCGGTTGAGCCGTTAAGGTAACAGGTTGAAAGTGTAACAAGCAAACAAACTCACTTTCTCATTTATAATAGTAAAAGGATTTAAACGTTACTTGCCAAACAGATAGCGGTGAGTTTATTTCAAATTACTGTAGACCCAAATAGGTAGATACTTTAATAAAAGAGTATAATCTGCGTGTCTGTTCACGTTAATCTCCGGAACTATTGAACGGATTATCATGGGGTTTTCACAAGTAGATTATGCAATAAAGTTATAGGCTTTGTGTCATTTAAATCTGATGTCAAAAAAAAGTTGTTATATAAAAGAGTTTCTCATGTTTGTCACCACAAAAACCTATGCATTGTGAATCTGAAAGAGAACTTCGGGAACGATGTCCTAGTGAACTTACCCGACTGAGTCTGGCTGCGGCGGCGGCGAAGGCGACCCGCCAAATTGAAGCTAGCACCGTACACACAATACACGGATAGCGGGGCTCCACGATCGATATACGTATTAGCACACTACACCGCGGAGCGCGCGACGCGCGGCGTCCGAACGCACGCTCCTGCCACGCAGAATATTGTCAAGACAGTTATTAATTTACGCACACGGCAGTCCACTCATGAGAAAAGCAACCCGAGACGACCGCAGCGCTCGAAACCTTAATACTTCCCTTCGCTGCAAATATTAAGTGACACAGCCGCCTACTGAACCAATCGAGTGTTCCACCCGAGCTTAACATGGTCACAAGTCTTACATTATTTTACTATCACAATCTATAAATTCAACTGTACACGCGATCACCAAAACCCAATTTAGCTTTTGAGTCCACTTTTGTCGATTTATACATGTTAAGAAATCAAAATAAGAAGGAGAGCTTATAATTCTGAGCAACGCGTCTACCGAATACCGATTTCAAAATAATCTGCACAGTAGATATAGGGACAGGAACACAGGAGTCGTGTAATAATAAAAGCTTTACTTGCGTGGGGATGGTGCGGAGGGTGCATTGTGCATCGGCGAATTTAGGAAGGGCCCGGACCCAGGGCCCTTGTTGGTTCCCCCTCCACTTGCGCAAGATGCGAACCAGTTTGGATTTTTGTGAACTTACCGCTTAATACCGTTTCGAAAAAGGGTATTTCATCCCACCGTGTCCCGTTTTAGACCGGTACCCTATTGTTGAATTGAGTCGTGACCGATCACAACGAACATGTGAAGTTCGAACTTCAATGAATATAAGTACTTAGGTACATTAGATAAAAATAATAAAGATGTTTGCAAGTGCAGAATCAGAAAAAAAATTGCCTTATTTAAATCGTAGCGACGCTGGCTCTGTGCTAAAGCGAGGCTGGATAAAGCCGCGTCTGCTTGGGATAGATAGATTGAATCACAGCGAGCGTCGAGATTTTGTTATTATTATGAACTGTTTGAAGTTTTTGACGACGATGCACGATGCGATGTCGCCAGAGAATTTCAATTTAGCCAGTCACAATGCCTCCGTATATTTGTAACGTATTTTTGTCACATATTGTTTTCGCTTTATCGACGCGAGTCCACTTGACATTCTATCATCTTGTTGACTTCCATTCATCACTTATCAAACGTTTTAGCTAAATTGAACGTATGTAGCCATCTACTGTTATTTTGTTGTGCAATATTACTCAATAAGAGTAACATTTTTTTTGTATGAAATATATTACACAAAAATAATTACTTACGTTAATCCTACTAATATTATAAATGTGAAAGTGTGGATGTTTAGATGTTTGGATGTTTGTTACTCGATCATGCAAAAACGGCTGAACGGATTTAAATGAAATTTGGCATGCACGTTTTCAGTGGTACAGAGAAGGATATAGGGTACTTTTTATCCCGGAATTCCCGCGGGAACTCCGAAATTACCGCGGGTGAAACCGCGGGGCACAGCTAGTTTAAAATAAATGATGTTACATGCGCTTTTTCATATCTATCCACACATGGACGTACCAAGGGGACAGGGAGGGGCAGCTGTCCCCCTGGATCTTGTTAACATCCCTACTAAATATCTACTTTTGTCGATAAAAGTTAAGAAAAAGAACTTTTTGCCATTTGCAGTACAATACAGGTATAAATTTAACTTTCAAAATAGCTATTAATTAAAGAATTTATATAAAAAACCTCTTTTAATTATGTTTATTTGACTAGGTGCTTATAAAAAATCTGATCTGCCCCCCTGGCCCAGAACCAATCTGATTTGTCCCCTCTGGCACAGAACCAATCTGATTTGCCCCGTCTGGCCCAAAACCTGGGTACGCCCATGTAATCACACCTTTGTGCTTTTGTTTCTAATAAATAATTAATTATAATACATTAGCGGCCGCACTCAGAGTCGTTTTAATGATTACTTAATTTTAAGTAAAGATTTTAAAAACAAACCTGCCGCGCTGAGACGTCTGTGAGTGCGGCAGTTTGGGGGCCACTGATTTAGCAAACGCCCACGCCGGTCGTGACATAGATTTGTCTTTTTAATTTAACCCTTTTAACACTAAAATATTTTTGCCATTTCATAAATGCCTAACACCTAAGTGTTAGCAGATACCTAAAAGAAAAACATTCTAAAAAGCACAGAGAAGGACATAGGATACTTTTTATCCCGGAATTCCCGCGGGAACTCCGAAATTACCGCGGGGAACAGCTAGTATTTAATACGATGGTGGTTATAACGGTGGCTTATAACTAACTTTCTAATTCTGAAAGCCTACCTACTTAAAAACTTAATTTATTTAGTTATTATTTTTGCTTTGCAGGCTTATAGTTACTCTATGCTATGCTGGCATGTGTTGCTTCAATCTTTAGAAATATTGAAATAATTTAAGATAAGTACGTACGTGATTTCCTCTCAGATAAAAATTTGTAAGCTGATTGTTAAGATACTGCTATAATTAATTTAAAAAAAACCAGCTAGTAGTTTCGAGGCCTTGAGGCAAGGCCTTTAAGAAAAACCTCGTCAGTCGATGCATTTAAATAGGCAATATAGATACTCCTCCCACCTTTTAAAGTGTCAGCTGACTTTCTTCTTACCAATATACAGCCAGCTGACATAATTATACATTTATCCACAGTTATATACAAACTATCATTAGGTAAATTTTTTGCTAAGAGGAAATCATTGAAAGTATAATTTTGTTTTCATGTTCAAGCGATACGCCTTGTTATACTCAGCTGATTTTGTTTTCTTCAAGATATTAAGTAATCTACAGTTTATCAAGTTTTCAGCTAGGAAGAAATGATTACTTAATTTTTTTTTCTTTGTGCTTGGGAGGTTTCTGCCAGTCTGCCACTCACCCCACCCGCGGAACCGTAGCTGACGTTCACGAGGCGCTATAATATTGTACCCTGATGCATTCCACTAATTATTATTTATCACTTGAAAGGAACTTGGTCATATAAATCTGTTGTTGGATCCCGGACTATAAATGAAATGAAAATAATAAACAACAATAAACAATAAACTAGAAAATAATAAACATGAAATTATGAAAATAATAAACAAATGAAATGATTATACTTAACACCTACTATCCCGCTTATAGTATTTGTTTTTCCTACTGTGTGATATGTGTAATGTAGAGGCTGCTTTTAGATATAGAACATTACTTATGTAGGTACCTATATAGTTTAATACTTTTATATCATGCACCATTTAAAAAGAAAAATTATATTATGCGACAGAACATTAAAAATATACAATCAAACTATTTTATTATTATTTTTATACAACCTTGAACTTTAAACATTACTATGCGTATTGTGTAATGTACGTTCGTGTATGACTTGGGTAAGTAGGTAATATCGTTATTTTCTTCTAAGAATTGTTTTTTTTCTCGTCAAATCACTGGAAAGACTAACACCAAATGCAAAAGAAAATTGAAAGAATCCGTGTGGAACGTAGGTACAATTGAATTATTCATTACATCAAAACTTTTCAATACCTAAATTCGTTACCTAAATATTTATGAGTACCTATAGGTATCGACGACAATATGTTAAGTAAAATAAGATAACCATCATATTGATATACCTATGAATATCCATTAGGTACACATGAGAATAAGAAACGAGAATAGCACAATATTATTATTTTAATAAGCATAGGTAGATAGATACATTCCTTTAAATCCCATGATGCCGATTCCAAACGAAATTTAATTAACTAGTGTACCAATAGATGGCGCAAAAGGCGGTTAGACGGTGCGCTAGTATATCGATTTTATCAACAAGCCTGTATTTACAGAGGAAAAAATGTTTCTGTGAAAAACATCTTTATCTAATAAATTACGCACGAAATAGATTTGATTTAGCTTTTAATAATCCTAATAATGCTTTCGAATGTGGATCGTGTCGGTCGAACGCATTTTTTCTTTTGTTTCACATAGTAAAACATTATGAGATACGGAAAATAACATCGCCCGCTTCACCTGGCAACACTGAAATGTCTATGAATTTGACCCCGATGCTCATGTCGTGTCCCGAGCTAAAGTGTGTAGTGGAGGGCCAGGCCCATCGTTTTTTATCTTCGTCCCGGTGAAGATATTGTAAAATGGGCACATAATCGGTAATAATCTTGTTATTTACTCGTTAATTCCGTATGTCGCGCATTAATGCTCAGTAATAAACGTAATCGGTACCATTAAAAATACATCCCGACCGGAACGTACTGGCTCCTATTGCTAAGAATAATCATCTAGTCTCTAACACGGATCATTTTATTGCTATTTAATTTTATCAGTGTTATTTTTAAAATTATTATCGTTTTATTTGTACTGTCTAAACAGTGTGATGTGGTCGTCGAATCGTGACTTTATGTAAGTGGATGATTTTACAGAATTCTCAGGTATTTTGTGTTAAGTGAGACAATGGTATAGGTATCGATTATTTTGCGCTAACGTAATGTCATCCCAGTAGCGTAGTGATAATATTAGAAAATCTATGTTTGTAACCACGAATACAATTGTCTAGGCATCTCGTTTTATACTGAGCTTAGTAGAACCACGATTTAGATTGTGACTAAAATAGTGTCGATGATAAAAATCATTCTGAACCAGTTACCTCTAAGCTCATAGCAAAAAATTATAGCTTGTCGAAACAAAAAGTAGGTATAATTAGATACATAGTACAATTATTAATTATTAACTAGTGCAATGATTGATTATTTTTTTAACGATTGCAAGAAACTAAACTATTGTTGAAAAATTGAATCTAGTAAAGTTTTGTACCTAACTACTTAATAATAAATGAAATAAAATATGATTTATTGAAAAGCTCAGTGCAATAACTAACAATTAGCATTGCAATTACTGGAATTGCAATAACTAGAATTAATATAAAAACTTTATTAGGTATACCTGCTGCTCAAAATGATCGGATAAATAAATAAAAATACCTAATTAAGATATGTAAGACACTTAATGAAACTCAAAACTTCTGATACTATCAGATGGCTGAAATTAAAAAAAAAAGAATGCATACTGCCAAATTTTAATATTAGTTACTAGAAACCATTTATCGCATTTACTTTTTTATTTTGTTAATCTCAGGCTTAGATTAAAACAAAAAGGCCACCGCCGCCTCTTTGTTTTAATCTAAGATCTCAAGTCTCAATGAAATTAATCGAGTAACAAAAAACGGTTATTTGTCAAAACACCCAGTATGGAAAAAGTGCAACTTGTATTTTACATTTAGGTACGTCTGCCTAGACCGCAATTTATTAAAAAACATATTTTCCTTGTTTCAGTTAACTTACAGGAAGTTTGTGCTCAAATTGAACTTGCGAACTCTGCGTGTTCGCCTGTCTGAAGCCATTTAAGTGAGTATAGTGGGTGGTTAAACATGGCCAACCCAAATCGTGAGAGTGTTAGTACTCGTTTCTCTGATAATTATGATCTTAAAGAAGAACTAGGAAAAGGAGCATTTTCAATTGTGCGACGCGCAGTTCAAAAATCTACTGGATATGAATTCGCTGCCAAAATTATCAACACTAAAAAACTCTCAGCCAGAGACTTCCAAAAACTCGAAAGAGAAGCACGTATTTGTCGAAAATTGCAGCATCCTAATATTGTAAGACTACACGATTCCATTCAAGAAGAACACTTTCACTATCTCGTCTTCGACTTAGTGACGGGGGGCGAACTATTTGAAGATATTGTAGCACGGGAATTTTATTCTGAAGCGGATGCTTCTCATTGCATTCAACAAATTCTTGAATCTGTACATCACTGCCATCATAATGGAGTTGTACATAGGGATTTGAAACCTGAAAATCTTTTACTAGCCAGTAAAGCCAAAGGAGCTGCTGTTAAGTTAGCTGATTTTGGTTTAGCAATTGAAGTACAAGGGGATCAACAAGCATGGTTTGGATTTGCTGGCACTCCAGGATACTTGTCACCAGAAGTTTTAAAAAAGGAACCTTACGGGAAGCCCGTAGATATCTGGGCATGTGGTGTGATTTTATATATTTTGTTAGTTGGTTATCCACCATTTTGGGATGAGGATCAACACCGACTTTATGGACAAATTAAGGCCGGTGCTTACGATTACCCTTCTCCTGAGTGGGATACCGTTACTCCCGAAGCAAAAAGTCTTATCAATCAAATGCTTACTGTTAATCCAAGTAAGCGGATAACTGCATCTGAAGCATTAAAGCATCCTTGGATATGCCATCGCGAACGTGTTGCTTCAGTAATGCACAGACAAGAAACTGTAGACTGCTTGAAGAAATTCAATGCTCGGCGCAAATTAAAAGGCGCAATACTAACTACCATGTTAGCCACAAGAAACTTTTCAGGAAAATCTATGGTCAACAAAAAGGGTGATGGGTCTCAAGTCAAGGAATCGACTGATAGTAGTACTACTTTGGAAGATGATGATTTAGACAAAGATAAGAAAGGTGTTGATCGTGCATGTACTGTTATTTCCAAAGAGCACGATGAAGAGGGATTCACTAAAGCGGATTCATTTGGAAAGGCTCGTGGTGACAGCAATGCTTCATTGCGACGCGCTGAAATTATTAAAGTTACTGAGGTGCTTTTAGATGCAATCAATAATGGTGACTATGAAACCTATTCCAAACTATGTGATCCTAACGTGACTGCATTTGATCCTGACGCCCTAGGTAATTTGGTAGATGGCGTAGAATTCCACAAGTTTTTCATTGACAACACGCCACCACATGTTAAAACGAATACTACGATTTTCAACCCCAGGGTGCATCTTCTTGGCGAAGATGTTGCCGTAATAGCATATGTATGCGTAACTCAAAGCGTTGATGCTGAAGGCAGACGAGCTACAAATCAATCAAAAGAAACCCGCATATGGCACAAGCGCCACAACAAGTGGACAGCGGTACATTTTCATCGCTCCTAACTAGTCCCTTTTTCGCACCAGTACTTCAAGCCTGCGGATAATGGTCTCAAAAAACAAAAAATGTGTAATGGTGTTTCTGTTACAACCACTGTCAGCATTCAGAACGCTGCAGATAAATGATGATAGCAAAATAATTATCCCAGGACTAGATATTAACCTACCAATCAAGCTATGAAAATTTACACGAATTTTATTAGTAATTCTTTCTAATCTCAAGAAGTAAAAATACATACTAAGAGATTATCTACACCAACATAAGCATTTCAAAGGGTTGTTTCTAATGAGATTCACTTTCATGTCCTAAACTAGCATCACAATGTGGCTAAAATGTGATACCGTTAACAAATATACAATGCTTCGTGCTAGATAGTAGAGTAAAATTAAACCGACTTCGACTATAATCGAAAAATGTCAACGAATGTCGTGCGTCATGAGTTCGAGACCCAGACAATTGTTGCTAAATTGCTAATCAGTAACAAAAGAAATCTCTTATTACAATCAGATCTGATACTAAGAATCTATGTACGTTTTATCATATAAAATCCAGCAAAATAAAATCAAGTTTAGAAATTGTTAGCACATTTCTCAATAAGTCTCTCTGTATACATTTTTAACTATGAATGTTTTATCGTGCTTAAACATGGTGTTCTATTTGTTATCAAATACCTAGTTAGTAAGGATTAAGTAACTGATGATGCAGTTATTGGCACTAGACATCAGTGTGATCACAATGATGATGAGAGTTTGTATCTCATAAGTATTTCTGGTTATAAGTTAGATTATTAGTTTTTGCTTTGTAACGATTTGTCTTAAGTGAATTTATATCAATTTCGTCAATTTTAGATTAATCTAATGTTGTTAATATTCAGCTTTTGCTTTAGTTAAATGCATTTTCATTCGAATACTACTGACGTTGTATATTTACATGAAGCTTTTCGTATTGTGATAACTGTGCAAAATTGGATGATGGTTGCATGCGATCATGCGATGTACCTACCTACTTATTTATTACATTGTTTTCAGCATTTGAAACTTATGATTTAGCACATTATACCATTGAAATAATACCAAGGTTCATAGAAAGAGCTGAACAAGCACTTCATCTCGTTTGTTAACGTCCATCAATTCCCGCATTACGCATAATATTATTATGAATATCTTACACTTTATGCATTGTGTAAAAAAAACTTGAAATACCAAAGTATACTATAGTAATTGTACGAGTAACTGTACGAATAGTGTTCGGCTAACGCGAAACAAAAATAGATAGAAATGTTTGAAAAAAAAAACGCGATATTTCAATAATTTTGAAAATTATTATTACTTTATTTAATTAAAAAGGAGCTTGTATACGTGATATTAATATATTTATGTATATGTAAGAAATTTAGGTGTTTTTGCACAGTTTCACTTTCGAATCAATCCTTAAAGTACTAAAATATTTTTCAGGGTTTTCTAGAGATGTACTTAATATTGAATTAAAAATAGTAGGTATTATAAACATGTTTGTAATAACATAATAATTTTTTTAGGATATTTTAGAATTTTAGTAAGTAATAGTTATACATTATTTATATCTATTACAAAAAGAGGAAGACAAAAGAACTTCAATGCATAATAACGTTGTACATCTTTAACAAATTGATCTTCTTCCCTTTTAAGGTACTTATCACTAAAAAAATTTACCGCCGCACTCAGAGTCGACTTTAATAATTACTTAGTTAAGTATAGATTATTAAAACAAAACTGCCGCAATCAGACAAGTTCAATAAATTAATGTTAAATGGCATTTAACTAATTAAGTTACATCTCATCAAATGCCAATTAACATTAATTTATTAAACTTGTCTGATTGCGGCAGTTTTGTTTTAAAAATCTATACTTAACTAAGTAATCATTAAAGTCGACTTTGAGTGCGGCCGTAGTCATTCAAAGAATTGATTGATGAATACCGGAGAGTAACAGTAGGTAGTGCCATGAACATAAATTAGTGCCAATAACTGTAATAACTAAAGATATATTCTAGTCTTTATTGTTACGCGTATTTAGTGTTTAATCAAGGTTTATAATTTTAATTTTGAACATAATATAGTACATAGGTACATACCTATATTATAATAGTAAAACATAAATTGTGTAAATAGATATTGATTTGCACATTGCGTGTGTTATGAGTGTCGTCAACATTAAACGTTATCCTATCTGGTATTTTTACGCTAAGTATGTATTAGGTACGTTATTAAATGGAATTTATTTACGTTACCTATGGACACTTTACCAATGATGTCTCAAAATGTTTTCTGTTTATACTAAGATTTTTATATAGTTGTGTTCGGTTTTATCAATTTAAAATGCGGATATTTTTTAAAGTATCTAGTCCATATTACCTATATTGTTACCAATTACTCTTTCTCGACAAGATGAAACCTAGCTCGTTACACTAGGTATTTACAATGAATTTAGTGCTTTCAAATCACATCACACAATATTTTAAGTTTTATCATAAGTTTCGAGTGTAGTTACCTATTATTTACTTATTTTTTATCAAGTTTTTCATACAAATCTCATTTGAATTTTTCGATGATGGTACATGAAATATCAATTTATTGTTAGTAATCTAAAATTCCATCTTAAAATTTCAAATTATCTCAAATTATTATTATCATCAATAATTATAAACCTAACTGAATGGTTAAATTGCATTTGCGATTGACTTCAAAATTTACTTAATTCTGTGGCTTATAAATCTTTCAATAATTCCGCTTTAAATGTAAACTTTTAATATTCTAATACTTAACTAGGCATTTAAAGTTAAATGATAAAGTTGCCTAAAACACATTTTATGAATAACCATATTTTATTTATTGCACAAAATATAATGTCATCTTCCAAGTGTACCTTTAAAGACAGCAATATTTTATGTGAGTAGGTAGAATCCTATTTATAGTCTTCCCATAGCCGTGTTCCAGTGAAACCTAGGCACTTATTTAACCCAAAATGCCCCACCTAATTAACTACCTAGTACCTACCTACTGGAACCAACCGAATCTCATCTAATTTAACTATTATAAACGAACTTGTCTCTCTGCGATTTGATTTTGAAGGGTGCACATTAACTTGAAAGTTATGCACGTAATTTGCATTCTAAATAACGGGCACAGGCAGACATGACGAAAATTAACTATATCTACCTATTTTTACTGATAGTCGAAATAGCTCGCGAACGCGCCGCTTACTAACTCAGGGCGGTAGAATATACGGGACCTGACGCAAACCCTCCTTACTATTATATCTACTGGTTAATATTTGAGTGTTTTTCTATTCCGTGGATAATAATAATAAAAATAATGCAGCCCGAACAAATGCTTTTTTTGCATAATGAAATCCATTAAGATTTGGGAGCGATGTCAAATTTATTATCCTAGGTACCTAAACAATAAATATATCGCTGCTTAAATTCATATCCACCACAAATCAAAAATTATTCTGGTGTCCTGTAGCAGTTGTTTATTATAATACAATTCATAAAATGCTGCTTACGCTTAATACGCTTGTAAAGATTATGCAAAAATTCGATATAAAATAATTAAGTAAAACTTGTCTTTTTTTCTTTGATTAGCTCTTCTGTAAAAAAGGGTAATTTTGATTTGTGGTAGTTTTGAATTTAAGCAGCTATATATAAATTTTCATACTAAAATTGCTGGCGTGATACACAAAAGATATAATATCAAGTTTTATACTACTTAGTACTTATACCTACTATCGTTGCCGGCGTGTTAACACGAGATACAGATTTTCACACTTACCTACGTTACCTCCGAGGTAACACGAATATGAATTTTTAACCGACTTCCAAAAAGGAGGAGGTTCTATGTTCGATTGTATGTATGTTTTTTTTTTCATAAGTACATAAGTAGTAAGTATTTACTAATTTTGTCGGCGTGTATCACGAAAAAAAGGATTTTGTACTAAAATTGCCACCGTATACACGAAAGATATTATTATGATGATATAAAGAAATAGATATTGTTTTAAAGTTGTCGCGATAACACCAAAGGCATTGAATTTGATACTAATATAGTCGCTTCGGTAAAAGAAAAATGGGGATTTTCATACTAAAATGGCGTGTTTTGCAATCGGTTTAAGATTTTCTGAATAGTGACCGAATATTCAAGCATGTGAGAAAACAAACAAGACTGGGGCAGGGATGACAGCTGGTTATTGATATCGCACGTACGTACATTAATTTTACGATGTAGGAACCGACCTGCTGCAAGTTTTTGGACGAGTGTGATGACGTTAGTTTATCTCGTTTGGTTTATTAATGACGTCAGATACAGCGGTCAGTGACGTACCTACACCACGTACGATATGACTACCGGACTACATATAAGTTATTTCGTGAACAGATGTATCCGTGATGGAATAATCGAGCAAATTAAAGACGTATGTGCGTCTCTTTTTAACCGACTTCCAAAAAGGAGGAGGTTCTATGTTCGATTGTACCTATGTATGTTTTTTTTATTGGATATTATACCAAATTCGCCTGCCGGACATCGTAGTCTCTGTGTATGACAAAGAATGGGATACATCTACATAACCCCAATTCCCAAACTTCAGACCTTTATAATGCTGCAATGGCGTGGTTTCAAAAGTTTCTGATTCTTTTTGATTAAGGGTAGTTCGGAAGCGTTGACAGCTCACAGAAGAAAAGTCGAGCGCAGACGTGACACAAAAGATAAAACTTGACCATATAAAAAGTACGGCAGGCGACTCCTCGACGTCTCATCTGTATACATTGGGCCTAGAGGTGCTTCGTCCCCATAATGCGCATTATGGACGAGTAATGCGGTTGGTCATAGTGAATTAGGGCAATGCATGGTCAAATGATACTGGAAATTTGGTGTCGTAATTTGGTAAATCCTATCGATAAACCTCGAAGGTCTCCATTCTAGTCGATTCGAAAAGATTTGATTTAGTGTAGAAGCGACACACGATTCACGACCACCTTTATGGATCCAGATAATATACTGTATCGATTGGACGTCCAGGTATCCCTTAAGTAGGTACCTACCTACGTCCTTAACCTATTAACTCTATAAATTTTATTTATACAGTTTCGTAAATAACCGTAGGTACATGATAGAACTGAGATAAATAAGGAAGCTTCATGATATCGCCTTTTTATATATTGCCTAAAATTTTATATCTCCTAATAATATTTAATAGAAATCCTCAAATTAGATAATAAATATAGCTTAAATATACCTACTAAACTCGAATTTAATTTACATTATCTTTGTACTTACCTAATGAAACTTTATAAAAGGGAACTGTTTCCTAACAGTGGGACATTGTAAAAAAGAAGATGTTACACTGTCATCATATTTATTTACTTAGCCACCTACTCAATAATAATAACTTTCACAGTAGTTTTTGTTTAGATGTTTGTTTTAATCTTGTGTAGTGCCTAATGGGTGCAGTGCAATACAGCTAACAATGTCCTTAGACTAACTAGATTTTTATTTTAAAGTATTTTCAAAACAATTAACTCACTTGCACATTTGTTCAATTCATCAGAATGAAAATTATATTTAAATAAATCTAATTCACATTGTTAATATTCTAAATGAAAAACCTGAACAGATTTTGACCATTCAGCTAGTAATTTGTAAATTTGCATTGAATATTAGATACATAATAAATTAATTAAATTATTATGAATAATAAAAATTTTGTTATGTGTAATAATTGCCAGCATTGTAAGCAAATTTATAACTAGAATGTATTGAAATGTTTTAAATGTTTAGTCAAAAAATATGCAAAATATTGCACCCTCTGAGTACACTTTTGAGATTATTTACCTACTGTATTAGTTATTAGTATATAAATATCATGTTATTTATACACTTATGCTTTTATGCACAGTCATTTTATTTTAAAATTTCTAACTCTTTATTAAATTATGGAAGCTAAGTTTCTTGTAGCATAAATTTCGAAATGTGTAGGTGTATTATATGAAATTGTCAATATTTGTATTTGAAAATAATTTCTTGAACCTTTGCATTGCCGATTATAATGTAACATTCTCTAAAATAAAGTTCTTTTGATCTACATTGTGTTTATCATAACTACAGAGAATATTTTTCCCCGGCAGTTTCACGGTGCAGTAATTTCAGAGTTCCCATGGTAATTTCAGGATAAAGTATAAACCTATGTATAAATCTTCCTCTCACACTATTCTATTGGTGAAAACTGCATGAAAATCTGTTCAGTTTTTGAGTTTATTGCGAACAGACAGACGTGGTAGAGGACTTTGTTTTATAATATGAAATATAACAGCGGCGCGTCGCCCGTGCCCTTGCCCACCCCCAACCTGTATATCCAGAAAATGTAATGTGTTATTTTGGGTTTCCTTCCAGTAAATCCAAGTGTGAAACAAATTAATATTAATAAATACAAGTTTACTTAAGAATTATACTACAGATAAATAAATAAAACACTTTTATAAAATATACATAATATATTATATGACTTGTAACAAATTATAAATGCAATCAACAATATTATTGTCATAGCTAACAAATATGTTTACAGTCTATCTACAAAAGTTTTGGTAAACCAAATCAGTCGTACCTCAATTCAACAACTTCCTCACAACATTGAGTTCAATAACTTCATTTTAGTATGAACACCTTTGCAGCCATCGTGAGATACATTAAAATTCTTGAGCACACTGTTAATGTCTTTTTTCTGCACTTTATTACCAAACTCTCTCTCTATACATTTGATGAGATGATCTTCAGTCAATTTATTAAATTTAATAAAATATTTCAAAGTTTTTAAATTTTTAAATTGGTGCTTTAATTTATTTTCAAACGCTTCATCACAGTTCTTCAGTAAGTCACCTGTTATGATATCACAGTTATATATCAATATTATTGTTATATTCTTTTTTAAATATTCATTTCTCATAACTATTTCCAGTATAAGATTTTCTATACCAACATCATTTATATGAAGATCGTCAACAAAAAATATTGATGTTTTGCACATAGTTGCTCCAAATAAAATCTCATTGGGAATTCTGTATGCAAAACTTGGCATTGTATAATGATACACATTACAATTTTCTTTTATATTATCCATGATCAGAGATGCAGTGTATGTCTTGCCTACACCAGTACCGCCATAGAGAAATAAAAGTTTACTACCTGTTTCAAAGTTCATATTTTCAACAATCATTTCTATGGCATTATTTTGTCCGTACACATTGTTTTTTAATGTTTTTTTCAAATTTTTAATGTCCATTACTTCAAAGCATTTAAAATGAAAAATATTGTATACAAAAATTGATACAATAACAAGTATAACCGGGATCATTTTCTTAACATGAACAAGGTAAACACTTTGTTTTTTACTCCTGAATTTTATGTGGCATTTCCTTACATTGTCACTGCTGTTCAAATTCTCGATTTGTTGTGGCGGCGGAGATGCAACTGGCGGTTGAGTTGGAATTAAAAAAGGCACTACATTGTCCTTGGCAAGATAAAATTCACCATCCTCATCTTCAATATATGTAGGGGGCTCATTGAAAGATACATCAACGCTCATTGCAGAGTTTCCACTTAAATCTATGTCCATAGGCTCATAACTCCTATTGTGATAATCCATTTTTATAATTAAAGATATTTTCCTTTGTATAGGTAGTTACGTACTCTTCAGCAGCCGCTAAAAACTAACCAAACAAAAAAACTAACCAAACAAAATGAAAATTCAATAACAAAGAGAAGCTGGATCACATCTCACAAGCAGAGAGAAGGTAATCACCACGGTTCTCAGTAATATAAGTTACTCTATGGTAATCACTGTAATCACTACTGCTTAAATAAAACGTAATGATTACCTTCTCTCTGCTGCTGCTCACAAGTGCAAAATTCAAATTAAAAATAATTTGAAATTACGAAGCAACGACTATATCCAGAGAGAAGGTAATCACTACGATCAGAGAGAAGGTAATCACTACGATGACTATATTAATCTACCCACAAATTAACTAGACGTGTCTACGTCTCTGACCTACCGTCTCTGTCTACCGTAGTGATTACCTTCTCTCTGTCTACAACATTAAAAAGTACTCGTAGACACTGAGCAAATAATCACTATGCTCGTAGATACCTACTCTTTGCTCGACACTGCGACTGCGACCGTGTGATTACCTTCTCTCTGACTGCGACCAGAGAGAAGGTAATCACTACGTGACTGCGACTGCTACAGCTCTACACTGTCATTTTTTTACTAATTTACCCCAATGGTGAAGGCAAAGGAAGCTAAGTCAATACAGTCAATTCAGTGGTTTTTTTCTTCTTCTGAAGTTATTTACATCGAAATGCATTGGTGAGATGCATTTCGATGCTTTACCGGAACTTTTGACGGCAACTCTTCACAGTTGAACCTTAATAGGACGCTCTGTGGGCGGTGTGAAGTTGGCCCCCCAATGTCAAAAAAAAAATAAAATAAAGTGAGTTCTAGTGGCCCCCCACATAGTTCCGGAGTTCTTTATACTTTTTGGAAATAGTTCTGTTGTTTACATAGACCAAAAATGGTTTTGAAATAATGGGGGGCCAACTTCCCGATTTTCATATTTTACGGCCTTATACCGCGAAAAGTATTAGTCAAATCGAAAAATGTTATAGAGATAATGTGTAGAACTCTTTGGGGGGCCAACGGAACTCTTACAAAAAAATCGATTTTTGAATATTTTATTTTTTTTCAAAATAATTAATTATATTCATCTGAACCTAGCGTCTTTCCTATCGGTTATATCGAAATAAGTTATAGGAAAAACTTATAGAACTCTTTGAGGGGCACCTAGAAATCTAAGAAAAAAATTCATTTTCCGGAAACTAGATGAAAATTGAGAAAAACTTTTTTTTTATACACAAGTTTTTAAAAAAATGGCATGAGTTCTAGTTGCCCCCCACATAGTTCTGAACATCTATATACATTTTAGAAATAGTTCTGTTGTTTACATAGACCAAAAATGGTTTTGAAATAATTTCCCGATTTTCATATTTTACGGCCTTATACCGCGAAAAGTATTAGTCAAATCGAAAAATGTTATAGGGATAATGTGTAGAACTCTTTGGGGGGCCAACGGAACTCTAACAAAAAAATCGATTTTTGAATATTTTATTTTTTTCCAAAATAACTAATTATTTTTATCTGAACCTAGCGTCTTTCTTATCGGTTATATCGAAATAAGTTATAAGAAAAACTTGTAGAACTCTTTGAGGGGCACCTAGAAATCTAAGAAAAAATTTCATTTTCCGGAAACTAGATGAAAATTGAGAAAAACTTTTTTTTTATACACAAGTTTTTAAAAAAATGGCATGAGTTCTAGTTGCCCCCCACATAGTTCTGAACATCTATATACATTTTGGAAATAGTTCTGTTGTTTACATAGCCCAAAAATGGTTTTGAAATAATTTCCCAATTTTTTTACGGCCTTGTACCGCGAAAAGTATTAGTCGAATCGAAAAATGTTATAGGGATAATGTGTAGAACTCTTTGGGGGGCCAACGGAACTCTAACAAAAAAATCGATATTTGAATATTTATTTTTTTCCAAAATAACTAATTATTTTCATCTGAACCTAGCGTCTTTCTTATCGGTTATATCGAAATAAGTTAAAGGAAAAACTTGTAGAACTCTTTGAGGGGCACCTAGAAATCTAAGAAAAAATCACATTTTCCGGAAACTCGATGAAAATTGAGAAAAACTTTTTTTTTATACACAAGTTTTTAAAAAAATGGCATGAGTTCTGGTTGCCCCCCACATAGTTCTGAACATCTATAGACATTTTGGAAATAGTTCTGTTGTTTACATAGCCCAGAAATGGTTTTGAAATAATTTCCCAATTTTTTTACGGCCTTGTACCGCGAAAAGTATTAGTCAAATCGAAAAATGTTATAGGAATAATGTGTAGAACTCTTTGGGGGGCCAACGGAACTCTAACAAAAAAATCGATTTTTGAATATTTATTTTTTTCCAAAATAACTAATTATTTTCATCTGAACCCAGCGTTTTTCTTATCGGTTATATCGAAATAAGTTAAAGGAAAAACTTGTAGAACTCTTTGAGGGGCACCTAGAAATCTAAGAAAAAATTTCATTTTCCGGAAACTAGATGAAAATTGAGAAAAACTTTTTTTTTATACACAAGTTTTTAAAAAAATGGCATGAGTTCTAGTTGCCCCCCACATAGTTCTGAACATCTATATACATTTTGGAAATAGTTCTGTTGTTTACATAGCCCAAAAATGGTTTTGAAATAATTTCCCAATTTTTTTACGGCCTTGTACCGCGAAAAGTATTAGTCGAATCGAAAAATGTTATAGGGATAATGTGTAGAACTCTTTGGGGGGCCAACGGAACTCTAACAAAAAAATCGATATTTGAATATTTTTTTCCAAAATAACTAATTATTTTCATCTGAACCTAGCGTCTTTCTTATCGGTTATATCGAAATAAGTTAAAGGAAAAACTTGTAGAACTCTTTGAGGGGCACCTAGAAATCTAAGAAAAAAATTCATGTTCCGGAAAATAGATGAAAATTGAGAAAAACTTTTTTTTTATACACAAGTATTTAAAAAAATGGCATGAGTTCTAGTTGCCCCCCACATAGTTCTGAACATCTATATACATTTTGGAAATAGTTCTGTTGTTTACATAGCCCAAAAATGGTTTTGAAATAATTTCCCAATTTTTTTACGGCCTTGTACCGCGAAAAGTATTAGTCAAATCGAAAAATGTTATAGGGATAATGTGTAGAACTCTTTGGGGGGCCAACGGAACTCTAACAAAAAAATCGATTTTTGAATATTTATTTTTTTCCAAAATAACTAATTATTTTCATCTGAACCTAGCGTCTTTCTTATCGGTTATATCGAAATAAGTTATAGGAAAAACTTGTATAACTCTTTGAGGGGCACCTAGAAATCTAAGAAAAAAAACACATTTTCCGGAAACTCGATGAAAATTGAGAAAAACTTTTTTTTATACACAAGTTTTAAAAAAAATGGCATGAGTTCTAGTTGCCCCCCATATAGTTCTGAACATCTATATACATTTTAGAAATAGTTCTGTTATTTACATGGACCAAAAATGGTTTTGAAATAATGGGGGACCAACTTGCCAATTTTCATGTACTACTACTACTACTACTACTACTACTACTACTACTACTACTACTACTAAATTACTGTTATCGACGTCTGGTTTTTAGTTTTTTTTTTTTTTAGTTTTGCCGTTCTTACTGCCTCTGTGCACCCTTGATCACTATGCCTTAAAGATTGTAACTTTTTAATCTATAAATAATGTAATAAAAATGTAATTGATCGCTGTCTGTACATGGGAGATATACGACAAAAAATATTATTGGGACCTTTATCAACGCAATAGCACTGCATAACAATGATTGTTAGAATTTTATCTTTTTTCATGTGCGTTTGTGCACGCTTATCTCAGAAATGGCTTATCTGATTTAGATGAAATTTTCATTATGTAACTAGCTGTTCCCCGTAGTTTCACCCACGTTAATTTCTGAGATCCCGCGAAAATTTCGGGATAAAAAGTACCTTTTATCCTTCTCTGTATTCCTGGCAACGTGTATGCAAAATTTCGTAATGATCGGTTTAACCGTTAAGGCGTGAAATTATAACAGACAGACAGACGTGAAAATAATATTTTTTTACTTCTTACTGATCGACCATCATCTGCTGGATTTCGGATCGGAGTTCTGGTTTAGTATCCAGTTCTAAATTGAAGATACCATACTGATGTGTGACAAATGCAGAAGTTCCGTCCTTCACGTGCTAGTGGAACTGTCAAAATAATATTGTTTTACTTTGTCTCGGCTCTACCATGATCAGATGGGTTTTAAACGGGAGTTCTGGTTTTCAATCCAGTTCTGTATCTAAGTTCTGATATTCGTCTGTGAGATACGAAGGAGTTCCGAGCTTCACGTGCTGGTGGAACTGTTAAAATTTTTTTTTTAACTTTTTAACTGCTATACCATGATCTGCTGGATTTTGAAACGGAGTTCTGGATTTTTATCCAGGTCCTAATTGAAGATGTTATACTGATCTATGAGAAACAAAGGAGTTCTTGCCTTCACGTGCTAGTGGAACTGTTAAAATATATTTCTTTTTACTTTTTAACTGCTCTACCATGATCTGCTGGATTTTGAAACGGAGTTCTGGATTTTTATCCAGGTCCTAATTGAAGATGTTATACTGATCTATGAGAAACAAAGGAGATCCCGCCTTCACATGCTAGTGGAACTGTTAAAATATATTTTTTTACTTTTTAACTGCTCTACCATGATCTGCTGGATTTTGAAACGGAGTTTTGGATTTTTATCCAGGTCCTAATTGAAGATATTATACTGATCTATGAGAAACAAAGGAGTTCGCGCCTTCACGTGCTAGTGGAAATGTTAAAATATATATTTTTTTACTTTCTAACTGCTCTACTATAATCTGCTGGATTTCGGATCGGAGTTTTGGTTTAGTATCCAGTTCTAAATTGAAGATGCCATACTGATCTGTGAGAAACGCAGAAGTTCCGTCCTTCACGTGCTAGTGGAACTGTCAAAATAATATTGTTTTACTTTGTCTCGGCTCTACTATGATCAGATGGGTTTTAAACGGGAGTTCTGGTTTTCAATCCAGTTCTGTATCTAAGTTTTGATACTGGTCTGTGAGATACGAAGGAGTTCCGCCCTTCACCTGCTGGTGGAACTGTTAAAATAATATTTTTTTACTTTCTAGCTGCTCTGCCATGATCTGCTGGATTTTGAACCAGATTTCTGGATTCGTATCCAGTTTTAAATTGAAGATGTCATACTTATCTGTGAGAAACGAAGGATATCCGTCCTTCACGTGCTAGTGGAACTGTTAAAATATTTTTTTTTTTACTTTTTAACTGCTCTACCAAGATCTGCTGGAGTTCGAAACAGAGTTCTGGATTCGTGTCCAGTTCTAAATTGAAGATATCATAGTGATCTATGAGAAACCAAGGAGTTCCCGCCTTCACGTGCTAGTGGAACTGTTAAAATAATATTTTTTAACTTTTTCTCGGCTCTACCATGATCAGATGGGTTTTAAACGGGAGTTCTGGTTTTTAATCTAGTTCTGTATCTAAGTTCTGATACTGGTCTATGAAATACTAAGGAGTTCCGCCCTTCACGTGCTAGTAGAACTGTTAAAATAATATTTTTTTTACTTTTATGCTGCTCTACCATGATCTCCTGGATTTGAACCGGATTTCTGGGTTCGTATCCAGTTTTAAATTGAAGATGTCATACTTACCTGTAAGAAACGAAGGATTTCCGTCCTTCACGTGCTAGTGGAACTGTTAAAATAATATTTTTTTTTACTTTTTAACTGCTCTACCAAGATCTGCTGGAGTTCGGAACAGAGTTCTAGATTCGTGTCCGGTTCTAAATTGAAGATATCATAGTGATCTGTGAGAAACCAAGCAGTTCCCGCCTTCACGTGCTAGTGGAACTGTAAAAATAATATTCTTTACCTTTTTCTCGGCTCTACCATGATCAGATGGGTTTTAAACGGGAGTTCTGGTTTTTAATCTAGTTCTGTATCTAAGTTCTGATACTGGTATATGAAATACTAAGGAGTTCCGCCCTTCACGTGCTAGTAGAACTGTTAAAATAATATTTTTTTTACTTTTATGCTGCTCTACCATGATCTCCTGGATTTGAACCGGATTTCTGGATTCGTATCCAGTTTTAAATTGAAGATGTCATACTTACCTGTGAGAAACGAAGGATTTCCGTCCTTCACGTGCTAGTGGAACTGTTAAAATAATATTTTTTTACTTTTTAACTGCTCTACCAAGATCTGCTGGAGTTCGGAACAGAGTTCTAGATTCGTGTCCGGTTCTAAATTGAAGATATCATAGTGATCTGTGAGAAACCAAGGAGTTCCCGCCTTCGCGTGCTAGTGGAACTGTTAAAATAATATTTTTTAACTTTTTCTCAGCTCTACCATGATCAGATGGGTTTTAAATGGGAGTTCTGGTTTTTAATCTAGTTCTGTATCTAAGTTCTGATACTGGTCTATGAGATACGAAGGAGTTCCGCCCTTCACGTGCTGGTGGAACTGTTAAAATAATACTTTTTTCCTTTTTAACTGCTCTACCATGACGGCCAGAGCTCTTGTTTCTTACAGATCAGTAATAGGTCTTCAATTAAGAACTGGATACGAATCCAGTACTCCCGTTTAAAGTCCAGTAGATCATGGTAGAGAAATAATAATTAATATTAATATTGCTTGAACATTATCACATTATTATCTATAGTCCCAACCTAAAAAGAAATATTGGTTTTAAACTAATGAGGGACCAACTTCCCAATTAAATTTTTTGCGGTCTTGTACCGACAAAAGTATTAATAAAATCGAAAAATGTTATAATTTGTAGTAAAACTCTTTGGGGTCAACCGAAACTTCAAAAGAAAAATTGGTTTTTTATTATATTATTATGATTGACGTAGATTTTTTTTAATTATTTTCTTTTTTTGGTGTTATTTTTTATAACGAGTCGGTCCGGACTCCAGAGATAATCCCATCGTGCATCTATTTCACACTTGCGGCCGTCGCGAGCAAATCCTCACCGTCTCCCTCTTAATCCCTTATTTTATAATTTTATCAGACCTTAGGAGGTAAACCCGCAGTCAGAGAGAAAGTAATCACTACGTTTTCCCGCCAAAGAGTTCTACACATTATCCCTATAACATTTTTCGATTTGACTAATACTTTTCGCGGTACAAGGATGTAAAAAAATTGGGAAATTATTTCAAAACCATTTTTGGGCTATGTAAACAACAGAACTATTTCCAAAATGTATATAGATGTTCAGAACTATGTGGGGGGAAACTATAACTCATGCCATTTTTTTTAAAACTTGTGTATAAAAAAAAGTTTTTCTCAATTTTCATCGAGTTTCCGGAAAATGTGTTTTTTTTCTTAGATTTCTAGGTGCCCCTCAAAGAGTTCTACAAGTTTTTCCTATAACTTATTTCGATATAACCGATAAGAAAGACGCTAGGTTCAGATGAAAATAATTAGTTATTTTGGAAAAAAATAAATATTCAAAAATCGATTTTTTTGTTAGAGTTCCGTTGGCCCCCCAAAGAGTTCTACACATTATCCCTATAACATTTTTCGATTTGACTAATACTTTTCGCGGTACAAGGCCGTAAAAAAATTGGGAAATTATTTCAAAACCATTTTTGGGCTATGTAAACAACAGAACTATTTCCAAAATGTATATAGATGTTCAGAACTATGTGGGGGGCAACTAGAACTCATGCCATTTTTTTAAATACTTGTGTATAAAAAAAAAGTTTTTCTCAATTTTCATCTAGTTTCCGGAACATGAATTTTTTTCTTAGATTTCTAGGTGCCCCTCAAAGAGTTCTACAAGTTTTTCCTTTAACTTATTTCGATATAACCGATAAGAAAGACGCTAGGTTCAGATGAAAATAATTAGTTATTTTGGAAAAAAATAAATATTCAAATATCGATTTTTTTGTTAGAGTTCCGTTGGCCCCCCAAAGAGTTCTACACATTATCCCTATAACATTTTTCGATTCGACTAATACTTTTCGCGGTACAAGGCCGTAAAAAAATTGGGAAATTATTTCAAAACCATTTTTGGGCTATGTAAACAACAGAACTATTTCCAAAATGTATATAGATGTTCAGAACTATGTGGGGGGCAACTAGAACTCATGCCATTTTTTTAAAAACTTGTGTATAAAAAAAAAGTTTTTCTCAATTTTCATCTAGTTTCCGGAAAATGAAATTTTTTCTTAGATTTCTAGGTGCCCCTCAAAGAGTTCTACAAGTTTTTCTTATAACTTATTTCGATATAACCGATAAGAAAGACGCTAGGTTCAGATAAAAATAATTAGTTATTTTGGAAAAAAATAAAATATTCAAAAATCGATTTTTTTGTTAGAGTTCCGTTGGCCCCCCAAAGAGTTCTACACATTATCCCTATAACATTTTTCGATTTGACTAATACTTTTCGCGGTATAAGGCCGTAAAATATGAAAATCGGGAAATTATTTCAAAACCATTTTTGGTCTATGTAAACAACAGAACTATTTCTAAAATGTATATAGATGTTCAGAACTATGTGGGGGGCAACTAGAACTCATGCCATTTTTTTAAAAACTTGTGTATAAAAAAAAAGTTTTTCTCAATTTTCATCTAGTTTCCGGAAAATGAATTTTTTTCTTAGATTTCTAGGTGCCCCTCAAAGAGTTCTATAAGTTTTTCCTATAACTTATTTCGATATAACCGATAGGAAAGACGCTAGGTTCAGATGAATATAATTAATTATTTTGAAAAAAAATAAAATATTCAAAAATCGATTTTTTTGTAAGAGTTCCGTTGGCCCCCCAAAGAGTTCTACACATTATCTCTATAACATTTTTCGATTTGACTAATACTTTTCGCGGTATAAGGCCGTAAAATATGAAAATCGGGAAGTTGGCCCCCCATTATTTCAAAACCATTTTTGGTCTATGTAAACAACAGAACTATTTCCAAAAAGTATAAAGAACTCCGGAACTATGTGGGGGGCCACTAGAACTCACTTTATTTTATTTTTTTTTTGACATTGGGGGGCCAACTTCACACCGCCCGCTCTGTGGGAAGTTGTATAGTAAAACGACAACCTCCCGATGAACGCCCCATTTCATCTTATTTCACTGTTTCCACACACTGTTCATCACTAATGGATCACTATTATGCAAAATCCACCACATTCACACAATATTAATCACGATAAACTAATTTGGAAACAAAGAAATAAAACTGACGTCCGTCACTGCTAAAATCCCGCCAAAAGCTCCACAGAAGTTCAATCTTTCTCTTTCTTCTTTTTATGGACTTTACCATATAATGCATTTAGCCAATTTCAAGTAAAATTAATTAAATCAATGTATTTTCTATTAAAATGCTTCGTTGTACGGTTTGAAATTGCGAGAATTTGGTAGGAAGGGATTCGCTCACGACCAAGGTTGTCAGAAGGAAATGAGATGGAATGGGGTTCATTAAGATGGAGATCGTTTTACAGATATAAAGTTCCACAGAGCATCTCTTAACTTCTCTGAACCTCCAACTGTGAAGAGTTGTTTCCAGAAGTTCCAGTAAAGCATCGAAAATGCATCGAAATGCATTTCAATATACATTTGTCTGTGTGGACTGATGAGATTCCTTTGCCTTTCCCGAAAGGGGGTAAATTTTCCAAAAAAGGAACAACAAAGGACTTTTAGCGAAATTTTTAGAAGAAAGGACGTCAGTTTTATTTCTTTGTTTCGCAAATTAGTTTATCATGAGGAGTGTGAGGAGAAATTTATGAAAGTTTATTCACACCATTTTGTAAATTCCTTGCATTGTAAAAATTAATGAATAAATAAATAAATAAAAAAAACTATTAATATTGTGTCAATATGGTGGATTTTGCATAATAGTGATCCATTAGTAATGAAGTGTGCGGAAACAGTGAAATAAGATGAAATAGGGCGTTTGTCGGGTTTTCGTTTTACTATACAACTTCCCACAGAGCGTCCTATTAAGGTTTAACTGTGAAGAGTTGCTGCCAAAAGTTCCGGTAAAGCATCGAAATGCAGCTCACCAATGCATATCGATGTAAATAACTTCGAAGAAAAACACAACTGAATTGGCTTTATGCACTTAGATTTTTTTGCCTTTTCCAAAAGGAGAAATAAAAAAAAAAAACAAAACGATTGCTATGACATCACAAGATTTTTGGCGGGAACTTGAACAGATTGGAATTGGATCAGATAATCAGAATTTTGAGGTCTAAAGCACTAAAGGGTATAATTAACATTGATGATTATCCAAGTGATTTTATTATTCTTTTTATATAAATTACACCTACTATTCTGGACCCATAGTTACCTCAGACTTGTTTAAATCTAAATAAAACCTACTCTTAGGATTCATGTGGGTTTTCTTATGCCTATTTAAAGATGCATGACTTCTGAATTTTTTAGAACATAAATCACATGCCAAAAAAGGAGAGTTATGAAGCCTTCTTATATGGTCAGCCCTCCTTGAAGAGGATAAAAAACTAAGGCTACAGTGCTCACAACGGTATGGTCTCTCTCCAGTATGAATTCTTGTGTGATACAGCAAAGAAGTTTTCGTGACATAGTTCCCACCACATACTTCACAAGTGTAATTTTTTTCTTTTGTATGTGTTACAATGTGTTCACGTAAAGAGCTCAAAGCAGGAAACCTTTTATCACAACATTTACAAATATGAACCTCTCCAAAGCCATGCTCAAATTTAATATGAACCCTCAAAGCCTGTTTACTACAGTATTTTTTATGACAAGTATCACAAACAAATTTGGCATCCTCATTAGGCTTTCTTCTTTCATGTTTACAATTGTTGTTTTTCAAATGAGATCTATATGTGAGCTTATTCTTGTATGATTTGCCACAATCCTGACATTTTACACTTGTTTTATGACTTAATTCATGTATTTTCATGGCATGTCCATTCTTAAGAATTTTACCACATTCACTGCAAACTTTAGTTGTGTGACTATCTTGTATGTGTTGGTTTAAAAGACTAACTGCTCCATAACTCCTGGCACATTTTGAACATTGGAATAATTTAGGGGCATGAACTCTTATATAATGTCTTCTTAGATGCCTTAGTTTCTCATGATCTCTTAAACATATTTTGCACTTTAAATTGTTTTTGTCGTCAGCATCTAAAACTATTTCTGACAGAGGCACTGCTTTTTCTCTTTTCTTAAATAATTTTTGTTTTTTAAGTCCCATACTTTCTATACAGAATGATTTTTTGGTACTATCTGGTAATATTTCAGGCAGTTTCACATCATATTTATCATTTGCTTCATTTATTACTTTTAGTGCATCAGCTTTAGTTCTAAATAAATTATTATTATAAAAAATATTACATTTAGATGATTTTGTATCTGGTATCACAAATAGTGAGCTTTTTTGGCAGGGTGAATATTCAGTACATTTGGTAATGATAGAGACGGTGTTACTAAGTGATTCAATGTTTTCTTTACACATTTTTACGAATGTGTAACTTTTGATTGCGAGTGTAGAACATTTACAGCAAACATTTCCTGATGTCATATTCCTTAAGAACTGAAAAACAAAAAATAATAATAGTTTTATTTATTACAATTATATTATGTTTGTATGGTCTATTCCAGTTTTTTATTCTATCAGTTTGTTTCATTTCCATGTTATAAAGTCTTTTTTAATGGTCTTCATTGTAGAAGCAACTACTTACTCAAATAAGTTTTATATCAGAAATTCTTTTAGCAAAGAACTACGTAAGAACTTACTTGAACTCCTAAAATACTAGATAATATTTCAGTCATTACTGTTACTAGTTTTTTTTCTTTATACTTCACAACAACTTCATCTTGAATGCTAACATATTTATCGGAATAAACCGAAATATTCATAAAACATAAATTACAGTAAGATGTCGGCCGCAATACAGTGTTTATAAGATTGGGAAATCCCATAGTTATTTTCTATTCCAATTCTATTCTTTTGTACACAAACTACTTAGAGATACTACTTCTTCTTCTTTGGTTTATGGCTTCGGGCACTATGTGTTGCCACAGTGACTCCGCCAATGTCACGTAGTTGAGAGAATACGTTGGAGTCCGACAATTAATGATCGGTAATGAATTAATTTAGATTTAGGCCCAATCAGCACTCGTTTTTGTCGTAGTGATTACCACAAATTAACTAGACTTATGTCTAAAGATTACCTTCTCTCTGGTGATTACCTTCTCTCTGGTTTTTGTATACTACTCAGAACATGAGGTATACTATATATACCACAGATGAAAATAACGAAAACTAGAAGACAGAGAGAAGGTAATCACTACGTGCTAGAAGAATAAAAAAAAAACTTTTTTGTGAAGTTTAGGTACCTAGTACTAGTACCTACCTGGTACTAGTACTAGGTACGTTTCGGGGAAAAATTAAAAACCTCAGAAAAGAAAAGCAAAACAATGACTTTTTTGGTGAAATTTACCTTTCGGGGAAGGCAGAAGGAAACTTAGTCCATATAGCCAATTCAGTGGTATATGTATATCTTTTTCTGAATATATTTACATCAAAATGCATTGGTGAGATGCATTTCGATGCTTTACCGGAACTTTTGGCGGCAAATTTTCGCAGTTGAACCTTAATAGGACGCTCTGTGGGAAGATGTACAGAAAAACGAAAACCTCCCGGAGAACTTATTTCATTGTTTCCGCACACTGTTCATCACTAATGGATAACTATTATGCAAAGTCCGCCATATTCACACAATATTAATCACGATAAACTAATTTGAAAAACAAAGAAATAAAACTGACGTCCACTCTGCTAAAAATCCCGCCAAAAGCATTTGTTTCATGTTTGACAATGTCATTTTTTTTAGAAATATTTACTTCTTTTTTTGATTTACTTAATTTTTACTTACATTTTCTCTCAATTTTCCCCAGTGGGGAAGGCAAAGGAAGCCAAGTCCATACAGCCAATTCAACTCCTTTCGAAGAAGGCAAACGAATCTAACTTCATACAGCCAGTTCAGAGAGTTTTTCTTTTCTGAAGTAATTTACATTGAAATGCATTGGTGAGATTGCCATTTAGCGCATACTAATTGCCGATTGTCGAAAGCAATGCCGCAGGATTGAAACCACTTCTATTTTTCGGACAGAACAGTACCGCGGGTGTACGCGCTACTTGTCCGCTTCGTCTCCCGCTCCCCGCCAACTTATTACTTACTACTTGCCGCCGTGTGGACGGCGAACGGCAAGTGTCGCGGAAACTGCGTGATTCTAAGGTTCTTTTTTTTTATTATTATTTTTTTTTTTTTGGGGCTGCGAAGCATGCGAGAGCGATTCCCATGGCCCCGGCGCTAGGCGCGGAGTAGGAACGCCCCAGGGTTTTTGGTGGGTAGGTCGCCCTTTTCAGGGCGCAGTCCCACATAACCATCGCCCCGGCCCGGGGGCGGTGGTATGCATGATGCATTTTCCCTGGGTCAAAAAAAAAGGGTGAAGAAATGTATTGCTGAACTTACATGAGGATACTCACCGTTTAGGACGTTGCTACTTGCTGTCTACTTTTCGATTAAGTAATTAAGTTGGTAAGCTGAACTTACTTACAATTACTACTTATGGAAGTGTAAACCGGCCATTACACAATAATAACCAAAATAAACTTATTTGTAATAGGTACAAAGAAATAAAACTGACGTCCATTTTGCTCTAATCCCGCTAAAAGACCTCTTAACATTAACAACAATCGTGACAAGACGTAAGTATCTAGCACATATTTTTTTGTACTTTATCCACTAGTAGTGTCTTTAGCGGCATTTGAGCAAAATGGACGTGAGTTTTATTTCTTTGTTTTACAAATTAGTTTATCGTGGTTAATATTGTGTAAATGTGATGAAATTTTCTTATCAGTGATCCATTAGTGACGAACAGTGTGTGAAAACAGTGAAATAAGAAGAAATGTAGTGTGCGCTGGGAGGTTATCGTTTTACTGTATAACTTCCTACAGAGCATCCCAAAATCCAATTATAAAGAATTGCTTCCAGAAGTCCCGGTAAAGCATCGAGATGCATCTCACCGATGTATTTCAATGTAAATAACTTCTGAAAAGGAGAACATATGAACTGGCTGTATGGACTTAAATTTCTTTGCCTTACCCTTAAGTAGTAAAAACAAAAATTTCAGGCAAAGAAATGTCCATACCTCAGAAGAATAACTTCCATACCTCAGAACAATAACAGGTCCATACAGCCAAGTCAGATCTTTTTAAAAGAAGGCCCGCCGCTGATTGTGACTTTTTGTCGACGTGACTTTCTGTCACTTAGTCAAGTGCAATGAAAACTATACTGAGTCACCGTATTGTCACGTTACCTTGGTTACCATAATGAGCGCACTCAGTATAGTTTTCATTGCCATTGACTATCTGCCATGGATGCGTTCCGAAACATGAATTATATTTTTTTTTTCGGCAAAAATAAGTATTTGGCGTTGAATTAATGTAATTTTACGTCTAAATGAATTAGTACCTAATCAAATATAAATCAACTCGCGAACTTTGGCGGTAACTTGAGCAAATTTCAATAACAGCTGAACAAACCCATTAGATTTTTTTTTTTAATTAATTTAATCATGAAAATGTTCTGTAACTTATGTGGTGGAATTTGCATGATCAATACAGTAATGAGTGATGAATGGACAGAATGAAGAAATAATGAGTTATGATGTAATGAGGTGTTCGCCAAAAGGTTTTCGTTTTGTTATACAATGTTTCTTCCGTGACCTGGCTGTATGGACTTAGATTCTTTTGCTTTTTTCGAAAGGGCCAAATACAAAAAAAATCCCATCTGATGCTAATTTCATGCTTGTCCTGTCGAATCAAAATTCAAAAACGTTATCACGCTGAGGTCGTTGCTCCGGGGCCGTTGTTCAGGATCTAGACTTGGATTTAACGTTAATTTTGAAAATGAATGAAGAAAACAGTAGCCCGAGTAAAAGTGATGATAATATAATATGTACCCCTCCGAGAAGTAAAAAAGTGCACAATCCTTTCGATAAAGTATTGATTTCCAAATTATCTAAGCCAATATGCAGGTGAGTTCGCTTAACTAATTATTTTTGGACATCGATGTTTAGGTCTCAATTTTGGTACCTATGTAGTTTCTAATTTTATTTTATTTAATTACAATTACAGCCCCGGTATGTGCAAAGTCTATAAAAAGCCGCACAATGGATCATTTCGTTGGGATATTGACCAAGCGTCGAGATTAATTCCCGCCGACATCGTGCCGTGCAATAGTCAATTTGAACCGTCTCCTGACCCAGTTATGGAAAAAATCGCCGAAGAGGCGACTGAAAGGTACCTAAAGATTTACGTATCACATGTATCACATGCTATTTTCACGAGTTGCGTAATGAGGTGAACACACATCTGTTAATCCATACTAATAATATAAATACGAAAGTCTCTGTCTGTCCGTCTGGTACTTTAGACGGTTAACTACCTACTTTACGATGATCGTGAAATGTTGTATAGGTACACAGAGTACAGAAAAGGGCTAATCCCGGAATTCCTGCAGAAACTCCGTAATTAGCACGTGTGAAACCACAGAATAAGCTAGGGACTTATAAAATATACATCAAGTAGTAAACTCATACCCATATTAAACATAACTGCTGTAACTCTACATACCTATAGGTATCTATATGTATGGATATTTACATTTTAATTTTTCACTGTGTTTTGTTTATAAATAAAATCTTTGAGTGAGAACTTCTGAAGTACCAACTACCTACTTGTCAGTCTTCTAATGTGTTATTTTTAATGTGAAAATTAATTAAACTTCAAAGTTGTTTATATCTCGGTAATCTCGGCATACATTTTCACCAGTAAGTACCCCAAAACTGTTCTCCAAGTTTGCTTGAATAGTGAATACTGATCATAATGAAACTTTTATTGAAAAATAAGTAAGAACCTAGATGCTAGTTACTTTACAATTCACAATCAGTTTATTTACATCCTAAACCAAAGCTCAAAAGTAAGTTGAAAAATGTTAGTGTGTATAACATTATTTTTTTATTGTATAACATTAATTAGTAGTTGGTAGGTACTCTAAGTACATTAGGGACCATAATCCATCCATCCATAAATTACGTCATACGTTAAGGGGCGGGTGGAGGGTTGTGTTATATGTCTAACTGTTAAAATGTTAAATTTGAAATATTAAAAAAAAATATTGAAATATTTTCAACTCTTATCTATACACAGCATATGGTTTAAATTGTTTTGTTTGCCAATTAAGGTTTTAATTTTTTATTTCCTAGATGTAAAATTGCAAAATATGTGACATCACAATTGGTTTCACAAATGTGACCAACTGTGACAAGGGTGGGGGAGGGGTAAAAAAATCACGAAATTAGTGTGACATCTGTTATGGATAATGGCCCTTATGGTATTTCATTAAATTTTCTCTATTTCAACATTAACAGGTATTTTACATTAAAAGGATAGGCATTTAATAATATTAATTAGTATTAATGTGAGGTAATGCTAAATATCAGCTTTCTTCCAGGTTTTTCTCGCAAGGGATGGTTATTCCTAGTCCATTATTGTCTTCCAAAAAGGTCCAACCATTGCTTGTGAACTCCACTGATGCTAGCTCTAGCTGTGGTATGCAGACAACAAGTATGATCAGAGGACACACTATAATTTTAAGAGATGGTAAGACTTTTAAGTTCACTCTCATACTAATATTATAAAAAAAAAAAGATTTTTTTTAATTTTGCATTACAATGCCTGAACACAAAAACTATGTAACTAAATTAAAAAAACCTTACTTAACTATTAGGAAGCTGCAGTATTCTTTAATGATATAGGGTGCATTTTATCTTGGAATCCCCATGGTAACTCCGAAATTGTGAGAGTGAGACCTTGAGTGATCAAATAGTAATATAAATTATAAATGTGAAAGTTTGTAAGGATGTTTTGATATTTGTTATTCAATCTTGCATGAACAGATTTGAAAGTTTGGAATGCAGATGACTTTCAGTGCTGTAAATATTTTTAGCTAATTTTGGAAAACCTTATACAATGAATCAGCAGCAGATACTCATGTTTTTTAACCTTGACAAAGAATAATTTAGTGACGTTCACGTGTCACGTTGTTTGTCCGCGATGGACTCCTTAACTACTGAATGGATTTTGATAAAATTTTGTAACCATTTATAATATGGTCCAACTTAGGATAGTTTTTATCTCGGAATTCCCGCGGGAACTCCGGAATTAATGCGGGAACAGCTAATCACCGTAAACGCACCTGCATGCCTACTGGTGTTGCAGATGTCTATGGGCGGCGGTAATCACTTACCATCAGGTGTACCACTTGCCCGTTTGCCCCCTATGACATAAAAAAAATAAATAATAATTACTGTCAAGGGGTACAAAGAAGGACGTAGAGTACTTTTATCCCGGAATTCCCGCGGGAACTACGAAATTACGGCGGATGATATCGCGGGGGACAGCTAATAATAAAATATATTTTTATCTACAAAGCTTTATTTAAAATCAGTTTTATATTTAATAAAAATTTATATATTTACAAAGTATATAAATTTTTATTAATTTTTCTATTTTCAAAACAATTATATATTATTCCATTAACTTATTATATAATTTTTTTCATCTTAACACTAATATCTATACTAGTTCACTCATGGTTAATCGTCGGGAATCGCCCAATGTGTCCTTTCACTCACTCAGCACTCTAGTCTATTAACCTTGAGTAAGCCCCTATAAAAAAAATTTCACTAAAACTTTTATACTTAATGCTTTTTTTCAAATCAATGTTTTTCAGAATTTCAAGTTCACTTGTCTGAATTCTGATAAAAAAATGTGCTAGTTTTTGAATATTTTTTCAAACCTTACTTTCAATACAATCTAGCAATACTGATACTTATACTTTTTGCATGGACGCCCACATATAAACTCGTTGTTATTTCATACATATTTGTAATGCACTTAACTGTACAGTTTCAGCACAAACGGTTCTCACATTACCGCCAGTACTGCCGCCCGAATTAGAGAAGATTTTGGAACCATTCTGCACTTTTACACAGGTAATGAAAACAATAATGAACACGTAGCAAAATGTGAATCCTGCTTAGCCTGACTGGATTAAAACTTGCCACTGGCTCAGGTCATCGCCTAGTTGTGCCTCATAAGCACACATTAGAATCAGAAAGGATTATCACCCGCATTTTTAAAAATAAAAATTTCACAGTTGTGAGAACAATGTGATAAATTTTCACTGGCTTCGTTGATGATTATCAATATTCCCTGCATCACATTGGCCGTAACATATAAATAATACAATACTTTATTATTTATTTTATTTGGTTCACCACCAGTTGTTACAACAATTCATGCACTTCATCAAATTAACATAATTATTGATTATTTGCACAGCTATATTATATGAAGGCAAACACAGCAGTGTTCGTACAATATTAAAGCAGCAACTTTTTAACAATATAATAGGTTCATTAATATCAATCAACAGCTGTTTGTGTAATGGGCCGTTGTCCTTGTGCGTGCTACGTAAGATCGTCAGGTTTTTTTTTGTTTTTATACGTTGCAGGATCAACAGCTAGACAACGATTACGAGAACGCGAACGTGTCGCTGCGCCGGAAGCTGTTCTTCGCGGAGTGGCACGACGGGGACGCGGCGGAGCACGACGACTCGGAGCACACGGACGAGGACACGCCACCCAAGCCGCCGGCCGCCGCCGTATTCCATGAGCACACGCCCGTCGCGGCGTTCAGTCCCGAGTTGGTGAGTCATCTATAATGGGGATGTGGACTACTTTTGAAAATCAAAATTCTAATAAGACCGTCAGTTAGAAACTAAAAAAAACAATAGACACGTATTTTTTGCTTTTTCAAATAAATTAAAATATACAGAGATAAAGCGCATTAAAGTTTAGGGTTAGGGGGTCGTGACGTCATTAACCGCTAAAACCGTCATACAAACTGTCGGAATAGTGACAACACGCGAAATTTCAACTCAATATATCGCCGTTATTTTTTGATTACGTAAAAAAAGAAAAAATATGTGTCTAATATTTTTTAATAATCTACAAGACGGACTAAAAAAAAATTTGTCATCTGCCCATTCTTACTATCCTTACAAAATTATAAAACAAAGTCCTCCGCTGCGTCTGTCTGTCTGTTCGCGATAAACTCAAAAACCACTGAATGGTTTTTGATGTGGTTTTTATTAATAGATAGCTTGATTCTAGAGGAAATTTTATAGGTATAGTTCATCGCGAAATTCCCGCGGTGACTCCGAAACTACCGCGGGAATTCCAGGATAAATTAATATAAATATAAATTAACAGCTGCTTCATGAATCACTCACTCTACCTATTGGTGAAAAACGCATGAAAATCCGTTGCGTAGTTTTATAGCTCTAAGTATAGGGACAGACAGACAGCGACTTTTTTTTTATACTATGCAGTGATGCGAATGTGGGTTCGTTTGTAATAAAATTGAAATTTCAACAGAGCAACGACCTCGTCACCAAGGGCATGAAGCGTACGTTCGGCACGCCCCTGCGCAACCGGAGTTCGGGTATCAATCCCTACAGAAACAAGAGGCTGCAGAGCATCGACATGGGCGAGCCCAACTTCAGTCCGATACCCCGCGGCTCCGGCACCCCCTCGTCGGTCGCGTCCATCTCCATATCTCCCGTCGCCAAGTGCACCCTCACCGACGACGATGTAAGTGTTTAGGAGGATATATTGTAACGAGTGGCCTATAACGCGCCTCATTACATAATTCCCGCGGGAACTTCTAAATTACCGCGGGTGAAACCGCGGGGAACAATCTGTAAGGTTCGAATGTAAGGTAGAGTAGAGTAGAGAGAATTTATTGAGAGTTAAAGAACGTTTTTTTAATTATGTGTTTGCCTTGTTACATTGGTTAAATATTGAACATAAAAAAATACTGATACAAAATGGCGCTATAATACGGATGTTGCCTACTTTTGAAAATCAAAATTCTAATTAGTCCGTCAGTTAGAAAATAAAAAAACAATAGACACGTATTTTTTGCTTTTTTAAATAAGTTAAAATATTCAGAGATAAAGCGCATTAAAGTTTAGGATGAGGAGGTCGTGACGTCACTAACCGCAAAACAGCCATACAAACTGTCAGAATAGTGACGTCACGCGAAATTTCAACTCAATATATCGCCGTTATTTTTTGATTACGTAAAAAAAGAAAAAATACGTGTCCAATATTTTTTAATAATCTACAAGACGGACTAAAAAATAAAAATTAGTCAACATGCCCATTTTAAAACACGATTTAATCAAGATTTCTCCAGTGTGGGTTAACACACTATTGCTTATATACACACCCAGACTGGAAAATGGAACCCTGCGTTCATCACACAAATGAGAAACACACAGACACAGAAATGAGGCGGGATATCATAACGAGAGTGGCATACGGCCGCCTCGTTACAAATCTACAATGTGCTAAACAAACAAATGTCTAGATGTACCTATAATTCATAATTAATTTGTATTACTAACAATAGTTTATAAGAAATGATGTTACTAACAGAATTGATCCAGGTCGATGGTCGAATTAAATGAAATTTATTATTATTATTATCAATGCCGGATTGTTTCTCATTGTATTTCACAGTTCGCTTCCCATCCGTTCCAGAAGCACGTGTACCGAACGCCGGACGCGTCGGGCGGCGGCTCGGGCGGCGGCGGCTGTGACGGCTGTGACGGCGCCTGCAGCACTCCGCCCGCCGGCTCGGCGTCGCTCAAGCGGAGCGCGTCGCTGAGGCTCTCGCCGCACCCCAAGTCCAGGAAACTGTCCACCTCCATCTCGGGCAGGCGCAGCCTCAGCATGTCCAGCCTGAACCGGAGCCGCTCCGTGCAGAAGTTGGACTTCAGCGGCGACATGAGCGTCGACGGCTCGTTCCACAACGACTCGCAAGGTGATTGTTATGTACTATAATGGGCATGTTTATGAAAATCAAAATTCTATTTAGTCCGTCAGTTAATTAAAGAAATAATAGACACGTGTATTTTGTTTTTTCAAATTAAAAAAAAAAC
Organism: Zygaena filipendulae; assembly: GCA_907165275.2. Lineage (NCBI taxonomy): Eukaryota > Metazoa > Arthropoda > Insecta > Lepidoptera > Zygaenidae > Zygaena > Zygaena filipendulae. The sequence continues at coordinate 10,637,085 of OU015654.1, forward strand.
TTAGACAAAGGGAGTGGGGGCTCGTGACGTCATAGCGTCGTAGAAACTGTAGCAAGGCTAAGGTTATTTTTTTATTACATAAGAAATGAAAAAATACGTATCCAATATTTTTTATTTATCTATATGATGGAGTAAAAACTAAAATTTAGTCAACTAGCCTATTAAGGAAATCAAAGATAAAAGCCTTTTATCGGGCTTAAACCCAAGCACCGGGTTTAAACCGGGTTGATTGCCCACCTATAACTGTATTGATTTTGGGTCCCGTCTCGGACTGAGTCGTGTTATGTCGTGTGATAACGTTTAAGAAAATTCTAACGCGTAGGATTGTAACCAAGACGATTATAATATAGGGTATAACTAACTGATCACTTACACCACTATTTTTCTAACTGTTATGTGTTTCCATTTACATTTTATCACTAAATTGAAAATTTTTATTTATAAAAGTATCTATGTTTACTAAATCAATTTAACATCCAACATTCCGAACTGAATACAACGATACTTTCATAGCATGAGTGATAAAACCACATACACTATTTGTGTTAAAAACTTACTAAACGTTCCTATCTTGTTGCAGCCGAATTAAAATCTAGTCCAGCTCAAGAAGTAGAAGGGAATTGGTCAATCATAGACGACGCCAGCATACACGACTTAGTTAAGACAGAGCGAGTGAAGACGCAGAAAACGCAAGAGGCTCCCGCCGCAGACGAGTACGCTCACATATCCATAGAGAGCACACCGATCAAAAGTAAAAACAGAAGCAACGTGTTCACGCACGAGATCAGCAAAATGCGCAAATCCAAAAGCAATCCCGTGAACATGTCGCTGGACAGCAGTCTAGATATATCAGACAATCCGCTGCCGCTCAGTTTGGAGGAGCGGAAAGTGGACTTCAACAATGTTGATCTCAAATATTTGACTGAAAACGCTCAATTCGACGTAACGAAAAAACTCGATAGTAAACGCAGCCGCAGCAGGTCGAGCAACCTCAGGAAGACCGACAGCGGTTTCACAGACACGTTCTGCGGCAACACGTCCAGCTACTACGAGAGTGCAATAAAGCCGTCCGAGCTGACGGTGACCAACGTGTCAAAGATGAACGCCAGCAACAAGACCGCCCTTAGAGAAATATCAAACGCCAATTGGCTGAGAATCGACAGTGGGTTCAAAGACGAAACCTCCGCCGATAGTATGCAGTTCTACTCGAACAACGAAAGTGCCATAAAGAGACCGGACGTGTTCAATTTCTGTGCGAAAACCGACGGCAGAAACAATGTCACCGTCGAGGAGTTCGACCGATTCACCGACGAAATGACGTTCAATTGTAATTTCTCATCGACGCCGTCCAAAAACAAGACGCGAAAATTTCAAAGTTAACATTAGTAGGTAATTAATAGTTATATTCGTTTGCGAATAATTTTATATATAGGTAGCCCAAAATTATTAAGGAAACAAAAAAAAATCGTTCAATTTAATTTTTGATTATGTAGGACAATGATTTTATTATGAATTTTTATACATGCATTATACTGTCGTGTTTTTGAATACGTAGTATTTTTTTTTCTTATGGCAAAGTCTATGTCATTTTATGGATTTTTAACGACGACATACTTGCGTGATTATAATGTTTAATTATGTATTATAGTTATTAGTATTTTGAATGAACTTGTCTTTCATGAAGGTTTTTCACTTCGATACAACAACACTCTCTTAAGTTTTAATTTTTTTCTAAAATCAAAGACATTTTAGACGAAATTTTGTATAAAATGTATAGGAAAATAAGAAACCTTTAATCGACCCCCAATCCTAACAGTTTTATCTAAGTAGAATCTGTATTAAAATTTAATTATGACTGCAGATGATTTTTATTAATAACTGAGAATTTTATTTTGGAATAATTTAATGTTATACCTACTTATAAGATATAACTAAACCGATAAAATGAAAATAAAAACAGCGTGAAATTTCGAGGGAAGTAAAGCTTCTTACGCCGTGTACTTATATAAAATCCAATTATTAATGTACTAGCTTATCGCGTAAACTCGGGACTCCCTCGGAAACTCTTAAAAAGTTTCCTACCACACAAGGATAGTGTAGGTTCTTATAAGTGAGAGAATTTTTGAAATCAGTTTAGTAGTTTTAAAGCTCCTTTAAATACGAACTTTACAAACATACTATTTAATATTGATGTAGACTGAATAGATTGATTAATTACGTTAATTATATACAAATACTTTGTATAGTAAAATTCTATATTATTTTAACGCTTCGCTCTCTTGTGCTCTGTCTCGCTCACTCACATCGGCAACAAATACCTGAGCAAAACCCAGCCAATGGGGGTGTTGAAAGAGAGAAAGACTTCCTTTTTCGTTTTAATGTTTCACTGAGTTAATCCCAATTTAATCCCGTCAAAAACAGAAATGTAAAATGAGAGCCAAGTTCAGAGTCACGAAAAAAAAATTGAGATCTAAATAGGTGCCAAGTTCTATAATCCTGAAAATTTAAAGGAGCATACAACATACAAATACAATATCCGGAATAGCTCCGAAATTATTGTCATAGTATGGTAATACTATAATAGTAGTACTATAATAGTATATTCTACCACCATAACTGTATGAGCTACATTTATGAAACTTTGTATTCTAGACATGCTAAGGGGCTTTAGTAAATGTGTAAAATTTCATGGCATTATTTTGAAATTGACGATCGGCATTTGATTAACTATTTCAAAACCCTCCCTCGATTTTTTGCTGTATTCGTTGAATAATCATCCCCTTTGTCATTTTAACTAAAAAATCTATCTGTGGTTTCTCTTCTAGATTATCCTAATGAAATTAAAATTGACTGAACCTCTAAGATCTCGCCGCTACGGTCTCGTTCGAATCTATCGTTCAATAAAATCTGTACATAATCATCTGACGGATCAACGCATAGCCTAAACCGCTGATCGTAGAGACCTAAAACTTGGAGTGTGTTGTTTGTGTGACGTACGCATCCGATAAGAAAGGATTTTTGAAAATTCAACTCCTAAGGGGATAAAAACGGGCTACTAAGTTTGTAGGGAACAATTCCTCGGCAACTTCGAAATTATTATTATTTAGTTCTTATATTATAGTAAAAAATAAGAACTAAATAATAAATACCACAGAAATTTTGATAAGAATAACAGTGATTCGCTATATTTAACTTAACTAGATGTATGATATTATTAATGTTATTATTATATTTATTTTTAATAACGGCCATATTTTTTTCTATTTTAATGTAGAGTACTATTAGTACAATTTACACGTTATGGTGAAAACTGTTTAAATTATAAAAACAATAAATTTGGCGCGCTTCAATATGAAGTGCTCTAAATCGCGATAGTAATTGAGTAAAATCTTTTTAATCAGCAGACGAAACGTTCTCGGAGTAAACAACAAATGGATATGTCTGCATATTTGAACGATAGCGAAGTCTTACAATTACACGATACTATAATTAATTTATTACTATTATGTTCTGTAGTGTGACGCTTAGATGTAATTATATTCTTATTTTGTACGATTTTTTTTATAATACTTTATTGATACAAAAAATATTATGTTGTAACAATTAAAATTGTGTTTATTATAATATATCAATGAAGATTATATATTTTATCGGTTGTAAAAAAAAAAAACTGAAGAAACTTTGTAAAAACTGATTTAAACCCGATGACCTCGCACTAGAGGTCAGCGACCTATCCGCACTTAGACATCGTGGCCTACCTACCGTTGCTGACCTACAGCGAACCGAACGCGGTGCAGTTTTTGTGTTAAAACAGAAATGTCACTGTAAAGTGGTGGAATTTGTGCCACTGAAAGTTCTAAACAATTCTATATAACTAGTGATACTAACTAACTATACTAACTGATATAGAAAAAAATACCTACATATTGCATTAGGTATTAAAAATAACGTAAAAATTCAGTTTGTCGTATATTTTAAGTGTGACTTGCTCTGTTATTAATTATCATACTAGCAGAACCCTGCAGACGTTGTTCTGCCCGTATGTATTTATTTACCGCGCCATCTAGCACTTGGTGCCAACTGCCAACTTTATGGTGATCAGGCAAACGATGTTAGACTTTAACCTATCAATTTTTAAGTAAATATAAATGAGTTCCTACTTACACGAATGCAAACGTTTCTTAATAATTTCAAAGTTCGCATTCCGTGTTTTTTTCACACATGGCAACTGAGAAATGCTTAGATATCAAATTAAATAAAAGTTATCACAAGAGTAATTAAATTTACATTACAAGTTTTTAATTGTGTACCTACTATGTCCAGAAATATCGGAGCGAGCAAAGTCCACTGATTGTTTATATTTTTTTGTATTTTTCTCTTAATGTCTTGCAATATTATTGTTATTAGCGTCGGGGATAACATGTTTGTGTCGCAGAAAGCTATAGGACTTATAAGTTGATAAAATAATCATTAAAAAATCTAACTAAATTACCTATTTAAGAGGCTATGTAAAAAAAAATTGTATGTCTAAGATAAACGAGTTAGTTACACGATTACGATAAATATTGTCGATAGAAAAAAAAAATCCAAAGATATTTTATCGCAGATATAATAGATAATCGAGACCTGATTTAATAACAAGGGATTGTTAGTAACTAGATATTGACACGGTTACAACTAAACTAAGTTATAATTGTAGTTTACAACGTTTTAAAATTTTTCTTTCGTTTCATCTCGTCGCGCTCAAGCCGCCATTAGTTTCTTTTGCAATGCATCACTCTTAACTATTTAAATACAGTATTAATCGACATAGTTCCATATAAATAAAAACAAATTTTTCTTCGAGCGTTGTTTTTTTCATTGAAAATGAAACCACTTAGCGCAGACACATTAGGTAGGTATATACAGGTACGGTTTGAAACTAAAAATGGTATGACGGCATTGTCTCCCCAAAGTTAGCGGTAAATCTAATGTAAATGCCATTAATTATTTTTTTATGTTTTTTGCAGATGAGAGACTCAATGTAGCGTATAAATATTTTCTTATGGAGTAGATAATTATTCATATTTTCGTTTATAATAATTAGATATAAATGACAGGACAAATTTGTGTCCAGTGCCTATCTATATTTATATGTATATAACTTATAATTAGTATGATGTATGAAACTTGCACAATCGGCCAGACTGTGCCCGTGCGTCAATCGGTTTTTCAACAAATAAACTCCGCGATAACGCCGTAACCCCCGTTATCTTTATATCCCGGAACGTCTGCGCTCCGCTGTCGGCAGCGGTGGATCTGAAAGTGCTTGGATAAATACTCTAAATAGTCACTACTATAGGGTCATCATTTGCTCGTAATTTGACTACCGTTTCGGTAGAAGAGCTCGCGAGTGACCTCGTGGACCTAGCGATGAGGAGGGTCATCCCCAGTCTTCCTCGCCTTGAATGTACCTACACGGTGAAATTTTCGTATTGAAATTTACTATAGACACATTTTAGAGCCCGTATTTACTAACACTATCTATAGTAAAATTCTCAATAGTGCATTAAAGACGGGCTCTAAAATGCTTCTAAAATACCTACGAAAGTTTACCGTACCGTACCGTAACCTACCACCGACGAATGGAATTTTGTATGTAGGTATATTTTCATAAAAAGTATCATTCGTCACCGGTGACAGGGACTTGGGGATGACCCAGTATGGGTAAAGTCGCTGGGGTGGCTGGATGAGTCAAAGTTTTCGTTGTCATGAATCTAGGTGCATATACTCGTATACCCTTTTACCTCTGTACACTTTGTTCCTTTGGACTTGGTACCCTCTTTCTTTTTTTTTTTTTTTTTTTTTTTTTGTTTTTTTTTTTTTTTACCTTTGACCTTGTTGTGACTATTAAATATGCAGGTACCTACCTAGACCTACGATGATGCTACTTGTACCTGAATTCAGCTTTGCCCTCATATACAGATTTAAAATTATATCTATTTATTGATTTAATATTTAGTTTATCGTCATTTTAAAATAAAATATCTTATATTTTTTTTTTTCAGTAAATGACTCAAGTTTTTAATTCAGTACATAGAGTGCAAGTATGGATCGGCTAGTATCAACTCGTATAAAAGCAATGAGAGCCGTTAACATATCTCATAACGTGTCAAACTATCGAATGGTCAGTTTGTTTTCCTCGTTAGTTCGGGTCAAGCGATCTAATTATACGTACCTACTTGGTAGGCCAAGTTAGAGCGAAAACGATATTCTGATAACGTACCTATACGCACTCGGTGTCGTGACCACGCGTGCAAACTGGACTGAATTTTCTTCACAAGTGTTAAAAAATAACTAAAAAGAAAATGAACAAAACAAGTGCAACGTTGATGTTGCAAACCATCATGGTGTTTATGGAGAAACAAAACGCTACACACATCACGAGCTATCCATCAAATTACAATGGTTAGTACAGTTATGTTTATTTAAAAAACGTTTGCTTTGATATAAAAACTCCATACCATTTTTCGCATTCATTTTTGGGGCGTTCATTAATTAATATTTCAGGCATTTTGGGGAGGTAGAGCCCAATCTCACCCAATTTTTACGACGGGCGAAGGGAGTCTCTGTAGATAAAATAAATTTTTATCCGCTAGAAACAGCGTAAATGTGCGAGAAAACTGCATGTTTTACATAATAATTTATATAAACTTAATGTCTCCAAAGTTTTATCGGGTTTAGACTTTCTTACTGGGATTCCAGAAAATCTGAAATATTAGAACGAAAAATCCAAAATCGCCCACTGTATTATAATGGCCCTTCGCAACATAAAGGTGTACTTTCAAATGGCGCAGATGATACGGAAATGGAACGATGTTACCAAAACTACGGCTGCTTCTCGAAGGCATACCCCTGGACCGAGAATAGACCGGACAACTATTTCCCGGAATCCCCCGAAGCTATGAGGATACGGTATGTGTCGATACTTTGATATACCTACATCAATCAGCTGATTCACTGAAACACAGATGCATATAATACCTGCGGGGTTAGCCAAGTTGACATTTTACAATTTTTGACGCATAGAATTGGTACACAATATGTAAACGACTCGTCATGTCACTTGGTCAGCCAATCAAAACTCTTAGTTTTCAATGGTCACGTGAAACTAGAGTTTTGATTGGCTGGCCAAGGTTTTCTATTCTAGTTTTCTATGCGTTAACGATTGTAGAATATCAACTTGACTAACCCTGCTGCTTAGGTACAGACGACTGATACGTCTTATCATAATGATGATTTTTTGCTCATATTATGTAAACTCTTAAAGCTTTAATCGTGATGACGTTTAAAAAAAAACGCATTTGAAAAGATTTTGTCAACAGAGTTTTAACCACAGTTAAAATAATACTAATTGCATGTAAGTTTTAACTTCGTCTCGTTCATACGATTGAAAAATAAAAAAAATGGTGCCATTATTGCATTGGTGGATTTTGCTTAATTTTTTCAGAAAAAAGGTTTTTTATCGTGTATATGAAGATAACTTTGTTATCGTCTGGATTTAATGGTTTTTACAGATCTATAAATCTGAATACAGCCAGATTCCAAGAATTAGGTACCTATTATAACAGATTAATTTTCAAATTTTAAATGTTAAAATTTGGGAATGGTACCGCTCGCGCTATAGTATAGGTAATCATTAAATGTCTTGTGGCGGTTTACTCTGTACCGATTTACATAAAGAAAATTTAAAAGATTTAAAAACCATATATTAGTAGGTATTCAGCGTGAAATCGGAACTTTGTGGTAGAGGCCTTACTGCAGGGTATTTTAATAGGTCTTTCACGATCGCGCAGGTTTAGCAAACAGAGAAATCTGGAAGTTAATCAGTGATCACAGACTTAAACTTAAGTGTTAAGCCATTTTTAGGGCCGATTGTACTCGTACCTATAGCCAGACTTAGTAGGGTTAAAGTAGGTACATCAGGCAGAGAACTGCCAGAGTATTCGAACACTGAGTAGATGTCACTGAATATAAGCTTGTATTGCATTTATTTTAAGTAATATATCCAACACACATCAACTATCGATTCGTCGCAAGAAGACGCTTGATATCTGCGTTGGACTTTGTATACCTACATAAAGGTAATGCAATACAAACATTTATTCTGCAGTCACAGCGATGACGCCGCAAGGAGCTTGAGCTATCGGTGAAGGAAAACGTCGTGAGGAAACCATAGCATGGTGGTAGAGCACTAGAGTGCCCGGCTGGCTAGTTACCACGAGTTGAAAATCTGTCGCCGAGCACCTAACGTTGTGTTCCGGCAGCCTCACTTGAAAGCCAGCTACGCACCTGCATGCTTTATAGTATTGCAGACGTCTATTGGCGGCGGTAATCAATTACCATCGGGTGTGCCACTTGCCCCCTATTCTATAGGGAACGTGCACGAACTATAGGTGGCAGCACTAAATCGACAAAAGAGACACTATGCGGACAGTAGAGGAAACTTATTAAACCTGTCATCGTGCTTTCGGAAGGAAGATAATAATTGAAAAGATAGTTTTGTTTTCATAATTATGTAAATAAAACTATCTCCTCAATGAGGTATATTATATTTTTGAATAGGTATGATAAAAGTTATAAAATATGGGTTCCGGTCTATCTATATCTAGGTATATACTTATAATAAAACTGTAGAGGTCAATTCTGTACATTGAATATAATATATTATTCAAAATTAATATTGGAGGATGAATGGTGATCGATACTGATGCCAAAAAAGCAATCAAGAAATTTTTTGTCTGTCTGTCTGTATGTGCACGCATGGGTCAAATACTAGTGAAGGGATTTTAAGCAAACTTGGTACGGTTGTAGTCCATACTCCTGGACAGGTTATAGGCTATATAATAATTATAATATCATTTATAATAATAAATATATAACGCTAAGACACATAGGAGCTTAGAGGTGACGATAAATTTGAAGCAAGTCGGATGAAAATGCGCTTTCGAGCTGTTATCCTCGTATACGTTTACTCAATCACGCAAAAACGGCTGAACGGATTTGGATGAAATTTGACGTGCACGTTGTCAGGGGTACAGAGAAGCACATAGGGTACTTTTTATCTCGGGATTCATGCGGGAACTCCGAAATTATCACGGGTGAAACCCCGAGGCACAGCTAGTCATCATCAATAATATAATAATTAATGATCGTCAGCGTGGCCAAAATATGTCAAAAGGTTTTTAAGCTTTTGAGGCCGGCCATGTACCTATTGGAGGTTGAAGAGATGAGGATGAGGAGAATGATCTAATGAAGAACATGAGGCTGCGAAAACTGGTAAAATTGTCGCACAAACTAAAATATCCAATGTTTACGATAAGAAAATAATCCTTACTGATATTATAAATGCGAAAGTGAGTTTTTGTTTGTTTACTTGTTTGTTACGCTTTTACGCCTGAACGGCACAACCGATCATCGTGAAATTTTGCATACAAGTGTTCAGGAGGTTTATTTACTACTAGCTTTTCGGAATTCCTGAACTCCGGACTGTCCGGAACTTCAAACAGCTAATGGAAAATAAACCCCCTGAAAACTTGTATGCAAAATTTCACGATGATCGGTTGTGCCGTTTTATTTTTTGTTATTTTTTGTCGATGTATTGATAGTTGATACATCCAGAAATACAACAATGAATTGTGATTAGCTAGAATAATAATTTTCACTAGTAAAATTAATCCTGTTTACTTGTCATAAATGTGAATGGCAACTATCAATAGATTCGGATTGGCGACGCCAGTTGGCAGCACCGTCGTTGTGCACGTTCCCTATAGGTATAAAAAAGTCACATCAAAAAACTTATCCGAGTAAATCTTTTAAGTATCTAGGTGTGTCGTTGATGCGTCGCGTCGTTAATATTAATCATATAGGTATTTATGATTGTTTGCTCCCTAAGTAATAGGGCAATTAGTTCGCTAATCACTAGTGCGAACTCTAAAGCCGGTGTTTACGTTTTTGCTTGTTTACTTAATAGTGCTAGACTAGATCCGCCTCGTATTGGTTACATTGACTGGTTGACACTTGTTATCTGCGTGTCACGTCTAGAGATAGCGCGGGGGGCTCGTCCGTGACATCAAGTTATAGCAAACTAATGTGAGACTATGAGACTAAACAAATGTTTACGTGTAATCAATAATTGCACTGTGACGCGCCTACGTTTTGTTTATCATAATATTTTAACGAGGAATGTGTTATTTTAATACTATCTTACACTCACGGTTCCGCTCGCGTGATTTTTGACTAAGTATAAGATATCAATTGTGTTCTTACATGAGTTGCAGATTTGCATACGATTAATGTATTTTTGATTTTTGACTTCTATGCGAAATTTCATTACGATCGGTTGAGTAGTTAAGGCGTGAAAACGAACAAAAAAAACTCACATTCGCATTTATAATATTAGTGAGGATTGGAATTCTATCATCCGAGGATTAAAAAATCGGTCTTAATTCATTATCTACGAGATAGGTACGTGCGCTAACATAGATAGGTCCAGACAAAAATAAAACAGTCGGACGTTCGGAACCCGGGCCCCGGTTCATCTGACTTTTTCTACTCGATTTGTGTATTTCACACATAGAGTACGTTGACAAACTATATTGGTCCGAGCCACTGACTATACTGAACGCCACTCATAATGAGAGCAACGGGCGTGGACCAATAATCAACCGATAATAATAATAATCGTTCCAATTCCAAAAACCATCAATTAACTAATACCTAAACGCGCACCTATGACGCCGTGACGGAAAATTTCGCCTAGCCTCCATCCGTACCGTGCTGAACTGTTCTAAAAATTATTGTACTTCTTGGTTTATAGTAGAGTCACCTGCATAGAAAGCAGATGCCCTCTCTATTAGAGCTCGGCTCATACCCGGCCGATATAAAGTTTGTTACATGAACACAGACGCTTCTAGTTACAGTTTTTTTATATCCGTTTTTTTATATATATATTATATTGTTATTTCCGTAGGGCCCGCATAAAAATTGTATAAAAATAGATGGACTTATCGTATGCAATGTTCCTAATGCGACCTTTGTACTTTCGAGCTAATTTATCTGGGACAGGGTCTCGGGTTTTTATCATATAGGTACCCACTGGACGGGGAAGACGCTGGTTTCATATACATACATAAGTTATTTTCTTTTCAAAAGGAATTTGGCGAATAGTTTCGTGCGATTAACTAGCTAATGAGTAGACACAGAGAAGAATAGGTATTATCTTTAAAGAGAAACTGACTGACTGACAAAATTTCCGCAACTCTTTATGTATATTTTTTAGATTCCCTATTTTCACACGAAGAAATCGAAGGATACCGGTGATATTGGAAGCGGACAATGTTGATAAAATACAGAGAGCGAACATCGATCCTCGGGGGCCGTTCTACCTCATATCACACGGATTTCTGGAGAGCGGGGAAAAAGTATGGGTAAGCATCGAAACCACGATGATTACGTTGTTATTTTTAACTAGTGCCCCAAAAGATCGGTAAGTGGACCCAAACTGGCTTTCGTGAAGCCTTATTTAGAACAAATTACAAACCGTGATATACCTATAGATGATAGATAAATAGACGATAGATTTAGGCAACAAGCTCTACATACAGTAACATGTTAATCAAGCTGTTTTATAGGCTGGTTGTATAGGTAGATATCTAACTACCGCTTTTTGCAATAACGTATGGCCGCGTGGTTATGGAGGTAATTAGAGCTCTTATTGACTCTTGCTTGTCTTGTTGTTGTTATCAATGAGAATTTTATCACGTTCACAGATCGAAAATATGTCGAACGCGCTACTAAACTTGGAGGGTAATTCTGGCGCCACCGTCATAGTGGTAGACTGGCGAGGAGGCGCGCAGCCCCCGTACGGGCAGGCGGTGGCTAACATCCGGCTGGTGGGGGTGCTGGCGGCGCATCTCGTGCACAACATATATGTAAGTAAACAATAATATAACTATAACACTTCACTTCAGGGCCCTTATTCACCATCACCATAACACGCCGCGTTAAGATAAGACGCCGCAAAAACTGTTTTTCCCTCGCGATCAAAGAAGGTTCATTTTAAAACAATACATTTACAACGTGTGTTATGGTATGTAGAATAATATTAGTATCTACACGTCATCTGGAGCGGTCGGAATTGTGTTTTTAGGACGCGCGTTATGGGCAAGGAATGTTGTTGGTCATAGAGAATAAGGGCCCAGAAGTGACCGCAGGCGAACCAAGGTTACCGACGTAGCCCTAATGCAGAAGAAGCAGGAAAGATCTCGAGTGGCGATCGGAACCGGTTTAACTAGTAAACTGTCTCTCGCTAATAAACCATTATTAGATGACTTGTTAGTTGTCTTGATAGCTTAGCGCCGCCGAGGCCTCATATACATAGATGGATACGGCACAAAATGTTCGAAATGCCTAATAGCCAGCATTTGCCCACCCTTATTAAAGGTTAAATTTGCATCTTAATAGTTACGTACTTTAAACTAAACGTAGCGGTTTCTCAAACTTCAGTACAGACGGTTCGCGGTGCTTTTCACACAAGAATACCTACGATAGAGCTAAAACAACGTTTCGATTTCAGGATATTACGTATCTATCGTCCTCTAGGTAATCATATGATATGACATCACTATTTCGATTTTATAATATAGGTAATTATAATTATATATTGATTGTAATTGGAGATCAAAGAAATGTTTTTGTTTGGATAGTGGTCGCATGATTTGATAAATACAAAAACAGATGCGAAACGCTTACTTTGTTATTATTTCAATACTATCGAATTACTGACAGTATTACTAGTTACTACGAAGTAACTACAATGTTTGGACATGAATTAATTTCCTTTTAAAAACACTGTGTACAAATATGACAAACTATAGGTACGTAATTATACCTATATTGAATTTTTTCCTCATACCTCATACTTTGGCATATTTGTACCTACATCAATAATTATTAGTAATGCCTAGGTACTTTGACTATTTTTTTCTAAATTCTATCTAGTCCGTCAGTTAGATAATTGTGTTAACAATAAATAAATAAATAAATAAATAAATAAATGAATAAAAAAAAAAATAAAAAAAAAAATAGATACGTATATTTTGCTTTTTCAAATGAATGAAAATATACTTGGATAGAGCGCATTAAAGTTTAGGAGTTGGGGCTCGTAACGTCATATGCAGGCAAAAACTGCACCTGCTTGTGACGTCACGCAACATTTGGACTCAACGTATCTCCGTTATTTTTTGCTTACGTAAAAAAAGAATCTTATTTATAATTCTGCAGGATAGACTAAAAACAAAAATTTTGTTAAATAACCTATTCACTGTGAATATTTCAGGAGGCGCTTGGACTATCGAACGTAGACAATTTTCACTTTATCGGCCATTCTTTGGGTGCACATTTGGCGGGGTACTGCGGTCACGCCTTGCAGAGGGTAAGTGTTTTGTCCTTGATAGCTATTTCGTTTATGTAATCGGATTCAGACCGTGACGTCATCCCCTTTTTTATTTTTTTCGTTTTGGTTCCAGCCAAGCCACGCTGCTTCACGTTATTATGTATTTGAAGTAGCATAATGCTGAGCTAAAACCTTTTTGGCTACAGTAAATTTAATTATGTTGTAAATTTATTATGGCTGCTTTTTTATCTGTCCTTTTTTATTTGTCTAATGTTTAGTGTTTTTCATTCGAGGCAATAGCTTAAGCATATTTCAATTTACGTTTAAAACATTAGAACACAGAAATTATTATTAATTAGCAATTTCGCGCCGCGCACGCGCATTCTTTTTGCGCTTTAAGGCTAGTATTTCGAACACAGTTTTTGGGTTAAACTAACGCTCTGTGTATCTCCCTTGAAGTTTTTTTTTAATAGCTAATACTCGATGTGTGAACAGAAGTTCGGGTTGAAAATGGGCCGCATCACGGGGCTGGACCCGGCGGCGCCGTACTTCAGCAACACGGTGACGCTGGTGCGGCTGGACCGCAGCGACGCGGCGTACGTGGACGTCATACACAGCAACGCGAAGCCGCTCTACGCCGCTGGTAACACGTCTTTGTATTAGCTTTAATACACGCTGTATATCAGATAGGCTTTTAACCAATTAGAAATGTAATGAAATCTTACAAGTCACTTACCACGTGAACCTACTTCTAACAGGGAATATGCACGCATATTTTTTTATTTACTTTTTACATAATTTTCACATAACTAACATAATCTATACCTACTGACAAAAAATAGAAAATATCGTTTGTAATAATGGATAAACCCAAAAACAACTTAACCGATTTGAAAAATTATTTTACTCCTATTAAGCTACTAGTTGCTCCCCACTCGCGTTAATTTCGGAGATCCCGCGGGTGTTCGGAGATAAAAGTATACTACCCTATATTTTTTCTGTACCAATCCTTGACAAGCGCTGAGTTAATTTTGGAGTTCCCGTGAGAATTTGGGGATAAAAAATACCCTATGTCCTTCTCTGTACCTACCCCTGACAACGTGTGCTAAATTTCATGATGATCGGTTCGGTGGGGGACCAACATCAGTAAGATAATTATATTTATTTATGTTCAATGTGTTTCTAGTGTTGTGTATAATGTGTATGTATGTATGTATGTGTGTATTTCTTTATCTAAATATAATATGTATAATAAGATCGCAAATGCACCGACATAGGCTACTTTTATCCCGGAACTCCCACGGGAATTTCGAAATTAACGCGGAAGAAACTACATAAAATTTTGCAAACTACCCACACTTTGTCAAGGGTAGGTACAGAAAAAATATAGGGTGGTAGTAGGTACTTTTATCGCGGAATCCCGAAACTAATATCCGAAATCCGAATATCCGAAACTAACGCGGGTGAAACCGCAGGGAACAGCTAGAAAATCCTACTTAATATTATAAATGTGAAAGTGGATGAATGGGTGTTTTGGGTGTTACTCAATCACGCAAAAATGGCTAAATGGAAACGGCGGATTTGGATGAAATTTGGCGTGTACGTTGTCAGGGGTACAGACATTTAATTGGTCCATGGTACAGAGAAGGACATAGGGTACTTTTATCCCAGAATTTTCGCGGGAACTCTGAAATTACTGCGGGGCGCAGCTATATTAAATAATAATAACAACAATAACTTGCAGGGCTCGGCATATCCGAGGCGATCGGCCACGTGGACTTCTACCCGAACGGCGGGTCGTCGCAGCCGGGGTGCGCGCGCGGCGGCGGGGGCGGCGCGGGCGGCGCGGGCGGCGCGGGCGGCGCGGGGGCGGGGGCGGGCGGGCGCGGCTCCTACCGCTCCGTGTCCAAGTACGTGGGCTGCGACCACGAGCGCAGCTACGAGCTGTTCGCGGAGAGCGTCGCGCCCGCCTGCCCGTTCGTAGCGGTGCAGTGCGACTCCTATCAGGTGAGGATCATCCCTACTAATAGTGATGGGCCGAGTACTAGATTTACCGAGTAACCGAGTACCGAGTATTATTAGGTTTCACTTTACCGAGTACCGAGTACTCGGCCGAGTAACTCGGTTCAGTCTTTACGAAGTTTACCAGCTTAATGGCGTGAAAACAAGTTAGAAACACACTTAACAGAATGAACCGGTAGTGGACAGTCATTCAATAGATATTACAGGTGTTTTACTGTTTCAGTGTTTCAACATTTGATCTGATTATAAAATTCGATGACGAGTTAGCAAATTTCAGACTTTTTGTTTTTTTAAGATTGGTACGTTTTTAAAATAATAAATGGGATTAACTACTTTTTAATGTAGTTTTCACTATGACATTAACCTAACACTTTATTTAAAACGAGTACTCGGCAGTTGAACCGAGTAATTCAATGCCGCAGTAGTTCGCCATTTGTGCAATAAAGAATAAATAAATAAAATAAATAAATAATTCGGCCGAGTACGAGTATTAAAAAAAACCACCGAATACACCGAGTACCGAGTAGTAACCGAGTATGTACTCGGCGCATCTCTACTTACTAATATTATCAATGCGAAAGTGAGCTTGTTTGTTTGTTAGGTACGTTTTTGCGCCTTAACGACTCAACCGATCGTCATGAAATTTTGCATACACATTGTCAGTAGTACAGGGAAGGACTTAGGGTACTTTTTATCCCGGAATTCCGTGTTAAACCGCCGGTAAAAGCTAGTAATAAAATATCTTTATTTCCAGACGTATTAATCCATGTTATAGTATGTTATTAGCTACAATTTTTTTGTTATTATTATTATTATTTTGTTATAGTTAAATTTCTGCGGCGGCAAGATACGGAAATCGTTATCTATTTGTAGTGCTCTTGCAACCTAAATCTATGTAGATTATTTATTTATTTTTATTTATTTATTCTTTCTTGTCTTGCGGTTCTGACTGTACTTGTAATAAAACTGGCAAACATTCCCCCACCAGGCTTTCTTAGCGGGCAACTGCACTGAGTGCGGCCACCGACACGTATGCCTGCCCATGGGGTACCACTCGCGCGCCATCTACGAGCGGCTGCTGTCCGCCGGCCGGGTGAGCGGCGACGCGCACCTCGCGCTCTACGCCAAGACGGGCGGCTCTAAACCTTACTGCAGTGAGTATAGAGATCACTTCCATTCGCACACTTCCACTTATTTAGGTTCTTTTTTTTTATTCGATGTTGGGTATCCTTACTATAATATTATGAATGCGAATGTAAGATGGTTTGTTGGTGACGCTTTCACGCTTTATCTAATCAGCCAATCGTAATGAAATTTTGCATGCACGTTGTTCGGAATATACAGAGAAGGACAAACTAGGATAATTTTTAGTTTTTATCCTGCGGGAACTCCCAAATTAACTAGAGTGAAACTGCGGGGAACAGCTAGTAGTGAATAAATCTCATGGATTGGATTGCCTATAAAATCTGAGGAATTTCAATTTCCAGAAAGTCAGGTTCACGTTTCGTTGGATCGTGAACATAATGTTAATTGTCAACCTTATATGTGAGTAAACCGTTATGCACCATATATTAGTGTAAAATACACCATAATTTGAACCATTACAATTGTTAAAAGATGTTTGAAACCTTTTTCTAGGGGTGCATTACCTGGTCACACTGCAAGTGTCCAACTCGAACGAGAGCAGACTGCACGGCCCTGACTTTGGGAGGGTCGCCATTACCCTCGTAGACAGAAACAACAGTAGAAGCAACACTAAATATTTAAACGATGAACAGTAAGTGAATACAGTTCTGTTGCTGTTTTTTTTTAATATTTTTCCACACTTCATAACAAAACTAGTATATATTTCCATGAAGTAATTTATACAACAAACTTAGATATAATTAATACATAAAGGTATAGGTTTTCTCACAAATTAATGTTTTAAGTATTCGGAATGGTTTTGTTGAAAGAAAATAATTTAGATTCGTTACTTTAATGTTTAATGCAGATCACCGCCATAAGTATAATAATAGAGGCCATCCCCATCAAGGAGGTGTCAAGGAGCAGAATAACTGGAGCCTGTAATAAAAAAATCATGTCTTTGAAGTTTGAAGTAATAGAATTAATCTACAATATCTGATTTGATTGAAAACAAAACACAAAGTAACTAGTAGGACCTCTCTGAATCCTCTCTACCAGAATGTACTATAGGTATATGAATGAGATCTATTGGCGAAAACAGCATAAAAATCCGTTCAGAAGTTTTTAAGTTTATCGCCAATAGACAGACAGACAGACGCGGCGGAGGACTATGTTTTATAATATAAGGATTACAATATTATAATATGTAAGAATTACAATATTATAAATAACTTAATTAAGTGAATTTCACTTCCTTTTGCCTATAATAATTGGCTAAGTTTATTATATTTTTTTGTATACCTTTCTGATGGCAATAAACAATTTTATTATTATTATTATTTTTATTAATTTAAATGGAAATTGTCTCGAGTTTTCTCACGTGGCGTTGTTATTTGTTATGGTTGACGAAGTTCCGTGTTATTGTTACACTATCACAGCTTCAGTGAGTTATCCAAAGAGAATAATATAATCACTGGGTTATCTGTCCAATAACAATTATTATTATTGCGGTGTTTTTGACGATAACCGTCGACGGGACGTCAGAGAACTGGTTATTTTGATTACGTCTATGCAAAGTATTGTTCGTAGGTACCCTTATGGTTTTACGGTCAATGTGATAAGTGCGAAAATTATTATAATTATTTCGCGAAAATTATTATTAAGTAGCAATTTACGCATCACTTGATAAAAAGTTATTTATTTATCACATTTAATTCTCTATGATACTGGTAGGTGTACTCCGACATGCTAGGTTAGTTTATTGCATTTAGTTTTATTTTTGTCCAATAAATCAACAGTCAACACGTCACAGGCTCACAGCTATATTTATTTTTCTTTAAAAATGGCACCTTTAATCAAAGGTTCGTCACACCTGCACTAGACCGACGTTGCTGTAATTTTGGCGAAAGTTTTTATATCGCTGAAGGTGTACCTACGTTGGAGTCTACCCAATGGTTAACTTGAAGGCGCAAGTTCGCCATTTGTAGATTTTGGCAATAAAGAATAAATTAATGAATAAATAAATATCTTGATTACAGGAAGTACTACAAGCCCGGCGACAAGGAGGTGACGATGGCGGCGCTGCAGGACACGGGCCGGCCCCCGATCTCGGTGATCGTGGAGTGGAAGTACGAAACCAACCTCCTCAACCCGATGACGTGGAGACTGCTCAAGTCGCCCAGCATATACGTGGAATACATCAAGCTCACTTCCATTGAATATAACACCGAGTATGTATCTCACTAATATTACAGACCAAGCTGTTCCCCACGGTTTCACCCGCTTTAATTTCGGAGATCCCGCGGGAATTCAGAAATAAAAAGTACCCTATGTTCTTTTCCGTACCCCTGACAACATTTATGCAAAATTTCATGATAATCGGTTGAGTCGTTAGGGTGTGAAGGCGTAATAAACTCACTTTCGCCTTTATAATAGTAAGGATACCGCTTGCGTGAATTTAGGAATTACCGCGGGAATCCCGAATAAAAAGTACCCTATGTCCTTTTCCGTACCCCTGACAAAATTTATGCAAAATTTAATAATAATCGGTTGAGTCGTTAGGGTGTGAAAGCGTAACAAACTCACTTTCGCCTTTATAATAGTAAGGATACCGCTCGCTTGCGTGAATTTAGCAATTACCGGTGCTTTTCCGGACCAACGCGACGGTATAGTAAAGCATATGGGACAGGGAGGTAACGCACACATGTCATTAATGGTCACAACTCACAACTAAGACTGTACAAAACTGACACGTCGTGCTCTGTTTAGTCAGCATCAGAAATATTATGTAAACATTCAGAAGGCATTGAATCTTATCACAATAGTAATAAAGTTCAACGACTAACAAAAGTGTTTACATATTATATTTGACGTTGACTGTACTTTGGCAGAGAAGATTGTCCGTCAATAGCGTCTCCTTTTCACTGATTGGCCGACCACAGTGAAAATAGAAAAAAATCACTTCCTGGAAAATCGCAATAGTGAAACGTAAGGAACATACGTATTACGTACAATTTTTTATTTAAAGATTAGTAATGAAACTCTTCTCTTTTCAGGATAACTGTATGCCCGAAACAAAACAAGCCAGTGATCGCCAACCTGCCAGTGATGATGAAGACGACATATTGCAATTTAACTTAGCAAGTGTAGGTAGTCTACGTTTAAGAGGCTCCCCCACGCCAATGACCTTGGGCGCGCGAGCTTTCTTTCGTCCCACCCTACCTGACTCACCTCTGTGTAATTACGACATTTGAGTTATAAAAGCGCCATCTTTTAAAAAGTATTACTATTACTAATTATAATGCTTAGAACGACATCTAACAGATTTTCCTCGTACTACAATAAACTGCGGTGCAAGCGATAGCGGGAGATTAGACAAGCTCTACCATTATAGACCCGGAGTATCACACAATATCATCACAATATTAAATAAAACTATGTAAATTTACTAGAAAAATTTATTCATACAATTTGTTTATTGTAACAATCATAGTAAGTAACAGTAAAATGACTGTATTTTTAAATCAATAAAAAATGTAAAATACCTAGCCCGGAAGATTGCTTTTAAACAATAAGGTAACCAGTTGTTCTTTATTTAACCGACTTCAAAAAAGGAGGTTCTCTGTTTGACTTGTATGACTGTATTTATGTTTTTCCATGATAATCTTGCTTTTGACTGAACCGATTTTGATGCGGTTTTCGGAAAAGTATTTATTACACTTAAGAGCAGGTTTTGTACAAGGTTATGAGTTTGAACCGTATGTATGTATGTTTGTCCGCGATTATCATGCATCTGCCTGAACTGATTTTGATGCAGTTTTCAGAAAAGTACAGTTTGTATGACTGTATTTATGTTTTTCCATGATAATCTTGCTTTTGACTGAACCGATTTTGATGCGGTTTTCGGAAAAGTATTTATTACACTTAAGAGCAGGTTTTGTACAAGGTTATGAGTTTGAACCGTATGTATGTATGTTTGTCCGCGATTATCATGCATCTGCCTGAACTGATTTTGATGCAGTTTTCAGAAAAGTACAGTTTGTATGACTGTATTTATGTTTTTCCATGATAATCTTGCTTTTGACTGAACCGATTTTGATGCGGTTTTCGGAAAAGTATTTATTACACTTAAGAGCAGGTTTTGTACAAGGTTATGAGTTTGAACCGTATGTATGTATGTTTGTCCGCGATTATCATGCATCTGCCTGAACTGATTTTGATGCAGTTTTCAGAAAAGTACAGTTTGTATGACTGTATTTATGTTTTTCCATGATAATCTTGCTTTTGACTGAACCGATTTTGATGCGGTTTTCGGAAAAGTATTTATTACACTTAAGAGCAGGTTTTGTACAAGGTTATGAGTTTGAACCGTATGTATGTATGTTTGTCCGCGATTATCATGCATCTGCCTGAACTGATTTTGATGCAGTTTTCAGAAAAGTACAGTTTTTAGGAGGTTCTCTGTTTGACTTGTATGACTGTATTTATGTTTTTCCATGATAATCTTGCTTTTGACTGAACCGATTTTGATGCGGTTTTCGGAAAAGTATTTATTACACTTAAGAGCAGGTTTTGTACAAGGTTATGAGTTTGAACCGTATGTATGTATGTTTGTCCGCGATTATCATGCATCTGCCTGAACTGATTTTGATGCAGTTTTCAGAAAAGTACAGTTTTTAGGAGGTTCTCTGTTTGACTTGTATGACTGTATTTATGTTTTTCCATGATAATCTTGCTTTTGACTGAACCGATTTTGATGCGGTTTTCGGAAAAGTATTTATTACACTTAAGAGCAGGTTTTGTACAAGGTTATGAATATATGTATGAATATGTTATAAAATTTTAGACAGATAATCTCACAATTCTACAGTTTGTAACGTTGTAAAATCAGGTTCGTTTGCATTTTTGGAACTACTGGCAACCATGGCTTCCGTTGGTATTTGCATTCTGTAACAAAATAGGCTATTACTTCTCTTTTGTTCATACTACTAAAATAATGTGACCGTGGCAACTTACTGGGATGATTACCCTAATATTTAGAGATGGTAGGTGTATGGAGTTACATATTCAACAAACAAGATGATTACATTTCACTTTAGACATACTATATACCTACCTAGTAGGTTTTTAGGTTCCTAGTAGTAACTAGTAGTAAGGTAAGGTAAGGTAGTAAGGTAGGTCCTACTTACCTAGCACCTAGGTAAGTACCTAAGAACCTGTGGTTACTCTATTTCTGAAAACATTTGTGTATTTATTTACTTAGCTAGATGATACTCACGGGCACAGGTCCACTTCAGGTACATTTTCTTTATTACAGTCAGTTTCGAGCAATATTTGTCTATTTTTTAAAATGAACAATGTATTGTTATTGTTGTTGTTTTTATTTATATGGGTTATTTTACCTGAAATAAATGAATTATTATTATTATTATTATTATTGTAGTTAGTTGGGAACAATACGATTACGTAACAGTCCTACCTACTTTACTTATTTGCTCATCACACTACTATAAATAGGTACATTACCTATTTCATTTTTTTAATCATATTTCATGTCAACAAACCATAATCAGACACAAAGTAGGTAGGTGCAAACAAACATTTTATAACTTATATTATATATATATACGTAGATAGGTACTTACTTTAATATTTTATTCATGTTTTTAGCGGTTTCTATTCTCCAATTCCGTCTTTTTTTTTTCTTGTTCCGATTTATTTCCCATTTCACTGCACTTTTAATTTCTAGGTTATAAGTCGGTGTAAGAGACGACAAGCGACGCGGGTTCCCCTTTCGAATGCCGGAGCGCGACTGAATTCAAGCGGTGAACGCGGTGAACTCGCAATATATCAGAATTTAATTTCTAACAAAAAACAAAAAAACATAATTTTCAATTGAGATCACATAGTACACGTATTGTATTATGTTGAGTTTCTATACAAAGTTTAATTAGTGTGGATAAATGATTCATTGACTTCTGCGGTTTATTTGTATAAATCAGAGGGAAGTTTGTGATTTTTTTCTATCGAGAAAATTTTTAGTAATCGTGTTTTAACATCACATAGGACTTAGTGTATATCCTTAACTTTACTATATATTTTTTTCAATATTATTGATTGAATACTTTTATTGATATACAGGTTCAAAAGTGAGAGGTGGGGCAGTTCTAGCCTCCTATAGGCCCTTAATAAGAACCTGTGATTTTGTTACTAGATGCAATATTTTTGTACCATACCTCTAGATAGGTAATATGTTTTACGATGGCTGAAGTGGAAATACTAGGGGCGATTCTGTATGATATTTTCTAAACAGAATTTTAAAAATCTACAATACCTAATCGATACTAAAATCAAACTCGATTTTCGAAAATTTATTTCAAATTATTCATAAAATCAACAACGAATTGGTTCGTTATATTTTGATAATCCGAAACCAGCTTATATTTAGATTGATTATATTATTGTAGACATTAAAGAAGACTTTAAAATTACAATGCTAACTAGAATTCGCGCGTAATTTAAAAATTAAGGAATTGTTTTTGTTATCACTAAAAAAAAATACCTACCTATCTTCAGAGATATTTTATTTAAAAAAAAAATAAAAATTATAAATACTTCTAAAATGTCTGTTTTGGATCTACTTTACTGGCGCTTAATTGTACTAGGTACTATAAGAGCCTTTTATAGATTCTACAATCTACAGCAATACTTAAAATGCATTTGAAATGTTAAAACAGAATGTCTACCTACTGTGTGTGTAGAACACTTAGACAAAGTTGTGATGCGAATATTTGTGTTTATAGTAGCGCGGACAAGTTGGCTATTGTATTTAATTTTCCCAAAGTATTTGTTGATGAAAATGAAAGTATTGTTTTTATTCATCTATATAGTATTTAAGTTTTAGTTCATCTGTAAATAGTAGGTAGGTAGATCTATTTTATAGACTATGTTATTCCACAATTTATGCTTAATATAATAAGTCTAATATTAGTTTATATAATGTTGTAAATAAAATAAAATTGATTAATATACATATTATGTATTGAAGTATTATTTTTTCCAACCTATTGTTTTAGTACTTTAAGCCATAATTTAATCATTGTGGTAACACAATTGATAAACTAAAAACGTAAAAGTACCTTAAATAAGAAATCATTGGGATATCTTAGATATTAATATAAAAACAAATTGCTGTTCGTTTGTCTCCTTAACAATCGAGAATGGCTGGACCGATTTGGCTAATTTTGATTTTGAAATATTTGTTGAAGTTCAGGAAGGTTTGAAAAGTAAAATAATTAGGCTCCTTTGGAGTTCCTGCGGGAATTTCGAAACTCACGCGGGTGAAACCACGTGGCACAGCTAGCAAGGTATAATATAGATGTGGTAACTGGCATAAAGTTCCGTGGACAGACGGTTGAGAAATTACTATGTCTCGTAAAATACGACACATCACACAACCACAGATAATATAATACTATAACACAACTAACGCTTTTGGAACGCGTTCGCGTACGAATCTCTGCGCGCAAACATTCGTACATAGTACTTACTTATTACTCTGAGATAGTACCACAAACTACTTAGAGATACTGGATAGTACGAATGTTTGCGCCGCATATGAAGGGCCGCCGGCCGTCAGACATTCATTCGCAATGCAAATGGGTTCGCACTTAATGGGCATGTTGACTAATTTTTATTTTTTAGTCCGTCTTGTAGATTATTAAAAAATATTTTTTCTTTTTTTACGTAATCAAAAAATAACGGCGATATATTGAGTTGAAATTTCGCGTGACGTCACTATTCTGACAGTTTGTATGGCGGTTTTGCGGTTAGTGACGTCACGACCTCCTCATCCTAAACTTTAATGCTCTTTATCTCTGTATATTTTAATTTATTTAAAAAACCAAAAAATACGTGTCTATTGTTTTTTTATTTTCTAACTGACGGACTAATTAGAATTTTGATTTTCAATAGTAGTTAACATCCCTATTCGCGACACCACTTGAACTTCCTCCTACACTTGTTTACGAATGTCTCAGTCTTGCTTGCGATTTTGTGAATCATGGGCAATAAAAATGATTTTATTAGTGAGGTTGAACTCATACTAATTATGCAGCATAGTGCATGAAGTGGACCGGTGAAATGCTCCCTTTAAGCAGCCATTTATCTTTTTTTTTAAATTCGTCAATGGAACATTAAAGAGAAAATGAATATATAATTCTTTCCCAGGCGTCATTTACGGCCATTCTGTTTATAGGGGATTTCTTTTGAGGATCCCATATGGTCAATTCATTCTGCAGGAGTTCAATAAACTCCATCACTTTGATGTTGTTCCAACCCATGATGAAGTTTAAGTAAGTAGGCGTCACGAACTATGAAAATGGCGAAACGTCCGTTACCTTCGCAAAGACTGCACGAAGGATCGAGGTTCGCGCGCTTTGATGTGCGTTAAAAAACCGAAAACAAAGCGAAAACTTTGCTTAATCATTCGCAAATGTTGTCCTACACTTGTGGGTTTGCGTATTTGTGCGAATGTGAGTGACCGGCATTATAGAGAACTCATATTAAACTGTGTATGTAACACAGCTATAGGTATGTAGGTAGGTACCTATGTGTAGTATTTTATGAACGGTTGACACTTGACAGGTGGTGGCCGGCGCCCCGAGTTGTGTAACTACCTAGAGATGTACTAAATGATGGTAAATAAAGTTCGATTACCCATTTTTACTCGTAATTATTACACGAATTAAAAAGCTATTTAGAAACCATTCAAAGTAAAATATGATCATCACAGGTTTTCATTATTTAAATGATTATTTTATCATGGTACCTATATTGATGTGAGATGATCAGATATTGATACTATTATGTACTTACACAGATTACACTGTGAGTTGCTGAGCTGGGTTGTCTATTAAAAAAATAATTAAAAAACAGCTGACTGGAAGAAACGAAAAACAGAGTTCTTGTTTCTAAAGAAGCTCTACGTCGTCATGAAGTTTCGTTGACTTTGTTAAAAAAAAAAACAAAAATCAGTCTCATGAATCAAGTAAAATGTAAGCTATTATTTTAAACCCGTGCAGTACTTATTAATGTTATAGTGATTAATTTTTAATTATGGTTCAAGTTGATCTATGTGTTGTGAGGTGGATTACTATTATTATTAACAATTCTGACGAGACAATTGGGTGAGATGGTTGATACTCACTACTCGTATCAGTAAGCTAAAGTTAAAGCTAAGTAAATTGTGATGCTTGATACATTTTCTTAAAATATTTTATCTATGCGCATTTCCTTTCACTTCACAGTACCTACCTACTTCACACCATAAGTACCTAGCCAGAATTTAACGCACGTCGTCGTACGATAAAACGTGACTGACTTCTTCGAAACTTAGTTCGATTCGTATTGGGTTATTCGATAATAATTAATCGATAGCTTTGTAAACTCTGACAAGAAACCTTTTTCGCAACACTAGTGTTTTTGTTACTTGCCGATGTTGAATGTTGGCGGTATGCGAAATTATTAATTTTGCTAGGTACCTACTTAATAGGTAGCTATGTAATAAATCTGTTACATCATACTCGATATCATTAGCTTATTGAATTGTAGAGGCTATTTAATTGAACAGCATGTGTGATGCGCGAAAGAAGAAAAAGTTCTACTTCAGGAAACGTAGGAACAAATTTTTCTTGGAACCCGGTTTCAGAGGTTTCTTTTGCACATGTAACTTCAGAGAAAAAGAGTGTGTGAAGGAAGCGTACAATCTGCTGAATGAGTATGCTGGTAAGCTTTATCCCAACTTGGAAAGTATTGAAGCGGAGCTCACGGCCACCTCCGATGCTGTCGACGAAAATACGGGCAGCGAATCTGAGGATGAGGCCGACATCGCAGATCTGCTCAAACGCGAGGTGGATACACTGAAAAAGGAAACGCAGAAGTCACTGAGGTACAAACGTTTCCAGGTAGTTGAAACGGGAGCATCGAACTGTATTTTCATAAAAACAAACTTGCCGAGCCCCGAAGAGTTGTCTGCAGCTATAATCAAAGATCTGTCTGTGACAAAAATACAAAAAACTAGACATGTGCTACGTATGCTGCCCATAATGGCAACGTGCAAGGCCAACTTGCCTGATATAATGGAATGTGCGGGTAAGCTGTTCGATAGATTTTTCTTGAAAAGCTCCTCAACATTTGCTATAGTCTTCAATAAGAGATTTAACAATAGCGTTTCTCGAGAATTGATAATAAAGGAGCTCGCGGAAATGATTGTTATGAAAAACAGTGACAACAAAGCTGATCTGAAAAATCCCAGGCTCTGTGTTATAGTTGAAGTTATCAAGGGTATGAGTCTGCTGAGTGTAGTTGAGAACTATTACATCTATAAAAAATACAATTTATCAGAGATCTATAAAGAAGAAGTGACAAATGATTCGGAGGAAACACAAGCAAAAAAATTTAAGGCTGATAATAAGACAGAGACAGATGGTACTAATTCTGAAGCTGTTCAATCACCGCCGAATGATCAAGATCGTACACAATAAATGAAATGTTTATATTATATATGGTTTTTTCTATAAACTTAATATAAGTATATTAATTATTCTTGTCATATTTCTGGATTACAAAGTAATCCATTATACTTTTGCCCTATTACAACTTCTGCACCAAAAACTTCTTTTTATGAAAACATTGTGAAAACAAATAAATGTGATTCAAAATTGAATTGAATTTTTAACTTTTTAGTCCTTTGGTATTATATTATATCTGTTGGTACCGACCTACATTACAATTGTTTTTACATAATGACAATGTAACAAAGTGGTTATGTCATACCAATAACAAATCAATAAGCCATGTTGAACACTAGATTGAATTGCATAACAACTTATAGACATGATATGTTATATAAATAAGTACGTCGCGTAGGTAGTATGTACATCAATTTCTGCCATCTCTGTTTCTCCATAAAAATATTTACACATATACCTACATCCGGCGACCGGCTCCCACCTACGAGTCTCTAATATCAGAGAATAGACTATTTTCTTAGAGCATATTCGTACATTTTAGTCATTACGTTTGGTCGAGAAATGATTATTGTATTTGGAATTTGGATGCGCTTTTTGTTGAGACACCTACTAGCTGTAAGAAACAAAAGTAAACATTGGAAATTGGAATAGTACCATTGCGCGCTACCTCCGCGAGCTTAGGTGGTAACTTTTAAAGAAGGATAACTAACTATCCTTTAGTGTCTATCTAATAATAATTCTTATTTTTACTCAACTTAGAGGTCTCCTAATATCATAACAGATCGGTAGGTGGCGGCGTTTTAGTTTATATTTTACAATACAGAGGGCGATTTTTGACCTAATTTGTTACCGCTTGGCGCCTGAGGACATCAAAGTGATATAACTGGGATACCTTACCTCACCGTACCAAAAGGAAAAAAGCCTATACCTATAGCATCACTATAGCATCACTTCGTTGTCCGTCTGTCGGTCAATGCAGGTCAAGAGTTCAAGACCCTTTTTCTCAGGAACGCGAGGAGGTGTCTAGGAGAAATTAATATCAAACAGGGGTTTGCAATCTCTTGCAGCTGCGAAAAAAATCAAACTTCTGAGTAAAAACTGTTGTAAAAAAAGTTTCCGCAGAACCTTCAGTGCATGTGCGAGTCCTACTCATTTGGATGGTTTTTTTAACCGACTTCCGAAAAAAACCATTCGTCACCGCTTTCACCCTGCATTCATGTTGCCTGAAGGTATAGACGACAGGGACACAGCTTGGTTGGTTTTTACACTTATTTGTCACCATTGGAAATATAGAGGCGGTGAAAACAAACTCGCAACGACTTTCTTTATATAGGGTTTTCCAATAAGAGGTGTTATTTTGAATAGCCCGCTATTTCGGTAGATGTCACTTTTGAAGCTGTCATTTCTTGGCATTTGACAAGTAGAAACTACGCCATTAATAAAAATGGTACGATTTTTTATGGCCGGAATTGGATGGTATTGATCTGGACAACGTTCACTTTCAACAAGACGGCGCTACGTGCCACACAAGCAACGAAACCATTGATCTTTTAAGGGAAATTTTCCGGACCGTGTTATCTCTCGAAGAGGTGATCACAATTGGCCACCGAGATCTTGTGATTTAACACCTTGCGACTTCTTTCTTTGGGGCCACGTGAAGGAGAAGGTCTACGCCAACAGCCCAGTATCGATTCAAGACCTCAAAGATGGAATTCGTGAGGCTATCGAGGACATAGAGCAGCCACTTTGCGATTTAGTTATGGAAAATTTCATGAAAAGGATTTTGTCCTGTAAGCGTGGCCGTGGTGGTCATTTGCCTGATGTTATTTTCCACTATTAACGGCATACCTTCCTCTTTGTAATGAAATAAACATCTGATGATTTGTAATAAAAAATGGCATTTTTCTTTGAATATCAAAATAACACCTCTTATTGGAAAACCCTTTACAATAAAATCTAAATAAATAAATTAAACTCGGGAAAAAATATAGAAACTAGTAGATGATATAGTAGGTAGGTATACGTATAGGTAGTTACCTAGGTACTTACAATTAGTTAGTACTCACATACTCATTTATTTTAAAAATCCTTATCGCATAGGTTTAATAAGCTCGCACTAGTGCGAGTGAGTTTCGGAATTCCCGCAGGAATATTTTTTTTCTAAAATAAAAGTAGCCAAAAGTTAACTCCTTATGATATCAGCTATCTGCCAAAGTCCGTTAAAAGTCCCGTTAAAATCGGTCCAACCGTTTCTGATATTAGCCGGAACCGGAACAAACAGACAGACAGACAGACAAAAATAAAAAAATAAACAAAAAATTATATAATTACCGTAGGTAGGTATATACTTTCATATACATTTAGTGAAAAGCTGTTAATTTGGAATTACAAACAGACTCTTCAATTATATTTATATGTAGTTATAGATGTATATTATATGTTAAGATATACATAGATATCAAAAATTCGTTAATCTTATCATGTCTCATCAATTAGAAATTCGATAAGTTAGTTACCTAGCTACTTATATAATATATTGGAATCTGATCCCGTAGAGTAAGCAAAATGAGACAGCTTTCAGTCTTGGATTACGTGGAATTTAAATTCAATCAGGGAAAAGCAAGTGAAATCAAATTGTGGATTGTACCAGCACTTTAGAAAAGTTGCCGAAGGTCCATTAAACCACACCGTACCTATTACATAACATTATAGACATTTCTGTCATTCTAGACTACATAAACGTAATCAGATCTCAGAGGGCAAAACATAAAACCCACTCTGCGCACTCGTCCCCTCAAATGTTTAAGGTTGCCACACATACATTTACATTTTATCAACTATTTACTACATTTATCAACTATCGATATATACAACGTGTTAATGAATTAACTGAAAACTAGAAAGTAGTTTGCTCAGAATCGACTAACGAATCGATCGCACTATATTTTAATATAGGTCATATTTTTTCATTTTTACTAGCCCATGTCTAAATTATTTATAATACAATATTAGGCGCGTACGCCGCCCGTAGCAAATAAATTCGAACCGGTAGGCGCGGGCGTAGCGCTTGGAATTTCGTAGATAGGTCACCTCCAAACTAATGTTGAATAACTTTTAGAGTATAAATTTTTTCGACATGAAATATATTTTAATCATATTATTGTTTATTTTTTTAAATGGGGTGTATCAGGTTTTTAGTTAATTCATTAACATGTTGTATATTCGATCGTCTACAATGACCTATTTAGTTAACTTACGTGCAATTTTAGTCATTGAGGTCATTAAGCATCTCATTCTTCATGTAAAAAACCAAAAAAATAATCATAAGAGTCAAAAAAATTCAAAATATTCAAATGAATAGCCGAAAAATTGGGCATTTTCATAAAAAAATTAAAACTCGAATATCTCGAAAACGGTTAAGTTTAGGATGGGGGGTTCCATAGTGAAATCATTCAGAAATGATGTGTACTACACGCCCTTAACGGATCTAGGTCGACTTTTCCTGTAACCCTGTATATACCCTCACCTCGGCTCGGGTAGACATTTGTCGAAACGCTTTGCAATAACAGGCTTTCCGCACTCGTAATGAAATATACTATTTCTGTCTCGCAAACAAGAATTTAATTATTTTATTACCAAATTAATGACGGTTAGGTAAGTTAGAGATTGGTTACAAATTTTTATGAGCCGTACACAGACCGATACCTATATTTGATTTCAGTGTAGTGGGAGTGGACATCAGCTAATGACATCCCTTGATGGTCGTTAGGGATGGAAGCCTCGGTGCTCGTTTTATTTTTTGCCCCCCCAAGTGACTTAATCAGCAAATTTTCTTTTTCAACCGTTCTATTTTATTACGCAGATATTACGTAAGTTAGTAGGTTCCCGGCTGTTTACTTGCGTAACTCTTTTTTATTCTTTGGCTTCTGTCGCCAGCACTTTCCAAGGATTAGATAGGTAAGTAGGTACATACATACTTATTTTAATATCAATTCTTTTTATCGGTCAAACGATTTCTTCCATGAGATGCGATCGGAGTAAACACGTTTCAATTAAAATGTAGTAACTTATCTATACATCATCTATATAATTATGTAGGTAAATACACATAATTAATATAAATAAAATTGAAGTGTCTGTCTGTAATTACAAATTAACAGCTTTTCACTAAATGCATATGATACGGTATATACGGTTACCACATAAAAAATATTTGTTTAATTTTTTGTATGTACCTACCTAGCTGTCTGTGTGTCTGTATGTTTGTCTGTTTGTTCCGGCTAATCTCTGAAATGGCTGGACCGATTCTGAAGGGACTTTCACTGGCAGATAGCTGATGTTGTAAGGAGTAATTTGGGATACTTTTATTTTAGAAAAAAATAGTTCCTGCGGGAATTCCGAAACTCACGCGGGGCATAGCTATAAAAATAAAAAAATAAAAAAAGACGGGTAAGTGTATCAGTGTTTACATCCGCAAGTATAGTGGAACTATTATATCTAGGTACATAGAATATATAAAAAAATAACAAAAAGACAGAAACCGCGACCAGATCCGAACCGGCGCCGCCTGCCTTCATGCCTATCGCTATAGTCACATGTCTAGACAATCAAGGTTTGACCATAACCTTACCCTTTTCTAACGCACAAACTATTCGGTATTATAATTGCTTGGACTTTCTTATACAGAGCCATCTGCTCCTAATCTAAGCAGAGCTTATACTATGGGTACAAGACAACTGATGTAATACTTTATTTTTTTGTAAATATGTACATAGTACATATACATACCTATGATACATACCTACTAAACCATTCAGTCTCAAGGTAAAACCCAATGTTCATCACCCAAATGTTTACCCTGATGCGGGGGGTCGTCGAACCCACGACACGCGGCGTAAAGCTGGGGTTTCCTAGGAGAGCGGTGCCGTATTATTTTGTTATGCGGTGACCGTCTTTATACGTCGTCTTTAACGGTGAAAAGCTATGGTTTCCAAGAAAGTGGTGCGCCCGTATTCGATCGTAGTTAATCAGTACTTACTCACTTGTCTATACTCTTTTGCTCTAATATTGTATAATGCTTCATGATTTCCGACAAAATCAGTTAATTATTATTATTGCTCGTCAAAACGTCGAACAACTGATTATCACTGATATGAGGGCCGTCATGCAACTGACGGTACTGCTGCTGCTGTTTGACGACGGACACACTTTCTCTATGAAACTTTTATTCCGTTGGTTTGCATAGACAACGTTTTAGTGACGATGACGCCATCCATGTGTGGCTGGACTGAATGTCTAATGACTGAATGTCCAGATGGACTGGTGTCCATCTGGACATTCAGTCAGACATTTAACATATCAATCGATCAACTTTTCACATAGTCCTCAAACAAGTTCCGCGTTACAGACGATTTGCTAGTACCTATTCTAATTAAAAACGAAGTTATTTTGTTACGGGTCTTCCCTGTCTTAAGGCAGCTTGTGAGGTTTGGATTGGAACTGCACTCGTACGCGTAGGAAGCCTTGGCATAACAAGCACCAAACGGACACCGGTAAATCCAAGCCGAGGCCGGGATTTGTAACAAAGCGAAGCTTATTCCGCTCGCTTGTAAGTGATACGGGCGAGACTGCACATTTTCAATGCGGTTTATGTTCGCATGATAGTCGCTATAAGACGCTTGTCAACAACTAAGAACTGGGAGAGACTACTTAATCATAACGAATTTGAAAATAACAGACTTTCTCTAGGGTACCTACTAAATTGGCTCATGGTAAATTTGGTTGGTGCAAAATGATGGATACTTCGTGTTAAACAAAATTGTGGTGTACTTATGCAAAAAACGAAGATTTATCTTGCTTTTAATATCTGGGTCACCGAGCTTCGCTCGTTGTGTATAGTGCCATCTGTTGTTAAGTAGAAAAACAACACTCATCTTTCATTGCCTGAAAACACGGATAAAAAGACGTTTTCTAAAAGTGAAAAACTAATGAAGCCGGTCAAAGTTAGAATTTTTTCATTAAAATTGTTATGATCCCGTTTACAGTATAGAAAATAGAGTACTTTTATCCCAGAATTCCCGCGCAAACTGCGAAATTAACGCGGGTATAACCGCAGGGAACAGCTAGTGGTTAAAGGACTTCCGTGAACAAAAGTCAAACACGAACCATAAAATATAGAGCTAATTATGAATTTATGACACGTGTATTCATCATTCCAAACATTTAATACGAGTAGAAATGTGTGATAATGACGTTGACTGTCTGTAGAGTGAGGTTTGAATTGTAATAATTTTATCTCATAGGGTTGAAAAAACGTTACCCTCACCTACTCGTACGTTTTGGGAGGCGAAAAGACAGTCTATATCTTCAAGAATATCGGTGAAGATTCTGACTTTAGAAGACAAAGACGTATTGAAAAATTGTAGATAAATATTATGTGAGAAAGAAACTATTACAGTAGGTATCCATGAATGTAAACATTTGTTACACCTTTTTAGGGTTTTGTATAGTTTTAACTATGGACATTTACATTAAAATATTCTGGAGGTCATTGGGCATCAACACTATATTCAATATCTTAGAAGGATTTTGAATTAAGTATATACTTAGTAGTCCTTAATTCGTCTCTGAAAAAGCTGTCATGAGTGGTAGGCATATGTATGTAGCCGTAGGTAGACAAAAAATAATTATTCAATTTAGTACTTAATCCTGATATAGGTAAATAAAGCCAAAGGGCGGATCGGACGAACGGCTAAATTTTATAATCCAACCCGTAATAAGTAATCTGTTCTATACTAGTCCTTTGTTTCTACTCTTAATCTCAAGGGAAACGATAAACAAGCCTCATGTTTAGAGCTATCAAAACTTGCAGGCCGGGGCTGGGGACGGATGCGCCCTCGACCCTTTGTCGGACAACTTTTGTGTTTCATTTAATTGAACGTTATTTGGCACACCAATGGTGTTATCGTGCGGTTTAACTTAACTGGGTGTTATTTAATGTATCCCATGAAATTTCCAAGCTTGTTAGGTATTCGTATATATGTATGTAACAAGACAAGCTGAGGAATAACAACGATAAAAAAGTAAGGCAATAGTTAAATCGTAGATATAGTATTATATTATCTGTGGTTAGATAATATAATAAATCGGTACCTAACTTACCTGCATAGGTAAATACATAGTATATTTATATCTATTGATAGCTACATTGACCTCAAGATGAATGAGTTTTTTTGCAATTGATAGTTTGTCAAAAACAGTTTTTCTTACTTACTTTTCCATTACAATCTTGAAGAAGTCTTGCATATTATATTTTAAAGTAACTACTTAACTAGAAGGCCCGCCGAGCTTTTATAGCAAGCTATGTACCTACCTACTTATATTAGTATACTTATAATTATTTTGTATATTTTTACAATCTAGAGGCAATTATTTAGGGCATATAATAATAAGATTTTCTTAAACTCTACATTTCTAAAATACACTGTTGGTATATAGGTACCTAAATAAAGTGACTTGAGGCCCATTTCTAGGTAATTGCTGTTGTTCTATTATGTAGGTTGTGATAAAAAAAGTTAGGTATGATTTATCTGGATCTACTTTACACTGCGGTTTAAAGCAAATTAGGTACCTATGTAAAGATCGAACAGTTTGTGATATTTATATCAAATTTACAGTCACCTATAGCAAAAAAATCATATTATGCTGGACTCATAGGTAATGGTTTATCCTTGGACCAAATGGCATATATGAATGAATGAAAAACACTTTATTGAACACCACACAAACAGTACAATGACAAAGAAAAAATTGAAAACAGAATACTTAAGTGGCTCCAAAGGGCGGCCTTATTACTATTTATTAGAGTAAAAAGTAGGCATATGTATAAGTTTCAACTATCGTCTATTGTACACATAGTTGAAATTTAATTTTAGTTTAAATTTGATAAGCATGCATGTGGTTGCTTGTTACTAGACTAAGGACTTTAACTAACATTGTTTTAAGTAAATGTTACTCTTTTTTGTAAAGTCCACTGACGTTCTTAACCGAGGTTTATGTTAACGTAATAAATAATAATTAATTACCTAATAATGCACGGTCTGTCGTTATTTAAAACAACGAACGCTCAATGCTGATTAGAAATAACTTCAGCGAAGGGGTCTCCGAACGCCGAAGAGAGTGTGTACCTACCGGGGCAGAGATGGCGATAAAGCAGGGTTCGCACTCCAAAGTGGCTCCCAACCACTCGGCGTTTATTCAACTCCAGCTCACAATGAACCAACACATCTCACCACAATATAAGTCTTATTCGTACAAAAAACAGCGTACGAATTCAAACAATATGATGGTTCAAAAGTTCGCGCCGCTCACATAATATATCGCTTCAACACACAAGCGTAGTTTTCCCGCGTCTTTTTTTAAAAATCGTTACATTTGAAATGCGAGCGGTAAGTAAGCGCTTTAACTTTTTTACTAACTTTTATTCTACATGAATCTACACAAAAGCCAGACACAGCGATAATGTCTTCCATTTGTTAAAAGAACAGAATTACACTTGCCGTTGCCGCTGACGATAGAAAATAATATAAAAAAGGGTGTCTCAGTTTAACCACTAAATTAAATTACGATTTGAGGTAGGTAGGTAGTAGGTATTTTGTATTATTATACTTATATCTAACAGATCATCATTATTTCTCATTATAAATGATTAGGTTACATTCCAAACTTCTTTGCTGATAAAATATTAATGAATTTGAAATTTCACCGAAGAAAATTTTGTAATATAATAAATGAAAATCTACATTTAATTTTGTAACATAAAGATGTTCCATATCAAGATTTGTACGAAAAGTATTACTCCGAGCGAGCTTTTCATAAGATTCGCGAAGGTACAAAAGTGTCCGCACACCTCACAAACTGAGCACAAAAACACGCGGCGACCGGATATTGAGCGAAGCCGAAGCAGAGTCTGTGCTTCAATCCTCAATTTCAATACCTAAAATATCCGTCCGAGACTTAATTAATGCTTATAGGGTATACAGTTACCGCATAAATCAGTCTTTTGTTACAGCTATCTTTCGGGCTGGGTACATCACAAAATCTACCTATATTATTCAATATCTGTCAAGTTAATTAATTCTGCTTGATACAGTACATAGGTATTATAGTCTTTTTAGTCTTGTATACTGTTGCATACCTATACTTATAAATTAGAAGTACCTAATCGTAGATATTTACTAACTAATTCTCATTCATTATAATATAAACTTCGAACACATTTGGGTCTCATTTTCACATTCATATTCCTAATTACTTTTGTTTTACATTTATATGTGCCTACTTAGAGATAATGGGCATGATGACGGGGTATAAAAATCAAAACTCTATTTACTTCGTCAGTAAAAAAATAAAAGTCACACGTAATTTCAACTCAATGTATCGCTGTTATTTTTGATTAGATACCTGCGTAAAAAAGGAAAAATACGTGTCCAATTTTTTTATTGATTTAGAAGACTGACAAAAAATTAAAATTTAGTCATCTAGCCCATTTTATCGGATTGAAGGTCGGTAGGTACTTTATTTCTCACCTTTTTTGAGGTGTTGGAGGAGGTAGCAAGTGCATAGAAGTAGGATATAGTCTATAGGTAAGTATAGTCTAGGTACTTCTGTAAGTAAGTGAACTCACTTGTGGTGTGTGGTGTATAATATGTTAGTATATTTAATACTGGCTGTCCCCTGCGATTTCACCCCAGATAATTTCGGATTTCCCCCGTAAATTCTAGGAGAAATATAGATTCCTCATTAATCACTCTATCTATTGGTGAAAATCGCATAAAAATCCGTTTCGTATTAGTTTTAAAGATCTAAGCATACATTGGGACAGACAGACAGCGGGAAGCAACTTTTTTTTATACT
Organism: Zygaena filipendulae; assembly: GCA_907165275.2. NCBI lineage: Eukaryota > Metazoa > Arthropoda > Insecta > Lepidoptera > Zygaenidae > Zygaena > Zygaena filipendulae. The sequence continues at coordinate 10,674,114 of OU015654.1, forward strand.
ATAATATGTAGTGAAGAGTAAGAGTAAAATTCAAAATTTTCTAAAACAACACCCTCTTCATAAAAAGATTTATCAACGCTAGAAGAATTACTTCAAGCTCCCTTGGACGAATCACTTCATTACGTCCCTTTACAATGTCTCAACCTGTATACATAATTCATCGGTGAATAGAATTTTCATATTCTTTCACTTAACTCCGCCCGTTGTTCTTTGAAGACGAAGGGAAGATAAAAATTCTACGAGACTCCCGCGCAAAAATTGTGTGAGAAGTTTACTTTGAAAATTCTTTATTTTTCAAGTTGGAGAAATGTTCATATTTTGTTTACTATCCCCCTAACCTCAAATAAATGGAAGTATATCAAGAACTTGAGATGCCTTTGAATACTTGTGTCACTTATCAGTTAACACTGTTTGTCATATTTTTGAAGGTCTATCATTTTTTGGAAAAAATAAACTCACTTTTATTGCCCACAAAATATATGCTGGAACTACAAATACGTTAGAATTTCTGTCTATTTGTACGTTTGTATCTGTATGTAGTGTGGTTTATCGCAATCGGTTCATTGAAAGAGGGATTAAGGCTATTTGAAATGGCAGCATAGCAGGGACGTCACCGTTGAAACTAAAATAGCTCAATACAATAATTGTATAAATCGACGAAAATTAAAATCGAAATTAAACGAAATAAACGATCTAACTCAAGTCTGTCAACAAGGGCTACCATTTTTGGGATAATTACAAAGCACGATACACGATATTAGTTCCCGGTTCTTCTTCCCACAATAAAATCAATAAAATGAGCTATTGCCAAATATAGAGTTGTCATTATTTTTCAGTAACTGCTTCCACTCGCCGTCCTAGCTTTTAATACAACAATTGGAATTTAAAACTAATATAAAAGATGTTTTTTTTTTTTTCAGAACTTAATAATTTAAAGTAATAAGTTTATTATTATTTTTATTATCTACTAGCTATTCCCCGCGGTAATTTCTGAGTTTCTGAGGGAATCACAGGATAAAAAGTACCCTATGTCCTTCTCTGTACTCCTGAAAACGTGTCAGATGCCAAATTTCGTGAGAATCGGTTGAGCCTTTAAGGCCGGAAAGCGTAACAAACAAACATTCAAACTCACTTTCGCATTTATAATAGTAAGGATTCTATATGTAGGTTACTCACCACATGTTTTCTGTTTTATTTATTAGGTACAGATAGTTTTATGTAATGGCGACTCTTCGTAGTTAATG